>CM071847.1:17261802-17861802 GCA_036507275.1 Sicyos edulis
TTGAGGAAAAACCCATAAAGATCTTAGCATTTGAGAAAAAGATTTTGAGGAACAGGGCAATTGACCTGAGTGAAAGTGCAAGTGGCGGAATCAAGGAGTTGGGGAAGCTACTGGGAGTTGGAAGGAGATGAGGAGATGTTACCCGTAGTTGTTTTAGGAACAGCGACTTCCGGGACGGAAGTCTTCTAAGGAGGAGTATTATTATGGCCGGATTTTAGTTAAATTAAAATAAGGATTAGAAGATGATTTTGGAGGACTCAGACCCTCGGCCTCAAAGAGAGATGGGAGTTTGGAATTAATTAAGAAAAATAAATGAGTCAACTTGGGTTTGAAGGAGGGAAGCCTAGGGAAGGGAATTTAGGATTTCCAAGCTTATTTATTTAAAAAAAAAAAAAGAAAGAAAGAGAAAAAACACTTCTCTCGCAAAACCCTCTCCCCACCCCTCGCCGCGCCACCCGCCGTCGCGCTGCCCGACTGTGCCGCACCACTCGGCGCTTTCGGCGTCGCCGCGTGCGCCTCACCTGCTCGACGCCGTCACTGCCGTCGCCTCGGCCTGCTGCTCAGCGTTGCCGTCGCCCCAGCGCCGCTGCTCGTCGCACCGCCGTCGCCCCGCGCCGCTAAATCGCCGCCTGCCGTCGCCCAGTGTCGCTCGACCGAACCGCACCAGCGAGCTGGTCTCAACACACCCACCGTGTCTTGTCCGTCAAATACCTCAGCGTCGCCCGCGACGCCTACTCCAGCCGAGCCCGCTCGCGCGCGGCCGGTTCTCATTCCGCCGCGCGACGCCCGCTCGGCACCAGCCACCGCGCTGCGTCCAGCCATACCGACGCCGACAGCGTCTGCTGCAGCCGTCGGCCGGCGCCGCGTCACGCCTCTGCCGTCTTGCGAGAGGCTACGCGCGCCTCATTTGCACCAGCGCTCCGCGCCCGGCCAGCCCTCTTTGCACTGCCCTGGCCAAAGCGGCCCAGTCGGCCCGGCCGCCAGCGCGGCACGCCCTCACTCCGCGCCTTGCCAGCACGCTGCCTTGCGAGCACAGTGCCTTCTCGGTTGGTAAATTCCGAGGCTGACCCTTTGGACTTTTGTGTTTTTTTTGCTTCTTTGTTGGTTAACTAGGTTGATTTTTATTACTTGCTTAGGTTGTCGGGTTCGCTTAGAAGCTCGAGAGTCATCCGTTGATCGTTGGATCTATTCACTCAGGTAAGGATTTCTTACCGGGGTTGTGTGGACCCTGCGAATACTTTGATAGCATGCCATGTGTTGTGTTTGTATGGAATATCTAGTGGATAGGGTGCTTGCTCTTTCTTGTTCCGAGTGATTACGTGGCTTGAGATTCTGATATATCCTGTTAGGTTATCATGTTAGGAGTTAAATTGTCTCGGCATAGCAGTGACCTTGTTATCTGTTAGTGCCATGCTAGGAATTGGCGGATGATGTATAGTGTAAGAGATAGTAGAGGTAGCTAAGCGCGTCCGCTCGAGGAAAGCCCCAGATGGACATGCGGAGGTGTAAGACCCGATGGGCATCCTAGGTGTATAAGTCCCGATGGGCATCAGCGAGTGGGAGGTGTAAGACCCAGATGGGCATCCTAGGTGTATAAGTCCCTCGATGGGCATCACCGAGTGGGAGGTGTAAGACCCGATGGGCATCCTAGGTGTATAAGTCCCGATGGGCATCACTAGAGTGGGAGGTGTAAGACCCGATGGGCATCCTAGGTGTATAAGTCCCCGATGGGCATCACAGCGAGTGGGAGGTGTAAGACCCCAGATGGGCATCCTAGGTGTATAAGTCCCAGATGGGCATCATTTGAGTGGGAGGTGTAAGACCCGATGGGCATCCTAGGTGTATAAGTCCCCGATGGGCATCACCGAGTGGGAGGTGTAAGACCCGATGGGCATCCTAGGTGTATAAGTCCCAGATGGGCATCAGAGTGGAGGTGTAAGACCCAGATGGGCATCCTAGGTGTGTAAGTCCCGATGGGCATCAGCGAGTTGGAGGTGTAAGACCACTGATGGGCATCCTAGGTGTATAAGTCCCCAATGGGCATCACCGAGTGGGAGGTGTAAGACCACGATGGGCATCCTAGGTGTGTAAGTCCCAGATGGGCATCACTTTGAGTTGGAGGTGTAAGACCACGATGGGCATCCTAGGTGTATAAGTCTCAGAAGGGCAACATGCTGAGTTCTAGGTCGTGTAAGCCTCGAATAGGCAAGCCCCAAGAGTGACGTTCTGTTAACCCATCTGTTGGCTCTGAGTCTTTGCATGGTTGCATGTCCGTGTGCTAAATGATATGTTTTAAGTATTGTACCCGGTTGGGATTCTTCTTGAGTAACTCGTTACTCACCCTTATTTACTGTGGTTTTCCACGGGTAACTTGGGACATCGGCGGGATGGCTAGGAGGAGGTCTTTGGATGATCATGGATAGTGACTTCTCTGGGATGCATATTCTTTTATTGTTTTCTTATGATTTAGCATGTAGTGGGACTTGAGTCCCTAGGAAAAGTACTCAAAACCTATTTTGTGTTTCTCGTCGCACGTTTCCCTTGATTTGTTTTTAAGAAAGTCTTGATCAGTCATCTACATGTTTATTTTAAATGGAATTATATTTTACTTGTTTTTAATGTACTTATTTCAAAGATTTAAATTTCAAACTCTGAATGACGTTTTACATTCCTACGCATGCATGCTAAGTAAGGATCTAGGTTAGAGACCGCTTCTTTTGGGTCGGTCTTTACTGAGATCGTGGTGTGTTTAGGTTTGGTAAGCGGGAAGTTGAGTCCCCATTTTGTTGGTCCGTTTGAGATTCTTGAGAGGATTGGCGAGTTGCATATCGGTTAGCCTTACCACCGTCGTTGCCAAGGTGCATAGTGTTTTTTCACGTATCGATGTTGAGACGATGTGCTACTGTACGCCTGCATTTCTATTTCGGTTTCCCGTGTGTTTTGGGACATTATGCGGATGTTCGGATGGGCCGTTAGAGCTATTTTAACCCTTAGGGGTATTTTGGTCTTTTGCCCCGGTCGTGGTTTTGTGGATTTTCGGGATTCGGGGTCACTCCCCGCCTTGTCGAGGCTTGATTGTTCTTGGTTGCGGGACCCAAGAAGTTCGGGCTAGTTGGTTGGAAGTTTGGAGGTGATTTGGTAATTAACAAAATTATTGTTAATTTAAGTGCTTCCATTGGGATTTGAACCCTTGCCCTTGATGGTGATTTAGAAGCTTGGTTTAAATGAGTTTTAATAAGGAGAAAAGGTTGCTTCAGTAGGGACTTGAAGGAGGAAGCCGGGAAGAGATTTAGGTCACCAAAGACCTATTTAAATTAGGAAAAGGAAAGAAAATCAAGAAAATCCCATTCCCAGTGTCGCCAGGCGCCGTCCAATACTTTGTTTCTGCCAGCGCCAGATGCAGTGTCGCGAGTGCAGTGCGCCGGTCCCCTGCCAGCGTCGGCTCCTTATGACGCCAGCCAGCGCCTAATCTGCTGCCCATGACTACACGTCTTGCACCTTACTTGCCGAGAGCTGTTTTGCCAAATTTGTTGGGGCCGAGACCATGTACCTTCTCGGTTGGTAATTCTCGAGCCTCCACTCTTTTGGACCCTTAGTTGATTGGGCACATTGTTATTTAATTAGGATATTTGTATTAAATGCTTAGGTTGCTCGAGTTCACTTAGAAGCTCGGGAGTCGCTTGGTTGGCTTATGGAAGTTATTTTACCTTGTTTCGGTAAGGATTTCTTACCGTGGTTGTGTGGACCCTGCGATGCTTTCTTGATTGTGCCTTATATGCATGTTTACTTCTATGAACATGATTAGTGGATAGGACGACTTGTGATTGCATTCTTGCTAGCATGTTTGCTGTTTGTACATGTTAGTGCCATGCTAGGGATTGTTCTTCGAGCATGCTTGAGATTCCTGCTTTAAGTTCATAGTATCATGCTAGGTTATGTGTGATTCATGTTGATAGGTATGTCTAGCCAGGAATCAGTTATTTTGTACTCTTAGCTAGTATAGTAGAGTTTGTCATCATCCAGAGGCTGAGAGCGGACATAACGTACTTTGTCCCCACCGGTCGAGAGTGAGCAAAGCATAACGTGTTGCTTCCCCGGCAATGATGTGGATTTAGCTACCACATAGGCATAAGCCTGGTTGTAGCTGCTAGGCGGAACCACCGCCAAAGGTGCAAGCTGCCTTGGCGGTTCTTAGCTTCAGTCGGTGGTGCAGGGATGCACAAATGAGTGCGAGGGCCTCGCCTCTTGTTTTCGATGACACCGCCGTTTCCGAGTCTTTAGGCATGCGTGCCTGGCTCGGGTAGTTTGTACTTAGGCCCCCACATTTCCGCCGGTTGCAGCAGCATGCGGTGTGCGCGCACACGCGTTAGTCGTCGGTTCGGAGAGCTCCCCGAGCTAATGTTCGTGAGTACACCGTTCCTTCGATTTAGAGCCGGACTTGGGTACTCTCCCGATAGTCCAGGTTATTAGCGAGGTAAGAGGCCCTTGAGGACACCCATTGGGATTGGCTTTTGAGTGATCATATGGTCGAGGAGAAAGACCCTCGAGGGTGTCGGACATCTTTGGGATCGGTTTTGAGGTGATCAATTGGCCGAGGAGAAAGACCCTCGGAGATGTCGAGGATTGGTTATGAGAACCAATCATTAGGCGAGTAAGTAGGAGACATCCGAGGATTCCAGTTCTGCCTTGTTAGCTCGTTGTGCTATGATCTGTGTTGGTGCTTTGTTTGCATGTATACTAGGGTGCTAGATGATTGATGTATCGTATTGTACCCGGTTGAGGATTCTTCTTGAGTATGTTTATACTTACCCTTATTTACGTGGTTTTCCACCGGTAACTTGGGACAACACCGGGACGGCTAAGCGGAGGGAGGCGATTGATCATGGGAGCCGCCAGCACTCTGTCTTTTATTGTTTGCATAATTTGTTCGGCATGTAGACGGACAGAGGGAGTCCTAGGGGACGTTTTTAAAAGTTGTTTAAATTGTATTGTATGATTTTATAAACACTGACCCAGGCTTGTTTTACTTTGTTGGCTTTGCTTAAATGAAGGTTGTTGTTTATGTTTTAAGTGTCCCCTTTTAAATGTTTTGAAAGGTTTTAAATATGAGCACTAAACCGCTTGATGAAGCATTTAACTTGCATCTGAGTGAGAACCTAGGTATAGGGACCGTGTTTTGGGTCGGGTTCTTACGATTGGTATCGAGCACAAAGTCATAAGTGCAGCCAGACTAACTTTTGCTTTGTAGGTTGTTGACCCCATGATCATCAGACACTCATGGCCGTCGAGTTTGTGCGAGTTCATTAAGCTAAGGGTTTTATTTTACAATCTGCATCTAGTATACATGTGTTACCCTTGTTTGGCGGTGAGCCCTAGCATGGGCTAGCTTTTATGCTTTGTGTAGATCGCTAGTATGTTGATTGTACTTAGAGGAGCGAGGGACGTTTGGTATTTCCAACCGAGGAGTTGGGTGTTCATGTTGATCATGAGACCACGTCTAGGGTTGTCTGGACCCGTGAGGCCACCTTTGGCCCTGGCAGATGAGTTACCAAGAGAAGGGGGTAGAGGCTAGTCTGCCTCAAAGTGAGACTCCTTGAGCAGAGTGTGCTCCAGCCATGAGGGAGTTGATGGCAGGTCTTTTAGCTAACAGAGAGCGGAGACCCAGGCGCAGTTTGTAGCGCGTAGTGAGGAGTCTTGGGCACAGATAGCCCAGCTGGCAGAGTTTATTTAGGAGACACCCCTCCTTGTAGCTCCAGTAGCCGGAGGTTCGAGAGGGCTCCATCAACAGAGTTATGCTGATAAGTTAGTTGGCGTTGATCAAGCCGCCGAGTTTGGCAAGTGGAAGCTTTGTAAAGTTGGATGTTTTTAGACCTCTTCGCTAGCAGCGAGGTGGTTGGCCAAGATCGAGTTTATCATCCAAGTGTTGTGATGACCTGGTGTTCAGAGGCCGATGACCTGATGTTCAGAGGTCGAGGCGTGCCGTTCTGGTGTTGTTTGATGCAACAGTGTGGTGGTGGAAGTCCTGCGAGAGGCGGACGGCGAGTCTCCACTGACCACCGGTCGATTGGCAAGCTGCCAAGTTAGTAGCTTTGAGGAAGATGTAGAGACATCTTGTCCTCCAGCAAGCTGCAGATCGTTTCACGACCAGTTCTTTTAGTACCCTCGTAGCAAGGGGGTAGTGTGGAGTTTGCTTATCGAGGACTTAATCCGTCCGTGGTTTTATTTCGCTAGTAGAGAGAAGCACCTTCATTTAGCATGTTCGGTGTGGAGCTAGGTGCTGCCACCCGAGGGTTGGCCTGTGTATTTGTTGAGCATCGAGTGGGATGCAGGAGTGGGCCTTGGCTTGTCTGTTAGACGTGATTTCAGAGAGTAGTCTACTCGAGTGTTGAGACTCTTATGTTGAGTGCCATTGCCACTGTCACACAGGTGTGACCTTCCCTACCCTCAGAGGGGCTTAAAGCCCGTAAAGGGATGTTTGTGTTGTAAAGGAAGTAGTGCCTGTTGGCACCAAGCTTTGAGAGGAGGCCTAGATTCAGGCCAGTTGGCACTTTTCGTGCAGGTGGTTCCAGGACCTGCCGGAGTTTAGCATCCCCACTAGTCTTGTACCCATTCACGAGATTGAACCTATTTGGGCTGCATAAGTAATCTAGCTAGGTGGTAGCAGAGAACTACAAGTTTGAGGTCGTTGGAGGGATAAGTAGGAGCCTTTCAGTCCACCGAGAGTTGGGTACAAAGGATGTTGTTGGTTGTTAAGGGCTAAGCGCGTCCGAGTTCTCGCGCACTTGTGTTGTGGGTTTGTGAGCCGAGTTGGATGGTAGTGTGATTCGACTACCACAGAGTTACCCTAATATGAGTAGGGTTGGCATCGATGATGCGTGGTTGATCGATGTTAGAGCCATGAGTTGGAGGTTGATCGAACACGCGTTTAGTGGACCATTGGTATGAGGTAAGTTAGCTTGGTGTGGCTATGCTCTTGTAAGAGTGAGTCGACCAATGTGGCATTCCGTGGTGAGTTGACCCCAAGTGGGTTGAACTCTTGTTGCTCCTTTGCTAGATGTGGCTCTATTGGGAGGAAAAAGTTGCCTTGTGTGAGAATACTTGTTGGTTTGGATCTTAAGGAACCAAGTTTGAGCTTTGTACACGCGGTGTGTACTTTTGTGTAGCTCATTCCGTGGTGTATTTTTCAAGAACCACGAGGGGTTTCGGGTTGTGAAACCAGTGCTCAGTTCTGAGGAGTTAGGACTTTAGTTCTTGGCAAGTGCCCTAACTTGGGTTGAGAGGTTACCGTGTCGGTAGCTGGGTTGTTGCGTAGGCAAGTTATGCTAGTTGGCCCTTGACCTGGGTAGAGGCATTTCTTGTTGATCGATGGTTGGAGTTCAGTTGGAACTGATCCAGGGCGATGGTAGTAAAATCGCGGAGTTTCTGCCCGCCATGGCTAAGAGAGTTGTTCGGATCCTTACCTTGGGTAGAAGCTACGATGTGGCTGATGCTTTGAGCAAGAGGAAGTTTGGGTCTTCTGGTGGTTCCCGCTCAGGTGGATAGCGAACTACGCCAGACGAGGGCGATCTAGGGGTCGCGATCAGCGCCGACCATGAGTTAGAGCTCAAGATCGTCATGCGAGGCGAGGCGAGCGGCCAGCTCATTGCATCAAGTGTGGTAAGGCACTTTTCAGGATTGTGTGGAGCATCGCCGTGTGCTTGCTACGAGATGTGGCAAGGAAGAGCTTTTGGCCGGCCACGGTTGAGTCTTTGGCGGGAGATGTGCTCGTGTAGCCGCTTATCATTAGACCGTTTGACGGCGGTGTGTGTCGGAGGGCGATCGGAGGAACCCTAAGTTGTGGAGAGGCTCACGGAGCTCGGTCACTCCGAGCGGTGTTCCTCGGTTGAGTTGGTGGATGCTTGTTGTCGGTTAACAAGCTAGAGTTGTTCTTGGTAACCTCCACGTTGATTTTCAGAATTCTTAGCGAGGTGGTGCTTGGTGTTGACCAAGGTTTGGTTCCCATGTTGTTTCGTGAGCTAGCTCGGTTCGAGCAAGCTGGCGTTGCCTTGAGGACTTGTTCCTAGTCAAAAAGTTTTGGGAGTTGACCCCTCCCTCGGGAATTGAGTAGGCACTGCTAGTTCCAAGTTGGGGGTTCAAGCGATTGAGGATCCTCGGATGTTGCTTCCGAGAGAGTTGGTTGTTGTTGCCCTTGGGTTTGAGCAAGATAGCGAGCGTGTGTGAAGTTCGTTGTCCTTCGAAAATACGCTTCTTTGGGAAATCGTTCTGTTGAGGAGGAGTTAGCTTAGCTCTGAGTTGTGTAGTTGATCGAGTAGCGCGCTGATCAGCCCGATGAGAGTGTCCTGCGTTTTTTTTGTTAGCAAGTGCAAAGTTGTTTGTTCCCGCAAGGGCGGAGGCCTACCAGTTCAAGGGTTTGAGTTGTTGCTGGAAGGTTGTTGGATCTTTGGAGTTTGTAGAACCCCTTAGTTCTTTGGTAGTTGAGTTGCACCGTGGATGCCGGCATCGAGTTTTAACTTTTGAGGTAGTCTTGCCGACTCGTGTTGTTCAGGATCCGCAAGCTTGTGGTCGTCGCTATCCTTATTCCTCGCAATGTTTCGTGGGTGGAGTTTCTGGATTGGAAGAAGAGTTAGGTCTAAGCTATAAGGAGGAAGTCCTTGGAGCAGCCAGATGGGCTTAAGAGTTGAGTGGCAGCTTGGAGGCGAGCCTTGCTAGTTATAAGCTTGGGTTGAGTTTCTGCAGAGCAAGCCTTCTCGGGATTTGTTCCTAGTTGATGTGCGTTCGCAGTTGGCGTTATAGCTGAGCCACAGTTGAGTGGGTTGGCACAGAGATGCCGTGGCATTAGTTGGAAACCTTAGAGTTGTTATCCTCCAACTATTGTGTTGCTAGTAGCCACGTAATGTTTTATTCCTTGCTGCTCGAGATTTCCGTAAGAGGAATGTTGTTTGTTTTTCTGTCTGGCGATGTTCTCTTAGGCTAGTAGCTGATCGGATTGCATTGGAAAGTTTGTTGTCGGCCGTTGAGGGGCTCGAGTTTGTTAGTTTGGCCGAGTGGAGCCTGTGCCTGGACCTTGTCTTCTAAAGGTGGTCGTAGCTGAAGTTTCAGCTGGTGTGATGGTGGTAGCCGTTTGGTGAACCAGAAAAGTGCCCCTTGGCTTTGGTGCTTCGATTTCTCGTAAGATGGTTGCTTAAGTGTTGTGGATGCATTCTAGTTGGAGGAGTTTGCCTTGAGATCAGTCACTAGTTGGTGGTTCGATTTGGATTTCTTTAAGGATTGTAGGCAACCATTGGGGCTCGCAGATCTCGTGTGAAGTAAGAGTAGGCCGTTTAGTTTCTGAAACCTGGGAGGTTCAGGTGTTTGGTCAGCATGGTGAAGGGTCGAGGTTGTTTGATAACAGCTATGAGCATTCGAGAAGTTCTGCCGAGGCGTGGCGTAGAGTTTTAGAGCTTGTGACTCATCCACGAGTTTGCTGAGAGTAGCGCCGTAGAGAGGCGTTCCGAGTTGGGCTAGCAGGGTTAAGTGAGCCCTAAGATTTTAAGACCGTTTGAGAGCTAGTGCGAGTTTGAGGATGTGTATTACCGTTAGCACTATCACATCTATTTCTTCGGAGTTCGGTGTATGCCCAGTCTTGGTTGAGATAGTTTGTGGCAGACTGGATGGCTTGTGGTTTTGAGCCTTTGGAAACCCAAGGGGGTTTGGATTTCGAAGAAGATTTAGTGTTGTCTTGACTGGGAGTTTGGTTGGTTAAGGATTAGTGGAGATTTCCTAGAGTTATTTTCGTCATAGGACTTTCGAGGATTAAAGTCTTAAAAGGAGGGAGTATTGTAACGGCCCAGTTTTCTATTTCGGTTTCCCAGGTGTTTTCGGGACGTTATGGGGATGTTCGGATGGGCCGTTAGAGCTATTTTAACCCTTAGGGGTATTTTGGTCTTTTGCCCCAGGTCGTGTTTTGTGGATTTTCGGGATTCGGGGTCACTCCTGCCTTGTCGAGGCTTGATTGTTGTTGGTTGCGGGACCCAAGAAGTTCGGGCTAGTTGGTTGGAAGTTTGGAGGTGATTTGGTAATTAACAAAATTATTGTTAATTTAAGTGCTTCCATTGGGATTTTAACCATTGCCCTTGATGGTGATTTGGGAGCTTGGTTTAAATGAGTTTTAATAGGAGAAAAGGTTGCTTCAGCCGGGACTCGAAGGAGGAAACCCGGGGAAGAAATTTAGGTCACCAAGACCTATTTAAATTAGGAAAAGGAAAGAAAATCAAGAAAATCCCATTCCCCTTGTTTTACCTCTCTCTCTCTCTCTCTCTCTCTCTCTCTCTCTTTCTCTCTCTCTTCTTGCCAACCTCACCAAGAAACCCAACCGAGCCGCACCGAGCCGCCCCGAGCCACCAGCCCCAATAGCGGACCACCACACGCCGCCGACCACATGTCGCCCGACCATCACCACAGTGGCCCGAGCGCTGTCGCAGCCGGCAACCCGTCGCCCAGACGCCAGACGCCCAGCAACGCGTCGCACAGCGCTCCCGCGTCGGTCGTCTCCGTCTGCCTGCGCACTGCTGCGCGCCATGTCGCCACGCCCCGTCGCGCTTTGTCCCTGCTGCGCCCAGCGTGCCCAGCCAGCGCCCCAACGCCCGGTTGCTCACCCACCGCACGTCACGCTGCCCACTTGCCGCTGAGAGCCTGTTTTGCCTAATTTGTTGGGGCCGAGACCATGTACCTTCTCGGTTGGTAATTCCCGAGCGTCCACTCTTTTGGACCCTTAGTTGATTGGCTGTTGTTATTTAATTAGGATTTTTTTATTAAATGCTTAGGTTGCTCGGGTTCACTTAGAAGCTCGGGAGTCGCTTGGTTGGCTTATGGTAGTTATTTTCTGCTTGTTTCCAGGTAAGGATTTCTTACCGTGGTTGTGTGGACCCTGCGATGCTTTCTTGATTGTGCCTTATATGCATGTTTACTTCTATGAACATGATTAGTGGATAGGACAGCTTGTGATTGAATTCTTGCTAGCATGTTTGCTTGTTTGTACATGTTAGTGCCATGCTAGGATTGTTCTTCCAGCATGCTTGAGATTCCTGCTTTAAGTTCATAGTATCATGCTAGGTTATGTGTGATTCATGTTAATAGGTATGTCTAGCTAGGAATCAGTTATTTTGTACTCTTAGCTAGTATAGTAGAGTTTGTCATCATCCGTAGGTGAGAGAGCGGACATAACGTACTTTGTCCCCACCGTCGGGAGTAGAGCGAAGCATAACTTACATTGCTTCCCCCCGGCAGCCGATGTGGATTTAGCTACCACATCGGCATAAGCCTAGTTTGTAGCCTGCTAGAGCGGAACCCTGCCAAAGGTGCAAGCACGCTTTGGCGGTTCTTAGCTTAAGGTCGGTGGTACAGTGCGCCAGGATGAGTCTGCGAGTTCCTCGCACTATTGTGTTCGATGACACCGTTTCCAAGTCTTTAGGCATGCGTGCACGCTCGCGTAGTTTGTACTTAGGCCGCCACATTTACGCCCGGTTGCGTGACGCGCTGCGGTGTGCGCGCGCACGCCAGCGTTAGTCGCCGGTCGGAGAGAGCCCCGGGCTCATGTTCGTGAGTACACTAGTTCCTTCCGTTTAGAGCAAGACTTAGGTACTCTCCCGATAGTCCAGTTTATTAAGCGAGGTAAGAGGCCTTTGAGGACACCCATTGGGATTGGCTTTTGAGCTGATCATATGGTCGAGGAGAAAGACCCTCGAGGGTGTCGGACATCTTTGGGATCGGTTTTTGAGCTGATCAATTGGCGAGGGAGAAAGACCCTCGGAGATGTCCCGGATTGGTTATGAGAACCAATCATTAGGCCGGAAGTAGGAGACTTCCGAGGATTCCATTATGCGCCTTGTAAGCTCGTTGAGCTATGATGCATGTTGGTAATCGTTTGCATGTATACTAGGGTGCTAGATGACTGATGTATCGTATTGTACCCCGGTTGGGGATTCTTACTGAGTATGTTTATACTCACCCTTATTTCTGTGGTTTTCCACCAGGTAACTTGGGACAGCACCGGGACGGCTAGCGGAGGGAGGTGATTGATCATGGGAGCCGCCGGCACTCTGTCTTTTATTGTTTGCATAATTTGTTCGGCATGTAGACGGACAGGAGTCCTAGGGGGACGTTTTTAAAAGTTGTTTAAATTGTATTGTATGATTTTATAAACACTGGCCAGGCTTGTTTTACTTTGTTGGCTTTGCTTAAATGAAGGTTGTTGTTTATGTTTTAAGTGTCCCCGCTTTTAAATGTTTTGAAAGGTTTTAAATATGAGCACTAAACCGCTTGATGAAGTATTTAACTTGCATGCTGAGTGAGAACCTAGGTTTAGGACCGTGTTTTGGGTCGAGTTCTTCTGATCTTAGGACCGTCGCACATTGTAGACTTTGAGCCTTTGCGGTGAATGAGGATTTGAGCTTGAGGAGAAGCCCGTGAGGATTCTAGCATTTGAGACTAAGGCGTTGTGTAGTAGATAGATCCGTTTGGTAAACGTTCGGTGGAGAAGTCGAGTTCGAGGAGGCCACTTGGGAGTGGGAGGGCGATATGAGATTGCACTATCTGAGTTGTTTTTGGTCTTAAGGACTTTCGGGGACGAAAGTCATAAAAGCCGGAATCTTAACGGCTTTGAGTTTTCATCGATCTTCGGATATGTCCTAAGGGTATTTTGGTAATTTGGTCAGTCGTTAGGGTTTTTTCGCATCTTCTCACCGTTTATGTTCTTAGATGTTCAAAATTATGGTTTGGATGCATTACGGTTGAGTTTGGGTGTTGGGAGTTGCAAAAATAAAAATAGGAGTTTTGCCGAATTAAAAATGCATCAGCTGGGGTTTGAACCAGGGTGGTCTGGCTAGTTAGCAAAGTGGCCTTGCCAGATGAGCTTCAGGCCGTTATTGACACTCATTCCGCAGGTTATCTTGGTTTGCCTTGGTTTTCGGGACTTAAGTGAGATTGATTAAAAAGAAAGAAATAGGTTTTCTCTTTTCTCCTTCCCAAATCCCTTGCCGCATTCCACTTCTCCAAGCTCCTTCTTGCCGTGCATTTTCCTCCCGAGAGCATCGATCGATCATCCCGGGTAAGTGTTTTGTTGTGCCTCGATCACTCCTTCTTTTTGTTGGTTGCCGATCCATTGGCTAAGGGGTGTGTTGTATTTTTTTTGGTTGCGTTGTCATGGTGTAGTGCAGCCGAGAGTAGCCCCTTTGTAGCGCAATTGCCGCCCAACCGAGTAGCCCCATCGTGTAGTCGCCAGCCCTGCAGCAGCGCCACCGCAGCCCTTGCTGAGCCACACCGCACGCGAGCACAACCCTTGTAGCTCACATCCCTTCGCACGCCCGCGCCCATTCGCAGCCCCTACCGCACGCCCGGCCTCACCGCTTGCTCGGGCCTACACCGTGCCGCACGCTGCCCAGCCACACAGCAGCGCTGAGGCACGCCCCAACGCCACTCGCCAGCTAGGCGTGCCTTCCGTCCGTGCCGCACTCCCTGCCGAGCCCTACCGCTCATGCCCAGCCGCACGTCGCCGAGCACTGTGCCTTGCAGCTTGTCCATCCGTGCTCCAGCCCCGTGCCGTGTGAGTTGCTTTTGACCGAGCCGAGTTTTGTTTATATTTTACCTAAGGCCTATAGCTAGCTCGGGTTCGAGTGCAGCTTAAGGTCTTTTGTTTGTTGTTGCCTTCCGATTCAGGTAAGGATTTCTTACCGGAGTTGTGTGGGCCCTGCGATATTTCTGTGATTGTTGATTGTATGTCTGTTTATGTTTATCAGCATGTTAGTGGATAGGTGCTCTGTTCTGAATTCCGACTGGCATGATTCTCGTGTTATTTCTCATGTTAGTTTCATGCTAGGTTGTTCTGTTCAAGCATGTTCGTTATCTGTTCTTGCTTCGTAGTATCATGCTAGGTTCATTGTTTCTGCTGAGCCTGTGTTAGTATGTTTGTTGTTAGCTATTTATAGCTTAGAGTTCTGATAGGTAGCATCATCGAGGCGAGGATGCATAACGTAACTTGCATTTGTGGCACGGACGTGCGAGGCAGTACTCCGTCCCTGATCCGTCATTAGGGTTTAGCTAACCTTAACGGCAGCCCAGTGCAATCTTGGGTGAGGGTGGCAGACTGTTAAATGCCCCAACGGTCAGGGGAATGACGAGGAATTGCCTTGTCCCCGGCAGTCGACACGACCTCAGCATGTCGGTAGTAACCCTTGATTGCCACGTGTTAGGGCAAGAACCAGTTCCTGGTGTAAGCCTACCACGGCCAGTTTCTTAGCCTCAGGTGCGGTGGTACAGGCTGACATAGTCATAGTACCCTGGTCTCACACCACTATGTTCAGTGACACCGATCCAGAGATTCTTTTAGGCATGCGTACTGGACCAGGGCAGCATGCCCTAGACCTAGCACCTCCCTGGTTTGCAACAGCATGCGGTGCGCACACACGCTCATTACAGCGCCGACTGGAGAGCTCCTCGGGATCTTGAGTTCAGTGCACCTTTCGTATGGACAGTAGTAGGAAAGCTGAGGCCGAGATTAGTTTCTCGTAGAGTATCAAGATTCGTTGTAGTTTTCCAGAGTAAGACAGTAAGATGGCATCCGCGATATTTATGTATGGATTAAAGTGATATGCTCTCTTCTGTGTTGTATTCATAGCTTGCATACTTTCTACTAGATGACTAGTTGTATCGTATTTTACCCCGGTTGGGGATTCTTACTGAGTAATTCGTTACTCACCCTTATTTTGTGGTTTTCCATAGGTAATCAGGGCGCGAGACAGGATGGCTGAAGGAGGAGTTGTTGATCATTGAAACATGTTGTCCTTAACAATGAGTTTATGTTTATGTCTTTGTTTTGTCCTCTGAATGCATGTAGTTGGCCACGGAGCCCTTAAGATGTTTTCTGATTGAATCTGGATTCTGGCACTGTTTGTAAATTGTTTGGGTTCTGAATGTTTTGATTAAATCTCTTATCAGAGTATGTTTTAAATTGTATTTAGCTTGCAATGAGTGCTTGGAAAGCGAGGACAAGTTCGGGGCGCTTAATGATTGTTTGTTAAAATGAATGATTACAAGTTTTTAGTTTTTCCCAAAATCTGGATAACAATCTTGCATATTATATTTTAATTTTAAAAGCATGCATTGAGGTAAAGGCCTAGGTTAAGACCTATTTCGGGTCGGGTCTTTACACTCTTGCAGCTGCGCGTGTGAGCGATCCAGCAAGGCTGTCCTTGGTGCGGCTGCTTGCGGTGCGGGTGCGGACACTACACGAAGGGGCTGGCGAAGGCTGCTTGTGGACGATACATGGATCAGATCTGCTGGAAAAGGTGTTGCAGAACCAAGGCTTACGACTAGGGATTGGTTTTCACAAAGGAGATGGGGATGGTAATCGGGCTGTTGCTCGCGTGAAGGGACGAAAAATGGTTGATCTCGGTCAAGGGATGGAGAACACATCGAGAGAAGGAGAAGAAACGGTTAAATTTAGGGGAGAAGGGGTTTGCCATTGAACATGGAGAGAACAGAGGGAGAGATCGCAAAAGGAAATAGCTTCTGCGTTTAGAGTCGACGTAAATCTTACGATTCCTTCTTCCTTATCGCAAAATGAATCCTTTATAGACACGTGTCCCTGGCCATCCTCCTTTCTAGTCCCAGCAACAACACCTTTTTGCTCCTTTTTCTTCCTTTTTAAAACAAGCCTCCAAAAGCCTAGTTGGCATAGGTTCGAGTCCCAGCAGCAACACTTTTAATCTCTTCTTTTATGTAAAAGCCAAATTCCCAAATCTAACACCCTTCGAGTCCCAATAAACACACAATTAAATTGTGAAAGCTATAACCAACAAACAACCAAGTCCCAGCAAATGACAGAAATAGCCCTGGAACCCTGATTAACTACAACTCCGACCCTAAGGGCAAAATGACCAAAATCCCCTAGGGGCTAAAACTGCCCTAACGGCCCAACCGAACAACCGAATAGATAACCAAACATACCTAGGGAGCCGGAACATAATCTCGGGCATTTACAAGAATCCTCCATCTCTTAAGGGTATTAAGAATATCCAGCATCAGAATAATTATTCAAACAAACTGCTCTCTACGATTGCAAGTCAAGTAGATAAGATCGAAAATAGGATTTATAGAGAGCCAAACTTCAACTCTGGTTCACAATATTCGGCATTTGCCTCCTCATCAATCATGCAATATCCGGTTGTAGATAAATCTAAGCCCTTATTCAGGCCTACAATTCTGAACGAGAATATTACATTGGATAAAGATAAAGATGCTCTTGATAAAATTCAAAAGATGCTTGGAGCTATATCTATCTCGTCAACTTCTTCAAACTCAACAACTCCAAACCATCCATAAATGTCATCAATGAACCCTCAGCTGATGAAATGGAAAGGTTTCAAAAGGATTTCAACAACAAAGAAGTCCTAGCAATCAAATATAAAGTCGGCGACAAGTTTGCGCCCATACGACGCAACTAGTATCTTAGGCCATCTCTTCCAGACGTAATGTTTGAAGAAAAGGCCCAGATGACGGCTCTCAAATATACAAATGGAATATTGATGGTGTATCAGATTATCTAATCATAAACATCATCAATTAAATACTTATGGCGAGAAGCGCATACAGGATGAAAAATCATCCTGACCATGACATTCCTCAAATGTTAGTTACTGGATTCACTGGAGTACTCAAAGACTAGTGGAATAAATACCTCGATGACACCACCAGGCAAGGTATATTCAAACACACAACAGTGAGAAGAACCGAAATCAAACAAGAAGGATTAACACGTACATATTAGGATATTCCAACCCCTAACGTTGTCAATACACACCTCTACACCATCACAAAACATTATATAGGAGATCCAGCATTAGATCAAGAAAGATCTGCTACCATACTCCTAAATCTCAAATGTCCATCCCTCGAAGACTTTAGATGGTACCGAGATATGTTCATCACCAAATTCATGATTCGAATAGATAATGCTTTAGCAATCTGGAAGCAGAAGTTCATACAAGGCCTTTCTAGATATTTTGCTCAAAGGAAGAAGCTCTTAGAGCCAAATATTCTAAAAACAATCAATGGGATTCACTAACCTATGTTTATCTCAGTTCCTTTATTATTTAAGAGGGAATCAAACTTTGCGGGGAGGTTAAATTCCACAAAGGAATCGAAAATCCCAAATCCAGAAAGGCTGAGTTGGGCTCTTTCTATGAACAATATGGAAGCAAGCAAATTGAGGCCCCCTCGGCTTCAAAGAAAAGAATCTCAAGGAAATATTTCAACAGATCTTCAAGGCCTGTTAGGACTGCTAACAATGAGACCTATCAAAGAAGGCCTTTTCAAAAAACAAACACAAATCCCCGATATCAAAGTAAATATCAGGGAAAAAGCAAGCCAACTTCCTCCCAAGGAAAGCAGGTTTGTTTCAAATGCAAGAGCGATGGACATTATGCAACTAGGTGTCTTGTAGGCAGTAAAATAAATGAACTTGATATCAATGAAGAACTCGAGAATCAAATTCTAAACATAGCCCTATCCGATGCCGAGTATGATGAAAATGATAGTGATCATAAAGATGATAGTGATTCGGACGGCAACTACAGCACAAAAGTTTGTGGTGGTTGCATAAACGTCCTCACAATTGATCAAAGGACTTTTCTCGACATTGTAGACAAAGTTAATGATCCTAAAATTCAAAGGAAAATCCAAAACGATCTTCGCGCTCGATACTTGCTTGGATAAAGCGAGACGTCAAGACAAAAGAATTTAAAGCTTAAGGAGTCATTCAAACCTTATGAATTTACAGATATTCTAAAAAGATTCCAAGAAACTTAGGTTGTCTCAACCAATGAGATTCAAGATGAGGTTAACAGTCTAAAAAAAGAAGTTCAACGGCTCAAAATAGACATGATAGATCATGTCTCAAAATTATAGGTAGAAGTTGCTACTCTCAAAAGTACTGAAGAAATTGCAGAGGATCAAGATGCTGAAATCCCCAAGGATCAACAATCCTTCATCGGCCAGATCACTACTGTAACGTATCAAAAGTGGTATACCCTTGTTACATTAAAGATTCAAGATTTCAAAATCAATTTAATCGCCCTTTTAGACTCAGGTGCTGATCAAAATTGCATTCTTGAAGGTATTATACTTTCAAAATATTTTGAAAAAACTTGTGTAGATCTAAAGAGTGCCAATAATGGTAAACTCTAGATAGATTACAAGTTGCCAAAAGCTCATACTTGCAAGCAAGAAATTTTCTTTGTAAACACGTTCATGCTGGTCAAAAACCTAAATATAGAAACCATATTAGGTACCCCATTTTTTATCCAATTTTATCCTTTTAAGATTACTGAAAAAGGATTAGAATATAAAATTCTAAATTCAAATATCGTTTTTGAATTTATTCGACCTATGACTACTCATAATGTCGATTTTGTCAAGAACAAAGAAAAACAAATCAATTTTCTTAAGGAAGAAATTTCTTATAAGAAGATTGAAGAACAAATTGTCAATTCTAAATTAAAACTCCGGATTGAACAGTTCTAGAAGAAGTAGAACAGGATGTTTGTTCAAACTTCCCAAATGCATTATGGGAAAGAAAACGCCATGTCGTTTCTCTCCCCTATGCAAAAGATTTCAAGGAAGAAACAATTCCTACGAAGTCTAGGCCTATTCAAATGAACTCTAACCTTCTTGCATTTTGAAAAAAAGAAATCAATGAGTTATTGCAGAAGAAGCTGAGCAGACCATCCAAGAATCCCTGGTCGTGTGCAGCTTTTTATGTCAACAACCAAGTCGAGAAGTGTAACAACCCAACCTAAAACATGGTACTAAATGGATCCTTACTCAAATGCACATAAAAACGAGAAAGAATTTTAAAACAAATATTACATAGCTTCATTTAAAATCAGAATGACCGGTGTTTTTCATCCCGGTCTTCCAGGTATGCCCTAGGGGTAATTTGGTAATTTGGTCGGGCCGTCAGGGCAATTTGTGTCTTTTCCAGTTACTAAAATTATTGGATGGATTTATGTAGGTTTTTGGAAGGATTTGTGGTTTGGTTTGAGCAAGGTTTGATGCAAAAGTAAAAATAAAGGAAATTGTCTTTGCAGTGGGGTTTGAACCCGGGTCTCCTGGAAAGCTTGTGGGGTTGTGTGCCAATTGAGCCATTAGGTGCTCTTGTTGCTCTTTCTGCATCACATATTAGTTAACCTTGGATATTTGGTGTTTGGTGCATTTGGTTAAATGAAATAGAAATTAGGTTCATTCCATCTTCTTCTCCAAAGTGTGTGGCCGCCCAAGCTTTTCTCTCCATTGCCTTGCCGAATTCTTCATCCTTGCGGCTCCTTGGATCGTTCATCATCAATCCGGGTAGGTATCGATCTTCCTCTTCTTCTTCTCATCCGTTTGGTGTCTTTGTTTGGCCAAGTGAATAGAAGAGTGTTGTGTGTGTTTGTGTTGATTGCGGCCACGGAGAGAAGCCCGGCCAGACCATGCATCGCCGCGTCGTCCGGCCGCCACCAAGCCGCGGATCGCGCCAAAGAAGAGCCAGACGCCCTGCCGTAGCACCAGATCGCCCTCGCCGTCCACACCCTGCCGCGCGCGCGATCTCGCGACGACAACGGCCCGGCCACTGCTCGGCCATCGCCCGGCCGGCGTCGCCACGCCCGATCGCGCGCAGCAGCGCGCTGACGCCCGCGCGCGCGCCGCCGCTGTGTCGCTTGCCGAGTAGCTCGCCGTGTCCGCGATCGCACGCCAGCGCCCGGCGCCGTGCGCCGTGCGCGCCGCTGCTGCTGCTGAGTCCCGTCTGTCCGTCGCGCACAGGCGCGCCCCCAGCCCCATCCATGCGCGCGAACTTCGCCAATGGCCGTGCCAGCGCCGCCCAGCGCCAGCCTGCCCGCTGCCGGCTGCCGAACTCCAAGTTCGTGTCGCCGTGCCGCGTGAGTGCCCCGAGCCGAGCTTGTTGATCTATTGTTTTTTAGACGTTTTAGATGCTGATTATTATTGGTTTGCTAGGTTCCCGCTCGCTAGCTCGGGATTGTTCCGCGACTTAGGATTTGTGTGTAGAAGCCTCCCGGAACCAAGGTAAGGATTTCTTACGGAGTTGTGTGGGCCTGCGGTATATTTGTGATTGTTGTTTTGTATGCTGTGTATGATTATTAGCATGTTTAGCCCTAGGTGCTCTGTCAATTCTCGATGGCATGAACTCTTGTATTGTTTCTCATGTTAGCCCATGCTAGGTTGTTCCTTCGGCATGTTCGATATCTGTTCTTGCTTCGTAGTATCATGCTAGGTTCCTTGTATCTCATTGAGCACGTATTGGATCGCATTGAATGAATTGTTATTATTGCTATGGTTTAGAGTTCGGTAGGTAGCATCATCCGGCCGGATGCATAACGTAACTTGCATCCCCGCGAGCGGACGCGTGCGAGATGGTACTCCATCCACGACCCGTTAGGGTTTAGCTAACCCTAACGGCTGGCCCCGCAATCTTGGGTGAGGGTGGCGGTCGTTAAATGCCCCAACGGTCGGGATGATGACTTGGCATTGCCTCGCCCCCGGCGATCGGCACGTCCTCGGCGTGTTCGGCCGTAGCCCTTGATTGCCACTGTTAGGGCAAGGACCGCTTCTGGTGTAAGCCTACCACGGCCGGTTTCTTTAGCCTCGGTGCGGTGGTACAGTGACATAGTTCACGTGTCCGTGTCTCACACCCTATGTCGGTGACACCGATCCGAGATTTAGTTAGGCATGGTGATCAACACGGGCGGCTTGCCACTAGACCCGCACCCCGAGTTTGCGGTAGCATGCGGTGCGCGCTTACGCTCATTACAACGCCGGCCGGAGAGCTCCTCGGGATCTTGAGCGATGCACCTTTCGTGTCGGCGTGAGACAGCCGAGGCCGGACTTGTTTCCGTATAGGGCGTATAGTGTGTTGTGGTATTTCCGACTAAGACCACGAGTTGGCATCCGAGGTCCAAGTGTGGACTTAGCTATGTGCTCCGCTCTGTGTTTATACTCATAGCTTGCATACATTCTTCTAGATGATCATGTATATCGTATTGTACCCCTGTTGGGGATTCTTCTTGAGTAATTCGTTACTCACCCTTATTTTGTGGTTTTCCACGGTAACCAAGGCGCGAGACAGGATGGTGAAAGGAGGAGCTGTGATCATGGAATCCTGCTTTGTCATCTCCGACCATTTCATTATATCATGACTCTTGACTTTTGTTATTTCCCAGAATGCATGTAGACGGGCACGGAGCCCTAGGATGTTTTCTTATGTTTTATGGATTCCAAATATTTGTACTTGTGGAATGTTTAAATGGTTTAAATAAATCTCTTATCAGAGTATGCTTTTAGAAATGTATTTATCCTGAAACAGGTGCTTGGCAACAGGGACAGGTTTTAGAGTAAATTGTTTTGATTGTTGAATGTTTCTGTTTTTACTTGGGATCCGAAACATTATTTTTCATAATGTCTTTTATTTTGAATACATGCATTGGGGTAAAGGCCCATTTAGAGCCCCTTTTGGGTCGGGTCTTTACAATAACTGTCAAATCCTAGAACCTGTTAAAACATTTATTTCAACCTGTCAAACATTTAGCAACTCTGGATAGAGTTTATTTCAAAATCAACTTATTCAAAAACCATAACATTTCAAGTATTCAAATAAGTCCAAACAACACTCAACAATAGTTAAAACATCAGAAAATCCCAAAACAGTTCAACAGGTTCCAATAATGAAATTCTTAGGGCTCCGTGCCTGCTACATGCTTATAACAATAAATAACAAATAAGGTAAGCAGAGTTACCGGTGGAGTCCCATGATCGAGCAGCCATTCCTCTAGCCGTCCAGTCATTGTCCCAAGTTACCTGGTGGAAAACCACAGAAAATAAGGGTGAGTACAAACATACTCAGTAAGAATCTCCGATCGGAGTAGACTACTGTAACGGCCCAGGTTTTCATCCCGGTATTTCAGGTATGCCCTAGGGGTATTTTCATAATTTGGTCGGGCCGTCAGGGCCGTTTATGTCTTTTTCAGTTGTTAAAATTATTGGATGGGCTTAGGTAGGATTTTGATGCTTTGTGGATGTGTTTGGGCATGGTGTGTAACGGCCCAGTTTTCTATTTCGGTTTCCCAGGAGTTTTCGGGACATTATGCGGATGTTCGGATGGGCCGTTAGAGCTTTTTAACCTTTAAGGGTATTTTGGTATTTTGCTCCCCGGTCAGAGGTTGAGGATTTTCAGGGCTTCAGGGTCATTTCGGCCTTCGTTGAGACTTGATTAATGTTGGTTGCAAGACCCAAGGAGTTTGGGTTAGTTGATTAGAAGTTCGGAGACATTCCGGTTGATAGCAAAATTAATTGGAATTTAATTGGTCCCATTGAGATTTGAACCCTTGCCTAATGGTGAAATTGGAGTTTTTAGAAAAGAAGATTTAGTTAAAAGAAAAGAATTTCTTTAGCCGGGACCCGCAAGAGAAAAGCCTTGGGAAGAGATTTTAGACCCATTTAAATTAGGAAAAGGAAAAGAAATCCTATTCCCTTGTTTTGGAAAAATCTCTCTCTCTCTCTCTCTCTCTCATGCCGAGCCCCTCACCAAGAAACCAAACCCTAGCCGCTCAAATCCCATCCCCGCCCGGATCGCACCAAATTGCGTTCCCAGCCACGCGCACTGCACCAAGCAGCCACGCCCCATGCCCAGCGCGCCCGGACGCCCACGATCGCCCATGCCAGCGCGCCCGGTCGCACTTCCTCGCCAGCCAGACGCGTTGCGCCGTTCCGCACCAGCGCCCGAGACGCTCGCGCCGCTCCGCTTCTTTGCCGCCGACGCCGCGCCCAGCGCCGCTTCGCTGCCCAGCCGCGACGCGTCGCCGCCCATGTCCTCGCGACCCGACGACCCGCCTTGCCGCGCGCGAGCCAGCGCCAGCCTCCCGCCTCGCCAGCGCGGCGCCCAGCGCCCCTACGCCCGGCGCGCCCTCCTTCGCTTGCTGCACGAGACGTGTGCCTTCTCGGTTGGTAAATTCCCGAGCCTCCACCCTTTGGACTTCCCGATTTTAGATGTCATTTTATTAATTAGGATATTTTATTACTTGCTTAGGTTGCTCGGGTTCGCTTAAAAGCTCGAGGGTCGTTATTTGATTCGGGATAGTTAACCTCCACTTATTTCCAGGTAAGGATTCTTACCCGGGGTTGTGTGGACCCTGCGAATAGTTGATAGCACGCTGATTACTGTATTTATATGAGTTTCTAGTGATAGGTTACATGTTTTCTTTTGATTCATGTTCGTGGCATGTTTACATCCCGTTAGTTCCAGGTTAGGCTTTCCTATCTTGATAGAACCATGCCGCCATTTGTATCTTTGCTAGATCCAAGTTACGGTTAGATGTGTGATGTATAGTATAGAGGACCGTAGAGGCAACTAGTTTGGGGTCCCGCTCGGGCAAGACCCGATGGACATCTGGAGGTGTAAGGCCCTATGGGCATCCTAGGTGTGTAAGGCCCACTGGGCGTCACTAATTCTGGAGGTGTAAGGCCCTATGGGCATCCTAGGTGTGTAAGGCCCACTGGGCATCACTGATTCTGGAGGTGTAAGGCCCTATGGGCATCCTAGGTGTGTAAGGCCCACTGGGCATCACCGATTACGAGGTGTAAGGCCCTATGGGCATCCTAAGTGTGTAAGGCCCACCGGGCATCACCGAGCATTGAAGGTGTAAGGCCCGATGGGCATCCTAAGTGTGTAAGGCCCCACTGGGCATCACTGTGTCCTAGGTTGTGTAAGGCCCGAAGGGCATCCAAATGTAGGACCTAGGAGAGGCTATAGACGGAAGCTCTTGAGTAGGCTCGCCTTTGAAGTAGCTCATAGCCTACACCAACCGTGCCCACTCTAAGTCATTGTATGGTTGCATGTCCGTGTGCTAAATGAGATGTTTTCGTATTGTACCCGGGTTGGGGATTCTTACTGAGTAACTCGTTGCTCACCCTTATTTCTGTGGTTTTCCACCCGGTAACTTGGGACAGAGACTGGATGGCTAGGAGGAGGCTGCTGGATGATCATGGATAGCTGACTCTGAGTTGCACGTTCTTTCATTGTGTTTATGATTTAGCATGTAGTGGGACTTGAGTCCCTAGGAAAAATACTCAAAAAAAAACTATTTGATGATTCTCATACCGTTTCCCTTGATTTGTTTTAAGAAAGTACTGATCAGTCGTTTACTTGTTTTTATTTAATTGGAATAATGGATTTGTTTTAAATATGTCTACTGCAAAGTTTTAAATTTCAAGCTCTGAATGACGTTTTACATTCTTAATCATGCATGCTTAGTAAGGACCTTAGGTTAGAGACCGTTTCTTGGGTCGGGTCTTTACATGGTGTGATGCAAAAAGTAAAAATTGAGAAATAAAGTGCTGTTGTTGGGATTCGAACCCAGGTCTCCGAGAAGTGTGTTGGGTTGCATTCCAGTTGAGCTATTGGGAGCTCTTGTTACTCTTTTTGCTGCATATCCTAGTTAGCCTCGAGTCCTTGGGGTTTTGGTGCATTTGATTAAAAGGAAGGAAAAATAGGGTTGTTGTGTTTTCTTCTCCAAATCATCCATAGCCGCCCAAGCTTTTCTCTCCCAATCTCCAAGCCGAATTCCATCTCCCTAGCAGCCGTTATTCGATCGTCATCCCGGGTAAGATTCCTCGATCTCTTCTTCTTCTTCCGACTGGGTTCTTGCTGGCCGAGAGTGAAAAAGAGGTGAGTTGTGTGTTTTGTTTGCAGCTGGCCGAGAGGAGAGCCCAGAAACCGATCCAGACGTCGTCGCAGCGGCCGCGCACACCGCGCGCTCGCCGCCGCGCGGCCGTCGCCGCGCACCCAGCAGCGGCGCGCACCCCATCGCCCAGCCGAGCAGTCCGCGAGCCGTCGCAGCGCCCGCACGCTCGTGTCTGCGCCATCGCGTCTGCCTCCAGCTAGCCCGTCCGAGCGCGCGCGCAGCCTCTGCCGCCCAGCAACGCCCAGTGTCGTGCAGCCCGTCGGTCCGCGCGCCAGCCCATGCCGTGTGAGTGCTCCCGAGCCGAGCCCTATTTGTTTTATTATATTTAGGCCTATGGATTATGATTATTGTTGTGCTTGTTAGGTTCTCATTAGCTAGCTCGGGATCGATCGCAGCTTAGGATTCTTGTGTGTAGTTGCCTTCCGACCAAGGTAAGGATTTCTTATCGGAGTTGTGTGGGCCCTGCGATATAATATGTGATTACTGTTTGTTTGATTGTTTATGTTTATCAGCATGTTAGTGGATAGGTGCTCTGTTCTTAATTCTGACTGGCATGAATCTCGTATTGTTTCTCCTGTTAGTTCCATGCTAGGTTGTCCTGTTCTAGCATGCTCGATATCTGTTCTTGCTTCGTAGTACCATGCTAGGTTCGTTGTTTCTGTTGAGCACGTTTGGAATGTTTGTTGTTTATGTTATAGTTTAGAGTTCAGATAGGTACCATCATCCAGGCACGGATGCATAACGTAACTTGCATCCACGGCAGGGACATACGAGGCAGCACTCCGTCCCTGATCCACCGCAGGGACATACGAGGCAGCACTCCGTCCCTGATTCACCGTTAGGGTTTAGCTAACCCTAACGGTAGCCCAGTGCAATCTTGGGTGAGGGTGGCAGACTGTTAAATGCCCCAACGGTCAGGATGATGACAAGGCATTGCCTTGTCCCTGCGCATCGGCACGTCCTCAGCGTGTTCGACCGTAGCCCTTGATTGCCACCTGTTAGGGCAAGGACCACTTCCTGGGGTAAGCCTACCACGACCGGTTCCTTAGACTCAGGTGCGGTGGTTCAGGCTGACATAGTTCACGTGTCCAGGTCTCACACCCCTATGTCAGTGACACCGATCCAGAGATTAGTCAGGCATGGTGACTTGACCAGGGAAGCTTGCCACTAGACCCCGCACCTCCCTGGTTTGCAGTAGCATGCGGTGCGCGCACACGCTCATTACAGCGCCGACCGGAGAGCTCCTCGGGATCTTGAGTTCAGTGCACCTTTCGTATCGACAATAGACAGGCTGAGGTCGAGACTTGTTTCTCATATAGGATCGTATCGTGTGGTGGATTTTCTGGAGTAAGACCCTGAGATGGCATCCGAAGTTTATGTGTGGATTTAAGCTATGTGTTCTTTTCTGTGTTTATATTCATAGCTTGCATACTTTCTGCTAGATGACCAGTTATATCGTATTGTACCTCGGTTGGGGATTCTTACTGAGTAATTCGTTACTCACCCTTATTTTGTGGTTTTCCACAGGTAACCAAGGTGCGAGACAGGATGGCTGAAGGAGGAGCTGTGATCATGGAAACCAGCTATCGAACTCTGAATTTATGTCTATGATTCTTTATGTTTTATTTTCCTCTGAATGCATGTAGTGGGCACACGAGCCCTAGGGTTATTTTCTGACTGCTTTTCCGGATTCTAGCAATCACAGTAACTATTGGAAAGTTTTGAATGTTTTAAATAAATCTCTTATTAGAGTGAGTTTTGGAAATGTATTTGTCTTGGAACAGGTGCTTGGAAACAGGGACAGTTTTTGAGAATTTTATATTGACTTTTTAAAGGGATGTTTGTATGTTTTAGTTTTCACTTAGAATCCGAAAACCATTCTTGCATATTGTCTTTAACTTTTGGATGCATGCATTGAGGTAAAGGCCCATTTTAGGACCCCATTCGAGTCGGGTTTTTACAAGTACGAACATCAGTCATACAGCATACTAGTATACATACAACCGCTACCAACACAGATCAAACCCTTGAGTCAACCATGAGACTATTGAAACATCGAGGTCTCTTACCATCGGCCTAGTGATCAGCTCTCTAACTGGTCCTGAAATTGGGACAAGAATGTCCAACATCTGGGATCCGAAGGTCCGAACATCTGGGGACACGAATGCCCAATCACATCGGGATAAGATACGTTATGTCCAAATCTGGCCGACCAGACTCTCCAAACCGGTCCCGGACACACGAGAGTACCAGTGTCCGCTCTCTAGACTAGGAAAGGATTGGTGTCTTCGTAAGCATTATCCCGGGCCAGCTCTCCTCCCTGAGCCTAATGCCCGTGCGTGCACATCGCATGCTTCTGCAAACCGTGTAAGGACGTGGGACCTAAACGTGCTACACCGGTCTAGGTACGCATGCCTACGACTCAAGTAGTGTCACCGAACGAACAAAGAGTGCGAGGTCCTCGACACTCATTATGCGCGACATAAGACCACCGCACACCAAGCTAAGAACCGCCATGGCGAGACTACACCGTAAAGACCCGACCCAAAAAAAGTCCTAACCTAGGCCTTTACCACAATGCATGCTTTTAAAACTTAAATGAGTTGTACAAGATTGCCATCCAGATTCTAAATAAATTTAAAACTTACAACCATTCATAACAAACAAACATAAACACATCCTGAAACCTGTCCCTGTTTCCAAGCACCTGTTCCAAGCTATAAATAATTCAAAACATACTCTGATCAGAGATTTATTTCAAAGCATTCAGTTCCAAATCAGTTCAATGAAAAGACATAATCCAGATACAATCCAAAAACATCCTAAGGGCTCCGTGCCCAAGCTACATGCATTCAAAACCATAAAAAGAAACAATCCATAACATAAGACTCAGAGTATATAAAACAGCAGGATTCAATGATCAGCAGCTCCTCCTTCAGCCATCCTGTCTCGTGCCCTGGTTACCTGTGGAAACCACGAAAGTAAGGGTGAGTAACGAATTACTCACTAAGAATCCCCAACCGGGGTACAATACGATACAACTGGTCATCTAGTAGAATGTATGCAAGCTATAAATACAAACACTGAAGAGAGCACTTTACTTTAATCCATACATAAATATAAATGGATGCCATCTTACGGTCTTACTTTGACAGTTATCTCGAAACTCGGAACTCTACGAGAAACTAGTCTCGGCCTCAGCTTTTCTACTATACTATCGATATGAATGGTGCACTGAACTCAAGATCCCAAGGAGCTCTCCAGTCGGTGATGTAATGAGCGTGCGCACACATCGCATGCTGCTGCAAACCAGGGAGGTGCTGGGTCTAGGGCATGCTGCCCTGATCTAGTACGCATGCCTAAAAGAATCTCTATGTAACGGCCCAACCCATCGTTAGCCAAGATATTGTCCGCTTTGGCCCACTGGCCTCACGGATTTGTTTCTCCCCCCCATGGGAAAACGCGTCTTGCTAGGGAAAGGTGTCCACACCCTTTATAAGGAGTGCTTCGTTCCCCTTTCCAACCGATGTGGGATTCCCCTATGGGTTTCCACCTCCCCTTAGAGGTCCAACGTCCCGATGGACCCTGCACACCGGCCCGATGCCTGGCTCTGATACCATCTGTAACGGCCCAACTCATCGCTAGCCAAGATATTGTCTGCTTTGGCCCACTGGCTTCACGGATTTGTTTCTCCCCCCCCATGGGGAAAACGCGTCTTGCTAGGGAAAGGTGTCCACACCCTTTATAAGGAGTGTTTTGTTCCCCTTCCCAACCGATGTGGGATTCCCCTATGGGTTTCCACCTCCCCTTAGAGGTCCAGCGTCCCGATGGACCCGTCACACCGGTCCGATGCCTGGCTCTGATACCAACTGTAAGAACCCGACCCAAAACACGGTCCTAAACCTAGGTTCTCACTCAACATGCAAGCTAAATACTTCATCAAGCGGTTTAGTGCTCATATTTAAAACCTTTCAAAACATTTAAAAGCGGGGACACTTAAAACATAAACTACAACCTTCATTTAAGCAAAGCCAACAAAGTAAAACAAGCCTGGCCAGTGTTTATAAAATCATACAATACAATTTAAACAACTTTTAAAAAAGTCCCCCTAGGACTCCTGTCCGTCTACATGCTGAAAAATTATGCAAACAATATAAGACAGAGTGGCGGCGGCTCCCATGATCAATCATGTAACGACCCAGGTTTTCATCCCGGTCTTCCAGGTATGCCCTAGGGGTATTTTGGTAATTTGGTCGGGCCGTCAGGGCCGTTTATGTCTTTTTCCAGTTGCTAAAATTATTGGATGGATTTATGTAGGTTTTTGGAAGGATTTGTGGTTTGGTTTGAGCAAGGTTTGGTGCAAAAGTAAAAATAAAGTAAATTATCTTTGCAATTGGGTTTGAACCCGGTCTCCCGGGAAGCTTGTGGGGATGTGTACCAATTGAGCCATTAAGTGCTCTTGTTGCTCTTCCTGCATCATTTTATGGTTAGCCTTGCATTTTGGGAGTTTTGGAGCATTTGGTTAAATGAAATAGAAATTAGGTTTGTCTCATCTTCTTCTCCAAAGTGTGTGGCCGCCCAAGCTTTTCTCTCCATTGCCTTGCCGAGTTCTTCATCCTTGCAGCTCCTTGGTTCAATCATCATTCCGGGTAAGTCTTCATCCTCTTCATCTTCTCGATTGGGTGTTCTTGTTGGCCGAAGGTAAGGAGAAGAGCTTGTGTGTGTGTGTGTGTTTGCAGTCGCCCAAAGATGCCCAAATCGCCAAAGAAGAAGCCCCAGCCGCCTGAGATCGCCTAGCGGCAAGCCCAGTTGCCCAGTCGCGCAGCAGCAGCGAGCACCAGGCCGCCTGGACCACCAGCCCCGTCGCGCAGCCGTCGCGCGCGCACCACCGAGCAGCCCGCGCGCCTCGCTCCTCGTCTCGCTGCGCCCGCGCGCGCGATCGCGCGCGCGCCGCGCGCCAGCCAAGCTGTCTCGTCTCCGTCTGCGCGCGCGCGCTCGCCTACGCCCGGCCAGCCGTCGCGCGCGCGCAGCCCTGCCCTGCCTCCTCCCGCTGCCGCGTCAGCGCCAGGTGTCAGCGGTCCTCGCCGCCATCAGCCCCTTCTGCGCCCGTCGCGCGCCAAGAATACCCCGCCGTGCTTGCCGCCCGTCCGCGTGTCACCGAGCCGCGTTAGTTGCTCCTTTGAGCCGAGCCTTGTTCATTTTATTATATTTAGGCTTATGGATTATGATTATCATTGTTTTTGTTAGGTTCTCGGTAGCTAGCTCGAGTTCGATCGCGGCTTAGGTTTTGTGTGTAGTTGCCCGACCCGGTAAGGATTTCTTACCGGAGTTGTGTGGACCTGCGATGTTCTATGTGATTGTTGTTTGTATGTTTGTTTGTGATTATCGGCATGTATAGTTTAGGTGCTCTGCTCAAATTCTGACTAGCATGACTTCGTATGTTGTTCTCTCATGTTAGTCCATGCTAGGTTGTTCCGCTTCGCATGCTCATATTTGTTCTTGCTTCAGTAGTACCATGCTAGGTTCGTTGTATCTCATTGAGCACGCGTTTTGGATTGTATTGGATTATATGCTATTGAAATGATATGATAGAGTGTAGGTAGGTAGCATCATCCGGCCCGATGCATAAAGTATCTTGCATCCATGGCGGGGACGTGCGAGGTAATACTCCGTCCCTGGACCCCGTGAGGGTTTAGCTAACCCGACCGGTGAGGCCCCCTGCAATCTTGGGTGAGGGTGGCGGTCGTTAAATGCCCCAACGGTCGGGATGATGACTTGGCATTGCCTCATCCCCGGCAGGTGGACACGTCCTCGCCGTGTTCGGCCGTAGCCCTTGATTGCCACCGATAGGGCAAGGACGGCTTCTGTGTGTAAGCCTACCACGACCGATTCCTTAGCCTCGGTGCGGTGGTTCAGCCGACATAGTTCACGTGTCGTGTCTCACACCCCTATGTCGGTGACACCGATCCGGAGATTTAGTTAGGCGTGGTGGCCGGACATGGGCGGCTTGCCACTAGACCCGGCACCCTCCATAGTCCGCAGAGCACGCAGCGCGCGCTTACGCTCATTACTGGCGCCCGGCCGAGAGACCTCCTCGGGATCTTGAGCTAGTGCACCTTTCGTATCGACGATGAGCGGTGAGGCCGGACTCGTTTCTCGTATAGGGCGTATTGTGTGGTGGATTTATTTCCGGACTAAGACCACGAGTTGGCATCCGAGGTCCAAGTGTGGACTTAAGCTATGTGCTCTATTCTGTTTATATTCATAGCTTGCATACACTCACCTAGATGACCATGTGCATCGTATTGTACCCCTGGTTGGGGATTCTTACTTGAGTAATTCGTTACTCACCCTTATTTTGTGGTTTTCCACAGTAACCAAGGTGCGAGACAGATGGGTGATGGAGGAGCCGTGATCATGGGAACTCTTGCTGCTCTCGATCTTTTATTTCTATGACTCTTGTCTTCTATTTTTCCCCTGAATGCATGTAGTCGGGCACGAGCCCTAGGATGTTTTCTGAATGTTTTGTGGATTCCCGCTTTATTGAATTTGAGGATGTTTCAAATGTTTTAATAAATCTCTGATCAGAGTGTACGTTTTGGAAATGTATTTGCCTTGAAACAGGTGCTTGGAGACAGGGACAGGTTTCAGCAAACCATCTTGATTTCTGATTGAATCTCTTTTGTTTTTAATTGGGAATCTAAAAACCTATCTGCATATTGTTCTTTACTTTGAATGCATGCATTGGGGTAAAGACCTATTTTGAGCCCTTTTTGGGTCGGGTCTTTACAAATCGCCTCCTCCGCTTAGCCGTCCCCAGTCTTTGTCCCAAGTTACCAGTGGAAAACAACAGAATAAGGGTGAGTATAAACATACTCAGTAAGAATCCCCAACCGGGGTACAATACGATACATCAATCATCTAGCACCCTAGTATACATACAAACAGTTACCAACACAGATCATAGCTCAACGAGCTTACAAGGCAGAATCTGGAATCCTCAGAAGTCTCCTACTTCCGGCCTAATGATTGGCTCTCATAACCAATCCCGGGACATCTCCGAGGGTCTTTCTCCTCGGCCAATTGATCACTCAAAACCGATCCCAAAGATGTCTGACACCCTCGAGGGTCTTTCTCCCTCGACCATATGATCAGTTCAAAAGCCAATCCCAATGGGTGTCCTCAAGGGCCTCTTACCATCGCTAACAAATCTGGACTATCGGGAGAGTACCCAAAGTCTGGCTCTAAACTGGAAGGAACGGGTGTACTCACGAACATTAGCCCGGGGGAGCTCTCCGACCGGCGACTAACGCGTGTGCGCGCACACACCGCATCTTCTTTGCCGCAACCGGCGTAAATGTGGGGGCCTAAGTACAAACTACGCGGGGCCGTGCGCATGCCTAAAGACTCGTAAACGGTGTCACCGAACACGAGAGTGCGAGGCCCTCGGCACTCATCCAGTGCGGCTGTACCACCGACCTGAAGCTAAGAACCGGCCAAGGCAGGCTTCCACCGTTGGCAGGGTTCCGCTCTAGCAGGCTACAAACTAGGCTTATGCCGATGTGGTAGCTAAATCCACATCGGCTGCCGGGGGGAAGCAATGTACGTTATGCTTCGCTCTACACCCGACCGGTGGGGACAAAGTACGTTATGTCCGCTCTCAGCCTCTGGATGATGACAAACCCTACTATACTAGCTAGGAGTACAAAATAACTTATTCCTGGCTAAACATACATATCAACATCAGTCACACATAACCTAGCATGATACTACGAACTTAAAGCAGGAATCTCAAGCATGCTGGAAGAACAATCCTAGCATGGCACTAACATGTACAAACGGGCAAACATGCTAGCAAGAATGCAATCACAAGCTGTCCTATCCACTAATCATGTTCATACAAGTAAACATGCATATAAGGCACAATCAAGAAAGCATCACAGGGTCCACACAACCACGGTAAGAAATCCTTACCTGGAAACAAGCAGAAAATAACTACCATAAGCCAACCAAGCGACTCCAGAGCTTCTAAGTGAACCCGAGCAACCTAAGCATTTAATAAAAATATCCTAATTAAATAACAACAGCCAATCAACTTAGGGTCCAAAAGAGTGGAGGCTCGGGAATTACCAACTGAGAAGGTACAAGGTCTCGGCCCCAACAATTTTGGCAAAACACGATCTCGGCGGCAAGTGGGCAGGCAGGACGTGCAGCTGGGGCGCTGCTGGGGACCGGCGCTGGCACGACGACACGGGAGTTGGCGCGGCAAGGGGCGCGGCGCGCGCGGACGGGCGCTGCGACACACGGTCGTCGTGGCGCCCGGCAGCTGGGCGCGCGGACGCCGTGCGTCGTGGCGACGACGACGACGCCCGACGCGGGCGCGCTGGCGCTGGGCGACGGGCTGTGCAACGCGCTGCTGGGCGTCTGGTGTCTCAAGCGACGGGCGCCGGCCGCGACAGCGCCTGAAGCCGCTTTCGGGTGATGTGGTGATGGTCGGGCGCTCGGGCCGATGGCGGCGGCGGGCTGCTGCTGGGGCTGGTGGCTCGGGGCAGCTCGGTTGTGTTTCTTGGTGAGGTCGGCAAGGAGAGAGAGAGAGAGAGGTAAAACAAGGGGAATGAGATTTTCTTGATTTTCTTTCCTTTTCCTAATTTAAATAGGTCTTGGTGACCTAAATCTCTTCCCCGGGCTTCCTCCTTCGAGTCCCGGCTGAAGCAACCTTTTCTCCTTATTAAAACTCATTTAAACCAAGCTCCCAAATCACCATCAAGGGCAAGGGTTCAAATCCCAATGGAAGCACTTAAATTAACAATAATTTTGTTAATTACCAAATCACCTCCAAACTTCCAACCAACTAGCCCGAACTTCTTGGGTCCTGCAACCAACAACAATCAAGCCTCGACAAGGGCAGGAGTGACCCTGGAATCCTGAAAATCCAGAAAACCCTGATCGGGGGCAAAAAGACCAAAATACCCCTAAGGGTTAAAATAGCTCTAACGGCCCATCCGAACATCCGCATAATGTCCCGAAAACACCTGGGAAACCGAAATAGAAAACTGGGTTGTTACACTCTAGATCGGTGTCACTGAACATAGTGGTGTGAGACCAGGACACTATGACTATGTCAGCCTGTACCACCTCACCTGAGGCTAAGAAACTGTCCGTGGTAGGCTTACACCAGGGACCGGTCCTTGCCCTATCAGGTGGTAATCAAGGGCTATGGTTGACACGTTGAGGTCGTGTCGACTGCCGGGGACAAAGCAATGCCTCGTCATTCCCCCGACTGTTGTGGCATTTAACAGTCTGCCACCCTCACCCAAGATTACAACTGGGCCGTCGTTAGGGTTAGCTAAACCCTAACGACGGATCAAGGACGGAGTACTGCCTCGCACGTCCCTGCCACGGATGCAAGTTACGTTATGCATCCTTGCCCGGATGATGCTACCTATCAGAACAGTATGCTATAAATAGCTAACAGCAAACATACTGACACGTGCTCAAGAATAGAATACAAACATGCCAGAACAGAACAACCTAGCATGGAACTAACATGAGAATAAATACGAGAAATCATGCCAGTCGGAATTTAGAGCAAAGCACCTAATAACTAAACATGCTGGTAATCATAAGCAAACCTACAAACAACAATTACTGAAGTATCGCAGGGCCCACACAACTCCGGTAAGAAATCCTTACCTGAAAAACAAGCAGAAACATACAACAATAACTAATTGCTCGTTGAGCTGTAGGTCACCAACCTAGCTATTAGCAACCTATCACATAAACCAAACATGCTTTTACTAACAGAACTAGCTAAACATGACTAAACAGCTACACCGAGCTAAGGACAGAGTTTACCGAAACCCAAACAGGTGCTCGGGACAACCTCTCGGCCAAATAGGGCTCTCGGCAAGGCTAAGAAAAACACCACTTTTGGCAAGGCAGCTCTCGGCTAGGCTAAGCAAACACCACTCCTAGCAAGGCAACTCTCGGCTAGACAACCAACTAACACAAACAAAACCGCACGAATTAATCCAATCGACGAATCAAAATTACATAAACAGGTCCCTCGTTAAATGCATCAGAGCCCTCGAAGCTCAACTCGGCAACAAGAACCCTCGGCAGGTCAAGGCAGCGACACGGCAGGGCTGAGCGCGGACGGAGCGGCAGGGCAAGCGAGGTCGTGCGCGTGCAAGAGGCGAACGGCTGCGATCGCACACAAAAGGCTGCAGCGCTGGATCGGCAAGGGCACTCGCAGCTGAGCGTACGAGTGCGAGCGGGGAACGACGCTGTGTTGAGGCTCGGATGCGGCAAGGTGTGCGTGCGGCTCCCGCATGGGCGAGACGAAGCGGCTCGCTGCTACAAATGATGCGGCGATGAGGGCGTCCGGGCAGCAAGCGACGTGGATGACAAACTGTGAGGCTGAGCGAGCGATTTCGCTTAGGCTTACGACATGCACAGCCAAAAGGAGTCTCGATTAGGAAAAGCAACCAGCAAGGAAAAGATTTGGATAGGGTTAGAAATTTACCTCTCGGATCTCAGCAACAAGTTTCGGCGATTAAAGCCAACGGGAATGCGGCTAGGGTCCAATCTCGGCGATGATGATGGAGAGGGGAAAACAAACGAATGAAAGAAAATTGGGGAAGAGGCAGAGAGAAATTGCCTGGTAGAGGAGAAAATCGCAAAAGCCTTCTAGAGAAATCGATCCCCTCTGTCTCTTCCCGTAACCCAATCACAAAAGCACTCCCCCTCTTGCCACATGTCCCATAGATTTAACGATTCCTACCCTGGCCATCTCCTCTTCGAGCCCCAGCTCCAACGCATTTATCATCCTAATTAAATCCTTTTAAAACAAGCCTCCAACCAACAAGGGACGAGAAAATTAACAAACGAACAAGGTCATAACCTATTCATGTGGCTCAATTGGTAGTGCTTCCTTTTTGCCAACTGCGGCAACTAGACCAACCCGAGTTCGAATCCTAGCAGCAACACTAAATAATTTCCAAATAAACAACAACCAACTCCAACTCCAAGCCACCTGGGTTCGATTTCTGGCTTGAACACTTTTCTTTAAAAATTTTCTTTTTCAATCCAAGCCACCAAAAGCCTAACAGGTCACAAGTTCGAAACCCAACAGACGCACAAACAAAACTTATTTTATCTTTTAAACCCAAAGTCCTCCAAACTACTCTAAATGCATTCCAACCACGAAACTCAAAACCAAGGAACAACCAATCTTAACGAATGACGAAAACAACCCACAGACTGCAGTTAAACGCCAAACCGGCCCTGAGGGCAAAATGACCAAAATGCCCCTAAGGGCCAAAACTGCCCTAACGGCCCAACCGAATACCCAAAATAATAACCGAACATGCCTAGAGGGCCGAAATAGAAATCTGGGCCGTTACACACTGTCTGTTGGGTTTCGCTCTAGCAGGCTACAAACTAGGCTTATGCCGATATTTGAAGCTAATCCGCACCAGGCTACGGGGAGGAAGCATCATACGTCGTGCAACTAGCGATCCCGACTGTGGGGACAATATGCGTTATGTGCGCTCTCTGCCTCTTGATGAAGACAAACCCTAACAAGTCAATCTAAGAGTCTCCTTGTGCCTTAACAGCCAAACAAGCTCAATAGATAACAATGGAAGGCATGCTTGGAGAACAACCTACCATGGTACTAACATGTCACGAGAAACATACATGCTAGCTTGAGCAGGACAGGATATCAAATCATAACATGCTCGTAAACAATCAAAGCATAGCCTATCCACTAACATGCTCATAACAGTCAAACATATAAAAGTAGTAGTCATGATGAACGCAGGGCCCACACAACCCTCGGTAAGAAATCCGTACAATTCACAAGCAGAAAATGAATAAACAGAACTATGCTCCTTGAGCTACAGAACCAACACGAACTAATAACCTAAAGAATTAACATAGGAAGTACACATTAAAATCCAGCTTACTAATCAAACGAACTAGGTAACTCAAAGCAAAGGCTCGAGAAGCTACCCAACCAACATGAACAGGTGCTCTCGGCCAAGCACTAGGGAGTAGACCAATGAAGCTCCCAGCTGCAACACTTGAGCAAGATGTTTCTGGCTAGGCAAAACTCCACTCTTGGCAATGCAAGTTGTCGGCTAGGGCATCACAAACAACAACCAACCACACGGATTAGTTTCTCGATAGCACAACAAACTCACACACCCATCCTCGCCCAAGGGGTGTGCAACATGCACCAAACAAGCAACTATGTAGCTCTCGACCAAGGCTACGCAAAAACTCCAACCTTCGCCATTAACAACAAAACTTACCCTTTGAGGATCTCGGTAAGGACTCCATGCTAGTAGGTAAGGTTCGGCAACCAATGTTACGCTTTCGGCCTCAAGGGTTTGCAACAACCAGAACTCGGCTAGGGTTTGACATCCACAACATGAAAACCTCGGTTAGGGAACAACCAACCAGCACACACAATAGGATTCGGCTAGGGAGAAATTTACCTTTTGGATCTCGGCTAGAGCTTCTTGATGCTAGGGTTTGCGGCTGGCTTCCTCTCGCAAGAACAAACAAAACAAGGAGAAGAGATGGGGAGAAAAATCAGTAATGAGGAAGAGATGAATTGCGTCGAGCGATTGGAGAAGAGAGCTTGGAGAACCGATAGGATTCCTGGGAGAAGAGAGGAGAAAAATCGTAGAACAGAACGCTTTTGCGCTTGGAGTCGACGAAAAAGTATGAATGATTTCTCCCAAATCTTAAAAGGATTCCCCTTGGGCCACGTGTCCCTTTTGATTTGTCGATTCCAACTCCTGGCCATCTCCCCTTCGAGTTCTGCCAGGGACACTTTTAAAACTCTTTAATTTCCTTTTCCAAAACAAGCTTCCCAAGGCCTAGCTGGTCACAGGTTCGAATCCTAGCAGCAACCCTATTTAAAATCTTAATTTTCCTTTCCAACACAAGCTTCCAAAAGCCTAGCAGGTCACAGGTTGGAATCCCAACAGACGCACTTTTAACTTCCTATTTCTTCTTTTTAAAACAAGCTTCCAAAGTCTGGTTGGTCACTGGTTAGAGTCCTAGCAGCAACGCTAATTAATTCTTAATTTAATCAACAACCAACTCCAACTCCTAGCCACCTGGGTTCGAGTCGTGGCTCGAACACTTTTCTTTTAAATTTTCCTTTTTCAATCCAAGCCACCAAAACACAAGAATAGACTCCAATTCCAAGAACTCAAATCAATAAAATCTTCGAGCTCAGCGAAAGACTAAAACAGCCCTAACGGCCCAACCGAACAACAAAAATATTAACCGAACATACCTAGGGAATCGAAACAGACATCAGGGTCATTACAAGAAGGAACGTGGAGTCCCCAGGCTAAATACCTCTCAAAAGAGTTTCTCTCAAAACCTCTCTCTCAAAACTCTCCCTCTCTCCCTCTAGATGAGCGAAAGAAGAAGCAACCAAGGTAAGAAGCTCGCTTCAACCTCAAAGCAGCCTACTGCTGCAATTTCAAAGCAACCTCATGTTGTAAAAATCACGACCCCCGATTCATATGCTCTTGATCCTGAGTTCACTCAAGTGACCAGGTCCAAAGAAAAATCCAAAATTATTCACATAGAGTCTTTAACTCAAATTCCAACTTCACCTTCAGTGAAAATTTCTCAAAACCTGTCGTCCTGTTCTTCAAACCAGATGGCATATTCAAATGCTGTCATTCTTGACAGATTTATTCCAAAACCAGAAATCAAAGGATATTTTAAGAAAAATACTCCATATGGAGAACTCATAATAGAACCCGAATTCGATGATCCCTAAATTTCTAAAATCATCAATAACATTTATCGTCCTGGATTTTTCTTCATGCAAGAAAATCTTCAAAAAACCCGAAAGTTTTATGAATTCATTTTGGTCGACGCCAAGTTAGCTGAAATAGTTCATACTTCAAATGCAAATGATCGAAACAGGACCGCTTACTCAAAATTAAAAAATTTCAAGGTAATGAACCCTACGTGTTGGAATCAAAGTATCCACACAGAAAAAACATTCTAAAAAACATTCATTCCCCAAAAATATTCTTACTATGATTATGTTCGAGCCTGGTATAATGTTTTTATTTACTAGAGCTTCAAGCATTCATGGTTCATAAATTTCTGTCCAAATGCACACAAGGTCTCTTATCCTTTGTGGTTCAAGTCCTAGTGGAACATATTTGATATGACCTAAAAAATATTCCCCGTTCCTATTCAAGAATTATACCATTATTTTTTCAAAAACAGTTTCCTACTCAAATGAAATTTTCCATATATTTCCAAGTTCCATGGATCCTTTCATGGAACTTTGAAGTTCATAAAGTTTCAGAATCTAAGACTTTAATTAAAGTCTTAAACATCAAATGGTGGGATAAGTTCAATTATTCCCACTCAGACTTGAAGGCAGTCAAAAGTTGGCTTACAAAAAATGGACACCTTCAAGATCTCACATGTAGAAAAAAACAAGAGTTCTTGAATCGCAAATCTCGTCTCCTTGAAGCTTTGGTGCAAACAACATCTAAAGCTGACTTCAAGAGAAAGCTTCTAGATCTCAATGATGAATCAACATCCTCTCTCCCCTCAGAAGAATCGGCAGATGTTGATATCACAATAGAGCTTGATCAACCATAATCGGTGTAAAACTATAAATTATTCAATGAACGAAAAGTCGTTATACTATCAAAGGCCGCAATCGTCATAAAACTACGATTATTCAAAGACCGCAAAGTCAATACACTATCAAAGACCGTAATTGTCGCTAAACTATTCCTAAAAAAAGTGTTTGTATATTATTAGTTCTTGAATAATTAAAAGTTTGTAAATTTCATGTAAATTAAAGAGATCAAAATCCATGCAAGTCGAAGACAACCTTCTTCAACAAGCAAGCAGACCTGAAGCCTACGTTTGGCTTGGAAAATACTAGCTATTTTCCCTCCCAGAAAATTCGGTTTCTAAAAAATTTTAGCTTAAGACTACAGGGTCCTCTAGAACATCCAACTAGCATAGGATACAACTAGCGTAGGATATTCAAAGTAGGCATTGAACAAATTCCAGATTTCCACGTAAACGCCAACTGTATCCTTCGCCTCCTACCAATGGTCTCACTGCGCCCCTCGCGTCTTACTGCCTGGATGTTCTAGAGGACCCTGTAGTCTTAGGTTGAAATCTATTAGAAACCAAATTTTCGAGGAGTGAAAATAGCTAGTACTTTCTAAGCCAAATGTAGGCTTCCTGTCTGCTTGCTTGTTGAAGAAGGTTGTCTTCGTCTTGCATGGCTTTTGATCTCTTTAATTTACATGAAATTTACAAACTTTTAATTATTCAAGAACTAATAATATACAAACACTTTTTTTTAGGAATAGTTTAGTGAAAATTACGGTATTTAATAGTTTATTGACTTTGCAGTCTTTGAATAATAATAGCTTTATGACGATTGCGGTCTTTGATAGTTTAACGACTCTTCAGTCATTGAATAATTTGTAGTTTTACAACAATTACGGTTCATAGTTTGCAAGTGTGCACTTCTTCTTCCTTTCTTTTTTTTCTCAGTTTAACATGATTCAAAGTTCGTTGTCAATGGAAAGGACTTCTATTACCATTGCATTCGATGGGTGTTGGGACACGGGGAATGTGTACTCAAATTACAGCACAATGTGTGTTGATGTGGTCAATGGGTGCACAATATCTCAACTATTTTAATCCTTCATTGCTCGACTCGAATTCAACGAGAGTTCCAAAATTTCAAGTCTATGCGTTTAAAAAATGGGGTCTTTCAGAAGTAAGGTCATAGATCTAATCGAAGATAGGGATGTTCGGTGGATGGCCAATGGCTTTAGCAATGGGTTGTACACTAACTGTTGCGTCAAAACTAAAATCACAACAACACGTACAAATATGTACAGCGTAGACACATTGTTAGGGCCAGGTGCGACGAAAGTAGGTTCATTGTTTCCGAACAAAGACGACTTAAAGGAAGTACTTTGTAAGTTAGCATTGAGTAGAAGCTTCCAGTTTAGAACCATAAAGTCTAGTAAGGCGCAATTTAGTGCAGTATAATGTCCGACACATTTGTTTGTTATTCAGTTATTATGTTGTGTACGAGTACAGACAATCATATATAAACCCAGGTGTAGTCTCTGATTCAATTTTGCCACAAATAATATTTTGTGTAGTCGTACAGACAGTTTACACGTGGACCATACATGAGTTCACATTACATGCATCCAAATATTTAGTTTCATAGTCGACATTGTACATAATATGATCACCCATTTGCATTTTGGCAGGTAGCTACACTGCACATGACGTTGATGGCCGTTTTAGATACTTTTTCATGAGCATGGTAGCATCCATAGAAGGGTTGGATCATTGCCTCCCATTCATTACATTAATCGTGTATCTCAAGAGAATGTTGACTTGTTTTTTGTCCTTTGATTTTCTGGCCTATTTTAATACTGACCTCAACACACCATCATTAACGCCATTACATGCAGCTACGTCAGGTGAATTTTTTTTTTTTTTTTTTTTTTTTTTAAATACATGCAACGGTCAAAAGATTTTTAGGGGATTTTCGTGTAAGGTTATGTATGTTTACATACAGTAAACAATTTTTAATGTTGGTTAAAAAATCAAATTAAACTCATATATTTCATCCATTTTGTAAGTTTTTTTGTTTAAACTAATTTTTGGATTTTTTATTAGATTTGGTAAAAATTTGTTGAGAAATATTTCATATTTAAATATCAGTATTGATTTAACTTTAATTTTGCAAAAGGTAACCAACTTTCCGTTGATGGAATTTGTTCACCTTTCCGTTGAGTGTTGTGCTGGCTTCAATTTAACAATTTTGTTAAAGAAAAATTACATGAATCCACTCCCAACAACCGCACCTCATTATTTATGAGCAAAGTTTACTATGGTATCCATGAGATAACTGTGTCATCGTGTAACGAGTTGGAATATCAAACATTATCCGGGAAGTCAGTTGAGTAGCGTGCAAGTTGAGCCATTGGGTGCTCTTGTTGCTCTTTCCGCGGTATGTCTTAGTTAGCCATGGGTCTTTGGGATTTGGTGTATTTGGTTAAATGAAGAGGAAATAGGTTTTGCTCATTTTGTTTCCCCAAACTCCTTAGCCGCCCAAGCCCTCTCTCCCAAGCTTCTAGCAAAGCTTCATCTCCCCAAGCAGCTCCTTCGATCGATCGTCATCTCGGGTAAGAGTTCTCGATCCCTTATTCTTCTTCCGTTTGGTGTGTTCTTGCTGGCCAAGTGTAGAAGAGGTGAGATTTGTTGTTTTGTGCAGCCAACCGAGAGAAGAGCGGCCTTCCATCCCATCGCCAGATGGCGCGAGCGACCACTGCATCGCCCAAATTTCTCTCGTCGCACCAAAGAAATTTATCGCCAAGAAGAGACGCCCAACCGAGCGGCCACGCCCATCGCGCTGGCCGGATGCATCGCGCTTCGCGCCCAACCCTACAGCATCGCACCAAGAAATTTCCGCGGCGCGCCCGGCTGTGGCTCGCACCCCGCTGCCGCGCGTCTCTCCTGCATCACGTCCCAGCGCCAGCGCGCCCACATCCCATCTCAGCCCAGCGTCCGTCGTCGCAAGCGATGCATGCAGGTACTGCCAAGCGCCGCCAGCAATGCGCAACCCGGCGCTGTGTCCGTCACAGCACCTGCCGCCCAAAAGACACCCAACAACAGCCAGTGACCATGCAACCTGTCCGTCCGCGCTTCAGCCGTGCTTTGTGAGTTGCTCCCGAGCTGAGCCCTGTTTGATTTATTATTTTAGGCCTATTGATTGTAAAATGTGTTGTTGTTTGCTAGGTACCTGATAGCTACCCGATAGCTTGCTCGGGGTTCGTTTGCAGCATAGGGCCTTAGTGTCATTGCCTTCCGACCAAGGTCAGGATTTCTTACCGTAGTTGTGTGGGCTCTACGATGTAATATGTGATTGCTGTTTGTATGCTTGTTTATGTTTATCAGCATGTTTAGTGATAGGTGCCCTGTTCTGAATTCCGACTGGCATGATTCTCGTGTTGTTTCTCATGTTAGTTCCATGCTAGGTTGTTCTGTTCTGGCATGCTCGTTATTTGTTCTTGCTTCGTAGTATCATGCTAGGTTCATTGTCTCTGCTGAGCACGTATTGAATTGGTTGTTGAATCTATTTATAGTTTAGAATTATGATAGGTAGCATCATCCGGGCGAGGATGCATAACGTAACTTGCATCCGTGGCAGGGACGTACGAGGCAGTACTTCGTCCCTGATCCGTCGTTAGGGTTTAGCTAACCCTAACGGCAGCCCTTTGCAATCTTCGAGACCCGGCTGAAGCAACCTTTTCCAGTAAATAAAACTCACTTAAATCCAACTCCCAAATCAACACTAAGGGCCCGGGCTGGGATCCCAATGGAAACACTCAACCAGCCATAACTTTGCCAAAACCCAAATCACAACCGAACTTCCAAAAAACTAGCCCAAACATCTCGGGACTTGCAACCACCAACAAACAAGCCTTGAAAAAGGCAGGAGCTGCCTCGGAATCCTGAAAATACACAAATCCTACCCAGGGAGCAAAAATACCAAAATACACCTAAGGGTCATAACAGCTCTAACGGCCCAACCGAACAACTGAATCTGAACCGGAAGCACCTCGAGAACCGGAATAGAAAACTGGGCCGTTACACTTAGGGTCTTGACCTTTGAGGGATCCTTGCTGGTTAGTGTAGCTTGTGCTCTGCCAGCCATTGTTGGTGTTCTTGTTCTTGGTAGCTGGTGTTAACCGGGTAGTGGCGTTCCGTATATGAAGTTCTGGTGGGAAGGTGCAATAAGCCTAAGTTGGAGGGTATAAGCCTGTTTGTGTTATCGTTTGGACTTGTGAGATGTGTTTCATATTTGAGGCGAGCTTCGTTCCGTTGCTTGCATGGAGGTAAGTTTAGTGGAGGGAGCCATCTGAGGCCCTGTTGATAGCGGGTTGACTTTTCCATTCAGTGACCTAGGTCGAGCTAGAGTGGAGTAGATTGACGTAGCTATGCAACTTGAGGTTGGTTAGGTTTCCAATGTTCGTAGCACTCAAGTTGTTGGTTTGTAGGTTTCCGTGTGGAAGCCAGCAATTGGTTGAGGTTGTTGTGTGAGTTCAGATTTTTGTCGAATTAGTTTCAGTAGCTAGAGCTCGCACCTCGCCCCGGGTGGAGTTGTCACTACTATGGAGTAGCAGCATGGCAGTTTCAGGCTAGAGTTGTTGGCACCAGGGTGTGACAACAAAGGTTCATTCTAGGCAGTGAGTTGATGAACCGTGGTTCGGGAGAGCGTTCTGAAGAGGGTTGTGAGCCGAGTTCAGTCCCAGTAGTGTTTTCACCCTCTGACCGATGGTCTTTTGGGAGGAGTGAACCAGATCCTTTAGATCTTGTTGCGAGTTGGTGTTTCCGTGGTTAGGCAGTGGGCGACCAGTGTTGGTTTTATGAGGTTGCCTTGGGTAGTAGTTCCCAGCTGTTAGTTCACATGGTTCCGTTGAAGCGTTGAATTGTAAATGTTGCAGGTTTCTAGTATTCTGGGAAAAGGTTGGTGGCCGTCAGTTTTTGGGTCTTGAGTTGCTACACGGTGACCAAAGAAGCAGCGATCTGAAGACTAGAGCTCGTATGTTGACGGCTCAGAGCAGGCAGAAGGGTTACGCCGATGTATGGCATCGGGATTTAGAGTTGGAGGTTGGACAGTACGTGTTTTTAAAGGTTGCACCGATGCGAGGTGTGTTGAGGTTTGGTAAGCGAGGGAAGTTGAGTTCCCGTTTGTTGGTCCGTTTGGGATTCTTGAGGGGATCGGCAGAGTTTCATATTGGTTAGCCTTTCCTCCGTTGTTGTCAGCTGTGCATAGTGCGTTTCATGTATCGATGTTGAGGCAATATGTGCCGGACCAGTCGCACGTTGTGGACTTTGAGCCTTTTGTAGCTGAATGAGGATTTGAGCTTCGAGGTGAAGCCTGAGAGGATTTTTGCCTTTGAGACAAAGACGTTTCGTAGTCGTGAGATCCGTTTAGTAAAGGTTCAGTGGAGGAGTCGGAATTCAGAGGAAGCCTCTTGGGAGCGGGAGGTCGAGATGAGATTGCATTATCCTGAGCTGTTTCGGTCTTAAGGACTTTCGGGGACCAAAGTCATAAAAAGGAGGGAATATTGTAACGGCCCAGGTTTTCATCCCGGTCTTCCAAGTATGCCCTAGGGGTATTTTAGTAATTTGGTCTGGCCGTCAGGGCCGTTTCTGTCTTTTCCAGCTGTTAAAATTATTGGATGGTCTTTTGTAGGGCTTTGATGCTTTGTGGATGTGTTTGGGCATGGAGAGATGCAAAAGTAAATTAGGGAATTAAAAGTAAACAAGCATACAAGGCACAATCATGATATATCGCAGGGTCCACACAACCACGGTAAGAAATCCTTACCTGGAACAAGCAGAAATAATAACAAATCAACAAACGACCCACAAGCTTCGATGGAACCCGAGCAGCCTAAACATTAAATAAAACACCCCAATTAAATACAATAATCAGCAGCCAAAAAATCAGGGCCCAACGAAGAAACAACTCGGGAAATACCATCCGAGAAGCCACAAGGCTCGTGCCAACCAACACACAACAGGGCAGGCTGGGTGCAGGGGCTGGTCTGGCAGGGCGGTGGCACGGGCGCTGGGGCGCGGAGCTGCGCTCTGGCGCGGACTGGGGCAAGACAAGGGCGTGCGGGCGCGGGCTCGAGCTCAGCTGGGCGACGGCGTGCGGTGCGGCTCGACACAGGGGACGGCGCGCAGGCGCGAGCTCGACGAGCTTCAAGGAAGCGCGCGGGGCGACGCGACGCGACGGCCACAGGGACGCTCGGGCTCGGCACGGCGAACTATAGGGACGCTCGATCTGGTGCGGGGACGGCCTGGGCGAATGCTGGGCGACGCGACACTGTGCGGTCAGGGCTCGGGCGACGCGACACGGATCTGGGAGAGGCTGGGCGACGCGGCCTGGGCGATCTGGCGCGGGGACTAGGCACAGTGCGGGCAGCCTGGGCGAGCTGGGGCGGACCTGGACGACGCTGGCACAGGGTGGCTCGGGCTTCGGCGAGCTAGACGGCTAGGGGGGCTGGGTTCAGGCTGGGGTGAGGGCTCGAGTTGGGTGAGAGGAAGAAAGAGAGAAAACGGAAAAATGGGTATTTTTTCTTATTTATTTATTTTATCTTTATTTTCCATCCTTATCCAAAATAAATAAGCCTTAAAAACCCCTAAATCCCATTTCCCGGCTTCCTCCTTCGAGACCCGGCTAAAGCAACCTTTTCCAGTAAATAAAACTCACTTAAATCCAACTCCCAAATCAACATTAAGGGCCCGGGCTGGGATCCCAATGGAAACACTCAACCAGCCATTACTTTGCCAAAACCCAATTCACAACCGAACTTCCAAACAACTAGCCCAAACATCTCGGGACTTGCAACCACCAACAAACAAGCCTTGACAAAGGCAAGAGCTGCCTCGGAATCCTGAAAATCCACAAATCCTGCCCAGGGAGCAAAAAGACCAAAATACCCCTAAGGGTCATAACAGCTCTAACGGCCCAACCGAACAACTAAATCTGAACCGGAAGCACCTCGTGAACCGGAATAGAAAACTGGGCCGTTAAAATACTCCCTCCTTTTAAGACTTTCGTCCTCGAAAGTCCTAAGACGAAACAGCTCTAGGAAATCCCCACTGATTCCTAGCCAACTGAGCTTCTCGGCTAAGACAACACTAACCTTCTTCGAAAACCAAACCCTCTTGGGTTCTAAAAGGCTCAAAGCCACAATGCTATCCAGTCTGCCACAGACGGGGCAAAGCTAACCGAAAGGCCACTGCTCCGATCCGCTCACGGATCTCAAAAGGCCCTACAAACCAGGGGCTCAATTAAAACCCTGCTAACCCAACACGAAATACCTCTCTACGGTGTTACTCTCAGCAAACTAGCAGACTGGGCACAAGCTCCAAAACACAACGCCACGCACTGGTATAACTTCTCAGAAAGCTCACAGTTGTTAACAAACAGCCTCAACTCTACACCATGCTGGCCAAACAACTGAACCTCTCAGGATTCAGCAACTAAACGGCCTACTCTTACTTCACATAAGACCAGCGAACCACTGTAAAGACCCGACCCAAAAGGGGCTCTAAATGGGCCTTTACCCCAATGCATGTATTCAAAATAAAAGACATTATGAAAAAAATACATTTCGGATCCCAAGTAAAAACAGAAACATTCCACAATCAAAACATACATTTCTAAAAGCATACTCTGATCAGAGATTTATTTAAACCATTTAAACATTCCACAAGTACAAATATGCTGGAATCCATAAAACGTAAGAAAACATCCTAGGGCTCCGTGCCCGTCTACATGCATTCAGGGGAAATAACAAAAGTCAAGAGTCATGATATAATAAAATGGTCAGAGATGACAGCAGGATTCCATGATCACAGCTCCTCCTTCACCATCCTGTCTCCCGCTTGGTTACTGTGGAAAACCACGGAATAAGGGTGAGTAACGAATTACTCAAGAAGAATCCCCAACCGGGGTACAATACGATATACATGATCATCTAGAAGAATGTATGCAAGCTATGAGTATAAACACGTAATAGAGCACATAGCTTAAGTCCACACTTGGACCTCGGATGCCAACTCGGGTGGTCTTAGTCCGGAAATAAATCCACCACACAATATGCCCTATACGAGAAGCGAGTCCCGCCTCGGCACATCTCTCGCCGATACGAAAGGTGCACTAGCTCAAGATCCCGAGGAGCTCTCCGGTCGGCCGCCAGTAATGAGCGTAAGCGCGCGCATCGCGTGCTCTGCGCACTATGGGGGTGCCGGGTCTAGTGGCAAGCCGCCCATGTCCGATCCACCACGCCTAACTAAATCTCGGATCGGTGTCACCGACATAGGGTGTGAGACTCGACACGTGAACTATGTCACCTGTACCACCGCACTTTGAGGCTAAGGAACCGGTCGTGTGTAGGCTTACACCAGAAGCGGTCCTTGCCCTAACAGTGGCAATCAAGGGCTACGGCCGAACACGCCGAGGACGTGCCGATCACTGGGGCGAGGCAATGCCAAGTCATCATCCCGACCTTTGGGGCATTTAACGATCCGCCACCCTCACCCAAGATTGCGGGGCCACCGTTAGGGTTAGCTAAACCCTAACGGGATCGTGGACGGAGTACCATCTCGTGCGTCCTCGCTTCGGGGATGCAAGTTACGTTATGCATCCGCCCGATGATGCTACCTACTTGAACTCTAAACCATAACAATAATAACAATTCATTCAATGCGGTCCAATACGTGCTCAACAGAGATACAAGGAACCTAGCATGATACTAAGAAGCAAGAACAGATATCGAACATGCCGAATGGAACAACCTAGCATGGGCTAACATGAGAAACAATACAAGAGTTCATGCGATCGAAATTGAGCAGAGCACCTAGGGCTAAACATGCTAATAATCATACACAGCATACAAAACAACAATCACAAATATACCGCAGGGCCCACACAACTCCTGGTAAGAAATCCTTACCTTGGTCGGGAGGCTTCTACACACAAATCCTAAGTCATGAACAATCCCGAGCTAGCGAGCGGGAACCTAGCAAACCAATAATAATCGGCATCTAAAACGTCTAAACAACAATAGAACGACAAGCTCGGCTCGGGAACTCACGCGCACGGCGGCGACACGAGCTTGGAGCCGCTGCAGCGCAGCTAACGGCAGGGTGGGCGCAGTTGGCGCTACCGCACGCGCGCGCGGCGACGAGTTCCGCAGCGAGGCGCGCGCGCGCGTAGGCGAAGCGTCTTGGCGCGGCGGCTTCGAAGCGGCGCGCGCGGGTTTGGCGTCGTCACGGCGAGCGACGCGACGCGGCTGGCGCGCGGGCGAGCGGCTTTCGGCGCGGCGCGCGCGGCGGCGTCAGGCGTCTGGCGTCTGCTTGCTGCGCGCGATCTGGCACGATCCGCGAGCGATGGCGTCTGGCGGCTGCTTCAACGAGATCTGGGCGACTCGTGAGCGATGGCGTCGCGGCGGGGCTGCTCAACGATCTGGGCGATCTGTGCGCGCAGCGAGGCGATCCGTGCGACGGCGGGGCGATCGTCTTCTTTCTTTGGCGCAATCCGGCGTCGTCGCGATCCGGCCGGGCCGGGCGTCGCGACGATGGTCTCTTGGCCGGGCTTCTCTCGGTGGCCGCAATCAACACAAACACACACAACACACCTCTTTTCACTTGGCCAAAAGCACACCAAACGGTGAGAAGAAGAAGAGGAAGATCGATACCTACCCTAATGATGATGAACGATCCAAGGAGCTGCAAGGATGAAGAATCGGCAAGGGCTATGGAGAGGGAGAGCTTGTGTGGCCAAGAGGAGATTTGGAGAAGAAGATGGAATAAACCTAATTTCTATTTCATTTAACCAAATGCACCAAAACTCCAAAATCCAAGGCTAACCATAAAATGATGCAGGAAGAGCAACAAGAGCACCTAATGGCTCAATTGGCACACATCTCCACAAGCTTCCCAGGAGACCCGGGTTCAAACCCCAGCTGCAGCACAATTCCCTTTTATTTTTACTTTTGCATCAAACCTTGCTCAAACCAAACCACAAACCCTTCCAAAAACCTACATAAATCCATCCAATAATTTTAGCAACTGGAAAAAGACATAAACGGCCCTGACGGCCCGACCAAATTACTAAAATACCCCTAGGGCATACCTGGAAGACCGGGATGAAAACCTGGGTCGTTACAATATTCCCTCCTTTTTATGACTTTCGTCCTCGAAAGTCCTTAAGACTCAAAAACAACACGAGATCTCGCATTCTCATCCCGTCCTTCCCGCTCACGAGCGGCCTCCTCCGAACTCGGACTCCTTCACTAAACTTTTACCAATGAGATCTCACTTCTACGCAACGTCTTTCGACTCAAGACCGGAATACTCATAGGCTTCTCCTCGAAGCCCAAACCCTCAATCACCGCAAGCAAGGGCTCAAAGTCCACAATGAACAATGGGTCCGCACATGCGCCCCAACATCGATACATAAAAACACCGTGCACACGGTGTCAACAAACAAACTCAACCCTACAACAAATCAAGCCAAACAATCGAACCTTCCAGATTCCAAAACTAAACGGCCTACTCTTACTTCACAAGAGACCAACAAACCTCAAACCTTGACTACTGACCTTTAACGAGATACAAACGAACCACCAATCAAGCGATCGATCCAAAAGACAAACTTCTCCAACTAGAACACGACCACAACACTAAAGCAACCATCTTAAGGAGAAATCGCCGAACCAAAGGCAAGGGGCACCATCTGGTACACCGACGGCTAACAACACTCACACCACCAAAACTTCACTCTGACGGCCACCTAAAAAAAAAAAAGGGCCAAGCACGGACTCCACTCGGCCAAGCCAACAAACTAGAACTCCTCATCGGCCGAACGCAAACTTTCCAATGAACACCTACCAAAGAACCGACCAAGGAGAACATCGCCAGGGCAAGGAACATCCAACCTTCCTCTCAAGGAAAACTCGGGAAGCAAGGACTAAACCATCCCGCAGCCTATCTGCGACACAACACCTTGAGGAAAACAGCTCAACAACACCCCAACCAATGCCACGGCACCTCTGTGCCAACTCACTCAAACGCGGCTCGCTAAACGCCAACCGGGAACTCACAACAACTAGGAACAAAGCCCGAGAAGGGTTTGCTCGTGAACTCAACCCAAACTTATAACGAGCAACGCTGCCTCAAGCTACTACTCAACTCTTAAAATCCAACCGCTACTCAAAGGACTTCCCTTTAAGCCTAAGCCTAACTCATCTTCCAAACCGAGCTCCACTCCCAAAACCTCACAAGGAAAACGGATAACGACAACCTCAAAGCTTACGGATCCTGAGCCACACGAATCCGCAAGACTACCTTGCAAGCTATCACTCGAGGTGGCATCCAAGGAGCAACTCAACCACCACAGAGGCTAGAGGGAAAGAAATCTTCAATCCCCAAAGAACCAACAACTTGCGGAACAACTCAACTCTTACTAGCTGGCCTCCGCCCTTGCGGGAACAAACAACTCTTGCTTGCTAACAACACAAAGCGAGGACCCTCTCATTGGTGACCATTGCGCTACTCGATCGACTACACAACTCGAAGCTAAGGTGACTCACGCCAAACGGGAAACGACTTCCCAAAGAAGCAAACTCTAGAAGGCGCAAATGAACTCCACACACGCTCGTGACTTGCTCAAACCCAAGGCAACAACAACCAACTCTCTTGGAAGCAACACCCAAGAGAAAACTCAACCAATCGGACCACCAAACCGAAAACAAACAAAGACTTGCTCAATCGCTGAGGGAGGGGTCAACTCCCAAAACTTATCGACTAGGAACAAGACCTCGTGGCAACGCCCTTTCACCTAGAAACGAACTAGCTCTCGAAACAACAAACGAACCAAATCTTGGCCAAACACTCACAAGAGGCGAACAACCTTTACTGCAAATTTCTAGAACACCATCCAAGAATCCGCTTAATCGGACAAACGACTACTTCCAAGCGACCAACAAACTTTTCCTTCAAGCTAGCGCTTCCACCATTAACTCCAAGACCAAGGAGTAACTCGACAACTCCCCAAGGAAACGGCTCTTACAAGCGGACAACCAACGGACAGAGAACTCCACATACGCCACTGCCTTGCTCCACGAGAGCAACAACATCTAATCTCACGGGGCACAACAAGGGTCCATCTCGCATCAACCTCCAAATGCCAAACGGGGCAACTCAACATCCCGGAAACAGAAAAACAACCAACATGGCACAAACCACTCGCCCCACGAGCAAAACTAAACTCTAGCAACTCCAATCCACACCTTGGTCAACACCAAGCATCAACTTGCCACCACACCAAAACCACTCCGGACTTTACTCCAAACAAACACTAGCTTGCTAGTCTACCAAGATCGCTAGCAACTCCACCGAGGCTACAAACTACACGCCTCCAAATGCCAACCAAAAACTCACTAGCCGGGCTCGATTGAGCTCGGAGAGGCTCTCCACAACCTAGGGTTCTTCGGCAACCCTCGACACACACACTGCCGCAAGATACGATCTAACAGGACAAACGCTCAACAAACAACTCCAATTTCCAAGATCCCAACCATGCCGGCCAACTCCAACTCCTTGGGAACCTAGAGGACCCGCGCTACTGAGATCGTCATCCTCCTACTCAAAGCATCGGCCACAACATAACTTCTACCCAAGGAAGGATCCGAACAACTCTCTTAGCCATGACGATCGAAACCACGCGGCTTAGCTACCATCGCTCTTGTTCGGTTTCCAATCGAACTCCAACCAACGATCAACAAGAAGATCCGCCAACCAAGCTTAGGCCCAACTTAACAAATCTTGCCTAAGCAACAACTTGATACCACGAGCACGGTATCCTTACCACCTCAACCAAAGCCTTACAACAACCACCGAGTCCAACTTCTCAAGGAACCGAGCACGAGATCTCCAAGGCAAACCCTACATGGATCTCAAACTCTCGCCACGGAACGAACCACACAAAACACACTTGTGTGCACAACTCCCAACCTTCCTTTAGAGATCCAAGACTAACAAGCGCTTTTCCACAAGGCAACGATAACTCCCGGCAAATGATACAAACAATCCAAGGAACACCAAAAGTTCCATCTCCACATGATACTCGGCCGAGGCAACCTTGCTCTACCAAAGTATAATCATGCCAAACCAAACTTACTTTGTACCAAGCCTCTACCAAGGGTGCTTACCCCTAAGGCATCCAAAACCTCTCGCAAGGCATCGGCTCATCTCGCCTCAAAAGCATCCAACTCGCCTCATAGGCATCCAAATCATCCGATAAGCATCCAACTCATGGTCCTCACCGACCAAACTCGCATCTACAATGCTCAACTCTCCTCGATTTAGGCACTCGAAGGTAGTTGACCGCACTACCAACCACAAGGAAAATCTCTTGGCCTTAACACTAGCGCGAGACTCACGCGCACCAACATTTACCAACCGGCAACCTGCCGACTTACTCAACCTCCGAAACACCGGGAAGAGGCTCCGGCTCCTCTCGAGCATCCTTTCGCTTGTAGTCCATCGACTACCACCGAACTAGCCCTCAGCGCACGACCTAAACGGGTGCAATCGCCATAAACAGATCCAAGGCTAAAGGAGTACGCTGAACTCCGAACGGCATAGAACCATCTGCTATGCCCAAGCCAAACTCAAGCTCGAACTGCACTTAGTGCCAAAGTGGCACACCAACCAATGCACCTCAAGTGCTACTACTACCAAATCCACATCTCGAGGAAGCTGGGTCATTAAACAACAAAGAGGCTCGCAAGGGGGCAAAGATGACCCTTCATCCGCCTCAAGCCACTAACACGGCAACTTGCCAAACAATCGGGCGATCGTGGAGACTCGCTAGTCCACCTCTCACAAGGGACTTCCACCACCATCCGATGAACCAAATAAAGACAGAACGGCACACCTCGGCCTCTGAGCAATGGGGCATCCCACACACGGATGCTAAACTCAAACTCAGCCAACTACTTTACTACTAGCAAAAGGGACTTACTAAAACATCGAGCTCTACAGGGCATCCATTTGCCAACCTCGGGCGTCTCAATCAACACCAACAAACTCATCCGAATAAGCTCACTAATCATGCCCTCCCGGAACCTCCGGGCTACAAGAGCTACTGGGGAAAAAATGTCAAACAAACTCTGCTCGGTTGGGCTATCTTTGCCCGACTCCTCACTACGCGCTACAAACTACGCCTGGGTCTCCGCTCTCGATAGCTAAAGACACGCCATCAAATCTCTCATGGTCGGAGCACACTCTGCTCAAGGAGTCTCACTCTGAGGCGCCGCTAGCCTCTACCCCCTCCTCTAGGCAACTCAATCTGCCGGGCACCGGCATGCGGGCCTAACAACCCTGGACGCGCCTCAACATCAACACGATCGGTCCAACTCCTCGGTCGGACATGCCAAGCGCCTGCTCCTGCAGGTGCGATCAACATACTTGGCGATCCGCACGAAGCACCTCCACCCTCTCACTGGGGAAAAGCGACAAGAATCGGGCCACAAATGGCCAACGCGAAGTCTAAGCTCGCCTCCCTCCGGAACGATGTCCCGGGGCATCCGAATCTATCTGGATACCTCAACAAGCCGCTAAACAAATCGCTGATCTGAAAAAGTTGGCATGATGGCTCACTAAGCCCAAACCAACAACGAGTCACCTTTCGCTCGTCTCCGCTCCACAACACCAAACAAGGCATACACTAGATGATAGGTATTGTAAATTTTTAACCCTTTTTCTTTCTAAAACAATAAACCTAGGCGTACTGATGATCACGTCCAGTCTTTGGTGATCATGGAAGGATGACCTACAACAAAAGGTCGGTCCACGAGAATCTATGACTCTGAGCTCGATACCAATCAGAAAGACCCACCCAAAAAAGGGGGCTCTAAATGGGCCTTTACCCCAATGCATGTATTCAAAATAAAAGACATTATGAAAAAAATACATTTCGGATCCCAAGTAAAAACAGATACATTCCACAATCAAAACATACATTTCTAAAAGCATACTGATCGAGATTTATTTAAACCATTTAAACATTCCACAAGTACAAATATGCTGGAATCCATAAAACGTAAGAAAACATCCTAGGGCTCGTGTGCCGTCTACATGCATTCGGGGAAATAACAAAAGTCAAGAGTCATGATATAATAAAATGGTCGTAGATGACAAAGAGGATTCCATGATCACGGCTCCTCCTTGACCATCCTGTCTCTCGCTTGGTTACCTCGTGGAAAACCACGGAATAAGGGTGAGTAACGAATTACTCAAGAAGAATCCTGGCCAACCGGTACAATACGATATACATGATCATCTAGAAGAATGTATGCAAGCTATGAGTATAAACACGTAATAGAGCACATAGCTTAAGTCCACACTTGGACCTCGGATGCCAACTCGTGGTCTTAGTCCGGAAATAAATCCACCACACAATACGCCCTATACGAAAACGAGTCCCGGCCTCGGCCGCATCTCCGTCGATCACGAAAGGTGCACTAGCTCAAGATCCCGAGGAGCTCTCCGGCCGGCGTTGTAATGAGCGTAAGCGCGCATCGCGCGTGCTACTCATGAGACTATGGGGTGCCGGTCTAGTGGCAAGCCGCCCATGTCCATCACCACCACGCCTAACTAAATCTCTCGATCGGTGTCACCGACATAGGGTGTGAGACTGACACGTGAACTATGTCACTGTACCACCGCACTGAGGCTAAGGAACCGGCCGTGGTAGGCTTACACCAGAAGCGGTCCTTGCCCTAACAGTGGCAATCAAGGGCTACGGCCGAACACGCGAGGACGTGCCGATCGCTGCGGGACGAGGCAATGCCAAGTCATCATCCCGACCTTTGGGGCATTTAACATCGCCACCACCCTCACCCAAGATTGCGGGCCACCGTTAGGGTTAGCTAAACCCCTAACGGGATCGGGACGAGTACCATCTCGTGCGTCCTCTGTCGGGGATGCAAGTTACGTTATGCATCCGGCCCGGATGATGCTACCTACTTGAACTCTAAACCATAACAATAATAACAATTCATTCAATGCGGTCCAATACGTGCTCAATGAGATACAAGGAACCTAGCATGATACTACGAAGCAAGAACAGATATCGAACATGCGAGAATGGAACAACCTAGCATGGGATAACATGAGAAACAATACAAGAGTTCATGCCATCAGAATTCGAAATGAGCACCTAGGGCTAAACATGCTAATAATCATACACGAGCATACAAAACAACAATCACAAATATACCGCAGGGCCACACAACTCCTGTAAGAAATCCTTACCTTGGTGGGAGGCTTCTACACACAAATCCTAAGTCTGCGGAATAATCCCGAGCTAGCGAGCGGAACCTAGCAAACCAATAATAATCAAGCATCTAAAACGTCTAAACAACAATAGAACAAAGTTAAGCTCGGCTCGGGGAACTCACGCGCACGCGGCGACACGAGCTTGGAGCTGCTGCAAGCCGGCACACGCAGCAGCTGGCGCAGTCGCGCGCACGCAGCGGGCAGGCTCTGGCCGCCGCGCACGCACGGCACGCGGCACGGATTCACAGCGAGGAGCAGCGCGCGCGGTCGAGCGCTCTGGCGTCGCGGCGGCGGCTTCGGCGGCGGCGGCGCGCGGTCTTTGGCGTCGCGACAGCGACGCGACGCGCCTGGCGCGCGCGGCGCCGGCGGCGCGGCGGCGCGCGCGCGCTGGCGTCGTCTGGCGTCTCTGCTGCTGCGCGATCTCGCACACGATCCGGGCGATGATGCGTCGGGCAGTGCTGCTTCAACAGATCTGGGCGACTCGTGAGCGATGGCGTCGCGGCGAGGGCTGCTCAACAGAGATCTGGGCGATCTGTGCGATCGCAGGGCGATCCGTGCGACGGCAGGGGCGATCCGGCGTGCGATCTGGCGGTGGACGTCGCGACGATGGCTGGTCTTTGGCCGGGCTTCTCTCGGTGTTGCAATCAACACAAACACACACAACACACCTCTTTTCACTTGGCCAAAAGCACACCAAATCTGCGAGAAGAAGAAGAGGAAGATCGATACCTACCCTAATGATGATGAACGATCCAAGGGAGCCGCAAGGATGAAGAATCGGCAAGGGCTATGGAGAGGAGAGCTTGTGCGGCCAAGAGGAGATTTGGAGAAGAAGATGGAATAAACCTAATTTCTATTTCATTTAACCAAATGCACCAAAACTCCAAAATCCAAGGCTAACCATAAAATGATGCAGAAGAGCAACAAGAGCACCTAATAGCTCAATTGGCACACATCTCCACAAGCTTCCCAGGAGACCCGGGTTCAAACCCCAGTGCAAAAAGACAATTCCCTTTTATTTTTACTTTTGCATCAAACCTTGCTCAAACCAAACCACAAACCCTTCCAAAAACCTACATAAATCCATCCAATAATTTTAGCAATCGAAAAATACATAAACGCTGACCGACGGCCCGACCAAATTACTAAAATACCCCTAGGGCATACCTGGAAGACCGGGATGAAAACCTGGGTCGTTACAACCACAAAGCTTGCCTACAGCCTTAACGAAAAACAATCGAACCACCAACTGGCGATTGATCCTAAAGGCAAACTTTTCCAACTAGCACGCGCTTACAACACTTAAGCAACCATCTTAAGAGAAATCGACGCGCCAAAGACAAGGGCAAAATCCTGGATCACCAGATGGTTAACACCACTCGCACCAGCTGAAACTTTAGCTACGGCCAACCCTAAATGGCAAAATCCAGGCATAGACTCCACTCGGCCAAGCCAACAAACTAGAGCCTCTCATCGGCCGAACGCAAACTTTTCCATGCAAACCTACTAGCAACTGGCCAAAGAGAACATTGCCAGGCAAGGAAACAACCAACATTCCTCTCATGGAAAATCTCGGGTAGCAAGGACCAAACCATCACAGGGCTACCTGCAACTCAACAGCTTGAGGAGAACAGCTCAACGGCTTTACCAACCAATGCCACGGAACCTCTGTGCCAACCCACTCAACTGAGGCTCCGCTAATCGCCAAGTGCGAAAGCACAACAACTAGGAACAAGGCCCGAGAAGGGCTTGCTTTGCAGAACTCAACTCAAGCTTATAACGAGCAAAGCTCGCCTCCAAGCTACCACTCAACTCTTAAGTCCAACTGGCAACTCAAAGGACTTCCTCCTTTTAGCTTAGGCCTATCTCATCTTCCAACCAGAAGATTCAATCCTGAAACATCGCAAGGAATACGGACTGACAAGGCTACCTCCAAAGATAATACTCGAGGCTGGCATCCATGGTGCAACTCAACCACCAAGGAAACTAGGGGTTCTTCAAACCCCAAAGAACCAACAACTTTCCAGCAACAACTCAACTCTTAAACTGGCTGGCCTCCGCCCTCGCGGGAACAAACAACTTTTCGCTTGCTAACAACACAATGCAGGGACCCTCTCGATGGGCTAACCACTGCGCTACTCTAATCAACTACACAACTCAGGAGCTACGCTGACTCCTCCTCAACAGGAAACGATTTCCCAGCAAGCAAACTTCTGAAGGGCAGCGAACTTCACACACGGTCGCTGACTTGCTCAAACCCAAGGGCAACAACAACCAACTCTCTTGGACCACCAACCTAGAACTAGCAGAACTTACTCAATCTCCGAGGGAGGGGTCAACTCCCAAAACTTCCTGACTAGGAACAAGTCCTCAGGGCAACTGTAAAGACTCGACCCAAAAGGGGCTCTAAATGGGCCTTTACCCCAATGCATGCATTCAAAGTAAGGACAATATACAAATATGATTACGGATTCCAATTAAAATTAAAACATTCAGCATTCAATCAGAAATCAATACAGTTTACTGAAACCTGTCCCTGTCTCCAAGCACCTGTTTTAAGACAAATACATTTCCAAAAGTTTACTCTAATTAGAGATTTATTAAAATCATTCAAAACCTTCTCAGATATAACAATGTTGGAATCAACATAAACATTGAGAAAACATCCTAGGGCTCCGTGCCCAACTACATGCATTCAGGGGAAATAAAAAGACAAGAGTCATAATATAAAAAGGTCAGAGATGACAGCAGGTTCCCATGATCACAGCTCCTCCTTCAGCCATTCTGTCTCGCACCTTGGTTACCTGTGGAAAACCACAAAATAAGGGTGAGTAACGAATTACTCAGTAAGAATCCCCAACCGGGGTACAATACGATATACATGGTCATCTAGCCGAAAGATATGCAAGCTATGAATATAAACACAGAATAGAGCACATAACTTAAATCCACTTACAAACCTCGGATGCCAACTCAGGGTCTTAGTCCGGAAAAACCACCACACAATACTCCTTATACGAGAAACAAGTCTCGGCCTCAGCTTGTCTATTGTCGATACGAAAGGTGCACTGGCTCACAATCCTGAGGAGCTCTCCAGTCGGCGCTGTAATGAGCGTAAGCGCGCACCGCATGCTACTGCAGACTCAGGGGGTTGCCGGGTCTAGTGGCAAGCTGCCTAGATCCAGTCACCATGCCTAACTAAATCTCTGGATCGGTGTCACCGACATAGGGGTGTGAGACACGGACACGTGAACTATGTCGGCTGAACCACCGCACCGAGGCTAAGGAATCGGTCGTGGTAGGCTTACACCGAAGCCGCCCTTGCCCTAACAGTGGCAATCAGGGGCTCTTGCCCGAACACGCCGAGGACGTGTTTAGGCCGCCGACTAGGCATTGCCAAGTCATCATCCCGACCGTTGGGGCATGGCACAGCATCGCCACCCTCACCCAAGATTGCGGGGCCTCTGGTAGGGTTAGCTAAACACTAACGGGGTCCAGGGACGGAGTGTTACCTCGTGCGTCCCTGCCATGGATGCAAGATACTTTATGCATTCTGGCCCGGATGATGCTATCTACCTGAACTCTAACCTATCATATTAACAACAAACAATCCAATACAATCCAATACGTGCTCAACAGATACAACGAACCTAGCATGATACTACGAAGCAAGAACAGATAACGAGCATGCCATAACAGAACAACCTAGCATGGACTAACATGAAGAACAACATAAGAAATAATGCCAGTCAGGAATTCAGAACAGAGCACCTATCACTAAACATGCTAATAAACACAAACAAGCATACAAACAACAATCACATATAATATCGCAGGGCCCACACAACTCCGGTAAGAAATCCTTACCAGGCCGGGAGGCAACTACACACAAAATCCTAAGCTGCGATCGAACCCGAGCTAGCTAACGAGAACCTAACAAACATAATAATAATCACAACCCATAGGCCTAAATATAATAAAATAAATAGGACTCGGCTCGGGAGCAACTCACGCGCACGCACGGTGCGCTGACGGACGACGGAGGTTGCAGTGTGGGCTCTTCTGGGGCGATGGGCGCGCAGGAGCCGCACGTTGGGCGCACTGGCACGGCGCTGATGGGCTGCACGCGCACGGAAGGGCTGGCTGGCGCAGGCGCACGGCGCAGATGAGCTGGACAAGGGCGGTGGCGGCACGCAGCGCGGCACGCTGGGCTGGGGCGGCGACGACGCGCGGATCTGAGCTTTCTTTGGACGATAACCTTCGCGAAGCGCGACACGGCTCGCGACGGCTGCTGCAGGCGCGCTACAGAGACGCAGCTTCTGGGCGAGATCAGGCCGGCTGGCAATCTGGGCGGCTTTGTCTTTGCGGCAGGCCGCTCGGGCGTCTTCTTTGGCGGCTTTGAGGCTGCGATAGGGGCTGTCTGGGCGTCTTCTTGGGCGCGCTATCGTGGGGCTTCGGTCGGTGGCCTTTGCTCGGTTGCCAAACGACGCTCTGGGCTGCAAGGGAAGAAGAAGCTCGGCAAGGAACTTGGGAGAAGAAGGTTGGGCGGCCATGGAGTTTGGAGAAGAAGACCCAAAACCCTATTTTCTCTTCTTTTAAACAAATGCACCAAAACTATAAAGATCCAAGGGTAACTAAGATATGACACGGAAAGAGTAGCAATAACACCTGGTGGCTCACTTGGCAAGGCTCTCCTCTAGCACATAAGGCCACTCAAGCTCGAACCCTGGCTGCAACACAATTTTCCTTTATTTTAACTTTTGCATCTATCCTTGCTCAAACCCATCCACAAAGCCTCAAAAACCTACATAAACCCATCCAATAATTTTAGCAACTGGAAAAAGACATAAACGGCCCTGACGGCCCGACCAAATTACCAAAATACCCCTAGGGCATACCTGGAAGACCAGGATGAAAACCTGGGCCGTTACAATATTCTCTCCTTTTTATGACTTTCGTCCTCAAAAGTCCTTAAGACTGAAACAGCACAGGATACTGCAAACTCAACCCGACCTCCCCGCTCACGAGCGGCTTCCTCAGAACTCCATCTCCTCCACTGAACTTTTACCAAACGGATCTCACGATTACGCAACGTCTTCGACTCAAAAACCAGAATACTCACAGGCTTCCCCTCGAAGCTCAAATTCTCAATCAGCTGCAAAGGCTCAAAGTCCACAATGAGCGATGGGTCCGACACATACTGCCCCAACATCGATACATGGAACACTGTGCACAGCTGACAATGACAGAAAAAGCTAACCAATATGCAACTCTGCCAATTCTCTCGAGAATCTCAAATGGTCCAAAAATAGGAGACTCTTCTTCTCCCGCTTACTAAACCTCAACACAACTCACAACGGTGCAACCTTAAAAGCACGCACTGTCCAACCTCAAACTCTAAAACTCGACGCCGAACATCGGCAAAACTTTTCTACCTGCTCTGAGTTGACAACACGAGCTCTAAACTTTTACCTTTGCTCATGGACCAACCACCAACAACTCAGGACCCAAAACAACACTGACGACCACCAACCTTTTCCCAGAACACTGGAATCCTGCAACACTTACAAAACAACGCCTCAAAGGAACTATATGAACTAACAGCTGGGAACTACTACCCAAAGCAAACTCATAAAACCAACACTTGTCTCCCGCTGCCTCATCACGAAAACACCAACTCGCAACAAGTTCTGAAGGATCTGGCTCACTCCTCCCAAAAGACCATCGGTCAGAGGGTGAAAACACTACAAGACTGCACTCGGCTCATAAGCCTCTTAACAGCGCTCTCCAGAACCACAGTTCATCAATGCACTGCCTAGAAAAATCTTTGTCGCCACACTCTGGTGCCAACAACTCCAGCCTAAAACTGACATGCCTCTACTCCATAGAAATGGCCTCTCCACCTAGGCGAGGTGCGAGCTCTAGCTACTGAAACCAATCCTCCGAAAATCCTAACTCACACAACAACCTCGACTAACTGACAGCTCCCACACAGAAACTTACAACCCAACAACTTGAGTGCTACGAACTCGGAAGCCCAAACAACTACAAACTGCATAGCTATGCCAATCCACTCAACTCTAGCTTGACTCAAATCACTGGCTGGACAAGTCAGCCTGCCAACAACCGGGCCCCAGAGGGCTCCCTCCACCAAACTTACCTCCATGCAAGCAACGAAACGAAGCTTGCCTCAAATATAAAACACATCTCACAAGTCCAAACGATAACACATACAGGCTTAACCCTCTAGCTTAGGCTTATTGCACCTTCCCACCAAAACTTCATAAACGGAACTCCACTACTCGGTTAACACCAACTACCAAGAACTAGATTACCAATAATGGCTGGCAGAGCACAAGCCACACTAACCAGTAAGGATCCCTCAAAAGGTCAAGACCCTAATCCAACCACAATGGTACAACCTCAATCCACAACTAATACAAAGGCGTTCTTCAACTACAAAGGTGCAACAGCTTCCATGCCAACACACAAAAACCTTAACCAACTAGGCCACACACTCATAGGAGGCAGAACAACCCTAACAACAACTTCCAGAACACCACTCAAGGGTCCGCTTAACTTGGACAAACAACTGCTTCCAAGCAGCCAACAAACTTTTCCTCCTACTAGCACCACTACCACCAATTCCAAGACCAAGGAATAACTTGACAACTCCCAAGGAGAAACAGATCCTTACAAGCGGACATCCGAAGGACAGAGAGCTCCACAACCGCTCGCTGTCTTGCTCAGCTAAGCACAACATCCAACTCTCCCAGAGGGAAACGTTAAGGGGTCCACCACAGATCGGGCGACCAACCACGGGCAAGAGAAGACTCACCCCCAAACACCAAATAAGGGCAACTCTCAAACTCTGGAAACAGGAAAGACATCCGCCAGGGCAAAACCACTTGCCCCACGAGCAAGGCTAACTTCTAGCAACTCAAAAACCACACCTTGGTCAACACCAAGCAACAACTTGCCACCACACCGGAACCAATCCGGACTCTACTCCAAACAAACACTAGCTTGCCAGTCTACCAAGACTGCCAGCAACTCACCCGAGGCTACAACCTACACGACTCCGGCTTGCCAACTGAAACTCACTACCTGGGCCTGACTGAGCTCTAGTGAGGCTCTCCACAACTAGGGTTCCTCGGCAACCCTCGACACACACTGTCGTCTAACGGTCTAACAGCCAACTGCCTGAACAAACAACTCCTTTTTCCAGCATCACAACCATGCTGGCCTGCTCCGAACCTCGAAACCAACAAGCTTCAGAATGTGTCATCCTCCTACTCAAAGCATCAGCCACATCGTAGCTTCCACCCAGGGTAAGGATTCCGAGCAACACCCTTAGCAACTACGGTCAGGAACTACGCGGCTTCACTACAACCACCATTTGTTCAGTACCATCTGATCTCCACCCATGAACCACAAAAGGTTCCACCAACCAAGCTTAGGTCCAACCTAACCAAACTTGCCTAAGCAACAACCCAACTACGAGCACGGTATCCTTACAACCTCCGCTAAAGCCTTACAACATCCATCTGGAGTCCAACTCCTGCAAGAACTGAGCACCAGTTCTCCAATGCAAACCCTACATGGTTCCAAAACTCTCGCCACCAGAACGATCTACACAAAACACACTTATGTGCACAACTCTCAAGCTTCCTTCAGAGATCCAAGACTAACAGGTGCTTCCCAAAAGGCAACACTAACTTCTGGCAGAGATACCATCAACCAAAGGAACACCAAAAGTTCCATCTCCACACGATACACGAAGCAGTGGCAACCTTGCTCTGCTAAAACATAACGATGCCAAACCGAACTTACTTTATACCAAGTCTCTACCAAGTGTGCTTACACATAAGGCGTCCAACTCCTCTCATAAGCCATCCTACTCATCTCATAGGCATCCAACTCGCCTCATAGGCATCCAGCTCATCTCATAGGCATCCAACTCATCTCATGAGCATCCAGCTCATCTCACGGGAATCCAACTCCTGGTTCCCCTGCTGGACCGAACTCGCATCTACAATGCTCACTCAACTCAGGATTAGGCACCTGAAGGTAGTGCACCGCACTACCTTCCACAAAGATCTCTTGGCCTTAACACTAGCGTGAGACTCACGCGCACTAACACTGATCAACCTTCAACCTGCTGGCAAACTCATCCCCTGCTAACACCAGGAAGAGGCTCCAGCTCCTCTCGAACATCCTTTCGCTTGTAGCCCTACGACTACCACTGAACTAGCTTTCTTGCACAACCTAAACAGGTGCAACTGCCACAAACGGATCCAAAGGCTAAAGAAGTGTGCTGAACTCCGGACGGGTCATAGAACCATCTGCTATACCCATGCCAAACTCAGGCCAGGACCAGACTTAGTGCCAAAGCGGCACACCAACCATTGCACCTCAAGTGCCACTACTACCAAATCCACATCTTACTACAAATGGGGCCAGCAAGGTCACAACCTCAAGTGACAAAAACTATGGCTAGGCATACAAGGCTCAAACTCAAACAACCCTGCCTATGGCATCTCATCTAACTGAAGTCTCACGGCCTACTCTTGCATCTCCACATGATGCTCATCAAAACTCGGCGGATCTCTCAACATGCGCCCGACTAGCTCTACTCTAGGAGCTCACCATAAGAAGAGTGCTCAACTCTACCAGAAAACTGGGGAAACCACCAACGGATCACGTCTGATGGGAACACTGCTCGCTGCACCCTTAACCACAGGGTTCCGACTTACTGGCTGCAAAACAACAACACTTACAAGAGAACAAAGATGTCTCTACATCCTCCACAAAGGCTACTAACTCTGCAGCCACTCTCTGGGCAATCAAACAATCTGCTAAGGTTCAAGATCAACTCTTGAACTACCCAGGCTAGTCCACACTGGGACCTGCTCCACAAGCATCAACACGAGCAAAGCCAAAGCTAACTCCTCTCCTGGAGTGGTACTCTAGGGCAAATCACCTCCACCCACTCACTAGTGGAAAACCAACAACTGGGCCACACGTGGCCTACGGGAGTCTAACCTCTGCCTCCCTCTGGAACGATGTCCCAGCGGTATCCGAATCTATCTGGATATCTCAACAAACCACAACATACAGCTCACACTGCGGGAAGTTGGCATGATGGCGCTCTAAACCCCAACCAACAACGAGTCAGAACCTACTCGTCTCCGCTCCACAACACTACACAAGGCATACACTAGATGAAAAGTATTGTAAATTCTTAACCCTTTTCTAAAAACAGTAAACTTAGGCGTACCTGATGACTGTATCGAGTCTTTGGTGATCATGGGGAAAATGTCCTACAACAAAAGGTAAGTCTACAGAATCTATGACTCTGAGCTCTGATACCAACTGTAAAGACCCGACCCAAAAGGGGCTCTAAATGGGCCTTTACCCCAATGCATGCATTCAAAGTAAGGACAATATACAAATATGATTACGGATTCCAATTAAAATTAAAACATTCAGCATTCAATCAGAAATCAATACAGTTTACTGAAACATGTCCCTGTCTCCAAGCACCTGTTTCAAGACAAATACATTTCCAAAAGTTTACTCTTATTAGAGATTTATTAAAATCATTCAAAACCTTCTCATATATAACAATGCTGGAATCCACATAAACATTGAGAAAACATCCTAGGGCTCCGTGCCCGACTACATGCATTCAGGGGAAATAAAAAGACAAGAGTCATAATATAAAAGGGTCAGAGATGACAGCAGGTTCCCATGATCATAGCTCCTCCTTCAGCCATCCTGTCTCGTACCTTAGTTACCTGTGGAAAACCACAAAATAAGGGTGAGTAACGAATTACTCAGTAAGAATCCCCAACCGGGGTACAATACGATATACATGGTCATCTAGCCGAAAGATATGCAAGCTATGAATATAAACACATAATAGAGCACATAGCTTAAATCCACTTACACGCCTCGGATGCCAACTCAGGGTCTTAGTTCGGAAAAACCACCACACAATACGCCCTATACGAGAAACAAGTCTCGGCCTCAGCCTGTCTACTGTCGATACGAAAGGTGCACTGGCTCACAATCCCGAGGAGCTCTCGATCGGCGGCCAGAATGAGCGTAGCGCGCACCGCATGCTACTGCAGAGACTGGGGTTGCCGGGTCTAGTGGCAAGTTGCCCGCATCCATCCACCATGCCTAACTAAATCTCTCGGATCGGTGTCACCGACATAGGGTGTAAGACTCGAACACGTGAACTATGTCACCTGAACCACCGCACCGAGGCTAAGGAATCGGTCGTGGTAGGCTTACACCGAGAAGTCGTCCTTGCCCTAACAGGTGGCAATCAGAGGCTCTCTTGCCGAACACGCTGAGGACGTGCCGGCTGCCGGGGACTAGGCATTGCCAAGTCATCATCCCGACCGTTGGGGCATTGCACAGACTGCCACCCTCACCCAAGATTGCAGGGCCTACCGGTAGGGCTACCTAAACCCTAACGGGGTCCAAGGACGGAGTGTTACCTCAGGCGTCCCTGCCATGGATGTAAGATACTTTATGCATTCTGGCCCGGATGATGCTATCTACCTGAACTCTAACCTATCATATTAACAACAAACAATCCAATACAATCCAATACGTGCTCAACAGATACAACGAACCTAGCATGATACTACGAAGCAAGAACAGATAACGAGCATGCGAGCGTAACAACCTAGCATGGACTAACATGAAGAACAACATAAGAAATCATGCTAGTCGGGAATTCAGAACAGAGCACCTATCACTAAACATGCTGATAAACACAAACAAGCATACAAACAGCAATCACATATAATATCGCAGGGCCCTCACAACTCCGGTAAGAAATCCTTACTTGGCTGGGAGGGAACTACACACAAAATCCTAAGCTGCGATCGAACCCGAGCTAGCTAACGAGAACCTAACAAACATAATAATAATCACAACCCATAGGCCTAAATATAGTAAAATAAATAGGACTCGGCTCGGGAGCAACTCACGCGCACACACCGGTATGCTGACGACGGACGACGAGTTGCCGCGTGCGGCGGCTTCTGGCGCTGATGGCGCGCTGATGGGCGGCGAGGCGCCGCCGCCGGGCGCGCTGGCACGACGCTGATGGGCGCTGATGGGCCTGACGCGCGGAATGGCTGGTCGGCGCGCGCAGCGCAGAATGGACAAGCGAGACACGCGGGCGGCGGCGGCGGCGGCGCGGCGGCGCGAAGCGAGCTCGGCCGGGCGATGGCGTCGGCGCGTCGCGACCACGGCTTCGCGGCGGCCGCTGCAGGCGAGATCTGGACGCAGCTGCAGGGCGAGATCTGGGCGGCTTAGGCTTCTTCTTTGGGCGGCTTTGGTTCGCGGCAGTGTGCTGGGCGTCTTTCTTTGGGCGGCTGAGGGCCGCGACAAGGGCTGTCTGGGCTTGCTGTTGGGCTACCGGCGATGGGGCCGCTTTGAGCAGGCCGGCGTGGGAGCTTCGGTCGGTGGGCTTTCTTTGCTCGGTGGCGGAAGATGCTCGGGGCTACAAGAGAAGAAGAAGCTCGGCAAAGAACTTTGGAGAAGAAGGTTGGGCGGCCATGGAGTTTGGGGAAGAAGACCCAAAACCTTATTTTCTCTTCTTTTAAACAAATGCACCAAAACTCCAAAGATCCAAGGGTAACTAAGATATGACGCGGAAAGAGTAACAATAACACCTGGTGGCTCACTTGGCAAGGCTCTCCTCTAGCACATAAGGCCACCCTGGCTCGAACCCGAGCTGCAACACAATTTTCCTTTATTTTAACTTTTGCATCTATCCTTGCTCAAACCCATCCACAAAGCCTCAAAAACCTAAATAAACCCATCCAATAATTTTAGCAACTGGAAAAAGACATAAACGGCCCTGACGGCCTGACCAAATTACCAAAATACCCCTAGGGCATACTTGGAAGACCGGGATGAAAACCTAGGCCGTTACAGCAACGCCCTCTTGCTCGAACCGAGCTAGCTCTTGAAACAACAAGAGAACCAAATCTTGGTCAACACCAAGCACCAACTAGCCACCACACCGGAACCAATCCGGACTCTACTCCAAACAAGCACTAGCTAGCTAGACTACCAAGTCTGCCAGCAACTCACCCGAGGAACACTGCCTGGGTCTGACTGAGCTCTGGAGAGGCTCTCCACAACCTAGGGATCCTCCGATCACCCTCCGACACACACGGTCGTCAAACGATCTAACAGACAACCGGCTACACGGGCACAACCCTCTCCAGCATCTCAACTACGCTGGCCAACTTCAACTTCTTGGAAACCAAGAGGACCGGAAACGCTACAGAATGCGTCATCCTCCTAATCAAAGCATCAACCACAACATAGCTTCTGCCCAAGGTAAGAATCCGCACAGCTCTCTTAGCCATGACGATCATAAACTACGTGGCTTTGCTACCACCGCTCTTGTTCAGTACCAACTGAACTCTGAACAGGGCAAGGACCCACTAGCAAAACTTGCTTAAACAACAACCCGGCTACGAGCACGGCATCCTTACAACCAAAGCTAGGGCGCTTGCCAAGAACTAAAGCCTTGACAACTCATAGACTGAGCACTGGTTTCTCAACACGAACCCCTCGTGGTTCTCCAAACATACACCACTGAACGAGCTACACAAAAGTACACCGGCGTGTACAGCTCCAACCTGATTTCTTAAGATCCAATGCCAACAAGGACTCTCACACAAGGCAGCTTTTGCCTCCAACAGAGCCACTACTAACAAGGGAGCAACAAGAGTTCAAACCCACTTGGGGTCAACTCACCTCAAAACGCCACATTGGCCAACTCACTCTTACAAGAGCGTATCCACACCAAGCTAACATACCTCAAACCAATGTGTCCACTAAACGTGTAAGGACCCGAAGTGGAATACGGTCCTAAACCTAGGTCATCACTCAGCATGCAAGTTAAATATTTCAACAAGCGGTTTAGTGCTCATATTTAAAACATTTTCAAAACATTTGGAAACGGGGAACACTTAAAACATATCCAACAATTTTCATAAAGCAAATCCAATCAAGGTAAAATAAGCCTGGCCAGTATTTATAAAAGAACATTCAAAACAGTTTAAACAACTTTGACATCATTCCCCTAGGACTCCTGTCCATCTACATGCTGAATAAATAAATGCAAACAATAAACGACCACAGTCTTTTCAAGCAAATTTCCATGATCAAACAGCTCCCTCCGCTAGCCATCCTGGTGCTGTCCCAAGTTACCTGGTGGAAAAACCACAGAAATAAGGGTGAGTATAAACATACGCAGTAAGAATCCCCAACTGGGGTACAATACGAAAACATCTCATTTAGCACACGGACATGCAACCATACAATGACTTAGAGCAGAAACTATTGGTTTAGGCTATGAGCTACTTCTACGGCGAGCCTACTCAAGGGCTTCCATCTACAGCCTATCCTAGGTTCTACACTTGGATGCCCTTCGAGCCTTACACAACCTAGGACTCATTGATGCCCAGTGGAGCCTTACACACCTAGGATACCCATCGGGGCCTTACACCTCCAGAATCAGTGATGCCCAGTGGGGCCTTACACACCTAGGATGCCCATCGGGGCCTTACACCTCCAGAATCAGTGATGCCCAGTGGGTCCTTACACACCTAGGATGCCCATCAGGGTCTTACACCTCCAGACTCAGTGATGCCCAGTGGGGCCTTACACACCTAGGATGCCCATCAGGGTCTTACACCTCCAGACTCAGTGATGCCCAGTGGGGCCTTACACACCTAGGATGCCCATCAGGGTCTTACACCTCCGGATGTCCATCAGGGTCTTACCCGAGCGGGACCTAAACAAGTTACCCCTACAGTCTTCTACACTATACATCACCCGCCTATGCCAAGCATGGAACTAACAGGATAAAATAGGACAAGGTATGACAAGATAATTAAACCCCTTGCATGGAACTAACAGAATATATCAGGGACACAAGAGCAACACGATCTGGAAGCAAGAGAAAACATGTAACCTACCCACTGGAAATTTCATACAATCACAAGACATGGCATGCTGGAAGAACAAACCTAGCATGGCACTAACATGAACAACAAGCAACATGCTAGCAAGATTTCAAACACAAGCTGTTCAATAACTAACATACTCATAACAGCAACCAAGCATACAAGGCACAATCATGATAGCATCGCAGGGTCCACACAACCACGGTAAGAAATCCTTACCTGAGGGCAAGCAGAAAATAATGACCACAACCAACAAGCGACCCTCGAGCTTCTAAGAGAACCCGAGCAACCTAAGCAAACAATAAAAATCATCCTAATTAAGCAACCAACAACTAACATCTTAAGGTCCAAAAGAGTGGAGGCTCGGGAATTACCAACCGAGAAGGCACAAGGTCTCGGCCCAACTTTCTTGGCAAAAATCAGGCTCTCGGCAGCAAGGGGCAGGCAGGTTGGGCGGCAGAGGCTAGCAATCTGGGCGCGCTGGCGCGGCAGGGGATGGGCGCGCTTGGACGGGCGCTGGCACGGCGACACGGGCGCGCTGACGCTGCAAGAGGCGGGCGCCCTGGTGCGGCAGGAGACAGGCGCGCGCGGACGGCACGGCGACACAGACTGGGAGCCCAGGCGCGACGCGAGCAGGCTGGCGGGGCGTCTGGGCGCAATGCAGGGGCTGTGCTGGGGCGTCTGGGCTGCTTGGCTGGTTGTACGACGATATCACAGGTGTCTTTGGGCGCGTCTGGGCTTTTGCTTAATTATGGTTGTACGACATGCAGGGCCATCTTTGGGGCGTCTGGGCTGCGCTCAGCGGCTGTGTGACGACAGTGTGGTTGTAAAGACCCGACCCAAAAGGGGCTCTAAATGGGCCTTTACCCCAATGCATGCATTCAAAGTAAGGACAATATACAAATATGATTTCAGATTCCAATTAAAATTAAAACATTCAGCATTCAAACAGAAATCAATACAGTTTACTCTGATCAGAGATTTATTAAAATCATTCAAAACCTTCTCAGATACAACAATGCTGGAATCCACAAAAACATTGAGAAAACATCCTAGGGCTCCGTGCCCGACTACATGCATTCAGGGGAAATAAAAAAAGGCAAAGAGTCATAATATAAAAATCAAAGACAACAGCAGGTTCCCATGATCACATCTCCTCCTTCAGCCATCCTGTCTCGCACCTTGGTTACCTGTGGGAAACCACAAAATAAGGGTGAGTAACGAATTACTCAGTAAGAATCCCCAACCGGGGTACAATACGATATACATGGTCATCTAGTCGAAAGATATGCAAGCTATGAATATAAACACAGAATAGAGCACATAGCTTAATTCCACACTTGGACCTCGGATGCCAACTCAGGGTCTTAGTCCGGAATATCCACACCACACAATACGCCCTATACGAGAAACAAGTCTCGGCCTCAGCCTGTCTACTGTCGATACGAAAGGTTCACTGGCTCACAATCCTGAGGAGTTCTCTAGTCGGCGCTGTAATGAGCGTATGCGCGCACCGCATGCTACTCCAACTCTGGGTGGTGCTGGGTCTAGTGGCAATGTAACGACCCGACCCGAAAGGGGTTCTAACTAGGCCGTTACCTCAATTCATGCATTACAAATCTACATAAAATTTGCAAGATGGTGTTCGGATTCTAAGTAAAAACTAAAACATAAAACATCCATTTAAAATCAACATCAATTCCTGGAACCTGTCCCTGTTTCCAAGCACCTGTTCCAAGTCAAATACATTTACAAAACTTACTCTGATCAGAGATTCATTTAAAACATACAAACTTTACAACAATGCTAGAATCCGGAAATACATTCAGAAAACACCCTAGGGCTCCGTGCCCAACTACATGCATTCAGAGAACATTTAAATCATAAACATAAAACTCAGAGTTGAACAACGGGTTTCCATGATCACACTCTCCCACCTCGGCCATCCTGTCTCGCACCATGGTTACTGTGGAAAAACCACGAGAAATAAGGGCGAGTAACGAATTACTCAATAAGAATCCCCAACCGGGTACAATACGATATAATCAGTCATCTAGTACCAAAGCATGCAAGCAAACAACTACCAACACGATCATGGCTCAACGAGCTCATAAAACAAGATCTGGAGTCATCGGAAGTCTCTTTCTTCCGCCTAGCCGGGATTGGATACATCGACCAATCTGGACATCACCGAGGTATCTCACACTCGGGGGAATACACCGATCCCTAGAATGTCCTCAAGGGCCTCCTTGCCCTTGCACTAATCTGGACTTACGGAGAGTACCCGAAGTCAGGCTCTAACGGAAGAAATGGTGTACTCACGACATTAGCCCGGGGGAGCTCTCCGAACCTGCAACTAACGCGTGTGCGCGCACACCGCATGCTCCTCTGCAACCGGCGTAAATGCGGGGGCCTAAGGGCAAACTACGCGGGCAGTGCACATGCCTATGACTCGGAAGCGGTGTCATCGATCACGATGGCGCGAGGCCCTCGACGCTCATCTCGTGCGGCATGATCCACCGACACAAAGCTAAGAACCGCCAGGCGGGCTTACACCGATGGCGGGGTTCCGCTCTAGCGAGCTACAAACTAGGCTATACCGAAGTGGGTAGCTAAGTCCACAACCGCGGGTCGGGGGTAGCAAGATACGTTATGTCACGCACACTTTACTCCCGACACGAGCTCTGGGGGACAAAGTACGTTATGTCCGCTCGACCTGCGGATGATGAAAAACCCTACAACTCTATCTAAGAGTACAAAGTAAAAAGCAATGATTCCTGGCTAGCAAACAAATACCGACATCAATCACACTAACCTAGCATGATACTACGAGCTTAAGCAGGAATCATAAGCATGCTGGCAGAACAAACCTAGCATGGCACTAACATGTAAAATCAAGCAAACATGCTAGCAGAAATCAATCAAAGCTGATCTATTACTATCATGCTCATAACGATCAACAAACAAGCAAGGCATAATCATGAAAATATCGCGAGGCCCACACAACTCCGGTAAGAAATCCTTACCTGGTCGGAAGGCAACAACACACAATAAAAATAACAGCGATCGAACCCGAGCAACCTATATCGAGCCAAACAAACACATCAATAATCACACAATAGGCCTAATTACAATAAAATAAACAGGACTCGGCTCGGAGCAACTCACGAGGCGCGGCTGACACGCGAACAAGCCGGCTGCACGGGCTAGGCATTAGTTGGGGCTGGCTGGGTTCTGGCTCGGCGCTAGGGCGCGGGCGCTAGGCACGTGCTGCGCGCGGACAGGCGCTGGGGCGACGCTGCGCGTGGACAGGTGCTGGGGCGACGCTGGGCGCGCGGGGGCGGGCGCATGCTCGGCTGGGCGATGGCACGGCTCGACACAGGGGACGGCGCGCGGGCGCGAGCGACACGACCTGGGGGCGCACGATCTGGCGCTGGGACGCGCGACTCGAGCACGGACGACATAGGCGACGTGACGAGGCACTGTGCGCGGCTCGGCATAGTCTTGCACTGGGTGTCACGACCAGGCGAGGCGAGGCGCGCGCGGGCTGGGCGACGCTGGGCGAGGCCGCGCGACGCTTGGGCTGGGCGACCTGGGCAAAGCTCGGGCTGGCGAGGGTGAGGGCGCGCGGGCGTGCAGTCTTGGGCGGTGGGCGGGCTAGCTCGGGTGAGCTTGGGCTTGCTCGGCCAAGAGGCGAGGGCGAGCCAAGGGCCAAGCGGCTAGGGGTGCTCGGGGAGAGAGAGAGAGAGAGAGAGAGAGAAAAGAGAAAAAAATAAAAAGAAAAGAAAATGAATTTGGAAAAGAATGGAAAATGGGAAAAATAAAAAGGAAAAAGGGATTTTATCCAAAATCCAACCTTATCCACTTAAAACCTCAAAATCCCATTTCCCGGCTTCCTCCTTCGAGACCCGACCGAAGCAATATTTTCCAATCAAACAAACTCACTTAAATCCAACTCCCAAAGGAACACTAAGGGCTCGGGCTCGAATCCCAAAGGAAACACCCAACAACCAACACTTTGTCAAAGCCCAAACCACAACTGAGCATCCAACCGACTAGCCCAAACACCTCGGGACTCGCAGCCACCAACAAACAAGCCTCGACATAGGCAGGAGCTACCTCGAAGCCCTGAAAACCACAAATCCTGCCCGAAGAGCCAAAAGACAAAAATACCCCCAAGGGTCCAAACGGCTCTAAAACCCAACCAAACAACCGAATCTTGACCCGAAGGCACCTCGAAAACTGGAATAGGAAACTGGGCTGTTACAATACTCCCTCCTTTTAAGACTTTCGTCCTCGAAAGTCCTAAGACGAAACAGCTCCAGGAAAACTCCACAGATCCAGCCAATAGAACTTCTCGGCCAACAACACTAGCCCTCTTCGAGAACCAAACCCTCTTGGGTTCTCAAAAACTCAAGGCCACAATGCCATCCATACTGGGCATACACTAAACTCCAAAGGAACAGACGGCAAACCACGTCCTCAACTCGCACCAACTCTCAAAGGGTGCTACTCCCAGTAAACTCGAGGACGGGCCAGAAACTCTGAAACTCAACACCACACACTGGCAAAACTCCTCTGGGAGCTCACAGCTGCTAACAAACAGCCTCAACCCTAAACAAGCTGGCCAAACAACTGAACCTCCCAGGTTCCAGAAACCAAACGGCCAACAACACTCACACCAGCTGAAACTTTAGCTACGGCCACCTCTAAAAGACAAGAGCCAGGCACAAGCTCAACTCGGCCAAGCCAACAAACTGCAGCCTCTCAACGGCCGAAAGCAAACTTTTCCATGCAAACCTACTAGCAACTGGCCAAAGAAAAAAATACTGCCAGGCCAGGAAACCACCAAAATTCCTCTCAACGGCTTTACCAACCAAAGCCACGGCACCTCTGTGCCAACTCACTAAAACGAGGCTCCGCTACGCCAACTGCAAGCGCACAACAACAAGGAGCAAAGCCCAAGAAGGGCTTGCTCAGCAGAACTCAAACCAAGCTATAACGAGCAACGCTCGCCTCGAAGCTACTACTCAACTCCCAACCAGAAGCTCCACTCCCGAAACCTCACGAGGAAAACGAACATCAACAACCTCAAAGCTTACGAATCCTGAGCCACACAAATCCGCAAGACCACCTCGGAAGCTAACACTCGAGGCTAACAACCAGGGAGCAACTCAACCACCACGAGACTAGGGGGAAGGGAAAACTTCAATCCCCAAAGAACCAACAACTTGCCAGAAACAACTCTTACTGGCTGGCCACCGCCCTTGCGGGGACAAACAACTCTTGCTTGCTAACAACACAAAGCAGGGACCCTCTCGGTGGGCTGACCATTTGCGCTACTCGACCAACTACACAACTCGGGAGCTAAGTCGACTCACGCCAAACGGAAACGACTTTCCCAGCAAGCAAACTCCAGAAGGGCAGCGAACTCACACACGCTCACTGACTAGCTCAAACCCAAGGCGACAGCAACCAACTCTCTTGGAAGCAACAACCAAGGGAAAGCTCAACCAATCGGATCACCAATCCGAAACTAACAGCACTAGCCGCCCAGCCTGAGCCCCTGGCCGCCCGAGCTCGCCCCCAGCTCGCCAGCCCCAGCGCCCAGCTAGCCCGCGTCGTGCCCAGGCCCCTGCGTCGCCCAGATCTGCCTCGCCCAGGCCGTCGCCGAGCCAACTCGCCCAGGTTCGAGTCGCCCAGCCCTGGTCCGTGCGCCCTATAGCTCGCCGTCTCTCGCACAGTGCCGTGCCAGATTGAGCGCCCGAGCCCGTCGCGTCGCGTCGCCTCGTGCCGTCCCCTGTGCTTGCCGAGCTCACGCCCGCGCCCGTCCACTGTGCCGAGCTGCGCCGCGCGCCGCGCCCCCTCGCCTCGTCCCAGCTCGCCCGCGCGCAGCTCTGCGCCCCAGCGCCCGTGCCCTGCGCCCCAGCCTGCGCCCCAGCGCCTGCCCTGCGCCCAGCCAGCCCAGCCCCTGCGCCCAGCCTGCCCTGTTGTGTGCTGGTTGGCCCGAGCCTTGTGGCTTCTCGGATGGTATTTCCCGAGTCTTTTCTTCGTTGGGCCCAGATTTTTTTGGCTGCTGGTTATGGATTTATTGGGTCATTTGTTTATGTATTTGATTTGGGTGCTTTGTTTGATGTTCAGTTGTTCGGATCGATTAGACGCTCGAGGATTCGCTCGTAGATTTATTATAATTATTGTTTTCTGCTTGTCCCATGTAAGGATTTCTTACCGTGGTTGTGTGGACCCTGCGATATATCTCGATATGCCTTGCTTGTTTGCTGATTGTTATGAGCATGTTAGAGATAGAGCAGTTGATTGAATTCTTGCTAGCATGTTTGCTCGATTTTACATGTTAGTGCCATGCTAGGTTTGTTCTGCACAAAGACGCTTGTGATTCCCGCTTAAGTTGTAGTATCATGCTAGGTAATGTGATTTATGTCGAGTCTTTGCTTGCCACCAGAATCATTGATTTTTTTGCTCTGTACTCTTAGATAGAGTTGTAGGGTTTGTCATCATCCGGTGCCGAGCGGACATAACGTACTTTGTCCCATGAGCTCGTGTCGGGAGTAAAGTGTGCGAAGCATAACGTATCTTGCTACCCCGCCCGACCAGTAGGTTGTGGAGTTAGCTACCCACTTCGGCATAGCCTAGTTTGTAGCTGCTAGAGCGGAACCACCCGCCAACGGTGTAAGCCCGCCTTGGCCGCGGTTCTTAGCTTCGTCGGTGGATCAGTTTGCATGGATGAGCGCCGAGGGCCTCGCGCTCTTGTGATCGGTGACACCGCTTCCAAGTCATAGGCATGCGTGCACGCCCGCGTGGTTTGCCCTTAGGCCCCGCATTTACGCCGGTTGCGAGAAGAGCATGCGGTGTGCGCGCGCACGCGCGTTAGTTGCATGTTTGGAGAGCTCCTCCGGGCTAATGTTCATGAGTACACCATTCCTTCCAATTTAGAGCCAGACTTCGGGTACTCTCCCGATAGTCCAGATGTATAGCGAGGGTAAGAGGCCTTTGAGGACACCCATTGGGATTGGCTTTTGAGCTAATCAATTGGTCGAGGGAGAAAGACCCTCGAGGGTGTCGGACATCTTTGGGATCGGTTTTTGAGCTGATCAAATGGCCGAGGGAGAAAGACCCTCGAAGATGTCCCGGGATTGGTTATGAGAACCAATCATTAGGCCGGAAGTAGGAGACTTCCGATGATTCCGGAAGTAGGAGACTTCCGATGATTCCAGATCTTGTTTTATTGAGCTCGTTGAGCTATGATTTGTGTTGATGGCTGTTTGCTTGCTTGTTGAGGTGCTAGATGACGGATGTATCGTATTGTACCCCGGTTGGGGATTCTTACTGAGTATCTTTATACTCACCCTTATTTATCTTTCAGGTAACTTGGGACAACACCAGGATGGCTAGCGGAGGGAGCTGATTGATCATGGGGAGCCGCCGGCACTCTGTCTTTTATTGTTGCATTATTTATTCAGCATGTAGATGGACAGGAGTCCTAAGGGAACATTGTTTAAAAAGTTGTTTAAATTGTATTGTATGATTTTATAAATACTGGCCAGGTGGTTTTACTTCGTTGGATTGTTTTAAATGAAAACTGTGGTTTATGTTTTAAGGGTTCCCCCTTCTCATATGTTTTGAAATAATTTTTAAATATGAGCACTAAACCGCTTGTTATCATATTTAACTTGCATGCTGAGTGAGAACCCCGGTTTAGGACCATGTTTTGGGTCGGGTTCGTCACATAAGCATAACGTATCTTGCTTCCCCCCCCCCCGGTCACTAAGGTGGATTTAGCTCAGGTCGGGAATAAATTGTGCGCAGCATAACGTATCTTGCTACCCCCGACCCAGCCGGTTGTGGAATTAGCTACCCACTTCGGCATAGCCTAGTTTGTAGCCTGCTAGAGTGGAACCCTGCCATCGGTGTAAGCCTGCCCTGGCCGGTTCTTAGCTTCAGGTCGGTGGACCATGCTGCACAGATGAGCGTCGAGGGCCTCGCGCTATTGTGATCAGTGACACCGCTTCCGAGTCATAGGCATGCGTACCTGGCCCGCGTAGTTTGCCCTTAGGCCCCCGCATTTACGCCGGTTGCAGAAGAGCATGCGGTGTGCGCGCACACGCTGCAGCGTTGCCTGCCGTTCGAGAGCTCCCGGGCTATGTTCGTGAGTACACCATTCTTTCCGTTAGAACCTGACTTCGGGTACTCTCCCGTAAGTCCAGATTAGTGCAAGGGCAAGGAGGCCCTTGAGGACATTCTAGGGATCAATGTATTCCCCCAGAGTGACAGATACCTCGGTGATGTCCAAGATTGGACAGTGTATCCAATCCCAATTAGGCCGGAAGTAGGAGACTTCCGATGACTCCAGATCTTGTTTTATGAGCTCGTTGAGCCATGATCTGTGTTGGTAGCTGTTTGCTTGCATGCTTTGGTACTAGATGACTGATTATATCGTATTGTACCCCGGTTGGGGATTCTTACTGAGTAATTCGTTACTCACCCTTATTTCTGTGGTTTTTCCACAGGTAACCATGGTGCGAGACAGGATGGCTGGAGGAGGAGCTGTGATCATGGAAAACCCGTTGTTCAACTCTGAGTCTTATGTTTATGTTATGATTTAAATGTTCTCTGAATGCATGTAGTTGGGCACGGAGCCCTAGGGTGTTTTCTGAATGTATTTCCGGATTCTAGCATTGTTGTAAAGATTGTATGTTTTAAATAAATCTCTGATTAGAGTAGGTTTTGTAAATGTATTTGTCTTGGAACAGGTGCTTGGAAACAGGGACAAGTTTCAGGAAATTAAATGGATGTTTTATGTTTTAGTTTTTACTTAGAATCCGAACACCATCATGCAAATTTTACTCAGAGATTTGTAATGCATGCATTGAGGTAACGGCCTAGTTAGAACCCTTTTCGGTCGGGTCATTACTGAGTTGGTATCGAGCTCGAGTCATAGATTCTGTGGATGACCTTTGTTGTAGGTCATTTTTCCATGATCATCGACACTCAAGCGGATCATCAGTGCGCCTAAGTTTCTTGTTTTAAAGAAAGGGGTAAGAATTTACAATACTTTTCATCTAGTTATGCCTTGTGTAGAGTTGTGGAGCGATTCTGAGCGAGTTCTCGACTCGTTGTTGGTTTGGGCTTAGAGAGCCATCATGCCAACTTTCATGATCTGAGCATTGTTTAGCAAAGATGTTGAGGTATCTAGATAGTTTCGGATGCCCCGGGACGTCATCCCCGAGGGAGGCGGAGCTTAGACTCCCATTGGCCATTTGTGGCCCGATTCTTCGCTTCCCCTAGTGAGAGGGTGGAGATGCTTTGTGCGAGATCGCGATATGTTGATCGTACCGCAGGAGCAGGGCGCTTGGCATGTCCGACCGAGGAGTTGGGCCGATTGTGTTGATGTTGAGGTCGCGTCCAGGGTTGTTAGGCCCGTTGGCGAGTTGGCCCCTGGCGATTGAGTTGCCTAGTGGAGGGGGTAGAGGCTAGCGGCGCTTCAGTGAGACTCCTTGAGCACAAAGCAGTGTGCTCCACCATGAGAGATTTGATGGCGTGTCTTTAGCTATCGAGAGCGGAGACCAGTATGATTCAGAGCGCGTAGTCGTGAGTCCTGAGCACAGATAGCCCAAATGGGCGAGTTTGTTTCAAAGATTCCCCGGTAGCTCTTATAGCCCCTGAGGTTCCCGAGAGGGCATGATCGATGAGTTTATGCCGATGAGGATGCTTGTGGAGCAGGTCCCCGTGTGGACTAGCCTGGGTAGCTCAAGTGTTGATCTTAAGCCTTAGCAGATTTTGATTTGCCCAGTGAGTAGCTGCAGAGTTGGCAGTCTTCGAGGAGATTGTTGAGGCATCTTTGTGCTCCCATAAAGTGTTGTTGTTGCAGCCAGTGAGCTAGAACCCTGTGGTTAAGGGTGCGGCGAGCAGTGTTCCTGTCGGACTGGATCCGTTGGTGGTTTCCTCAGATGTTTGGTAGAGTTGAGCATCGTAGATGCGAGTTTGGTCTAGCAGAGGGACCCTGAGTTGGATGCTCATGAGATGAGGTGGATGCCTATGAGGCGAGTTGGATGCCATGAGGCGAGTTGGATGCTTTTGAGGCGAGATGAGTTGATGCCTTGCGAGAGGTTTTGGATGCCTTATGGGTAAGCACCCTTGGTAGAGGCTTGGTATAAAGTATGTTCGGTGTGGCATGGTTATGCCTTGGTAGAGCAAGGTTGCCTCAGCTTTTAGCATCGTGTGGAGATGGAACTTTTGGTGTTCCATCGGTTGGAGTTCAGTTGGAAACTGAACAAGTGCGATATTAGCAAAGCCGCTCGATTTACGATCGCCTTGGCTAAGAGAGTTGTTTGGATCCTTTCCTTGGGTAGAAGCCTTGTTGAGGCTGATGTTTGAGTTGGAGGACGACGCATTCGGTAGCGTTTCGGGTCCTCTTGGTTCCCAAGGAGTTGGAGTTGGCCTGCATGGTTGAGATGCTGGAGAGAGTTGTGCCTGTTCAGACAGTTGGTTGTTAGCTCGTTTGTCGGCCATATGTGTCGGAGGGTGATCGGAGGATCCCTAGGTTTTGAAGAGCCTCTCCAAAGCTCACCGAGGCCTGTAGTGAGTTTCATGGGCAAGCTTGAGGCATGTAGTTTGTAGCCTCGGTTGAGTTGCTAGCAGTCTTGGTACACTAGCAAGCCAGTGTTTGTTTGGAGTAGAGTCCGGATTGGTTCCGGTGCGGTGGCTAGTTGATGCTTGGTGTCGACCAAGGTGTGGATTGGAGTTGCTAGAGATTAGTTTTGCTCGTGGGGCGAGTGGTTTGTGCCTTGTTGGTTGTTTTCCTGTTTCCAGGATGTTGAGTTGCCCCGTTTGGCTACTTGGAAGTAGTGGTTTGTTGGGCAAGCGATTCTTGGATGGTGTTCTAGAGGCTGCAGATAAAGGTTGTTCTCGCTCTTGTGAGTGTTTGGCCAAGATTTGGTTCTCTTGTTGTTTCGAGAGCTAGTTCGGTTCTAGCCGAAGGGCGTTGCCACGAGGTCTTTTCCTAGTCGGGGAAGTTTTGGGAGTTGACCCCTCCTCGGCGATTGAGTAAGTTTTGTTGGTTCCGGATTTGTGATCCGATTGGTTGAGTTTTCCTTTGTTGTTGCTTCCAAGAGAGTTGGTTCTTTGTTGCCTTGGGTTTGAGCTAGTCAATGAGCTTGTGGGAAGTTCACGCCCTTTAGAGTTTGCTTGCTGGGAAAGTCGTTTCCCATTTGGCAGGAGTCAGCTTAGCTCCTGAGTTGTGTAGGGGAACATTGTTTAAAAAGCTGTTTAAATTATATTGTATATTTTTATAAATACTGGCCAGGTTGTTTTACTTCGTTAGGATTGCTTAAATGAAAACTGTTGTTTATGTTTTAAGGGTTCCCCCTTCTCATATGTTTAGAATGGTTTTTAAATATGAGCACTAAACCGCTTGTTATCATATTTAACTTGCATGCTGAGTGAGAACCCCGGTTTAGGACCATGTTTTGGGTCGGGTTCGTCACAGAACGGGAAAAAGACTAGCGGGGATGCTAAACTCTGGGCGGCCATGGAACCACCTACACAAAAAGTGCCAACTGGCCTGAATCTAGACCTCCTCTCAAAGCTTGGTGCCAACAGGCACTACATCCTTTACAACAAAAATCAGCCCTAAACGAGCTTTATGCCCCTCTGAGGATAGGGAAAGTCACACTCCAAGTGACGGGGAAATGGCACTTAACACAAGAGTCCAACACTCGAGCAGTCTAATCTCTGGCATCTCGCCTAACAGACATGCCACGGCCTACTCCTGCATCCCACTCGATGCTCAACAAAAGCTCAGGCCAACTCCTCGGGTGGCAACAACTAGTTCCACATTTGGAACATCCAAACAAAAGAGTGCTCCACTCTACTAGCCCAAAAATCCACAAACGGATTAAGCCCTGACAAGAAAACTCCACACTACACCCTGACTACGAGGGTACTAAAGGAACTGGCTGCCAAACGACAGCAGGCTTGCAAGGGGGCAAAGATGTCTCTACATCTACCTCAAGCCACTAACCCGGCAACTTGCCAATCGATCGGGCGACTGGTGGAGACTCTACTGGCCCAACTCTCTCAAGGGACTTCCACCACCAACTGCTGTACCAAACAGCACAAGAATGGCACATCTCGGCCTCTGAACAGCACGACATCCCAACACACGGATGATAAACTCAATCCTGGTCAACCGCTTTACTACTAGCAGTAGGACTTTCTAAAACATCGAGCTCTACAGGCATCCACTTGCCAAACTGGGAGGCTCCATCAACGCCAACAATCTCATCCGCATAAACCTGCTGATCATGCCCTTCCAGGAACCTCCGGGGCTACAAGAGCTACTGGGGGGGTGTGTCTGCTGAAAAACTCTGTCAGCTGGGCTATCTGTGCCCGGGACTCCTCACTACGCGCTACAAACTGCGCATGGGTCTCCGCTCTCTGATAGCTAAAGACCTGCCATCAAATCTCTCATGGCTGGAGCACACTCTGCTTAAGGAGTCTCACTCTGAGGCGTGCTAGCCTCTACCCCCTCCACTAGGCAACTCAACTACCAGGGCCAACTCTGGCCAACGGGTCTAAACAACCCTGGACGCGGCCTCAACATCAACACGATCAGTCCAACTCCTCGGTCGGACATGCCAAGCTTCCCTGCTCCTCTGAGTGCGATCAACATACTGGCGATCTGCACAAAGCACCTCCACCCTCTCACTAGGGGAAAACCAACAACTGGGCCACAAGGGGCCTACGGGAGTCTAATCTGCGCCTCCCTCGGGCGATGTCCTGGGGCATCCAAATCTATCTGGATACCTCAACAAGCTGCTATCAAACTGCTCGCACTGCGAAAAGTTGGCATGATGGAGCTCTAAGCCCAAACCAACAACGAGTCAGAACCTGCTCGTCTCTGCTCCACAACACTACACAAGGCATAAAAGCTAGATGAAAAGTATTGTAAATTCTTAACCCTTAGCTTAATGAACTCAAACAAACCTGACGGCCGTGGAGTGCTGATGATCATGGGAACAACAACCTACAAAGCAGGTTAGTCTACAGAATCTATGACTTTGTGCTCTGATACCAACCTGTAAGAACCCGACCCAAAACATGGTCCTAAACCTGGGTTCTCACTCAACATGCAAGTTAAATATGATAACAAGCGGTTTAGTGCTCGTATTTAAAAACTCTTCAAAACATATGAGAAGGGGGAACCCTTAAAACATAACCAACAATTTTCATTTAAACAAACCAACGAAATAAAACAAGTCTGGCCAGTGTTTATAAAAGCATACAATACAATTTAAACAGCTTTTAAACAATGTTCCCCTAGGACTCCTGTCCATCAACATGCTGAATAAACAATGCAATAATAAATGACAGTCTTTGGCGGCTCCCATGATCAATCGGCTCCTCCGCTAGCCCTCCTCGTGTTGTCCCAAGTTACCTGAAAGATAAATAAGGGTGAGTATAAACATACTCAGTAAGAATCCCCAACCGGGGTACAATACGATACATGAGTCATCTAGCACCTCAACATGCAAGCAAACAGCTATCAACACAGATCATAGCTCAACGAGCTCACAAGGCAAGATCTGGAGTCATCGGAAGTCTCCTACTTCCGGCCTAATGATTGGTTCTCATAACCAATCCCGGGACATCACCGAGGTCTCTTTCACTGAGGGAGTGATCATCTCAAGAACTGATCCCAAGGATGTCCTCAAGGGCCTCTTGCCCTTGCTGCAATCTAGACTTACGGGAGAGTATCCGAAGTCTGGCTCTAAACTGGAAGGAATGGTGTACTCACGAACATTAGCCCGGGGGAGCTCTCTGAACCGGCAACTAACGCGTGTGCGCACACACCGCATGCTGCTGCAACCGGCGTAAATGTGGGGGCCTAAGGACAAACTACGTGGGCCAGGTATGCATGCCTAAGACTCGAAAGCGGTGTCACTGATCACAGTAGTGCGAGGCCCTCGGCACTCATCTGTGCAGCCTGAGCCACCGACCTGAAGCTAAGAACCGGCCAAGGTAGGCTTACACCGTTGGCAGGGTTCCGCTCTAGCAGGCTACAAACTAGGCTTACGCCAATAAGGTAGCTAATTCTCATTGGCTGCCGGGAGGGGAAGCAATGTACGTTATGCCTCGCTCTACTCCCGACCGGTGGGGACAAAGTACGTTGTGTCCGCTCTCAGCCTCTAGATGATGACAAACCCTACAACACTAGCTAAGAGTACAGAGTGAAAGATTCCTGGCTAACATACATAATAGACATCAATCATACGTATCCTAGCATGATACTACGAACTTAAAGCAGGAATCTCGAGCATGGTAGAAGAACAAACCTAGCATGGCACTAACATGTACAAACGTCAAACATGCTAGCAAGAATTCAATCACAAGCTGTTCTATCCACTAACATGCTCATAAAAGTAAACAAGCATACAAGGCACAATCATGATATATCGCAGGGTCCACACAACCACGGTAAGAAATCCTTACCTGGAACAAGCAGAAATAATAACAAATCAACAAACGACCCACAAGCTTCGATGGAACCCGAGCAGCCTAAACATTCAATAAAACACCCCAATTAAATACAATAATCAGCAGCCAACAAATCAGGGCCCAATGAAGAAAAGACTCGGGAAATATCATCCGAGAAGCCACAAGGCTCGGGCCAACCAACACATAACAGGGCAGGTTGGGCGCAGGGCCTGGGCTGGCTGGGCGCTGGGCGCTGACGCAGGCGCGGGCTGGGGCAAGACAAGGGCGCGTGGGTGCGGGCTTGAGCTCAGCTGGGCGACGGCGTGCGGCGCGGCTCGGCACAGGGGACGGCGGGCGGGCGCGAGCTCTACAAGCTTCAGGGATGTGCTCGGGGTGACGCGACGCGACGGCCTCAAGGACGCTCGGGCTCGGCACGGCGAGCTACAGGGATGCTCGATCAGTTGCGGGGACGGCCTGGGCGAGGGCTGGGCGACGCGACACTGTGCGGCGAGGGCTCGGGCGACGCGACACGGATCCGGGCGAGGCTGGGCGACGCGGCTCAAGCGATCTGGCGCGCAGGACTCTGCACTGCAGATCACGGCGGCTGGGCACCGAGGTGAGACAGGACTGGACGCAGCACACAGTGGCTCGGGCTTGGCGAGTAAGCGCGGGCTAGGGGCTGAAGTCCGGGCCGTCGGTGAGGGCTCGGGCTGGGTGAGGTGAGAGAGAGAGAAAAGGGAAAAATGGGGATTTTTTCTTATTTATTTATTTTATCTTTATTTTCCATCCTTATCCAAAATAAATAAGCCTTAAAAATCCCTAAATCCCATTTCCCGGCTTCCTCCTTCGAGACCCGGCTGAAGCAACCTTTTCCAATAAATAAAACTCACTTAAATCCAACTCCCAAATCAACACTAAGGGCCCGGGCTGGGATCCCAATGGAAACACTCAACCAGCCATAGCTTTGCCAAAACCCAAATCACAGCCGAACTTCCAAAAAACTAGCCCAAACATCTCGGGACTCGCAACCACCAACAAACAAGCCTTGACAAAGGCAGGAGCTGCCTCGGAATCCTGAAAATCCACAAATCCTGCCCAGGGAGCAAAAAGACCAAAATACCCCTAAGGGTCATAACAACTCTAACAGCCCAACCGAACAACTGAATCTGAACCGGAAGCACCTCGAGAACCGGAATAGAAAACTGGGCCGTTACACTTAGGGTCTTGACCTTTGAGGGATCCTTGCTAGTTAGTGTAGCTTGTGCTCTGCCAGCCATTGTTGGTGTTCTTGTTCTTGGTAGCTGGTGTTAACCGGGTAGTGGCGTTCCATATATGAAGTTCCGGTGGGAAGGTGCAATAAGCCTAAGCTGGAGGGTATAAGCCTGTTTGTGTTATCGTTTGGACTTGTGAGATGTGTTTCATATTTGAGGCGAGCTTCGTTCCGTTGCTTGCATGGAGGTAAGTTTAGTGGAGGGAGCCATCTGAGTCCCTGTTGATAGCGGGTTTACTTTTCCATTCAGTGACCTAGGTCGAGCTAGAGTGGAGGAGATTGACGTAGCTATGCAGCTTGCGGTTGGTTAGGTTTCCGATGTTCGTAGCACTCAAGTTGTTGGTTTGTAGGTTTCCGTGTGGAAGCCGACAATTGGTTGAGGTTGTTGTGTGAGTTCAGATTTTTGTCGGATTAGTTTCAGTAGCTAGAGCTCGCACCTCGGCCCGGGTGGAGTTGTCACTACTATGGAGTAGCAGCATGGCAGTTTCAAGCTAGAGTTGTTGGCACCAGGGTGTGACAACAAAGGTTCATTCTAGGCAGTGAGTTGATGAACCGTGGTTCGGGAGAGCGTTCTGAAGAGGCTTATGAGCCGAGTTCAGTCCCAGTAGTGTTTTCACCCTCTGACCGATGGTCTTTTGAGAGGAGTGAGCCAGATCCTTTAGATCTTGTTGCGAGTTGGTGTTTGTGTGGTTAGGCAGTGGGCGACCAGTGTTGGTTTTATGAGGTTGCCTTCGGTAGCAGTTCCCAGCTGTTAGTTCACATGGTTCCGTTGAAGCGTTGAATGGTAAATGTTGCAGGTTTCTAGTGTTCTGGGAAAAGGTTGGTGGCCGTCAGTTTTTGGGTCCTGAGTTGCTACAGCTGACCAGCAGTGCAGTGCAGAAGACTAGAGCTCGTATGTTGACGGCTCAGAGCAGGCAGAAGGGTTACGCCGATGTACGGCGTCGGGATTTAGAGTTGGAGGTTGGACAGTACGTGTTTTTAAAGGTTGCACCGATGCGAGGTGTGTTGAGGTTTGGTAAGCGAGGGAAGTTGAGTTCCCCTTTGTTGGTCCATTTGGGATTCTTGAGGGGATCAGCAGAGTTGCATATTGGTTAGCCTTTCCTCCGTTGTTGTCAGCTGTGCATAGTGCGTTTCATGTATCGATGTTGAGGCCGTATGTGTCGGACCAGTCGCACGTTGTGGACTTTGAGCCTTTTGTAGCTGAATGAGGATTTGATCTTCGAGGTGAAGCCTGAGAGGATTTTTGCCTTTGAGACAAAGATGTTGCGTAGTCGTGAGATCCGTTTAGTAAAGATTCAGTGGAGGAGTCGGAGTTCAGAGGAAGCCTCTTGGGAGCGGGAGGTCGAGATGAGATTGCATTATCCTGAGCTGTTTCAGTCTTAAGGACTTTCGGGGACCAAAGTCATAAAAAGGAGGGAATATTGTAACGGCCCAGGTTTTCATCCCGGTCTTCCAGGTATGCCCTAGAGGTATTTTAGTAATTTGGTCGGGCCGTCAGGGCCGTTTCTGTCTTTTCCAGCTGTTAAAATTATTGGATGGTCTTTTGTAGGGCTTTGATGCTTTGTGGATGTGTTTGGGCATGAAGAGATGCAAAAGTAAATTAGGGAATTAAAAAAAAAAAATCACCTTCCTCATCCATTTCACGCCACTCTCAACCCATATGCTTTTAAAAGAAAAAAAAAATAAGAGCCTACAAACTCAGGCAAGATCTCATAAGAAAACGCACTAGCTTGGTTAAAAGATTTCTCCACTAGGGTTCTCTCTTTCCCTCTTCCTCATACCCTAAAACCAAGATTCATCTCTGACCCAAATGATAAAACCTTCTAAATCACCAAAACAAACAACACCCTCCAAAGGTAATGAAACGGAAATCTCCAAAATTAGAACGCAATCAAAATCAAACTAAAGAGAAAAAAGGAATTAGACCCAAAAAAAAAAAAAACCAAATTCCAACCTAAATTGAAAATAATTACCATGAAGCTTCTTTAATTAGATTGATTGAGAGGGTTTTTTTGAATTTGGCTCTAATGTATATGAATCGCCAAATACAAACAAGGTTTCTTCAAGATTCCACAAATGAGTGTATGGTTGGGATATGGACATGTGATGAGTCTCCACAAAACAAATCAATTTGTTTTTTTTTCTTTTAACCTTAATTACATTTTATTCTTTCTAAGATTTCGATTAATTTCCTTCCTCATAGATAAAAGTAATTAACTGAAGCTTGGATTTGGGTAATTAGCATTACAAATTGGTAATTTTTGCTTGTTCTTTTCTTTTCTTTTTTTGTTGCAATGGCGGTGAGGTTATCCAATTTTAGGAGTAATGAGTTACGTTGTTCCACGCCAGTCGGTTCCAAAGCACATTTTATCTAATATCTGTTTTATTTTTTCTATTTTTTTTCTGGAAGTGCAGGGGTTAAAGAGGTGTGAAATGGGAAAGAAAATGGACACATTTTTTTATTATTATTTTTTGTCATCTCATCAATTCTTAACTATGGTTAAGTTTTATTTTTAATCCAAGGACTATTTTTAAACATTTAAGAAACTTGAAGACTAAAATTTGACATTTGAAAGTTGAGTGACCAAAATAGAACAAAAATGATAGTTCAAAGATCAAAATTGAACTTTTGAAAATTCAAGGATCAAAATGAAGATAGTTTAGAGACCAAAATGGTATTTTAACCTATTTTTTTCTTTGCTCATTTTTCTCTTACCATTTCAAAGAAACTATTACATGTTCCAAATTTAGCACCACCATCTCATTAACAATGGGAGTGTTTGGTTGAGGGATTATTTTGAGGAGGTGTTCGGATGGCATGATGTGAAGAATTAGTAGAATAGTTATAGTAACCGCTCGTTAAGATATATTTATTTCTAGAGGGGTTATAATAACAGTTTGGATGTCTGTTCGAGTTGTAGGAAAATTTTTGTTATTTATGAATGATTTGACATTTATAAGTTTCTTTAATAAAATTATTTTCTTTTAATTGCTTTATTGGCTAATATTATTTCTTCTTTTTTTTAATTTAGCATTCACCATAATATTCTTTTTATGATATGAATTTTATTCTAAACAGTCACATAAAAAGTTTGCAAATTAACTAGTTTGATGTTTTTAAAATTTTATGTGATAATAATGAATTCCATTTAATTAACTCAAGCTTAATGATATTAAGTATACAAACAATTGTAATGAAAATGTTAAAAAAAAAATTGATTAGGAACTATAATAAATTACAAAATTTATTTTTGAAATATGAAATTGAATATAAAAATTATAGTTGACTTTTAAATTTCAAAAAATACTTTTAAAAATACTTTATTAGGTAAATGAAATCAATTTTTAGTTAATTAGTTGAAAAAAATATTAGATTGATAAAAAACTATAAATAAAATGTTAGAAAAAAACTAAAATTAATTATAAAAATATCATTACTTTAAAATTACAAAACATAACTAAAAACAAAAATGTTGAATTTAAAAAAAAAAACAAGAAAAAAAAATATTTTTAGTTATAATAATTTATTTAGATTGTGAATTTTACTTTATATTTTAAAAAATTACTTAAAAATTGTAAAATAATTGATTTGATGATAATTAGTGAATGAATGATGAATCATTAACATTATGTTAGACAAATACAAATTAAAATTAAAATAAAAATAAAAAAAGAATATAAAATTATTGTTAATTTCAAATTATAAAACATATTTTGAAAATATGATATTATTTAAATAAAAATTCTAATTAATTAGTTTAAACTTAATGATAGTAAAAAAAAATATATATAAATATTAATTAAAATTTTTAAACAAAAAAAATCAAATTGATTATAAAACTATAATTAATTTTAAATAACAAAATATAATTTAAAATATGAAATTGTTATAAAATTATTGTTAATTTTAAGAGCTTTTTACATAAGTGAGCTAAAGAAAGTATTTACAAAACTATTCATATTTAGAAAATTTTGTAAAACTAAATCATCCCACTTTAATAAAACTTGATTTTATATGTAAAAAGACATAAATATCCTTCTTCTTTAAATTAACATTAAAAAAGAAAATATCTCTCTTTCCGTCTAAATTTTTTTTTTCAACTTTCTCCTCTAAAATTGCATCTCCTAAAATCATGGGTTTAGTTTTTTTATTTTTATTTTCCATTTCTTTTTGAAGTTTAATTCAGTTTTTATTTATCTTCTTTTAGTTGTTTTGATTTTTGTACCATCCATGAAATGAAGTAAATTGTGTAATATATTAGTAATTCTAAAATATATTAATATTCTTTTTTTTACATGACTACGTATAAGTACTTTATTAATAATGTATTTTATGATTAAGATGTTTGGTATATTTTTGTTTATTTATCTAAAAACATTATGAATACATTATTTATCTTTTTAAATATAAATCTAGTATTTATCTTTTTATATATAAATAAAATATTTATATATTTTTAATATAAATACAGTATTTCTCTTTTTATATATATATAAAGACAATGTTAATCTTTTTTAATATAAATACAATATTTATCTTTTTCTAAATATAAATATAATATTTATCTTTTTTTATTATAAATATAATGTTTATCTTTTTTAAAAAAATATAAATATTTTATTTATCTTTTTTAAATATAAATTCGGTATTTATCTTTTTTTAATATAAATACAGTATTTATCTTTTATAAACATAGATACAATATTTTATCTTTTTTAAATATAAATATAATGTTTATCTTTTTAAATATAAATATCGTATTTATCTTTTTAAAATATAAATACAATATTTATCTGTTTAAAAAAATATAAATATAGTATTTATCTTTTTTTTAAATATAAATACTGTATTTATCTTTTTTTAATATAAATACCGTATTTATATTTCTATTGGAAAAATAATAAAGGATGCAGCCAACCTAAGTCGGTCAATCAAACGAACCCAATTTAGAAGAAAAAAAATAAATATTTTCAGATATGATTAGATTTTTAATTATTTTAAAAAAATGGCTATCCACCATAATTTCTCCAATTTTAAATCCAAAATATATGTTTTTACAATATTATATTATAAAGACAAACAATTTTCTATTATTTAATTAAAAAAATATCAAGTTCAAAAAAATATATAAAAAAATAAAATTGAGTTTGAAATTATTACTAATTTAAAATTCCAAAAACATATTGTTCACACGAGATTTCTGGAAATAAACAGAAATGAGACACGTGTAAATGAATAGAAATGAGACACGTGTAAATGAATTTGAATCTTTATTGATTTGATTTCTGCACATGTTACAATCTCTAATATTTGTCGTCTGATTCTTTCTCTCGGGATGTGGATTTTGAAGATGTCGATCTGAGGGCTTGTGAGCTTATTCTCAGACGGAGGATGATTGAATATTCAGTATATTGGTGAAAAGACGATCGGTTTGAGGAAGCCTTTTTCGTTGAGAGATCTTAATCTCTGAATTCTCTGACTCATCTTAATCTCCGAATCCCTTTTTCGTTGAGAGTATCCGTATTTCGAACTACTGTAGCCCTCAATTTGTTTTATAAATACCAGTATGAGCAGTGGATGCATTCCCAAAAATCTCAAAGCACCTCGCTATTGTCATAATTAGTTCTAAGCCGCCATCAAAGTTTCCAGATTTGCTGGTTGTTGAAGCCGAAACCAGTGCTAACAAGGTTACTTCCCACCGTTCATGCAGTACCTATCGTTGGAGATCGCCTACCTTAGCCAGCAAAAGTAAGCTTAGTCACCGTCATAAGGTAACACAAGTTGTCGTGGGTCTATGATTGAGTTCAAGCCGCATCACAAATTGTCGAAGTTTGCTAGCCCGAGTTTGCGCGACCACCGTGAATCGTTCACCAAGCATACATATTTGACAGGTAAGTTTTTTTTTTTTTAAATCTGAGGCAGAGAGGGACGAAAAGAGAATCATAGAAATAGGAAGAAGGAGATGAAATATAGGAGAGAAAAAGAAATTAATGGGATTGGGAAAGGTGCATGTGAGAAAGATGGGAAAGGTGTGAGACAGCTGTATGAAATTTTTTTTTCTTTTCTTTTTTTTTATACAGGTATAAAAATAATTTCTATATAAAAATATATTATCTCACCTATGTACAAGTTTTGACTCTACTGCTGTTATTTACCACTCAACGTTTATTAATTAATTTTCTTTTAATTATGTACATGATTATTTACTTTTTAATTTAAAGTTTGTTTTTATATACATAATTTATAGTAGTTAGTATATGCATATTATACATGGTTTATTCTTTTGTATATACCTAAAACTCTCTACCGTTTTCATTACAATTTTACTTGCAATATTTCTATTGTTATTATTTTTTTTTTGTATAGGTAACTTTTTTTTTTGGGTAGGTTATAAACAATCTCTACATAACAGACAAGGTCACAACACCTTTTTTTTACACCTTTTGAATTTAACTCTTTTTTTTTTTTTTTTTGCAGAGGTTTCTTTCTTTTGGTGAAAATATAGAGTATTTTACGGATCATCCCGATCCTAAAGAAAATTGCTTGGTTATCCTGAGAGATAAAGAACAATCCATTAATCATGGAATCATCCTTCCTGTAGGCAGACCGATATATGGAGACTTTAGAGAATCACAGCCACCTGTAGATAAATCTAATTTTCTCTCCAAGTGGTCAAATGAAGGGTTCTTGGGTCCCAACACATCTTTGAAAGCGTGGTTCTTAGACTCCCCAATTCATAATCATATGCCAAACAACAATCCGATGTCAACACTACAAAGTTCCTAAACCAGTTAAAGGTCCAATGATGGTTGAATTGTCTGGCAAAAGTGGGGCCAAATATTTTACTGATTTTGAAGCTCGTGTACACATTCACAAGGGTAGAGAGATATCATGGTATGCTAGCCTTTTAGCTAGAAACAAAGGTGAACGTCTGACAGATGATAAAAGTCTTACTTTTTGGTCCTCATCATTCTTTATCAGTCTTCGTTCATGCTTGTTATCTTCGCGAAGTGAATCGACATTAGTTATTGAAGCTTACAACCCTTGTCGATTTAGCCAAAAATTTGGATTCTGTCAAGACATACCCAATGATTTGAGCAAAGTGATTCCTAGGGCTACTTTAAATAATGTATTGCGCCTCTGGATGATATGCGTTGAAGTAGAGACATCCTCTCAAGTATATATTCCTGTGCATGCAATGAACCCAAATAATCAAGTTACAGAACGTTACCACAATTGGTGGTTGGTAAAGAATGGAAGCTATCTTGAGGATAACATACAAAGGTTGGTGGATAGTGTCGCTCCTATTCCTTCTAAACCCAAGTTCCCCAAGGCAGTTGGTGATAATGAATGAGGCAAACAAATTCGCATGTTTGATCCTACTAAGTTTGCCACCACAGAAAATGAGGAGAGCCATAGTAGTCATACTGACCAGCATTGGAAGAGGCAGAAGAAGTCCCATAAACTTTCAATCTTTGAAGATGACTTTTTTTAGGGGGTTCTAAGTGCTTCGCCGTTTCAAGATCTTCCATTAACCTTGGTTGGATTTCCTTTGTTGATTTATTTAATCTAGAGTAATCGTTTTCCTTAACACTTGATGATTTACTTCCATTTTTTTTAGTCACCTCTTGATGATTCAATTATGGAAGCAATAGAGCAAACCAGTCCAAAATCAGTCGTCAGTCTAGAGTTGTTTCATTCTATGACTGCGCGCGTGGGTCAATCCAAGGCTCCAATGAATAAAGCTAGATTTTCACCCTCTGTTCCTACAACTGATATAGTGATAAAATCGTCGAGGGAGAAGACACAGTGTAGGGATATGCCAATGTTGAAACATACGTCACAGTTGATAAGGGAGAAACGGTTGGGAGAGACACCACAGTTGATAGAGGTGATGCAATTGAAAGAGACACCATAGTTGAGAGAGATGTTGCAGTTGAGGAAGACATTACCATTGAAAGAACCTGCTTTGCACTTGGGTAGTGTACCAGTTCCTAGTGCTAGTGAGATCACTCATTGTTGTGCAGATACTGACTAGCTGAATGTAAACAAGGAAACTGCGTTGGTTTTGTGGGAGAAAATACGCCAAAGGATTGTAGATACTCCGTTTGAAAAGATTTCACGTGCTATAAAGTATGCAGCCACGAGTTCTGAAGGCATCTCAAATATTTGTGCAACTAACCTCCCGTTCCTACGAAAATTTGTCGGAGATTACTTTCAAAAGGTTGAGGAATTCAACAATCTGCAATCATTACATTCTTCCCAACTCACGTCAACAAGCAAAACTTGTCGGTTGGAAGAGGCTAAGGTTACCTTGAATAACTTATTAAGTAACCAAAATAGCACAATGGCTGAGATGGATGCGTTCATTCAACAACATCAAAGGTCATTACGAGAGGGAGAAAGGTTGGAAGCCCAACTTAATGCTTTGAAGACCAAACAAGAGGAAATCTCGGAGTCGATTGTTGAGAAAGAGACTTATTTGGCTCAGCTCAAACCTGACGAATGTGTAGCACGTGAAGCTATAACTGATGTCGAAAGTTCTGATGCCATTTCTGATGAAGACGCTTGTAACTTGGAGATACTTCGTGGGATGTTGAGTGATGCTCTTCAAGAGTTGCAAGATTTCAAATGGGTTCCATGATCTTTTTTTTTTTTTAGATCTATATATTTTTTTTAACACATTTATTTTATCAACGAGAGTTGTTACTCTTATGTTGCTTCAAATTTATCATTTGTCAGACATGTATTTCTATTTATAATGAATGCAATTTTCAAGATTTCATATTGTCCGAGATTTTTTATTTATTTTTTATTTTTTATGGACTGAACTTAAAATTTCTTTCAAGCTGCCTACGTACCCTTTAATTTGGTGAAAGGGATCAAGTCATAACGTAGTTCAAGTTTTTTTTTTTTTTTTGTCGTTCACCTTTTTGACTCGTGTGGGCTAGGAGTAGCTTGCAGTTTATACTCATACGCCACGAAGTTTTACAATTTTAAGCATAAAACTTCTTTAGGAACTTTCCATTGATTGTACCGATCCTTAAGCCATCTTTATCCATTATTTTGTATGCTCCATTAGTGTAAACTTCACTGACAACATATGGTCCATCCCATTTAGGTATGAATTTATTTCCTGTATGTCTTGTTGTGATGATTGGTCTTCTAACAGCAAGCACTAAATGCCCAGCTTGAAATGAATGAGGTTTAATATTCTTGTCAAATGCCTTAATCATTCGTGCTTGGTAACATTCGAGAGCTTGTTGGGCATCAAGTCTTCTTTCATCCAATGCTTCTAACTCTTGAAGACGTAACACTGCATTTTCTTCAGTTGTCAATCCTTCTTGTATGGCCATTTGGAGAGATGGGATTTCTCTTTCCAATGGAAGCACGACTTCTACTCCGTATACTAAAGAATATGGTGTGACTTCTGTAGGTGTACGATGCGTGGTTTGATAGGCCCACAATGCTTCACCAATTCTTTCTTGTCAATCCCTCTTTGCCTTGGACACTATCTTCTTCAACAAGTTGCACAGAGTCTTATTAAACGCTTCTGCCAATCCGTTTGTTGCTTCGTTGTATATTGAAGACTTGTACTGTTTAAAGTTGAACTTTTCGCACAACTTATATATCAAACTGTTGGAGAATTACCTCCCATTATCTGTCACGATGCGATATGGAATACCATAACGATAGATTATATGAGTACGAATAAAGTTTGCGATATTTTCTTTCTTCTCTTCCTTCAAAGGGATGGCTTCAGCCCATCTTTAAAAATAATCAGTTGCTGCTAGAATGTAAGAGTGCCTTGCTGAAGACTTTGGCGTTATAGGGCTAACAAGATCAAGTTCCCAATCTTCGAATGGCCATGAAGCAACAGTTGGATGGAGCGGTTCTGGTGGTTGATGTATGAAGTTTGCGTGGATTTGACAGGCCTCACACCTTTTTGCATACTCCATTGAATCTCGAACCATTGTCGGCCAATAGTAGCCCATCCTTTTTAGCTAAAAATGTAGTTTTGGACAAGACTGATGAGCTCCACAGATACCAGAGTGTGCTTCTATCAATGCTTTACTTGACTCTTCATTTCCTAAACATCGAAGAAAAAGTCCTTCATTAGAGCGTCGGTAAAGAGTTTCTTTATAATGGATGAATCGACTTGCCCTTCTTCGTATGTCTGATTTACGTCGAGAATCTGTTGGAAGTCTCCCGTGTTGAAGATAATCGATTATTGGTTGTCACCAATCTTCTTCTTCAATTACACAGACTGATATCACGTTAGCCTCTTGACATTCATCCTCAATTGTGCCATGATCCCTTTTTTACAAAGCGCAATATTCATGGTTGCATCATCTGAGATTGCTAAAGCAGTAGCTAGGTTTGCCAATGCATCTGCTCTCTTGTTTTTTGACCTCGGAACATGTTCTAGGATTATGCTATCAAACTTTGCTAACAATATTCTAGCGTATGTGAAGTATGGCTTCAGGTTTTCATGTTTTACATCATACTGAAGCAAAAATTGATTAATTATCAACTTGGAGTTGCCGTATACTTCTATGTAGTTTATTCCAATTTCGATGGCCATTTGGAGACCAATAATCAACGCTTGATATTCCGCAACATTATTTGAGCATAGCTTTCCTAGTGCGAAGCTATAAGACAACATGTGCTTCTCAGGTGAAGTAAAAACAACTCCTGCACCCGCTCCACTTCTGCGTGCTGCACCATCAAAGTACATGGTCCATGGTTCCGTGATTTCAACAAGAAAAATTTCTTCATCAGGAAAATCTTCACATAACTTCCAATCGGATGGAACAAGATGGTCGGCTAAGAAGTTTGCTAGTGTCTACCCTTTCATAGCCTTTTGCGGGACATAGATGATATCATATTGTTGAAGAATGATTGCCCATTTAGCTAGGCGTCCAGATATTATTGGCCTAGATAAAATATACTTGATGGGATCAGCTTTTGAAACTAATCGCACAGTGAATGCCTGCATGTAGTGCCTCAACTTCACATCAGGAAAATCTTCATCAGGAAAATCTTCACATAACTTCCAATCGGATGGAACAAGATGGTCGGCTAAGAAGTTTGCTAGTGTCTGCCCTTTCATAGCCTTTTGCGGGACATAGATGATATCATATTGTTGAAGAATGATTGCCCATTTAGCTAGGCGTCCAGATATTATTGGCCTAGATAAAATATACTTGATGGGATCAGCTTTTGAAACTAATCGCACAGTGAATGCCTGCATGTAGTGCCTCAACTTATCGGTGGAAAAGAACAGCGCCAAACACATTTTCTCTATTGGAGAGTAATTTACTTCTGCCCTGGTCAGAGTTCTACTTAAGTAGTAAAGTGCTTGTTCTTTTCCTCTTTCCCCTTCCTGCGCGAATAATGCTCCAAGTGATCTTTCTTGTGAAGTGGTGTAGAGAATCAATGGCTTTCCAGCTATAGGGGCTTCTAAGACAGGAGGATTCATCAAATACTTCTTTATACTTTCGAACGCATTTTGACATGCTTCATCCCATTCGAACATTTCCCCTTTCTTCATTAATCTCTGGAATGGATGACATCTACCGGCTAGATTATAAATGAATCATTGGATGTAAGTCAAGCGACCTTGAAGACTTCTTAGCTCATGTAAATTTCTAGGCCTCGACATTTTTTGGATGGCCTCGATCTTTGACTGGTCTATTTCAATCCCTCAATGTCTTACGATGAAACCTAGGAATTTTCCCAAGGTCACGCCGAATGCACACTTGAGGGGATTCATCTTCAACTGGTACTTTCTTAGACGGTCAAAAACCACCTTCAAATCTTTCAAGTGATCTTTTCTCTTTATGGACTTGACCACGAGATCATCGATTCAACATTTTTGTGTAGCATATACATTGCTTGTTGGTAGGTGGCACCGACATTCTTTAATCCGAATGGCATGACCTTGTAACAATATATGCCTTTTTGAGTTCAAAAGGCTGTCATTTCTTCATCTTCTAGAGCCATCCTTATCTGATTATAACCCGATGACCCATCCATAAAGTATAGAGCTTCATGTCTAGTTGTGGCATCGACCATGATCTCTGTGATAGGCAATGGAAAGTCATCTTTCGGGCATGCATTATTCAAATCGTGAAAGTCAACACAAATGCGCAGTTGTCCATTCTTTTTTCTGACTGGGACAATATTGGCAATCCCTGTTGGATATTTCACTTCGCAAATGAATCCAGCTTCAATTAACGTATTTACTTCTATTCTGATCTAAGGAATGAGTTCTGGTCGAAATCGGCTTTGGGTTTGCTTGATTCGTCATGCCCTTTTACTGAGTGCTAGGTAATGGACTGCTACTTTGTCAGAACCCGACCCAAAACACGGTCCTAAACCTAGGTTCTCACTCAGCATGCAAGTTAAATACTTCATCAAGCGGTTTAGTGCTCATATTTAAAACCTTTCAAAACATTTAAAAGCGGGGACACTTAAAACATAAACAACAACCTTCATTTAAGCAAAGCCAATAAAGTAAAACAAGTCTGGCCAGTGTTTATAAAATCATACAATACCATTTAATCAACTTTTAAAAACGTCCCCCTAGGACTCCTGTCCGTCTACATGCTGAACAAATTATGCAAACAATAAAAGACAGAGTGCCGGCGGCTCCCATGATCAATCAGCTCCCTCCGCTAGCCGTCCCGGTGCTGTCTCAAGTTACCTGGTGGAAAAACCACTAAAATAAGGGTGAGTATAAACATACTCAGTAAGTATCCCCAACCGGGGTACAATACGATACATCAATCATCTGGCACCCTAGCATACATGCAAACAGTTACCAACACAGATCATAGCTCAACGAGCTTACAAGGCAGAATCTGGAATCCTTGGAAGTCTCCTACTTCCGGCCTAATGACTGGCTCTCATAACCAATCCGGGACATCTCCGAGGGTCTTTCTCCTCGGCCAATTGATCACTCAAAAACCCGATCCCAAAGATGTCCGACACCCTCGAGGGTCTTTCTCCCTCGACCATATGATCAGCTCAAAAGCCAATCCCGATGGGTGTCCTCAAGGGCCTCTTACCCTCGCTAACAAATCTGGACTATCGGGAGAGTACCCGAAGTCTGGCTCTAAACTGGAAGGAACTGGTGTACTCACGAACATTAGCCCGGGGGAGCTCTCCGAACCGGCGACTAACGCGTGTGCGCGCACACCGCATGCTGCTGCAACCGGCGTAAATGTAGGGCCTAAGTACAAACTACGCGGGCCAGGTACGCATGCCTAAAGACTCGGAAACGGTGTCACTAAACACAGTAGTGCGAGGCCGTCGGCACTCATCTGTGCAGCCTGTACCACCGACCTGAAGCTAGAGAACCGCCAAGCGCGGCTTGCACCTTTGGCAGGGTTCCGCTCTAGCAAGCTACAAACTAGGCTTATGCCGATGTGGTAGCTAAATCCACATCGGCTGCCGGGGGGAAGCAATGTACGTTATGCTTCTCTCTACTCCCGACCGGTGGGGACAAAGTACGTTATGTCCGCTCTCAGCCTCTGGATGATGACAAACTCTACTACACTAGCTAAGGGTACAAAATAACTGATTCCTGGCTAGACATACATATCAACATGAATCACACATAACCTAGCATGATACTACGAACTTAAAGCAGGAATCTCAAGCATGCTGGAAGAACAATCCTAGCATGGCACTAACATGTACAAACAAGCAAACATGCTAGCAAGAATGCAATCACAAGCTGTCCTATCCACTAATCATGTTCATAGAAGTAAACATGCATATAAGGCACAATCAAGAAAGCATCGCAGGGTCCACACAACCACGGTAAGAAATCCTTACCTGGGAACAAGTGGAAAATAACTATCGTGAATAAGATAACGACCCTCGAGCTTAAAGCAAACCCGAGCAACCTAGGCATATGATAAAAACATCCTAAATAAATAAACAACATCCAGCAGCTTAAAATCTAAAAGGGGAAAGGCTCGGGAATTACCAAACGAGAAGACATGCGGTCTCGGCAGCAAAAAGGGCAGGAATGGGCGCTGGCGCTGGGCGCTATCGCTGGGCGCTGGCGAGGCAGGAGCTGGCGAGGGCGCGTGGCAAGGCGAGCAGATGCGCTGAAGCGGGCGCGCGGGCGAGACGTCGGGTCTGCGAGGACGGCTGGGACGACGCACGGGAGGCGCATCTGGGCGGCTGGGTCGACGCACGGGAGGCGCATTTGGGAGGCTGGGTCGACGCACGGGAGACGCTAGGCGGCAGCGTGCGCGGCGCGCGTCTGGCAGCTCGGCGGAGCGGCCCGGGCGAATCTGGGGGTGGTGGTGCGGCTGGTCAGAGCGGCTGGCCATGGGCTGAGCGATCTGGGCGTGGGATGTGCAGGGCTAGTGCGGGGCGGTGCAGAGCGACTGGGCAGGGGCTGCGCGGCCTGGTGCGAGGGTGCGCCTAGGGTGTGGTGGCTCGGCTGGGGTTGGTGCGGCAAGGGCTGGGCATGGTGAGGCTAGGGTTTTGAGAGAGAGAGAGAGAGAGAGAGAGAGAGTCTTGCAAAACAAGGGGGAAAGGGATTTTTCTTGATTTCTTTCCTTTTCCTAATTTAAATGGGTCTAAAATCCCTTCCCAAAGCTTCCTCTTTCAAAACCCAGCCCAAGCAAACTTTTCTTTTAAATAAAACTCTTTTTCCTACAGACTCCCAAAACCATTTAGGGCAAGGGTTCAAATCCCAAAGGAAGCACTAAAAAACCCATTAATTTTGCCAATAACTAAAATACCTCCAAACTCCCAAACAACTTGCCCAAACCTCTCGGGTCTTGCAACCAACAACCACCAAACTTCGATGAAGGCAGGAAAGGCCCTAAAATCTTGAAAATCCTCAAAACCCTGACCGGGGGCAAAAAGACAAAAATACCCCTAAGGGTTAAAACAGCTCTAACGGCCCATCCGAACATCCGCATAATGTCCCGAATACACCTGGGAAACCGAAATAGAAAATTGGGCCGTTACAATACTCCCTCCTTTTAAGACTTTCGTCCTCGAAAGTCCTAAGACGAAAACAACTCTAGGAAAAACTCCACTGATTCTTAACCAACCAAGCTCCCGATTAAGACAACACAAATCCTTCTTCGAAACCGAACCCTCATGGGTTCCCAAAGGCTCCAAGCCCAACAGACACTGAGTCTGCCACGAACTATCTCAACCAAAACTGAACTAACACTGAGCTTCGAAGAAAGCATGCGATAACTAGTCGGTGAGCCACATCCTCTGACTCGTACCAACTATCAACGGTCTTACGACTCTAGGGCTCACTTATCCCTACTAACCCAACTCGGAACGCCTCTCTACGACGCTACTCTCAGCAAACTCGAGGACTGGTCACAAGCTCTAAACTCTCCGCCGCGCACCGGCGAAACTTCTCTGGCTCACAGCAGTTAACAAACAGCCTCAACTCTACACCACGCTAACCAAACAACTGAACCTCCCAGGTTTCAGAAACTAAATGGCCTACTCTTACTTCGCAAGAGATCTGCGAGCCCCAATGTTTGCCTACAATCCTTAACGAAATCCAAATCGAACCACCAACTGGTGACTGATCCCAAGGCAAACTCCTCCAACTAGCATGCGTCCACAACACTTAAGCAACCATCTTACGAGAAATCGAAGCACCAAAGCCAAGGGGCACTTTTCTGGTTCACCAAACGGCTACCACCAACACACCAGCTGAAACTTCAGCTACGGCCACCTTTAGAAGACAAGGTCCAGGCACAAGCTCCACTCGGCCAAACTAACAAACTGGAGCCCCTCAACGGCCGACAACAAACTTTCCAATGCAATCCGATCAGCTACTAGCCTAAGTGAACATCGCCAGACAGAAAAACAAACAACATTCCTCTTACGTAAAATCTCGAGCGAAGAAGGAATAAAACATTACGTGGCTACTAGCAACACAATAGCCGGAGGATAACAACTCTAAGGTTTCCAACCAATGCCACGGCATCTCTGTGCCAACCCACTCAATCGTGGCTTAGCTATAACGCCAATCGCGAACGCACATCAACTAGGAACAAAGCCCGAAAGCTTTGCTCAGAGAAACTCAATCCAAGCTTACAACGGCGAAGCTCGCCTCCAAACTGCCACTCAACTCTTAAGTCCATCTGGCTGCTCCAAGGACTTCCTCCTTATAGCTTAGACCTAACTCTTCTTCCAATCCAGAAACTCCACCCACGAAACATCGTGAGGAATAAGGATAGCGACGACCACAAGCTTGCGGATCATGAACAACACGAGTCAGCAAGACTACCTCAAAAGTTAAAACTCGAGGCCAGCATCCACGGCACAACTCAACCACCAAGGAACTAGGGGTTCTACAAACTCCAAAGATCCAATAACTTTCCAGCACCGACTCAAGCACTTGAACTGGCAGGCCTCCGCCCTTGCGGGAACAAACAACTTTCCGCTTGCTAACAAACAAAAGCAGTGACACTCTCGCTGGGCTGACCGCTGCGCTACTCTGATCAACTACACAACTCAGGAGCTAAGTTGACTCCTCCTCAACAGGAACGATTTCCCAGCAAGCGGACTTCCGAAGGACAGCGAACTTCACACACGCTCGCTGTCTTGCTCAAACCCAAGGGCAACAACAACCAACTCTCTCAGAAGCAACATCCAAGGATCCTCAATCGCTTGAACCCCCAACTTGGAACTAGCAGTGCCTACTCAATTGCCGAGGGAGGGGTCAACTCCCAAAACTTCCTGACTAGGAACAAGTCCTCAGGGCAACGCCTGCTTGCTAGAACCTAGCTAGCTCACGAAACAACATGGGAACCAAACCTTGGTCAACACAAAGCACCACCTCGCTAAGAATTCCGAAAATCAACGTGGAGGTTACCAAGAACAACTCTCGCTTGTTAACCGACAACAAGCACCCAACAACTCAACCGAGGAACACTGCCTGGGTCTGACTGAGCTCTGGTGAGGCTCTCCACAACTTAGGGTTCCTCCGATCGCCCTCCGACACACACTGTCGTCAAACGGTCTAACAGACAACTGGCTACACGAGCACATCTCCCTCCAAATCTCAACAATCTGCCGCCAAAAGCTCTTCCTTGCCACATCTGTAGCAGGCACGGGCGATGCTCCACACAATCCGAAAAGCTCCTTACCACACTTGATGCAATGAGCCGGCTGCCTGGCCCCGCCCTGCTGACAATCCTGAGCTCTAACCTGCGGTCGACACTGATCCCGACCCTAGATCGCCTCTCGCTCGGCGAGTCTCATAACCATCGAGCGGGAACCACCGGAAGACCCAATCTTCCTCTTGCTTAAAGCATCAGCCACATCGTAGCTTCTACCCAGGGTAAGGATCCGAACAACACTCTTAGCCATGGCGGCAGAAACTCCGCGATTTTACTACCATCGCTCTGGATCAGTTCCAACTGACTCCAACCATCGATCAACAAGAAATGCCTCTACCCAGGTCAAGGGCCAACTAGCATAACTTGCCTACGCAACAACGCGGCTACTGGCACGGTAACCTCTCAACTCAAGTTAGGGCACTTGCCAAGAACTAAAGTCCTAACTCCTCAAAACTGAGCATTGGTTTCACAACCCGAAACCCCTCGTGGTTCTTGAAAAATACACCACGGAACGAGCTACACAAAAGTACACCGGCGTGTACAGCTCCAACTTGGTTCCTTAAGATCCAAACCAACAAGTATTCTCACACAAGGCAACTTTTGCCTCCCAATAGAGCCACATCTAGCAAAGGAGCAACAAAAGTTCAACCCACTCGGGGTCAACTCACCAAGGAATGCCACATTGGTCGACTCACTCTTACAAGAGCATAGCCACACCAAGCTAACTTACCTCATACCAATGGTCCACTAAACGTGCTCCGATCAACCATCCAACTCATGGCTCTAACAGTGGATCAACCACGCATCATCGATGCCAACCCTACTCATATTAGGGTAACTCCAGGGTTGTGACGAACCCGACCCAAAACATGGTCCTAAACCGGGGTTCTCACTCAGCATGCAAGTTAAATATGATAACAAACGGTTTAGTGCTCATATTTAAAAACCATTCAAAACATATGAGAAGGGGAACCCTTAAAACATAAACCAAAGTTTTCATTTAAACCATCTAACGAAGTAAAACCACCTGGCCAGTATTTATAAAATCATACAATACAATTTAAACAACCTTTTAAACAATGTTCCCCTAGGACTCCTGTCCATCTACATGCTGAATAAACAATGCAACAATAAAAGACAGAGTGCCGGCGGCTCCCCATGATCAATCAGCTCCCTCCGATAGCCCTCCTGGTGTTGTCCCAAGCTACCTGAAAGATAAATAAGGGTGAGTATAAAGATACTCAGTAAGAATCCCCAACCAGGGTACAATACGATACATCCGTCATCTAGCACCTCTACATGCAAGCAAACAAACGACCATCAACATGCATTATAGCTCAACGAGCTCATAAGAAAAGATCTGGAACCATCTAAGTCTCCTACTTCCGAATCATCTGAAGTCTCCTACTTCCGCCTAATGATTGGTTCTCATAACCAATCCCGGACATCTCCGAGGGTCTTTCTCCTCGGCCAATTGATCACTCAAAAAGCGATCCCAAGATGTCCGACACCCTAGAGGGTCTTTCTCCCTCGACCAATTGATTAGCTCAAAAGCCAATCCCAATGGGTGTCCTCAAGGGCCTCTTACCCTCGCTATACATCCGGACTATCGGAGAGTACCCAAGTCGGCTCTAAACTTGAAAGAATGGTGTACTCACGAACATTATCCCGGGAGCTCTCCGAACGGCAACTAACGCGCGTGTCTGCGCGCACACCGCATGCTCTCTCAAACCGGGCGTAAATGCGGGGCCTAAGGGCAAACTACGCGGGCAGTGCGCATGCCTATGACTCGGAGCGGTGTCACCGATCACACGATGAGCGAGGCCCTCGGCGCTCATCTGTGCGGCTGATCCATCCACCGACTAAGCTAAGAACCGCCAAGGTAGGCTTACACCGCTTGGCGGGGTTCCGCTCTAGCAGGCTACAAACTAGGCTTTGGCCGGAGTGGGTAGCTAAGTCCACAACCGGCGGGTCGGGGGGGGGGGGGGTAGCAAGATACGTTATGTTACGCACACTTTACTCCCGACCTGAGCTACTAGGGACAAAGTACGTTTTGTCCGCTCAGCCTCTGGATGATGACAAACCCTACAACTCTATCTAAGAGTACAGAGCAAAAATCAATGATTCCTGGCTAGCAAGGTATGACTGACATAAATCACATTACCTAGCATGATACTACAACTTAGCGGGAATCACAAGCATGCTTTGCGAGAACAAACCTAGCATGGCACTAACATGTAAAATCAGGCAAACATGCTAGCAAGAATTCAATCAACTGCTCTATCTCTAACATGCTCATAACAATCAGCAAACAAGCAAGGCATATCGAGATATATCGCAGGGTCCACACAACCACGGTAAGAAATCCTTACTTGGGACAAGCAGAACACAATAATTATAATAAATCTACGAGCGAATCCTCGAGCCTCTAATCGAATCCCGAACAGCCTGAACATCAAACAAAGCACCCAAATCACATACATAAACAAATTTCCAATAAATCCATAACCAAAGAGACCAATAAATCGGGGCCAACGAAGAAAAGACTCGGAAATACCATCCGAGAAGCCACAAGGCTCGGGCCAAACCAACACACACAAGCAGTGTCGGGCGGCGTAGGGCCGGCCGGGCGCAGCACCGGAGCGCTGGGGCTCGGACACGGCACGTAGAGGCACGCTGGGCGCTGGGCACGGCGCAGGGCGCGAGAGCGCGCGCGCGCTGGGTGAGCTGGGACGAGGCGAGGGCACGCGCGCGCGCGCGCGCGCTCCTCTGATGATGGCTGGACGGCAGCGCGCGGCGCGAGCTCAACAAGCACGGGGGCGCTGCGCGCGACGCGCGACGCGACGGCTTCGGCGCTCGATCTAGCACGGCACTATGCGAGGGACGGCGAGCTACAGGGCGCACGGCACGGGGCAAGCGACTTCGGACCAGGCGAGCCGGCTCGGGACGGCTGGGGCGAGGCTGATCTGGGCGACGCGGGCTTGGGCGAGCAGGTGGTCGGCTCGACGCGCCTGAGCGAGCGAGCTGGGGCGAACTCGGGTGGCTGGGGCTCGGCCGGCGGCCAGGTGGCGAGTCAGGGCGCTCGGGCGCGGAGGAGAGGGGCCAGGGGGCTCGGGCCAGAGGAGAGAGAGGGGGGAAAATGGGGAAAAATGGATTTTTTTCCTTTTTTTTTCTTTTCTTTTTCTCTTTTATTTAAATTCCAACCTTATCCAAATAAATCCAATTTTATCCATTTTCCAATTTTTCCAAAAATCCTTAAAATCCTTAAATCTCATTTCTCGTCTTCCTCCTTCGAGACCCGACTGAAGCAACCTTTCCAAACAACAAATCTCACTGAAATCAAACTCCCAAACCAACACTGAAGGCCCGGCTCGAATCCCGGATGAAACACCCAAACAACCATCATTTTGCCCAAAACCCAAATCACAACCGAACTCCCAAACGAATAACCCAAACATCTCGGGACTCGCAGCCCACAACAAACAAGCCTCAAAAAAGGCAGGAGCTGCCTCAAAGCCCTGAAAAACCTCAAATCCTGCCCAGGGAGCAAAAAGACCAAAATGCCCCTAAGGGACAAAACAGCTTTAACGGCCCAACCGAACCACTGAATCTGAACCGGAAGCTCCTCGAGAACCGGGATAGAAAACTGGGCCGTTACAAGGGTAGTCGAATCACACTACCAACCAACTGGCTCACAAGCCCACAACACAGGCGCGAGAACTCGGATGCGCTAGCCCTTAACAACCAACAACATCCTTTGTACCCAACTCTCGGTGACCCTGAAAGGCTCCTACTTATCCCTCGAACGACCTCAAACTTGTAGTTCTCTGGCTACCACCAAGCTAGATCTCTTATGCAGCCCAAATAGGTGCCATCTCATGAATGGGTACAAGACTAGTGGGGATGCTAAACTCCGGGCGGGTCCTAGAACCACCTGTACGAAAAGTGCCAACTGGCCTGAATCTAGGCCTCCTCTCAAAGCTTGGTGCCAACAGGCACTACTTCCTTTACAACACAAACATCCCTTTACGGGATTTAATCCCCTCTGAGGGTAGGGAAGGTCACACTCCAGGTGACAGGGCAATGGCACTCAACACAAGAGTCTCAACACTCCAGTAGACTACTCTCTGACATCACGTCTAACAGACAAGCCAAGTCCCACTCCTGCATCCCACTCGATGCTCAACGAATACTCAGGCCAACCCTCGGGTGGCAGGACCTAGCTCCACACCGAACATGCTAACGTAAGGTGCTTCTCTCTAATAGTCACCAAAACCACGGACGGATTAAGTCCTGACAAGCAAACTCCACACTACCCCCTGGCTACGAGGGTACTAAAAAAAACTGGCTGCAAAACGACTGCAGGCTTGCAGGAGGACAAGATGTCTCTACATCTTCCTCAAAAGCTACTAACTTGGCAGCTTGCCAATCGACCGGGTGGTCGGTGGAGACTCTGCTGATGTCCGCCTCTCATAGGGGACTTCCACCACCACACTATCGCATCAAACAAACCAGAACGGCACGCCTCGACCTCTGCATACATCGCTTAATCGGCCTCTAAACACCGTGTCATCACAACACTTGGATGATAAACTCGATCTTGGCCAACCACCTCGCCGCTAGCGATGGGTCTCAAAACATCCAAATTTCTGAGCTTCCACTTGCAAAACTCGGCGGCTCGATCAACGCCAACTAACTTATCAAAGATAACTTGCCGATCGAGCCCTCCCGAACCTCCGGCTATTGGAGCAACAAGGAGGGTGTCTCCTAAATAAACTCTGCCACCGGGCTATCTGTGCCCAAGACTCCTCACTACGCGCTACAACTGCGCTGGTCTCTCCGCTCTCTGTTAGCTAAAAGACTCGCCATCAACTCCCTCATGGTGGAGCACACTCTGCTCAAGGAGTCTCACTTTGAGGCGCACTAGCCTCAACCCCCTTCTCTTGGCAACTCATCTTCCAGGGCCAAAGGTGGCCTACGGGTCTAGACAACCCTAGACGTGGTCTCATGATCAACAAGAACAGTCCAACTCCTCGGTTAGAAATACCAAACGTCCCTGCTCCTCTAAGTGCCATCAACATACTAGCGATCTACACAAATCATAAAAGCTAGCCCACGCTGGGGCTCTCACTGCCAAGCAAGGGTAACACATGTATACTAGATGCAATATTGTAAAATAAAACCCTTAGCTTAATGAACTCAGACAAACCTGACGGCCGCGGAGTGCTGATGATCATGGGGGCAACAACCTACAAAGCAGGTTAGTCTACAGAATCTACGACTATGTGCTTGATACCAACTGTAAGAACCCGACCCAAAACACGGTCCTAAACCTAGGTTCTCACTCAGCATGCAAGTTAAATACTTCATCAAGCGGTTTAGTGCTCATATTTAAAACCTTTCAAAACATTTAAAAGCGGGGACACTTAAAACATAAACAACAACCTTCATTTAAGCAAAGCCAACAAAGTAAAACAAGCCTGGCCAGTGTTTATAAAATCATACAATACAATTTAAACAACTTTTAAAAACGTCCCCCTAGGACTCCTGTCCGTCTACATGCTTAACAAATTATGCAAACAATAAAAGACAGAGTGTCGGCGGCTCCCATGATCAATCGCCTCCTCCGCTTAGCCGTCCCTGGCTTTGTCCCAAGTTACCCGTGGAAAAACCACAGAAAATAAGGGTGAGTATAAACATACTCAGTAAGAATCCCCAACCGGGGTACAATACGATACATCAATCATCTGGCACCCTAGTATACATGCAAACAGTTACCAACACAGATCATAGCTCAACGAGCTTACAAGGCAGAATCTGGAATCCTTGGAAGTCTCCTACTTCCGACCTAATGACTAGCTCTCATAACCAATCCCGGGACATCTCCGAGGGTCTTTCTCCTTCGGCCAATTGATCAGCTCAAAAACCGATCCCAAAGATGTTCGACACCCTCGAGGGTCTTTCTCCCTCGGCCATATGATCAGCTCAAAAGCCAATCCCGATGGGTGTCCTCAAGGGCCTCTTACCCTCGCTAACAAATCTGGACTATCGGGAGAGTACCTGAAGTCTGGCTCTAAACGGGAAGGAACTGGTGGACTCACGAACATTAGCCCGGGGGAGCTCTCCGAACCGGCGACTAACGCGTGTGCGCGCACACCGCATGCTCTTTCATAATGTAGGCGTAAATGTGGGGCCTAAGTACAAACTACGCGGGCGTGCACGCATGCCTAAAGACTCGGAAACGGTGTCACTAAACACAGAGGTGCGAGGCCGCTCCGGCACTCATCTCATGCAGCTGTACCACCGACACGGAAGCTAAGAACCGCCAAGGAAGGTTGCACCTTTGGCAGGGTTCCGCTCTAGCAGGCTACAAACTAGGCTTATGCCGATGTGGTAGCTAAATCCACATCGGCTGCCGGGGGGAAGCAATGTACGTTATGCTTCGCTCTACTCCCGACCGGTGGGGACAAAGTACGTTATGTCCGCTCTCTGCCTCTGGATGATGACAAACTCTACTACACTAGCTAAGAGTACAAAATAACTGATTCCTGGCTAGACATACATATCAACATGAATCACACATAACCTAGCATGATACTACGAACTTAAAGCAGGAATCTCAAGCATGCTGGAAGAACAATCCTAGCATGGCACTAACATGTACAAACAGGCAAACATGCTAGCAAGAATGCAATCACAAGCTATCCTATCCACTAATCATGTTCATAGAAGTAAACATGCATATAAGGCACAATCAAGAAAGCATCGCAGGGTCCACACAACCACGGTAAGAAATCCTTACCTGGGAACAAGTGGAAAATAACTATCGCGAATCAGATAACGACCCTCGAGCTTAAAGCGAACCCGAGCAACCTAGGCATATGATAAAAACATCCTAAATAAATAAACAACACCCAGCAGCTTAAAATCTAAAAGGGGAAAGGCTCGGGAATTACCAATCGAAAAGACATGCGGTATCGGCAGCAAAAAGGGCAGGAATGGGCGCTGGCGCTGGGCGCTGGCGAGGCAGGCGCTGGCTCAGGGGTGCGGCAAGGCGAGCAGACGCGCTGGAGTGGGCGCGCGGGTGAGACGTCGGTTCGCGAGGGATACATATGGCGGCGACGCCTGGGGGGCGCGCGTCGACGGCCGGGACGGACGACCACGGGAGGCGATTCTGGCGGTTGGGTCGACGCACGGGAGGCGCATCTGGGAGGCTGGGTCGACGCACGGAAGACGCTAGGCGGCAGCGTGCGGCGCGTCTGGGCAGCCTGGGCGGAGCGGCTGGGTGGACTGGGCTGGGTGGTGCGGCTGGTGCAGAGTGGCTGGCCATGGGCTGAGCGATCTGGGCGTGGGTTGTGCAGGGCTGGTGCGGGGCGGTGCAGCGCGACTGGGCAGGGGCTGAGCGACCTGGTGCGGGGGTGCGGCTAGGGTTGGTGCGGCAAGGGCTGGGCATGGCGCCGCTAGGGTTTTGAGAGAGAGAGAGAGAGAGAGAGAGAGTCTTGCAAAACAAGGGGGAAAGGTATTTTTCTTGATTTCTTTCCTTTTCCTAATTTAAATGGGTCTAAAATCCCTTCCCAAAGCTTCCTCTTTCAAAACCCGGCCCAAGCAAACTTTTCTTTTAAATAAAACTCTTTTTCCTACAGACTCCCAAAACCATTTAGGGCAAGGGTTCAAATCCCAAAGGAAGCACTCAAAAACCCATTAATTTTGCCAATAACTAAAATACCTCCAAACTCCCAAACAGCTTGCCCAAACCTCTCGGGTCTTGCAACCAACAACCACCAAACTTCGATGAAGGCAGGAAAGGCCCTGAAATCTTGAAAATCCTCAAAACCCTGACCGGGGGCAAAAAGACCAAAATACCCCTAAGGGTTAAAACAGCTCTAACGGCTCATCCGAACATTCGCATAATGTCCCGAAAACACCTGGGAAACTGAAATAGAAAATTGGGCCGTTACATACTTTGGGATCAAGTCCTGGCATTTCTTTATATGACCAAGCAAGTATATCTTTGTATGCAGTAAGTAGACTTATAGATTCAACCTCTTCTTCAGGTGCAAGTAATGCACTCACGAAGATTGGGTGTGGCTCTTCTATAGAGTTGAGATTTATTTCCTTTAACTCATCTACTGTAGGTTGATTACCATCTTCAAGCGATAGTGGTGCTTCATTGACCTCTTCATCAGACATTTCGTCTACCCCTTCTTCTATGATCGTGATGTGATGACACGAAAACTCATTTTCTTCTCGTTCTATATTCTCTTTTGATGGATTGGTGAAAATCACATAGTGTCGCTTTACTTTTAATGAGCCTTCTATCTCAAGAGTAAGAAATGTTCTTCTTTTCATACGAGATGGAACAACACTTTGGATGTCTTCATTGCTTCTAATATCTTCGAGAGATTCATCTCGTAAAGTCTCTGTAAAACTCTCATGGTAGAGTCGGTCAAAAATAGACTTGGTAGACTTTTCTTTCTTGTTTTCACTTCTACTCAACCTTTGAAAGACTGAAGATCGTGTCAGCGTTGAAGCATTGATGCAACGTAGAAGTTACTACACAGTTTTCATGAATCCACGGACGTCCCAGTAGCAATTTGTATGTAGTTTTACAATCTATCACGTGAAAAAAAGTATCAGCCTATAAGTCGCCGATAATAAGCTCTAAACGTATCATGCCGATTGCTTTCTGTCCTCCTTGATTAAAGCCTTGAATCATTAGTTTACTGCTAGATAATTCTTCCATTGCGATGCCTAGCTGTTTCATAGTTGGCTTTGGCGATATGTTGACAGCTGATCCATTATCAATGAGGATTCGTCCAACCTTTTATTCTAAAATGTATCCCGAGACAAACAAGGGCCTATTGTGAGGCTTTGAACTTAGCAACAAGTCTTCATCAGTGAAATTTATTGACATGCAACATGGTTCAGATATGACCGCCTTGGACATTTGGCCGCTAGTAGTATCAGAGTCTAGTAATGCCTCGATGAGAGTGTAAAGACCCGACCCGAATAGGGTCCTAAACCTAGGTCTTTAACCTCTTAGGCATGTAATAAAACTCGAAAACATAAATGCGGAATTATAAAACACTAAATCAATAAAACATTCAGTGAAATTTCATTTGTTTGGACCTGTCCCTATTTCCAAGCACCTATAAAAAACATTTATCAAAACCAACCCTGGCCCGAGTTTTTTTTATTACGAATTCAAACATCCAGAACAAATCCAACAAAAAAAAATACATTAAACTCCATAAATACATCAAAATCCCCCAATGGGCTCCGTGCCCTATCTACATGCATGAAAAGTTAAGAAAAGGATAAAACAAGACTTAGAGTAACAGTTGTCCATGATCATCCAACAGCCTCCTCCTAGCCATCCAGTCTTGGTCCCAAGTTACCTGGTGGAAAACCACAGAAAAGTAAGGGTGAGCAACGAGTCGCTTAGTAAGAATCCCCAACCGGGGTACAATACAAAAACAAATCATCTAGCACATAGATACATGTAACCAATCATGAGCACAGAGAAATTAACTTGGTTTACGCTAACCGTCACTCCTAGAACCTGCCTATTCAAGGACTTACCGAGTTGCCCTTCGGGTCTTACAACTACAACCTATACTCGGTTTTACACCGTGATTCCCATCGGGGTCTTACACAATCTAGGACACGATGATGCCCATCGGGGTCTTACACATCTAGGACATGATGATGCCCATCGGGGTCTTACACATCCAGCACTCAAGGATGCCCATCGGGGTCTTACTCCACAAGGATGCCCATCAGGGTCTTACTCCACAAGGATGCCCATCGGGGTCTTACACCTGCTAGGAACACGGAGATGCCCATCAGGGTCTTACACTCCCTACCTGCACTATGATGCCCATTGTGGTCTTACACATATGCTAATAGTGTGATGCCCATCGGGGACTTACATACACTAGCAACGCAGTGGTGCCCATCAGGGTCTTACCCATGCGAGACCTAACTAGCAACTCCTAACAGTCTCCTAAGTTCAGGAACACAAGCTAACAGATCGACCAGGCAATATTCAACAGCAACACAATCCTAGCATGGCTCTACAGAATATGAACAGGAAACACGGATATGCGAGAGTAAGAAAATCCCTAGCATGGAGCTAACACGAACAAGACAACAGACATGCCAGCAAGTCAGAAACAGAATCCTATCCACTAGAATGCTCATAAACAGTTACAAGATACCAACATTCCATTAAAGTAATCGTAGGGTCCACACAACCCCGGTAAGAAATCCTTACCTAGAAACAAGTAGATAAACACAAGCAGAAGCTCCTTGAGCTGCAGAAAACCAAGCCTAGCTACTCGCAACTCGAACAGGCGCTCTAGACAACCACTAGATCAAACAAGCTCTCGGCCAAAGCTAAGCAAAGCTCCACTTCTGGCAAGGTGACTCTCGGTTGGGGCACCCCCACAACACACACTAACACAAATTAGTCCAACCAACAAAACACAACAATAACCAACAAGCAGCCTCATAAAACTTACCAAACTGATAGCTCCAACACTGCAAGGGCCCTCGGTAGCTTGGCTCGGCAGGGCATGGGCGCACAAAGAGCGTGGACATGCGGGCCGCGCTGCGACAAAGCGGTGCGCTTGCGCGGATCGGCGAGGGATCGCGGCTGCGCGCACGGACCAGTGAAGGCAAGGTGAGGTGGCTTGCTGCTTCGCGTGGGTGAAGCGATGCGGCTGATCTTGGCAGGTGACGTGGGCGATCGGATGAGACAGGGTGATCGAGGGGCTACTGTGCGACGTGAAGGGCGAGAGATCACGAGGGGCTACAGGCCGTGCGACGTGAGACACCCGGCTGCGGCTGCTCGGACGCTTGATGTAACGGCCCAGTTTTCTATTTCGGTTTTCTAGGTGCTTTCGGTTCAAGATTCGGTTGTTCGGTTGGACCGTTAGAGCTATTTTAACCCTTAGGGGTATTTTGGTCTTTTGCTCCCCGGGTAGGATTTGTGGGTTTTCATGATTCCAGGGTCACTCCTACCTTTGTCGAGGCTTGATTGTTGTTGGTTGCAAGACCCAAGATGTTTGGGCTAGTCGTTTGGAAGTTTGGAGGTGGTTTGGGTTTTGGCAAAATTATTTTTAAGTTTAGTGCTTCCTTTGGGATTTGAGCCCTTGCCCTTAATGTTGATTTAGGAGTTTGAATTATGTGAGATTTATTTATTGGAAAAGATTGCTTCAGCCGGGTCTCGAAGGAGGAAGCCGTGGGAAGGGATTTTAGGTCTTCAAGACCTATTTAAATTGGATAAGGATGGAAAAATAAGGAAAAATCCCTTTTCCCCCTTGTTTTATCTCTCTCTCTCTCTCTCTCATCTCTCTCTCTCTCCCTCTCACCAAACCAGAGCCCCAACCCCAGCCCTAGCCGGGCCAGCTCGCCCAACCCAGCCCCAGCTCGCCCAACCCAGGCCGCTCAGCCTCGCACCAGATTGCCCAGGCTCAGCCCCGCTCTGTGCCGCGTCGCCTAGCCCCGCACCAGGTCGTCCGCTCCGCACCAGATATCCCAGGCGCAGCCCTGCTCTGTGCCGTGTCGTCCAGCTTCGCACAAGGCCGCACCGCCCGCGCACTGCATCCCCACTCTCACCGCAGACCAGGCAACCCAGCCACTGGCCCAAATTCTACACCAGTCGCCCACCGCGCGCGTTCCTCGTGAGCCCGTGCCGCTGCGCGCGCGCGCCTCAGAGCTGATGCGCGTCTCCCGCGTGCCGTCCCCTGTGCCGAGCCGCACCACTCCCAGCCTCATCGCCCGCGCCAGCGCGCCCATGTCTCTGTCATGTCTCTGCTCATGCTGCGCGCCAGCCTCCACTCTGCCTGCGTCCCTACTGCAAGCAAGCGCAGAGAGCTGCCCCTTGGTGCCGACAGCCTACCCTGCTGTGTTGGTGTGGCTCGAGCCTTGTGGCTTCTTGGATGGTAATTCCCGAGTCTTTTCTCCCTTGGGCCCTATGTTGTCGGCTGCTGTTTATTTATTAGGTTGTTTTTATTAAATGCTTAGGTTGCTAGGGTTCTCTTAGAAGCTCGTGGGTCTCTTGGTTGATTTGTGATAGTTATTTCTGCTTGTTTCCAGGTAAGGATTTCTTACAATGGTTGTGTGGACCCTGCGATATTATCATGATGTGCCTTGTATGCTTGTTGACTGTTATGAGCATGATAGTGATAGGGCAGCTATGATTGATCTCTTGCTAGCATGTTTGCCCGATTGTACATGTTAGTGCCATGCTAAGTTTGTTCTTCCAGCATGCTTATGATTCCTGTTTTAAGTTCATAGGTTAAGTGTGATTGATATGAAGTATTGTATGTTAGTCAGGAATAATTTACTTTGTACTCTTAGCTAGCATAGTAGGGTTTGTCATCATCCAGAGGCTGAGAGCAGACATAACGTACTTTGTCCCCACGGGTCGGGTGTTAGAGCAAAGCATAACGTACATTGCTTCCCCCCCCCGGCCGCCGATGTGGATTTAGCTACCATATCGGCATAAGCCTAGTTTGTAGCCTGCTAGAGCAGAACCCTGCCAACGGTGTAAGCCTGCCTTGGCCGGTTCTTAGCTTCAGGTCAGTGGTTGTAAAGACCCGACCCAAAAGGGGCTCTAAATGGCCTTTACCCCAATGCATGTATTGAAATTAGAAGACATTATGAAAAACACATTTCGGATTCCAAGTAAAAACAGAAACATTCAACAACCAAAACATACATTTCTAAAAGCATACTCTGATAAGAGATTTATTTAAACCATTAAAACAATCCACAAGTACAAATATGCTGGAATCCATAAAACGTAAGAAAACATCCTGGGGCTCTGTGCCCGTCTACATGCATTCAGGGGAAATAATAAAAGTCAAGAGTCATGATAAAATAAAATAGTCAGAGATGACAGCAGGATTCCATGATCATAGCTTCCCTTCACCATCCTGCCTCCCGCTTGATTACCCGTGGAAGACCACGTAATAAGGGTGAGTAACGAATTACCCAGTAAGAATCCCCAACCGGGGTACAATACGATATACATGATCATCTAGAAGAATGTATGCAAGCTATGAGTACAAACACAGAGCGGAGCACATAGCTAAGTCCACACTTGGACCTCGGATGCCAACTCAGGGTCTTAGTCCGGAAATACCACAACACACTATACGCGCTATACGGGAACAAGTCCCGGCCTCGGCACCGCCATCGCCGTCGATACGAAAGGTGCACTAGCTCAAGATCCCGAGGAGCTCTCCGGCCGACGCCAGTAATGAGCGTAAGCATGCACCGCGTGCTTCTACTGACTATGGGGTGCCGGGTCTAGTGGCAAGCTGCCCATATCCGGATACCACGCCTAACTAAATCTCTCCGATCGGTGTCACCGACATAGGGGTGTGAGACCGGACACGTGAACTATGTCACCAGTACCACCGCACTTTGAGGCTAAGGAACGGGTCATGGTAGGCTTACACCAGAAGCCGCCCTACCTTAACAGTGGCAATCAAGGGCTACCGCCGAACACGCCGAGGACGTGCCGGCCGCCGGGACTAGGCATTGCCAAGTCATCATCCCGACCATTGGGGTATCGCTTAGACTACCACCCTTACCCAAGATTGCGGGGCCTACCGGTTGGGATAGCTAATCCCTCACGGGTCCAAGGACGGAGAACTGCCTCGAACGCCCTTGCCATAGATGCAAGATACTTTATGCATCGGGCCCGATGATGCTATCTACCAAATTCTAACTCGCTTTAACAATCAAGAAACAATCCAATACGTGCTCGAAAGAATACGTAAGACCTAGCATGGTACTACGTAACAAGAATGAATATGAGCATGCCGAACGGAACAACCTAGCATGGACTAACATGAAAGAACAACATACGAAGTCATGCCACCAGAATTCGCAACAGAGCACCTAAACTATACATGCCGATAATCACAAACAAACATACAACATCAATCACATAGAACATCGCAGGGTCCACACAACCCCGGTAAGAAATCCTTACCTTGGTCGGGAGGCTTCTACACACAAATCCTAAGTCATGGAACAATCCCGAGCTAGCAAGCGGGAACCTAACAAACCAATAATAGTCAATACCTAAAAAGTCTAAAAACAATAGAACAGCAAGCTCGGCTCGGGAACTCACGCGCACGGCGACACGAGCTTGGAGCCGCAGCAAGCCGGGCACGGCAGGATGGGCGCGGCCGCGCTACTGCACGGCAGGCGCCGGGCGCTGCCGCGCGCCAGCAAGGCACGGCACGGATGCACGGCGTGGGACGCGCTGGCACGGCACGGCACGGATGCACGGATGCACGGCAGCGCGCGCGCGCGAGGCGCGTCGGGCGAAGGCGCGCGGCGCTGGCGCTGGCGCGTGCGATAGCGACGCGGACGCGGCGCGGCGCGCGCGCGGCGCAGCAGCTTTGGGCGCGCGCGCGCTGCCGCGCGTCGCGCTCTCTGGCGCGCGATTCGCACGATCCGCGAGCGATGGCGTCGCGGGGAGGTTCGCGACGGTGGATCTCGCGAAAAATGCCGCTGTCCGCTTTGGCGTCGCGGCGGGCTGCTTCAACAGATCTGGGCGAGCCGGACGGCGATGATGGTTGCTTCTCTCGGCTTGTTGCAATCAACACAAACACACACAACACTCTACATCTTACCTTCGGCCAAAGATCAAAAACCAAATGAGGAGATGAAGAGGATGAAGACTTACCGGAATGATGATGATCGAACCCAAGGAGATGCAAGGGAAGAAGAATCGGCAAAGGCTATGGAGAGGAGAGCTTGTGCGCCAAAAGGAGATTTGGAGAAGAAGATGGAATAAACCTAATTCTATTTCATTTAACCAAATGCACCAAAACTCCAAAATCCAAGGTTAACTAAGATGTGATGCAGAAAGAGTAACAAGAGCACCTAATGGCTCAATTGGCACACATCTCTAAGCTTCCCAGAGACCCGGGTTCAAACCCCACTGCAAAGACAAACTTCTTTATTTTACTTTTGCATCAAACCTTGCTCAAACCAAACTACAAACCCCTCCAAAACCTACATAAAACCATCCAATAATTTTAGTAATCGAAAGACACAAACGACCACGACGGCCCGACCACATTACCAAATTACCCCTAGGGCATACCGGAAGACCGGAAAGAAAAACCCGGTCGTTACAATATTCCTCCTTTTTATGACTTTCGTCCCTCGAAAGTCCTTAAGACAAAATAGCTCGGGGTAATGCAATCTCATCTCGTCTTCCCGCTCCCAAGTGGCTTCCTCGTAACCCCGACTCTTCCATCAACCTTTACCAAACGAATCTCGCGATTACGCAACGCCTTGGTCTCAAAGGCAAGGATCCTCACTAGCTTCTCCTCGAAGTTCAAATCCTCATTCACCGCAAAGGCTCAAAGTCCACAATGTGCGACGGGTCCGGCACATACCGCCTCAACATCGATACATGAAAAACACTATGCACCGCCGATAGTGACGGAGGTAGGGCTAACCGGTAAGCAACTCGCCAATCCTCTCTAGGATCTCAAATGGACCAACAAAACGGGGACTCAACTTCCCACGCTTACCAAACCTCGTAACACCTCGCATCGGAGCAACCTTAAGGAACACATGCCGACCAACCTCAAACTCCAAATCTCGACGCCGAACATCGGCGTAATCTCTTCTCGCTCTCTCTGCCTGAGCCATCAACATACGAGCTCTAATCTTACAGACCGCACCATTGGTCAATCTAGCAGAATCGGGACCCAAAACTCGTCTATCACCAACCTCTTCCCGAAACACGGGGGACCGACAACGCTTACCATACAAAGCCTCGAATGGAGCCATCCAATCGCCGATCGTAATCGTTGTTATAGGCAAACTCCATCAAGTACAGAATCTCGGTCCCAATCGCCTGGAAATCCAACACACAAGCCCTCAACATATCCTCGAGAATCGATTCACTCTCTCGGTCGACCATCCGTCCGAGGGTGAAAAGTCATCTTTGAAATCGCACTCGTGCCCAAACCTGCCGAGCGCTCTCGTAAACGAGAAGTGAACCGCGAGTCACGATCGGATATAATCCTCACCGCACACCATGATAACGGATGATCTCGCTCCAAAACAAATCGCGCCACTGCTTCCACGGTATAAGTGTCTCTTCCGGGAATGAAGTGTGCGCTCTTGGTCAAACGGTCGACTATCACCCAAATCTGAGAGAACTTCCTCGAGTCCTTGGCAAACCAGAGATAAAGTCCATGGAGATCTCTTCCCATTTCCACTGGGCACACTCTGGTCGCGCAACAAACCACCGGCCTCTGCTGGGTGCCTTCACTTGGCGACAAGTGAGACACCTACCGACAAACTCTGCCACATCTCTCTTCATTCCCATCCACCGTAAGTCTCCGCTTAAGGTCTGATACATCTTGGTACCCCGGTGCCAAGCAAAAGGGGAATGTGGCCTCCGAGAGCAACTCGCTCGCAAACCCGCAATGTCCGGAACACACAACCGGCCTCTATAAGTCAAACCACTGTGCCGTGAATATACAAAGTCAAAGTCACCGTCAAGACTAACTCACAACCAATCTCTTAAGTGCGGGGTCACCCAACTGGCCGTCTATAATCCATTGCCTAATCGACGGGTGAATAGTCAATCGAGCTACCTCGCGGTAACCTCCCCAACAACACGCAACAACCTCGCCCGCTCGAACTCTCTCATAAAACTGGGCTGAACTCAACAACGCCGCAGAGTGCGACGTCTTTCTACTCAAAGCATCGGCCACTACATTGGCTTTACTCGGATGGTACAAAATCTCGCAGATCATAATCCTTTACCAACTCTAACCATCTCCTCTGCCTCATATTCAACTCCTTCGAGTAAACAGATACTTGAGGCTCGGTGATCGGTAAACATCTCAATCCGCTCACCATACAGTAATGCCTCCAAATCTTCGGTGCAAACACCACTCTTTGCCAACTCCATATCATGAGTCGGGTAGTTCTGCTCATACGGCTTGGTGACGGGAAGCATAGGCAATGACCTTCCCGTCTTTGCATCAACACACAACCTAATCCAAACTTGGAAGCATCACTCAGACCACGAAACCACTGTCCCCTCCGGATCGCCAACACTCGTGCCAAGTCAAATCGCGCTTGAGCTCGCAAAGCTCTCATCACACTCTTTGTCCCAAACAAACTCGACACCCTTCCTCGCCGACGAGTGAGGGGCGAGGCTATAGCAGAAGAAGTCCTTGACGAACCGACGGTAGTAACTCGCCAAACCTGTAAAGTGCGAATCTCAGAATCAAGTCGGCTTGGCCCATGAACTCACGGCCTCAATCTTCGCGGGGTCCACGGCTATACCACCTCTCGAAACCACGTGGCCTAGGAAGGCCACCGCTCCAACCAGAAATCACATTTGGAAAACTTCGCATAAAGTCGGGTTTTCCCAAAGCCGCCAATACTCGCCTCAAATGCTCTGCATGGTCTTCTTTAGACCTCGAATAAATCGAATATCGTCAATGAACACGATGACGGCCGTCCAAAAATGATTTGAACACCCTATCCATCATGTCCATGAACGCACTGGGGGCATTGGTCAATCCAAACGACATGACCTCAAACTCATAGTGACCATATCTAGACTCGAAAGTCGTCTTAGGAATGTCGGCATCCCCGATCCGCAAATCGATGGTAACCGGATCTCGATCTATCTTGGAGAACACGAAGCTCCTCAAGCCGATCGAACAAATCATCGATACGGGGGCAACGGATACTTATTCTTCACCGCCACCTTATTAAGCTCGCGATAATCAATACATAAGCGCATAGAACCATCCTTCTTTTTCACAAACAGAATCGTGCTCCCACGGGGACACACTCGGACGGATGAACCCTCGGTCTAACATCTCCCGCAAATCGAATCTTCGCCCTTTAACTCACTGGCGCCATGCGATCACGGAGCCTTCGAGATAGGGAGGGTCCTGGCTCGAGCTCAATAATGAAGTCAACCTCTCTCTTTGGGGGCAACCTCGTAACTCCTCGAAACACATCCGCGAACTCCCGCACACGCCCGGCACTGATCGACAATCGGCAAGGGGACGGCTCTCCACGCACAACTTGGCTAGGTAACCCCAAGCTCCATGAGCTAGCAAACGACGAGCTTTCACACGACACCATTGGCGGCGCACTCCACCTTGGACTCCACGAAACTTAAAACTAGGCCGACTGTGTGGCTTTGAACACCACTTCTTTCCGGTGGCGATCAATCAACGCGTGGTTAGCAAATAACCACTCCATACCAAGAATCACATCAAAACCACTCATAGGCGTAACTATGAGTGTGGCTACAAGCAACTCTCCTGGATATCTCGATCCGGCCATCCTTAATCTTATCTCTAGCTAACATACTAACTCCCGAAGGAGTTGCAACAGATAACTCAAAACCTAGAGGCTCTAGTCTCAACTTAGCATGCTCAAAGAAACAACACAGATACAAATGAATGCGTAGAACCGTAATCAAACAAGACAAATGCGCAGTGATCTAAAACAAGAAGCGTACTCGCCACGCCGCATCCGTGACGCTCGGCCTCTCTGACGGTCGTAGCAAACACTCGACCTCTCTGCTGCTGCTACTGGCATGTTGGCCGCCATAGCCGGGCCGAGGACGAAACGGATCATATGTCCCTCTTTACCACAACGAAAACACACTCGGGCCCCGCCATCGCAAGCTCCAGTGTGGGTCCTCCCGCAAGAAGCACAAGCGAGAACTCGCTCGGACCGCCTCTACCGGCGAGGTGAAAACGGATCGGGGCCCTATGCCGATCCCGGTTTTGGAATCGCCCTTGGCGACGCCGCCGCCACCCCTAAACTCAAACTTTCTCTTACCCCACTGCACTGGAACAGACGCCCGACAGAGCGGCAACCACCCGCCAAAGCAGGATACTTCCCATTATAGATCGTGGCCAATCGGGCGGCCTTCTAGCATAAGTGTCGTGGGCCCGAGCCCCGACATCTCGGGAAACACCTGCGCTCAATCCAGATATGAACTTCCGAATCTTCACTCCGGGTGGCAATCAACCGAGGAGCAAAATATCCATACTCGAGAACTTGCGCTCATAATCCTCAATGGAATCGTAACCCCGCTTGTGTTCTCGGAAGAGCTCCACCATCTTCTCTTGAGCCTCATCACCGATGAACTTTACCTTGAACTCACTTTTGAAGAACTCCCAAGTAGCGGGTGGAGACCCACCTGGTCTCTCGCTCAAGGTGGACTCCCACCACCATCTCGGCCAGTGCCTCCTAGCACATGAGCCGCACACCTCGGCCACTGAATATCGGGGCACACCATGATCGTGAAGGTGTACTCCAAATGGGCAATCCACACGCCGCCGCTAACGCATCACCGGTGGCATCAAACTTCTCGTGCTTCCACTTCACAAAATCCTTCACCACCTACCCAATTCCTCGGCACCTCTGCCATATCCGCCTCTGGGGCTACTTGCTCTGTGGAGCCGAGGTGCTATCGAGCTCTCTTTGAACCAATCGAGTCACCGCTCGATCTGGGCTCGGGACTCTTCCGCCGCGCGCCAACAAGGCTCGGTCTCGCCTCTCTGGTCACTCAACATGCTGACCATAAAAGCCCTCATAGACTCAAAGAAACTCGCTCCGGAGCGCCTCACGGCGCTTCGACGCCTCAACGCCCGCTCTAGGTGTAACAGAGGAGCCTGGTGGAATGCCATCGATGTCGGCTTGGGACGATGTCCTGCATGACGATCCGATCCTGATACCTCGACCGCTCTCGAACTCTCCTCTCCAGATGACGGATCGCATGTTTGGCGATCTACATCCAAACCAACAACGAATCAAAACACGCTCACACCACTCCACAACACCAAACAAGGCATACACTAGATGATAGGTATTGTAAATTCTTAACCCTTTTTCAACAACAAATAGTAAACCTAGGCGCACTGATGACCGCTTGAGTCTTGATGATCATGGAAAAACGACCTACAACAAAAGGTCGATCTACAGAATCTATGACTCGAGCTTTGATACCAATCAGAAAGACCCGACCCAAAAGGGGCTCTAAATGGCCTTTACCCCAATGCATGTATTGAAATTAGAAGACATTATGAAAAACACATTTCGATTCCAAGTAAAAACAAAAACATTCAACAACCAAAACATACATTTCTAAAAGCATACTCTCGATCGAGATTTATTTAAACCATTAAAACAATCCATAAGTACAAATATGCTTTGGAATCCATAAAACGTAAGAAAACATCCCGGGGCTCTGTGCCCGCCTACATGCATTCGGGGAAATAATAAAAGTCAAGAGTCATGATAAAATAAAATAGTCGAGATGACAACAGAGATTCCATGATCATAGCTTCCCTTCACCCATCCTGTCTCCCGCTTGATTACTCGTGGAAGACCACGTAATAAGGGTGAGTAACGAATTACCCAGTAAGAATCCCCAACCGGGGTACAATACGATATACATGATCATCTAGAAGAATGTATGCAAGCTATGAGTACAAACACAGAGCGGAGCACATAGCTAAGTCCACACTTGGACCTCGGATGCCAACTCGTGGTCTTAGTCCGGAAATACCACAACACACTATACGCGCTTATACGGAACAAGTCCCGGCCTCGGCCGCCCTCTGCCGATACGAAAGGTGCACTAGCTCAAGATCCCGAGGAGCTCTCCGGCCGACGCCAGTAATGAGCGTAAGCATGCACCGCGTGCTTCTACAGACTATGGGGTGCCGGGTCTAGTGGCAAGCCGCCCATATCCGGATACCACGCCTAACTAAATCTCCGGATCGGTGTCACCGACATAGGGGTGTGAGACTCGACACGTGAACTATGTCACTGTACCACACCGCACTGAGGCTAAGGAACGGGTCATGGTAGGCTTACACCAGAAGCCGCCCTTACCTTAACAGTGGCAATCAAGGGCTCTTTGCCGAACACGCCGAGGACGTGCCGGCCGCCGGGGACTAGGCATTTCCAAGTCATCATCCCGACCGCTGGGGTATCGCTTAGACTACCACCTCACCCAAGATTGCGGGGCCTACCGGTTGGGATAGCTAATCCCTAACGGGGTCCAAGGACGAGAACTGCTCTCGAACGTCCTTGCCATAGATGCAAGATACTTTATGCATCGGGCCCGATGATGCTATCTACCCGAATTCTAACTCGCCTTAACAATCAAAGAACAATCCAATACGTGCTCGAAAGAATACGAAGACCTAGCATGGTACTACGTAACAAGAATGAATATGAGCATGCCGTAACGGAACAACCTAGCATGGACTAACATGAAAGAACAACATACGAAGTCATGCCATCGAATTCGAACGAGCACCTAAACTATACATGCCGATAATCACAAACAAACATACAACATCAATCACATAGAACATCGCAGGTCCACACAACCCCTGTAAGAAATCCTTACCTTGGTCGGGAGGCTTCTACACACAAATCCTAAGTCATGAACAATCCCGAGCTAGCGAGCGGGAACCTAACAAACCAATAATAGTCAATACCTAAAAAGTCTAAAAACAATAGAACAACAAGCTCGGCTCGGGGAACTCACGCGGCACGGCGACACGAGCTTGGAGCTGCTGTGTAAGAACCCGACCCAAAACATGGTCCTAAACCTGGGATCTTACTCAAAGATGCAAGTTAAATATGATAACAAGCGGTTTAGAGCTTATATTTAAAAATCTTTCAAAACATATGAGAAGGGGGAGCCCTTAAAACATAACCAACAATTTAAGTTTAAACAATCCAACAAAGTAAAACATCCTGGCCAGTGTTTAATAAAATGTACAATACAATTTAAGCAACGTTTTAAACAATGTTCCCCTAGGACTCTGTCCCATCTACATGCTTGAATAAACAATGCAATAATAAAAGACAGAGTGCCATGGTTCCCCATGATCAATCGCCTCCTCCGCTAGCCCTCCCGGTGTTGTCCCGAGTTACCCGAAAGATAAATAAGGGTGAGTATAAACATACTCAGTAAAGAATCCCCAACCGGGGTACAATACGATACATCGACATCTAGCACCTCAATATGCAAGCAAACAAATACCAACACGCATCATAGCTCAACGAGCTCATAACACAAGATCTGGAAACATCTAAGTCTCTTACTTCCGGAATCATCTAAGTCTCCTACTTCCGACCTAATGATTGGTTCTCATAACCAATCCCGGGACATCTCCGAGGTCTTTCTCCCTCGGCCAATTGATCACCTCAAAACCGATCCCAAGATGTCCGACACCCTCGAGGGTCTTTCTCCTCGACCAATTGATTAGCTCAAAAGCCAATCCCAATGGGTGTCCTCAAGGGCCTCTTACCCTCGCTAACAATGCTGGACTATCGGAGAGTACCCGCAGATCGCTCTAAATCGAAGGAACCGTGTACTCACGAACATTAGCCCGGGAGCTCTCCGAACCGGCGACTAACGCGTGTCTTGCGCGCACCACATGCATGCTCATCCGCAACCGGCGTAAATGCGGGGGCCTAAGGGCAAACTACGCGGGCCGTGCACGCATGCCTAAGACTCGGAAACGGTGTCACCGAACACGAGAGTGCGAGGCCCTCAACACTCATCTCGCGCGCACTGTACCACCGACTGGCTAAGAACCGCCAAGGCGTGCTTGCACCGCTGGCGGGGTTCCGCTCTAGCGTGCTACAAACTAGGCTTATGCCGATGTGGTAGCTAAATCCACATCGGCCGCCGGGAAGCAATGTACGTTATGCTTCGCTCTACTCCCGACCGGTGGGGACAAAGTACGTTATGTCCGCTCTCGGCCTCTGGATGATGACAAACCCTACTACTCTATCCAAGAATACCGAGTAAATCAATGATTCCCGGCTAGCAAGCAATGACCGACATCAATCACGTTTACCTAGCATGATACTACAACTTAAACAGAATCACAAGCATGCTGGAAGAACAAACCTAGCATGGCACTAACATGTAAAATCAACAAACATGCTAGCAAGAGATCAAACAAAGTCGCCTATCGCTATCATGCTCATAACAATCAAAGAAACATACAAGGCACAATCGAGACATATCGCAGGTCCACACAACCACGGTAAGAAATCCTTACCCGGACAAGCGAGAAAATAATCACAAATCAACCAAGCAATCCTCGAGCCTCTAATCGAACCCAAACAACCTAAACATAAAATAAAGCACCCAAATCAAATCCCTAAACAAAGACCCAACAAAATCGGGGCCCAACGAAGAAAAGACTCGGGAAAATACCATCCGAGAAGCCACAAGGCTCGGGCCAACCAAAGACACAACAAAGTGTGGCAAGGGCGCTGGGCACAGCGCGCCGGGCACAGGGGCGCAGGCGGGCGCGCGCGCAGCAGCACGCGCAGGGCGGGGCGCCGCGCAGCACGGCGCGCTGGGCGGCGCAAGGCGCACGGGCGCGGCTCGAGCTCGGCCGGGCGACGACACACGGCGCGCTTGACAGCGGATTTGCGAGGGCGGCGCGCGCGCGCGCGCGCGACGCGCGATGGGCTCGGGGCGCTCGGGAAGGCACGGCGACCTACGGAGCGAAGCGACGACTCGGTGCGGCCAGGCTCTCGGGCGACTCGACACGGACACGGGCGACACGGAGACGGCTCGGGCGATGCCGATCCGCTCGGCGCGACCTAGGCGACACGCGAGACGGCTCCGGGCGAAGCAGATCTGGGCTCGGCGCAACAAGGGCGAGGGCGACGCGAAGACGGCCTGGGCGAAGCAGATCTGGGCTCGGCGCAACTAGGGCGAGGGCGACGCGATCGGGCGCAGGGGTGGCTCGGAACGGCGCGGCATGGGCGACCTGGGTGGCTCGGTGCGCGAGCGCGCCACCGGACATGGTGCGACTAGGGTCGGGCATGGTGCGGCTAGGGGCGCTTCTGGGCCGGGAGGAGAGAAAAGGGAGAGAAAAAGGAATTTTGGGGATTTTGGAAAATAAAAGGGAAAAATAAAAGGAAAAAGGGAATTAAAGGAAAAAAATGGGATTTTATCCTCCTTTCCATCCTTAACCAATTTAAATAAGCCTTAAAGTCCTTAAATCCCACTTCCCGGCTTCCTCCTTCGAGACCCGGCTGAAGCAACCTTTTCCAAACAATAACTCTCACTTAAAACAAACTCCCAAAATCATCTCTAAGGGCCTGGGCTCGAATCCCAAAGGAAACACCCAAACAAAGATCACTTTGCCCAAATCCCAAATCACAACCGAACTCCCAAACGAATAGCCCAAACATCTCTGGGACTCGCACCACCAACATACAAGCCTCAACAAAGGCAGAGCCGCCTCGAAACCCCGAAAATCCACAAATCCCGCCTCGGGAGCAAAAGACCAAAATACCCTAAGGGTCAAAAGCACTCTAACGGCCCAACCAACCACTCGAATCAACCGGAAGCACCTCGAGAACTGGAATAGAAAATCGGGCCGTTATAATACTCCTCCTTTTAAGACTTTCGTCCTCGAAAGTCCTAAAACGAAACAAATCTAGGAAAACTCCAATGTTTCCTAGCCAATGTAACTTCTCGGCCAAAACAACACTAACCCTTCTCTCAAAACCAAACCCTCTTGGGTTCTCAAAGGCTCAAAGCCACAATGCTCTCCATCACACTACAAACTATCTCAACCAAGAGCCGAGGAACACAAAACTTGCATCATTGCCAACGACGGGGCAAAGCTAACCACTCCTCCAATCTGCTCAAGGATCTCAAAAGCCCTACAAACTTGGGGCTCAAACAAAACCCCACTAAACCAACACGGAACACCTCTCAACGATGTTACTCTCAAAGAAACTAGCGGATGGGCACAAGCTCCAAAACTCAACGCCACGACCGGGCGTAACTTCTCTGAATGCCCACAACCGATAACAAATCGCCTCAACACAACGCCAAGTGGCCAAACAATCTGAACCTCTCGTGTTCCGAAAAACCAAACGGCCTACTCTTTCTTCACAAGAGACCAAATGAACCACAAGGCTTGCCTAAAGCCTTAACGAAAAACAATCGAACCACCCATCGCGATTGATCCCAAAGGCAAACTTTTTCCCACTAGCACAAGTGAAACTTCACCACGGCCAACCCTAAATGGCCAAAAACCAGCACAGCTCCACTCGGCCAAGCCAACAACTGGAGCCTCACAACGGCCGAACACAAACTTTTCCATGCAAACCTACTAGCAATCGCCAAAAAGAACATTGTCGTGCAAGGAAACACCCAACATTCCTCTCATGGAAAATCTCGGCAAGAAGGACCAAACCCTCACAGGGCTACCAAAGAACTCACAACAGCTTTGAGGAAAACAACCCAAAGGCTAACCAACCAATGCCACGGCACCTCTGTGCCAACACACTCAATCGAGGCTCACTATTCGCCAACCGCGAAAGCTCAAAAACTAGAAACAAAGCCCGAGAAGGCCTTGCTCGTGAGAAACTCAACTCAAGCTCAACTCTTAAACTGGCCGCCACCGCTCTTGCGGGGACAAACAACTTTTCGCTTGCTAACAACACAATGCGGGACCCTCTCGTTGGGCTAACCACTGCGCTACTCGATCAACTACACAACTCAGAGCTACGCCGACTCCTCAACGGGAACGATTTCCCGAAGCAAGCAAAACTCTAAAGGGCGCGAACATCACACACGCCACGACTTGCTCAAACCCAAGGGCAACATCAACCAACTCTCTTGGAAGCAACACCTAAGGGAAACTCAACCGATTGGACCACCAATCCGTAACTAGCCGAACTTACTCAACCACCGAGGGAGGAATCAACTCCCAAAACAACCGGACTAGGAACGAATCCTCGTGGCAACGCCTCTGCAGCTCGAACCGAGCAAGCTCTTGAAACATTAAGAGAACCAAAATCTTGGTCAACACCAAGCACCAACTAACCTCCAAAACCAAACAAGCACTAGCTTGCTAGATCGCCAAATCTGCAAGCAACTCACCCAAGGAACACCGCTCGGGTCTAATCGAGCTCGAGAGGCTCTCCGCAACTAGAGATCCTCTGATCACCCTCCGACACACACGGTCGACAACGATCTAACAAACAACCGGCCACGCGGGCACAACCCTCTCCAAAGATCTCAACTAAGCCGCCAACTCCAACTTGGAAACCAAGGGGACCGAAACGCGCTACAGAGGCGCGTCATCCTCCTACTCAAAGCAACAACCTCAACATACCTTCTTCTCAAGGTAAGGATCGGAACGACTTTCTTAGCCCAAACGATCGTAAATCTGCGCGACTTGCCACTATCGCTCTTGTTCACCCCAATCGAAGTCTAACCAGGGCAAGGACCAACTAGCAAAACTTGCTTAACCAACAGCCCGGCAACGAGCACGGCATCCTTACAGCCAAAGCTAGGGCACTTGCCAAGAACTAAAGCCTTGACACCTCAAAGACTGAGCACTGGCTCCTCAACACGAACTTCTCGTGGTTTTCCAAACATAAACCACGGAACGAGCTACGCCAAAGTGCACCGGGGTGCACAGCTCCAACTTGATCTCTTAAGATCCAAAGCCAACAAGGGCTCTCACACAGGGCAACTTTTGCCTCCAAACAGAGCCACAACAAACAAAGGAGCAACGAGAATTCAAACCCACTCGGGGCCAACTCACCACGAAAAGCCACATTGGCCAACTTACTCTTACAAGCGCAAAACCACACCAAGCTAACATTCCTCAAAACAATGTGCTCACTAAACGCGCTCCGATCAGCCATCCAACTCATGGCTCTAACACTGGATCAACCACGCATCCACGATGCCAACACTAACCATACTAGGGCAACTCAAAGGGTAGCCGAATCATGCTACCATCAAGCTGGCTCACAAGCTCACAACACAGGCGCGAGAACTCGAACGCGCTAGCTCTTAACAACCTATAGCATCCTTTACACCCAACTCTCGGAGATCCCGAACAGCTCCTACTTTCCCTCGAAAACCTCAAACTTGTAGTCCTCTCGACTACCACCGAGCTAGATCTCTTAAGCAACCCAAACAGTGCAACCTCGGAAAAGGGTACAAGACAAGCGGGGATGCTATACTGGGCACCCATGGAACCACCTGCACTAAAAGTGCCAACAGCCCAAACTAGGCCTCCTCTCAAAGCTTGGTGCCAACAGCACTACATCCATTACAACACAAATCAGCCTCAAACGAGCTTTATGCCCCTCTCGAGAAAGGGAAAGTCACTCTCAAGTGACGGGGCAATGGAACTCAAAGACAGAGTCCAAACACTCGAGCAAACCTAAACTCGCATCTCGACCAACAGACTTGCCACGGCCTACTCCTCGCATCCCACTCGATGCTCAACAAAAGCTCAGGCCAACTCCTCGGGTGGCAACAACTAGTTCCACACTGGGAACATCCAAATAAAAGAGTGTTCCACTCTACTAGCCCACCGAAATCCACGGATGGATAAAACCCCGGCAAGCAAACTCCACGCTACACCCTCAGCTACGAGGGTACAAAGAGAATCGGTCGCAAAACAACAAAGAAGCTTGCAAGGGGGCACGATGTCTCTACATCCGCCTCAAGCCACTAACACGGCAACTTGCCAATCAATCGGGCGATCGGGTGGAGACTCGCTAGTCCACCTCTCTCAAGGGACTACCACCACCAATCATGCGGAATCAACAAAGACGGAACGCTCACCTCGGCCTCTGAATAAAGGGGCATCCCAACACACGGATGCTAAACTCAAACTGGCCAACCGCTTTACTACTAGCGCGTAGGACTTTCTAATACATCAAGCTCTCACAGGCATCCACTTGCCAAATCGGGCGGCTCCATCAACGCCAACAAACTCAATCGCATAAACTCGGGGTCAAGCCTCCTCCTGGAACCTCCGGCTACGAGAGCTACTGGGGAAAATGCTGAAACAAACTCGCTCGGTTGGGCTATCCATGCCCGGGACTCCTCGCTACGCGCTACAAATCGCGCTGGTCTTTGCTCTCTCGATAGCTAAAGACCGCCATCAAATCTCACATGGTGGAGCACACTCGCTCAAGGAGTCATACTGAGGCGTGCTAGCCTCTACCCCCTCCTCTAGGCAACTCAACCGCCAGGGCCAACTCGGCCAAAGGGTTAAACAACCCCGGGGCGCGCCTCAACATCAACAAGATCGGTCCAACTCCTTGGTCGACATGCCAAGCCCTGCTCCTCTGAGTGCAATCAACATATCGGGCGATGCGCACAAGGCACCTCCACCCTCTCACTAGGGGAGAAACCAACAACCGCCACAAATGGCCTGTGGAAGTCTAATCTCGCCTCCCTCTGAGTGCGATCGACACACTGCGGCGATCTGCACAAAGCAACAAACCGCCCCACTCGGGGGCTCTCACCGCTCATCAAACTACTGCATCATGCGGAAAAGTTGGCATGATGGCTCTCTAAGCCCAAACCAACAACGAGTCGAACTCCTGCTCGTCTCCGCTCCACAACTCTACACATGCATAAAAGCTAGAAGAAAAGTATTGTAAATTCTTACCCTTAACTTAATTGAACTCGCACAAACCAAGCGGCCGTGGAGTGCCGATGATCATGGGAACAACAACCTACAAAGCGAGTTAGTCTCACGAATCTATGACTCGTGCTCGATACCAACCAGTAAGAACCCGACCCAAAACATGGTCCTAAACTCGGGATCTTACTCAAGATGCAAGTTAAATATGATAACAAGCGGTTTAGAGCTTATATTTAAAAATCTTTCAAAACATATGAGAAGGGGGAGCCCTTAAAACATAACCAACAATTTAAGTTTAAACAATCCAACAAAGTAAAACATCCTGGCGATGTTTAATAAAATGTACAATACAATTTAAGCAACGTTTTAAACAATGTTCCCTAGGACTCTGTCCCATCTACATGCTTTGAATAAACAATGCAATAATAAAAGACAGAGTGCCGGCGGTTCCCCATGATCAATCGGCTCCCTCCGCTAGCCCTCCCGGTGTTGTCCCGAGTTACCCGAAAGATAAATAAGGGTGAGTATAAACATACTCAAGAAGAATCCCCAACCGGGTACAATACGATACATCGGACATCTAGCACCTCAATATGCAAGCAAACAAACCAACCAACACGCATCATAGCTCAACGAGCTCATAACACAAGATCTGGGAAACATCTAAGTCTCTTACTTCGGAATCATCGGAAGTCTCCTACTTCCGCCTAATGATTGGTTCTCATAACCAATCCTGGACATCTCCGAGGGTCTTTCTCCTCGGCCAATTGATCACCTCAAAAACCGATCCCAAGATGTCCGACACCCTCGAGGGTCTTTCTCCTCGACCAATTGATTAGCTCAAAAGCCAATCCCAATGGGTGTCCTCAAGGGCCTCTTACCTCGCTAACAACTCTGGACTATCGGAGAGTACCCGCATCGCTCTAAATCGGAAGGAATCGGTGTACTCACGAACATTAGCCCGGGGAGCTCTCCGAACCGCGCGACTAACGCGTGTGTGCGCGCACACCGCATGCTCATCTCGCAACCGGGCGTAAAATGCGGGGCCTAAGGGCAAACTACGCGGGCCGTGCACGCATGCCTAAGACTCGGAAACGGTGTCACCGAACACGAGAGTGCGAGGCCCTCGCACACTCATCTGCGCGCACTGTACCACCGACTGGCTAAGAACCGCCAAGGCAGCTTGCACCGCTGGCGTGGTTCCGCTCTAGCGGAGCTACAAACTAGGCTTATGCCGATGTGGTAGCTAAATCCACATCGGTGCCGGGGAAGCAATGTACGTTATGCTTCGCTCTACTCCCGACCGGTGGGGACAAAGTACGTTATGTCCGCTCTCACCCTCGGATGATGACAAACCCTACTACTCTATCCAAGAATACCGAGTAAATCAATGATTCCCGGCTAGCAAGCAATGACCGACATCAATCACGCTTACCTAGCATGATACTACAACTTAAACAGAATCACAAGCATGCTTTGAAGAACAAACCTAGCATGGCACTAACATGTAAAATCAACAAACATGCTAGCAAGAGATCAAACAAAGTCGCCTATCGCTATCATGCTCATAACAATCAAAGAAACTTACAAGGCACAATCGAGACATATCGCAGGTCCACACAACCACGGTAAGAAATCCTTACCGGGACAAGCGAAAAATAATCACAAATCAACCAAGCAATCCTCGAGCCTCTAATCGAACCCAAACAACCTAAACATAAAATAAAGCAAACCCAAATCAAATCCCTAAACAAAGCAGACCAACAAAATCGGGGCCCAACGAAGAAAAGACTCGGAAAATACCATCCGAGAAGCCACAAGGCTCGGGCCAACCAAAGACACAACAGTGTGTGGCCGGGCGCTGGGCACAGCGCTGGGCACAGTGGGCGCAGGCGTGGGCGCCGGCGCAGCACGCGCCGCAGGCGTGGGCGCCGGCGCAGCACGCGCGCGCCACTGGCGGCAAAGCGCGCACGGCGCGGCTCGAGCTCGGCTTCGGCGACGGCACACGCGCGCGCTTGACAGAGGATTTGCAGACGGCGCGCGCGCGCGAGGCGACGCGATGGGCTCGGGGGCGCTCGGGAAGGCACGGCGACCTACGGGAGCGAGCGACTCGGTGCGGCCAGGGCTCGGGCGACTCGACACGGACCTGGGCGACACGGAGACGGCCTGGGCGATGCCGATCTGGGCTCGGCGCGACCTAGGCGACACGAGAGCGGCTCGGGCGGCGCGAGTCTCGCTCGGCGCAACAAGGGCGAGGGCGACGCGAAGACGGCTTGGCGGCGCGATCCGGCTCGCGCGCAACTAGGGGCGAGAGGCGACGCGACGGGCGCGGGGTGGCTCTCGCGACGGCGCGGCATGGGCGACTGGGCGGCTCGGTGCGGGGCGCGCTTCGGTGGACATGGTGCGACTAGGGCGGGCATGGTGCGGCTTAGGGGCCGCTTCGGGCCGAGGAGAGAGAAAGGGAGAGAAAAAGGAATTTTGGGGATTTTGGAAAATAAAAGGGAAAAATAAAAGGAAAAAGGGAATTAAAGGAAAAAAATGGGATTTTATCCTCCTTTCCATCCTTAACCAATTTAAATAAGCCTTAAAGTCCTTAAATCCCACTTCCCGCTTCCTCCTTCTTCGAGACCCTACCAAGCAACCTTTTCCAAACAATAACTCTCACTTAAAACAAACTCCCAAAATCATCTCTAAGGGCCTCGGCTCGAATCCCAAAGGAAACACCTGACAAAGATCACTTTGCCCAAATCCCAAATCACAACCGAACTCCCAAACGAATAGCCCAAACATCTCGGGACTCGCACCACCAACATACAAGCCTCAACAAAGGCGGGAGCGCCTCGAAACCCCGAAAATCCACAAATCCCGCCCGGGAGCAAAAGACCAAAATACCCCTAAGGGTCAAAATACAGCTCTAACGGCCCAACCAACCATCGAATCTGAACCGGAAGCACCTCGAGAATCGAATAGAAAATCGGGCCGTTACATGCCGCAAGCCGCACGGCAGGGTGGGCGCGGGCGCGCTACCGCACGGCAGGGCTGGCGCCGCACGCAACACGACACGGATGCATCGCGGCAGGGACGCGCGCCCGGCTGCCGCTGGCCCCACGGCACGCACGGATGCACGGCAGGACGGCAGCGGAGCGCGCGCGCGCGCAGCGTCTCGCGCGCGCGCGCGGCGCGGGCGTGGCGATGAGCGACGCGACGCGGCGCGCGCGCGGCGCGCGGCGCTTTAAGCGGCGCGCGCGCGCATCGGCGTCGGCGCTCGCTGCTGGCGCGATCCGCACGATCCGCGAGCGATGGCGCGCGGGAGGTTCTGCGACGATGGATCTGCGCGGCCGCTGTCCGCCCGGCGTGCGGTAGGGGCCGCCTCAACAGATCTGGCGCGAGCCGGGCGGCGATGATGGTCGCTTCTCTCGGTGGGCCGCAATCAACACAAACACACACAACACTCTACATCTTACCTTCGGCCAAAGATCAAAACCAAATGAGGAGATGAAGAGGATGAAGACTTACCGGAATGATGATGATCGAACCCAAGGAGATGCAAGGGAAGAAGAATCGGCAAAGGCTATGGAGAGGGAGAGCTTGTGCGGCCAAAAGGAGATTTGGAGAAGAAGATGGAATAAACCTAATTCTATTTCATTTAACCAAATGCACCAAAACTCCAAAATCCAAGGTTAACTAAGATGTGATGCAGAAAGAGTAACAAGAGCACCTAATGGCTCAATTGGCACACATCTCTACAAGCTTCCCAGAGACCCGGTTCAAACCCCTACTGCAAAGACAAACTTCTTTATTTTACTTTTGCATCAAACCTTGCTCAAACCAAACTACAAACCCCTCCAAAAACCTACATAAAACCATCCAATAATTTTAGTAACTGGAAAAGACACAAACGACCCTGACGGCCCGACCACATTACCAAATTACCCCTAGGGCATACCTGGAAGACCGGAAAGAAAAACCTGGGTCGTTACAGTGGTACAGGCTGCACAGATGAGTGCCGAGGGCCTCGCACTACTGTGATCAGTGACATCGCTTCCGAGTCTTTAGGCATGCATACCTGGCCCGCGTAGTTTGTACTTAGGCCCCCACATTTACGCCGGTTGCAGCAGCATGCGGTGTGCGCGCACACGCGTTAGTCGCCGGTTCGGAGAGCTCCCCCGGGCTAATGTTCGTGTGTACACCAATTCCTTCCAGTTTAGAGCCAGACTTCGGGTACTCTCCCGTTAGTCCAGATTTATTAGCGAGGGTAAGAGACCCTTGAGGACACCCATTGGGATTGGTTTTTGAGCTGATCATATGGTCGAGGGAGAAAGACCCTCGAGGGTGTCAGACATCTATTGGGATCGGTTCTTGAGCTGATCATTATCCTGTGGGAGAAAGACCCTCAAGGATGTCTCAAGATTGGTTATGAGAACCAATCATTAGGCTGGAAGTAGGAGACTCCCGAGGACTCCGGATTTTGCCTGGTAAGCTCGTAGAGCTATGATCTTTGTTGGTAACTGTTTGCATGTATACTAGGGTGCCAGATGACTGATGTATCGTATTGTACCCCGGTTGGGGATTCTTACTGAGTATGTTTATACTCACCCTTATTTCTGTGGTTTTTCCACCAGGTAATTTGTGACAGCACCGGGACGGCTAGCGGAGGGAGCTGATTGATCATGGGAGCTGCCGACACTCTGTTATTTGTTATTTGCATTATTTATTCAGCATGTAGATGGACAAGAGTTCTAGGGGAATGTTGTTAAAGTTGTTTAAACTATTTTGCGTGTTTTTATAAATACTGGCCAGACTTGTTTTTACTTTGTTGGATTTGCTTAATGAAAATTGTTGGTTATGTTTTAAGTGTTCCACGTTCTCAAATGTTTTGTAAAGTTTTAAAATATGAGCACTAAACCGCTTGTTGACATATTTAACTTGCATGCTGAGTGAGAACCTAGGTTTAGGACCATGTTTCGGGTCGGGTTTTTACACTTGAGGCTCGTGATCAAGTCGACGCGACGAGCGAAGATGCGCTGCGATGGGAGGGCTATTCTCGGCATCAAAGGCACACAGTTAGGCTTGATTGTAAGGGGAAAACAATATGATTAAGGGAGGAAAAATGAACAAGCAGATCGAGACTTACCTGGAAGCTTGAACGATCGGTAAAGGAGAAGAGGGAGATTGGGGAAGCTTCTGTGAATTGTCAAAAGAGAGAGAGAGTCTTTGCGTTTACGGACGGAAAGAAAATGAAAAATGATTTCAATGATTAGAATTTGTCTATTCTAACCCTTGGGCATCTCCCCTTCCAGTCCCAGCTTCAACGCATTTTCCTCAAATTAATCCTTTTAGAACAAGCCTCCAAACCAACAAGGGACAAGCGAATTAACAAACGAACAAGGGCATAACTCATGAACTCGGCTCCACTGAATCTGCTTCTTTTTTCCAACTGCTACAACAAGACAAACCTGCAACACCTTTCTTTTTCTTTTTCTCAAACAAGCTTCCAAGCTTAACCTGCGAATCCTAGCAGCAACAACAATTAATTCTTAATTTAAACAAAAACCAACCCCAATCCCTAGCCACCTGGGTTTGAGTCCTGGCTTGAACACTTTTCTTTTAAACTTTCCTTTTTCAATCCAAGTCACCAAAAGCCTAATAGGTCACAAGTTCGAAACCCCACAGACGCACAAATAAATCTTATTTTATCTTTTAGACCGAAAGTTCGCCAAACTACTCCAAATGCATTCTAACCCTTGAAACCTGAAACCAAAGTACAACCAATCTTAATGAATGACAAAAATAGCCCAAAACTATGGCTAAACGCCAAACCGGCCCTGAGGGCAAAATGACCAAAAGGCCTCTAAGGGCTAAAACTGCCCTAACTGCCCAACCGAACAACAGAAATAATAACCGAACATACCTAGGGAACTGGAACAGAAATCTGGGTCGTTACAGAGAGCATTCTTGGTTGTTTGAGGAAGTGACAATAACTTTTCTAGGTTTAAAGAAGGTGTGTCTCCAAGTTCGGTTATTATTGTCTCTGATGAACTTGTTGGATCTTCCCTTACTCTAACGGTATGACATGCTACAATGTCAAATATCTTTTCTTCATTGTTTTCTAGAAAGCTCTTTGGAAAGAATTCAACTAGTTTTACCGTTTGACGTGTCTGGCAAAGATCTTCACTTTCTTCCACCACAAACTTAGGCTTTATTGGACTATTTCTTTTCTTTTTCTTCAGAATTCTGTTTTTTCTCTTATGTTCTTGAAACAGACGTGATTCTTTTCTAGCGTAACTTGGTTGCCCCCTTTTGCGACGCGTCATAATGGTCCGGCCTTCATTTTCATCCTCAACTGGTTCTTCATTTTCTCGAGCATATTTTGTAACGGCCCAGTTTTCTATTTCAGTTTCCCAGGTGTTTCCGGTTCATTATTCGGATGTTCGGATGGGTCGTTAGTGCTATTTTAACCCTTAGATGCATTTTGCTCTTTTTGCCCCCGGTCAGGGTTTTGTGGATTTTGAGGACTCCAGGGTCACTCCTGCCTTTGTCGAGGCTTGATTGTTGTTGGTTGCAGGACCCAAGAAGTTCGAGCTAGTTGTTTGGAAGTTTGGAGGTGTTTTGGTAATTAGCAAAATTATTGTTAATTAGAGTGCTTCCTTTGGGAATTGAACCCTTGACCTAACGGTGATTAGGAGGCTTGATTTAAATGGGTTTTATTAAATGGAAAAGAATGCGTCAGCTAGGACTCGAAGGAGGAAAGCCTTGGGAAGGGATTTTGGACCACCGAAAGCCTATTTAATTTAGGAAAAAGGAAAAGAAAAGAGAAAAACCCTTAATCTTTCCCCTTTTCTCTCTCTCTCTCTCTCTCTCTCCTTTCCGACCTCACCAAGAAACCCAACCGAGCCACAGGCACAAAGACTAAAGACTAAAGAAATTTCGCTGTCAGACAATGGGCGAGCGGCCAGACGCTCTCCCTGACCCACTTGCATCGCCTGACTAAGCCGAGCAAATTTAGACGCCCAAAGATACCCCACGATCCCGCCCAGACGCCCCGCCAGCCTGCTCGTGTCGCGCCCAGTCCGTGTCGCCGTGCCGCCCCCGCGTGTCGCACAGCCCGTCGCCTAGTGCCAGTGTGACGAACCCGACCCAAAACATGGTCCTAAACCGATGTTCTCACTCAGCATGCAAGTTAAATATGATAACAAGCGATTTAGTGCTCATATTTAAAAACCTTTCAAAACATATGAGAAGGGGGAACCCTTAAAACATAGCCAACAGTTTTCATTTAAACAAACCAACAGTAGTAAAACATCTTGGCCAGTATTTAGAAAAATATACAATACATTTTAAACAACGTTTTAAACAATGTTCCCCTAGGACTCCTGTCCATCTACATGCTGAATAACAATGCAATAATAAATAACAGACTGCCGGCGGCTCCCCATGATCAATCAGCTCCCTCCGCTAGCCATCCTGGTGTTGTCCCAAGTTACCTGAAAGATAAATAAGGGTGAGTATAAAGATACTCAGTAAGAATCCCCAACCGGGGTACAATACGATACATCAGTCATCTAGCACTTCAACATGCAAGCAAACAGCTATCAAAACAGATCATAGCTCAACGAGCTCATAAAACAAGATCTAGAGCCATCGGAAGTCTCTTTCTTCCTGCCTAACTGGGATTGGATACACTGACCAATCCTCGGGACATCACCGAGGTATCTCATTACTCTGGGAATACACCGATCCCTAGAATGTCCTCAAGGGCCTCCTTGCCCTTGCACTAATCTGGACTTACGGGAGAGTACCCGAAGTCAGGCTCTAACGGAAAGAATGGTGTACTCACGACATTAGCCCGGGGGAGCTCTCCGAATCGGCAACTAACACGTGTGCGCGCACACCGCATGCTCTCTGCAACCAGCGTAAATGCGGGGGCCTAAGGGAAAACTATGCGGGCCAGGTACGCATGCCTATGACTTCGGCGCGTGTCACCGATCACGATGGTGCGAGGCCCTCGGCGATCATCTCATGCACCTGATCTACCTACACAAGCTAAAAACCGGCCAAGGTAGGCTTACACCGGTGGCAAGGTTCCGCTCTAGCAGGGCTACAAACTAGGCTATTGCCGAAGTGGGTAGCTAAGTCCACAACCGTGGGTCGGGGTAGCAAGATACGTTATGTTGCGCACACTTTACTCCCGACTGAGCTAAATCCACCTTAGCGACCGGGGAAGCAAGATACGTTATCTTTGCGCACACTTTACTCCCGATCGGTGGGGACGGCACGTTATGTCCGCTCACCTCGGATGATGACAAACCCTACAACTCTATCTAAGAGTACAGAGTAAAATCAATGATTCTGGCTAGCAAGCAATGACCGACATAAATCACATTACCTAGCATGATACTACAACTTAGCGCAGAATCATAAGCATGTTTGGAGAAACAAACCCAAAGATGGCACTAACATGTAAAATCGAGCAAACATGCTAGCAAGAGATCAAACATAGCCGCCTATCACTATCATGCTCATAACAATCAACAAACATGCAAAGTACAATCGAGATATATCGCAGGGCCCACACAACCACGGTAAGAAATCCTTACTTGGGACAAGCAGAAAAACAATAATAATAATCTCAAATCAACGAACGACCCTCGAGCCTCTAATCGATCCCGAACAGCCTATACATCAAATAAAGCACCCAAATCAAATACATAAAACAGCCCAAATAAATCAATAACCAGCAGCCAACAAATCTGGGCCCAACGAAGAAAAGACTCGGGAAATACCATCCGAGAAGCCACAAGGCTCGGGCCAACCAACACACCACAAGCGTGGATGGGCGCAGGGGTGTCACTGCCGGGCGGGCGCAGGCGCGCGCGGGGCGCGAGAGTGCGCGCCACCAGCTGGGGCAAGGCGAGGGCGCGCGGTGCGCGGCGCGGCTCGGCACAGCGGACGGCGCGCGGGCGAGAGCTTGGCAAGCACAGAGGCGCGCGTGAGGCGACGCGACGGGCTAGGGGCGCTCGATCCGCACGGCATCGCGGCGAGGCCGACGATGCAAGATCGCGGCGCGCTCGGCCAAATCGCGGGCGACACGGACCTGGTCGAGGCGGATCTGGGCGACGCAGGGGCCTGGGCGAGGGCGACACGGCCGGGCGGCTCGAGCTGGCGACGCGAGCCGAGCTGGGCTCTCGGTGGGCGGCCAGGGCTCACTGCTCGGGCATGGGCGACCAAGGGGGGCTGGGGTGCTCGGGTTGGAGGAGAGAGATAGGAGAGAAAAAAATGAAAAATGGGGATTTTGGGGATTTTTGGGAAAAGTGGGAAATAAAAGGAAAAATGGGATTTTTTTTTCTTTTCTTTTTCTCTTTTATTAATTTTCCATCCTTATCCAAATAAATCCAAATTTCCAAAAATCCTTAAAATCCTTAAATCCCATTTCCCGGCTTCCTCCTTCGAGACCCGACTGAAGCAACCATTTCCAATCAACAAATCTCACTTAAAACAACCTCCCAAATCGACACTGAGGGACCGGGCTCGAATCCCAAAGGAAACACCCAAACTACCATAACTTTGCCCAAAACCCAAATCACAACGGAACTCCCAAACGAATAGCCCAAACATCTCGGGACTCGCAACCACCAACAAACAAGCCTCAACAAAGGCAGGAGCTGCCTCGAAGCCCTGAAAATCCACAAATCCTGCCCGGGAGAAAAAAGACCAAAATACCCCTAAGGGTCAAAATAGCTCTAACGGCCCAACCGAACCACTTAATCTAAACCGGAAGCTCCTCGAGAACCGGGATAGAAAACTGGGCCGTTACAATACTCCCTCCTTATAAGACTTTCGTCCTCGAAAGTCCTAAGACGAAACGGCTCTAGGAATACTCCACTGATTCCTAGCCAACTGAACTACTCGGCTAAGACAACACTAGCCCTCTTTGAGAACCAAACCCCCTTGGGTTCTCAAAGGCTCAAAGCTACAATGCTAACCAATCTGCCACAAACGGGGCAAAGCTAACCGAAAGGCCACTGCTCCAATCCGCTCAAGGATCTTAGAAGGCCCTACAAACCTGGGGCTCAAATAAACCCTGCTAATCCAACACAGAACACCTCTCTACGGTGTTACTCTCAGCAAACTCGCAGACTGGGCACAAGCTCCAAAACTCAACGCCACGCACTGGCGTAACTTCTCTGAATGCCCACAGCTGTTAACAAACAGCCTCAACTCTACACCATGCTGGCCAAACTACCGAACCTCTCAGGTTCCAGAAACTAAACAGCCTACTCTTGCTTCACAAGAGACTAGCGAACCACAAAGCTTGCCTACAGCCTTAACGAACAACAAATCGAACCACCAACTGGCGATTGATCCAAAAAGGCAAACTTTTTCCAACAAGCACAAGCTGAAACTTCAGCTACGGCCAACCCTAAATGGCCAAAACCAGGCACAGGCTCCACTCGGCCAAGCCAACACACTGGAGCCTCTCAACGGCCGAAAGAAAACTTTTCCATGCAAATCTACTAGCAACTGGCCAAATAGATCATTGCCAGGCAAGGAAGCAACCAACGTTCCTCTCATGGAAAATCTCGGCTGCAAGGACCAAACCATCACGCAGCCACTAGCAACACAACACCTTGAGGATAGCAACTCAAGGGTTAAACCAACCAATGCCACGACACCTCTGTGCCAACTCACTTCACTGTGGCTCCGCTAAACGCCAACTGCGAAAGCACCACAACAAGAAGCAAAGCCCGAGAAAGGCTTGCTCAGCAGAACTCAACTCAAGCTCATCGCGAGCAAAGCTCGCCTCCAAGCTACCACTCAACTCTTAAGTCCAACAGGCTACTCAAAGGACTTCCTCCTTTTTAGCCAAGACCTAACTCACCTTGCGACTAGAAACTCCACACTAGAAACATCGCAAGGAATACTAACTGACGAGGCTATCTCCAAAGATAACACTCGAGGCTGGCATCCATGGTGCAACTCAACCACCATAGAAACTAGGGGGAAAAACTTCAAACCCCAAAGAACCAACAACTTTCCAGCAACAACTCAACTCTAAAACTGGTTGGCCTCTGCTCTTGCGGGGACAAACAACTTTCGCTTGCTAACAACACAATGGAGGGACCCTCTCGCTGGGCTAACCACTGCGTTACTCTAATCAACTACACAACTCAGGAGCTACGCTGACTCCTCAACGGGAACGATTTCCCAGCAAGCAAACTCTGAAGGGCAGCGAACTTCACACAAGCTCGCTGACTTGCTCAAACCCAAGGCAACAGCAACCAACTCAACTTGGAAGCAACACCCAAGGGAACTCAACCGATTGGACCACCAATCCGAACTAGCGTAACTTACTCAAAGCTGCCGAGGGAGGGGTCAACTCCCAAAACCTCCTGACTAGGAACAAGTCCTCAGGGCAACGCCCTCTTGCTCGAACCGAGCTAGCTCTTGAAACATCAAGAGAACCAAATCTTGGTCAACACCAAGCTCCAACTAGCCTCCAAACCGGAACCAATCCGGACTCTGCTCCAAACAAGCACTAGCTTACTAGACTACCAAGTCTGCAAGCAACTCACCCAAGGAACACTGCCTGGGTCTAACTGAGCTCTGGAGAGGATCTCCACAACCTAGGGATCCTCCGATCACCCTCCGACACACACGGTCGTCAAAAGATCTACAGACAACCGGCTACACGGGCACAATCCTCTCCAGCATCTCAACTATGCTGGACAACTCCAACTTAAAAATCATGAGGACCGGAGACGCTACAGAAACTCACGCGGGAGAAACTCACGCGGCTCGTGACTGACTGACACGCAGGCGCAGTAGCACGGTGAAGTTTCTGCTGCATCGGCGCTGGGGTACACGGATGGGCGCAATGGCACGGCGCTGGCGCGCGAGACGCCTTGTGCGACAATCGGAGACACGGCAGCGGCGGCGCATGCAAAGACGCTTCGACTGGGCGCGACGCTTGCTGGGGGGCCACCACGCACGCGCGGCGCGAGCTCGGCTGGGCGATGGCGTCGCGCGCGCGACGGGCCGGGGCGTGTGGGGCGAGCAACGCGATGCGGCTGCGGCGACGGCGACGGCACACGTAGTCCGCGCGTCGCGGCGGCACGGGCTGCGCGTCTTCTTGGCGCGCTGAAATTTCTTTGGTGCGATCTGGCTGGGCTGCTCGGCTGGGTCACTTGGCTGGCCGGAACGACGCTTGGAGGACTCTCGGGAAGAAGAACACGACAATGGAGCTTGAGGAAGAGGGTTGGACGGCCAAGGCTTATTTGGAGAAGAAGCTCAAAAGACCTAATTTCCTTTCATTTAATCAAATGCACCAAAACCCAAAGAAATCAAGGCTAACTAAGATATGTTGCGGAAAGAATAACAAGATCCTCCTATGGCTCAACTGGCCACACCACCCACGTGACTTCCTAGTACCCCAGGTTCGAAACCCTGCTGCAACACAATTTTCCTTTATTTTTACTTCTGCATCTATCCTTGCTCAAACCCATCCACAAAGCCTAAAAAACCTACATAAACCCATCCACAAAGCCTCAAAAACCTACATAAACCCATCCACAAAGCCTCAAAAACCTACATAAACCCATCCAATAATTTTAGCAACTGGAAAAAGACATAAACGGCTCTGACGGCCGGACCAAATTACCAAAGTACCCCTAAGGCATACCTCGAAGATCGGGATGAAAAACCTGGGCTGTTACACTAGGACAAACTCAACTTTTCTGTATTGGTGTACTGACGACACTGGCTCAGGTGAGCCATCTACCTGACAACCGGCACGTGTACGCATACACCGCATGGTGCTGGAAACCAGTCAGGTTTAGGCCTACATAGTACTGACTTGGTCTAGGTCGACATGCCTAACAACTCGAAGAAAGGTGTCCACTGAGTCACGGTCCTGGAGGCCCTCACTAGCGATCCGAGTCAGCCTGCTGACACCTATCGCCCCAAGCTAAGACCCTCTCATAGCAGGCATACACTATGATCAGGGCCCACCTATAGGGCCACAAACTAGGCATCGCCGGGGGCGGCATGTTACATAACATCCCCAGCTATTGGGCGAGGGATTAAATCCTCAACGATACTGATCCATTGAGACAACAGTACGTCGTGTCTCTACAGCTTCTAGATGATGACAACTAAGAGTTCTATCACCAATGTTTAATAGCTCAGTCCCAACAGATCACCAAACATGCTCGATTGTTCTCATTCAGTCATCCTAACAGGATACTATGCATTACATGGTCAGAACTAGCTACATGCTAACACACATCATCACCAGCTCACACCCACACCAGAAGAAACATAGAATGAACATAAGAACAACCACATGCTAAGATCCCATAATCCTAGCATGCTTCACAAGGAAATACGATAATGAAAACCACATACAAGATGCACCCCGAGACCCCATAATCTCGAGGTACTAAAACATACCAAACAATTTAATAATTAATGCAATATTAGAACATGTGCATAGTGGCACTCCGGGACCCCATAATTCTGAGGCACAACATAAAGAGCAATTATAAACACATATACATACTACACCCATAACTACAACAATTCATATAAGAAATCCAACATCAGGCTACATCCATAACAAACAACAATACATAAAGTAGCATAATGAATTCGCCCTGTGCAGAGTCCACACAACCCGAGTAGAGAATCCTTACCTGAAAAAAGTGACACGAACGCACTCTTGAACTCCTACAGGAAAACAACACCGAACAACGCAACCTAACAATTTATTCTCAACAATCAGCCACTAAGATCCACACTAAACATCAACATTGAACTCTAAAAATCAATTCAACCCATACCCATTAGAGCTTGAGAAGAAACTTACCCAAAACCCGAAATCCACGCGGTTGTCCAAACACTTTACGAATCACAAAGCCATGAGACCTACAACCCACGCATCTCAAGCAACCCAAACACGAAACCATAGTCATTAGTAGAACCCACGTCGGTTAACAACAAAACACTGTTGAGAATAGAGATACTCACCTCCAAGGTCGGGACACAACGAACCCAGATGATCGAAACACACGAATGTAGCTGCTGCGAAACGCGACGTGCGGGAGGTGGCTACCGAACAGGGCAGTACAGGCGCTGAAAAAAGTGTAGATGGGCGTGTACGACTGGCAGACGGCGTGCGCTGCACTAGGCGGAGTCAAGCCCAGCAGAATGAGTAGGCGCTACGCGGAGACGCACGATCGCGTGCGAGGCAGGGAGCAAAGACTTGCACGCGCGGAGGAGTCGAGGTGCTGCGTGCGCTAACAGAGGCTGGTTTGCGTTTGCGCAGGCACTGCGGCAGGAGTCGTTGGCGCGAAGAGCTTTGGAGCTGGGTGGACGGGGTGAACGCAGGGCCACGAGCGCGCTGTGGGGGTTGTTTGCGGCTGCTCGCGAAACGGGAGGGAGGGGTGTGTTTGTGGCGGGTTTGGTGGCGGTCGGAAGCGGCTGGGTGATGTGGGGTTAGGGTTTGGATGAGAAGGAGGGGGAAGAAGAAGAAAGAAGGAGAAAAGAAAAAGAAAAAGAAAAAGAAAAGGCAAGAGGTTTTAAAAGTTATATATATATATATATATATATATATATATATATATATATTTTTTAATATCCAAATGGGCTTCCCTAATAATCCATGAAACCCCCCAATGTTTTATTACTATTATTTTTATTTTTACTTTTAAACTTAACTAAGAGTAAAAGAAATTAAATCCCTTTTTTGTTTGCAAATTTCTGGGGCATTACAGGGATTCTCTTATCTAGCAGAGTTGTCTACCGACATTATCCTTAATTCATTGCATGATGGGTTTAAAAACTTCAGTTTGAACTTTTACATCCAAGGGGGACAAGCAAACCTGCAAGAGTTGCATGGGATGCTAATTCAGGTAGAAAGGAACATCCCTGACAGACCTAAAAAACATAAGGATGTTCTTATGGTTCAAAAAGGGAAAGGGTTCAAGAAAACTGGGGCTGCTAAAAAAGAAAAGGGTATAATGGTAAGAAAGTTGCTTACATTACTTCTTCTAAAAAGCTAAAACCCAAACCAAAAGTAGCTGCGGAGCATAGGAGTTTCCATTGTAATGAAATTGGCCATTGGAAAAGAAATTGCCCCAAATTCTTGGAGAAAAAGAAGAATGGTACTTCTAGTCCAGGTATTTACTTTATAGAAGTAAACTTTGCAATTTCTACTTCTTCATGAATATTTGAAATTGCATGTGGTACCCACATTATTAGTAATGTACAAGGACTAACTAGAAGTAGAAAATTGGCAAAGAGAGAAGTTGTACTACGTGTTGGCAATGGAGCAAAAGTTGCTGCATTGGAAGTAGAAGTTTTTAGCTTGTCTTTGCCGTCTGGCCTAGTTTTGGAACTTAATGAATGTTATTATGTTCTTTCTATTACTAGAAACATTATCTCGATCCTTGTTTTGGATCGAGAAGGATTTTCAATAGAAAATAAAAATAGGAATTTGTTCTATTTATTTGAATGATTTGTTTTATGCCACTGCTAAGCTGTTAAATGGTTTGTATGTTCTAGATTTAAATACACACATCTATAACATCGAAAGAAAGAAACATAAATCAAATGACTCAAACCCAACCTACCTATGGCATTGTCGATTAGGCCACATAAGCTCAAAATGCATTGAGAAGCTCCATAAAGATGGCGTTCTCAACTCTTTTGATTTTGAATCATTTGATGTATGCAAATATTGTTTAATGGGGAAAATGACAAAGTTTCCTTTCACAGGTTCAAGTGAAAGAGCTAATGATCTCTTAGCTCTCAACATACAGATGTATGTGGACCTATGAGTATTTTGGCTAGGGGAGGGTATACTTACTTCATTACTTTTACAGATGATGTAAGCAGATATGAATTTGTTTACCTTATGAAGCAAAAGTCAGAATCATTTGAAAAGTTCAAACAATTCCAAAATGAAGTAGTAAATCAACTTGGGAAGAAGATTAAAGCATTACGATCATATCGTTGTGGAGAATATTTGACCCAAGAATTCAAAGATCATTTGAAGGATTGTGGAATACTTTCACAATGGACTCCACCAGGAACACCTCAGCTGAATGGTGTTTCTGAGGGGAGAAATCGAACCCTATTAGATATGGTTCGATCAATGATGAGTCTTGCTGATCCCCCATTTCCTTTTAGGGTTTTGCAATCGAGACTGCTGCATTCACACTTAACAGAGCTCTATCCAAAGCTGTGGAAAAGACTCCATATGAGATATGGACAGAAAAAGTTTAGAAAATGTCTTTGCTAAGGATATGGGGTTGTGAAGCTTATGTAAAACATTTACAATCTGATAAGCTATCACCCAAATTCGACAAGTGTCTCTTTGTTGGTTATCCTAAAGAGACAAAAGGGTATTACTTTTATAACCAAAGCAAAAACAATGTGTTTGTTTCTCGTGATGGTGTCTTCTTGGAAAGAGAATTTATTCCAAAGAAGACAAGTGGGAGTAAAAGTATATTTCTCGAAGAAGTTCGAGAAGAGCAACAAACGGATGAGGTGGTGCATTCCATTCACGTATCTCCTACCGTCACACATGGAGATGATTCATGCCAAGTTTCTAGATTTAACATAGAAACTTCTCCTATTGTTCCCCAACGTAGGTCGAGTAGGTCAATAATTTCACCAAAGAAATACGATGATTTCTTGTTGGTTGACAGTTTCGAAATAATGATTTTGGAACATCAATAACCTACTACTTATAAAGAAGCTTTGGAGAGCAAGGACTCCGAAAAATGGCTAGAAGCCATGAAATCTGAAATGGATTCTATGTCTGAGAATCAAGTATGAGACTTGATTGATTTGCCTAATGGAGTTAGACCTATTGTCTGCAAATGGATTTTTAAATTAAAAACAGACAAATATGGAAACGTTGCAGTTTTCAAAGTAAGCCTAGTGGCGAAAGGTTTTAGACAGATTCATGGTGTAGACTATGATGAAACCTTTTCACTAGTAGAAATGCTGAAATCCATAAGGATACTCCTTGCGATTGCTGCCTATCATGATTATGAAATATGGCAGATGGATGTTAAAACAGCTTTCTTGAATGAGTTCTTGAAAGAGGATGTGTATATGACACAACCTGAAGGTTTTCAAGATCCAGCTAATCTTGGGAGAGTATGTAAGCTTCAGAAATCTATTTATGGATTGAAGCAAGCATCTAGTAGTTTGAACCTCAGATTTGACTAGGCAGTCAAACAGTTTGGTTTCCTTAAAAATGAAGAGGAATCTTGTGTATACAAGAAGTTAAGTGGGAGCAGTGTTACCTTCTTTGTTCTGTATGTGGATGACATACTATTCATAGGAAACGATATAACCATGCTTGATTCAGTCAAGGATTGACTTAAAAATTGTTTCTCTATGAAAGACATTGGAGAGGCTGAGTACATTCTAGAAATAAGAATCTATAGAGATAGATCCAAGAAAATGATTGGACTTAGTCAAGAAACTTATATTGATAAGGTTCTTACTAAGTTCAAAATGAAAAACTCTAAGAGAAGTTTCATTCCCATGGAACATGGCATATCGATTAGTAAGACTCAGTGTCCTACAAGTCCTGATGCGGCTAAGCGTATGAGTATTGTTCCTTATGCTTCGACAATATGTTCAATCATGTATACCATGATTTGTACTCGACCAGACATTGCTCATGCTTTAAGCATATGTAGCAGATACTAGTCTAATCCAGGTGACACACACTGGATAGCAACAAAGAATATCCTTAAGTACTTGAGAAGAACTAAGGATAATTTTTTTGGTTTATGGTGGAGATAATGAGTTGGTTGTTACTAGATAAACTGATTCAAATGTTGTAGATCCACTGACTAAACCATTACCGCAGCCCAAACATGAGAGTCATATTAGGGCTATGCGTATTAGACATGTGGGAGAATGACTTTAGATTGTAAACTAGATGTTATTAATTGTAAAACCACTGGACAAGTTATTCAAATGTTTATCAATAAAAAAAATTTCTTATTTAATATCGGTTTAATATTAAATAAAATGTCCAAATGATTTGTGTTTTGGATAGGATTATCAAAACTGTTTTGATAATTGGAACCCTATAAGGTGAACTAAAAAAACACATCACATTAAATGTTCCTAGTCTAAATCACTAAGTTGGACATAAGTGATTATTTTAAAAGACTAGCGTATAATTGATTGATAGCGCAGTTCCATGGGCTATGGGGGACATGGAGATGCCTAGTCATTTATATGGATATATGTGATATATTGAAACATGACCTAACAAGGTTCTAATAGTAGAATCATTATTTTGTATTTAGTGGATTCCTTAAACATGAGTATAACATTACAACCACGATAAGATTGATTTGACTATGACACTATTAAACGCCGTGCTGTAAAATGAGATTTTAAAAACAGTGATCGGGTTGGTTAAGATTTGAGTGGGAGTTTTGGTCATACAAGAGTGGATAAATCATCATATTAGATAGGAATGATATCTGGGCCCTTTGATGAGCAAGAATTGAAAAATGCATGGCCATGCTCTATGAATTAAGAAGTTAATCTATGTTTTAACAATTCGAACTCGGATATCAAGGAATAGAATTTGAGAAACATCATGTATTACATCAGATGTTAATCATGTTGTCAAATTTTGGTATTAAGAGATTTAAGGAATTTAGTATTGCTAGCTTGTCTATGGACAAGTGGGAGATTGAAGGAATCGTGTCCTAAGACAAATCCCAACAATTACTAAATATAAATAGGAATTATTATGAAGATAATAATTAGAATTATTATGGAGATAATAATTTGTATATTTTAGTAATTAATAATTACTTGCTAGAGAATAATTATTATAGTTAGACTAATTAGATTGGGCTAACAACTAAAATATCTAATTCCTAAGAGGTCACACATAAAGCAATGGGCTGAACTAAATATAAAGCCTAAAAGGTTTTATATTGAATGGCAAATTAAGAGTACGTGAGTTTTGGTTTTCTCTGCTGGCCTAACCCTAAATATATATGAGGTCAGGAGAAATGAGAAATATACATCAGATCAATTTTTCCATCAGATAGAAAAACCCTAACCCCATTTTCTTATTGTGCCTCCACATCCCAATAAAAGTAAGAGAGGGAAATAGTTCCCTGCCTTCTATACTAGCATACGTAGGATTATTCCATTGTTGGTGGACTAATTGGAGGGGTTGTAGTTGGAGCCCTAACATCTCCTGGCAGCAGCAGCGTTCTTGCTTGGGAATCACGCATCAAAGGTTGTAATTCTTTACTTCCTATTTAATTCATATAATTATTATGCATGCGATTCTGTGATAGATGTTAGGAAATTGTTTCCTGAAATTTCGCTTTTTGCATCTATATTTTCCTATAGAAACCCCCAATTAGTTCATCCAAATCACAACAAAACCCAAATCTTAATGTACATTTTTATACAGGCGGAGCATGTGGGTACGAGAATTTGTACAACCAAGGGTACAGAACGAGCATGGCGGCGCTGAGTACAGCTCTGCTCAACAATGGGCGCCGAGTTGAGACCAACAACTCTACTTGAAATAGGACAAAGTGTACTGGTTTCTCTGGCTCTTTTCTTCCTAGCACTACTCTATTATCGATTTGTAGTTATTTGTATGTTTTATTTTTGTTAATGAAGTTCTCTGAAATTGTCAATGAAAACAGAGGATGATGAGATAGGAAAGTGAAGGTTTTGGTGAGAGAAAAAATGGCAGAAAGAGGAGGGAGGTGGGAGGAGGTTGAGTGGTGAGAGAAATTAACTTTTTTAATTCATTTCTTCCCACTTTAACATAATACTTAACGGCACATGGATGACAGTGATGAATTTTAAGCTTTTTCCATAGTTGGAGGACCAAAATAGAACCTTTGATAGTTGAGGGACCAAAATAGAACCAATCCAATAGTTGAGGGACCAAAATGGTATTTTAACCTATTTGAAAATTGTCTCATTTTAACAATAATTTTTTTAAATGACCCATTTTTACAATGACCTTAATGTTATAATCACAAATTGGTTGATATAGATAATTTTAAATGTGTTGGCTTACATTTAGTTAAATTTGAATTGTAGAAGGTTGTGTGTATTGGTACTTTATATTCCGAAGTCATTATTTGTTTATTGAACTCTTTTGCTTGTTAATTTAATATTATTAGTGCGAATATGTTGACAAAATTTTTTAATTCAATTTTGTTACTTTTTAATCTTTGTCGTGGATCAAAATATTCTTAATTAGAACTTAAGGAGTAATAAAGAACGTAAGAAACAAAAACGTGAAAGTTAAGAAGACAGGTAATTAGGCCGACCTCTTAAAGAGAAAAACCAAAAAAGCAAGCAGACTCTCAATATGGGAGACCGAGAAGAGGCCAAGCCTAGCCCCATTTTGTCTTTCGCTTGTATTAAAATTATGAACAAATTGGTACATTATGGGCATTTTCGTAATTTGGTACCTCTAAGTGGTTAAACTGCAATTAATAATAGATTTGAGTGAACCTTTCAATATTATTTAATGGAGGGTTGAAAATGGAAGTAGTCATAAATTTCTTTTATTATAAATTATTAGCTAAATAAACGGTAGCCCCCATGTTGCCTCTTGTTCACTGCAAATTGTATTTTCTTGCAACCTATCTCTCTCTCCCCTTCACGTTAATTTAAGCTATCCAACTGTGATTATAGTCCTTGAATATCTCAAAAAAAAGCCCCCAAAAAAATTGTGGAGAGCACAGCAGGGTAGTTAGTATGTTTGCATTCTGGTTCGATCATCAGCCTTTTCCTTTTGTGATGAAAGCCCAATATTTAAACACCAGGGTAGTTACTAATAATGTACGACATTATCCTAGTTTTGACGTCTGGCCTTGCCACTTGAGCCACCGAGCGCTCTTGTTAATCGCGCGCCATCTTGTATATACGCCGTGCTTCAAGGGAGTTTAGTTTAAAAGCAAATCGCCTGAGCCTTCTTCCCCATTTCTTCTTCTTCTTCGCGATTTCTCTTCTCCGACCGACTCACTTCTCCCTCGCGATTTCTTCCCTCGCCAGCTCCAATTCGACCGAGTTTCCTCTCCCAAATTCGAAGTTGATCTCTCCTCGAGTAGCTGGTAAGTTCTTCTCCTTCCTCTTCTCCTCCAATTCCATCAATTTCGTCCCCTGTTTTCGTTGTTGCCATGGCCGGCCGAGAAGAAGTGATCTCCTTGTGGATTTTATGCAGCTAGTGTAGGGGAATTCATCCAACAACAAATCGTTCACCAAATCGCTCGCCAATTCGCCAATTTCGCCAGCCAATTCGCTCGCCCGTGTTCGCCGGCTTCGTTCGCGCAGAAGTAGGGTCCGACGAGCCACGCCGCACACTGAATCGCGCCAGCGCGCGCGTCCTCGCCTCAACGTCGTGTCGCGTGTCCTGCTGCCGAGCCGAGCCGCCAAGCCGAGCCGCGCCGAGCCGAGCTGAGCCGAGCCTAATTATTTTATTTAATTTAATTTAGATATTGTGTGCAATTGTCTTGTGCTTGTTAGGTTACCGGTAGCTAGTTCGAGATCGTTCGCAGCTTAGGTTTTCGTGTAATCGCCCCCAACCAAGGTAAGGCTTTCTTACCGGAGTTGTGTGGACCCTGCGATATATTATGTGATTGCTGATTGATTGCTTGTTTGTGTTTATTGACATGTATAGCTAAGTCTCAGATTCAATTCCTCGATCGCATGAATTTCTGCGTTGTTTCTCATGTTAGTCCATGCTAGGTTGTTCCTTCTGGCATGCTCGTATCTGTTCTTGCTTCATAGTATCATGCTAGGTTCGTTGTATTCTTATTGAGCACGTGTTGGAATATATTGGATTGTTTGCTGATTGCTATGACAGGTTAGAGTGCAGGTAGATAGCATCATCCGGGTCGGGTGCATAACGAACCTTGCATCCCCGACAGGGACGTACGAGATGGAGCTCCGTCCCCGATCCCGTTAGGGGAATAGCTAACCCTAACGGCCGCCCCGCAATCTGGGTGAGGGTGGCTGATCGTTAAATGCCCCAACGGTCGGGATGATGACTTGGCATTGCCTCGCCCCCGGCGATCGGCACGCGTCCTCGCCGAGTTCGGTAGTAGCCCTTCATTGCCATCTGTTAGGGCAAGGACGGCTTCTCGGTGTAAGCCTACCACGACCGGTTCCTTAGCCTCAAAGCGGTGGTTCAGCCGACATAGTTCACGTGTCCAGTCTCTCACACCCTATGTCGCTGACACCGATCCAAAGATTTAGTTAGGCGTGGTGACTGGACATGGGTAGCTTGCCACTAGACCCGGCACCCCCCATAGTCTGCAGTAGCACGCGGTGCATGCTTACGCTCATTACAGCGCCGACCGGAGAGCTCCTCGGGATCTTGAGCTAGTGTACCTTTCATTCGACAAGAGACGAAGCCGAGGCCGACTCGTTTCTCGTATAGGGCGTATTGTGTGGTGGATTGTTTGGTGGATTATTCCGGACTAAGACCCTGAGTTGGCATCCGAGGTCCAAGTATGGACTCAAGCTATGTGCACTATTCTGTGTTTATACTCATAGCTTGCATACACTCATCTAGATGACCATGTATATCGTATTGTACCCCGGTTGGGGATTCTTACTGAGTAATTCGTTACTCACCCTTATTACTGTGGTTTTCAGCAAGTAACCAAGATGCGAGACAGGATGGCTGAGGAGGAGCTGTGATCATGGGGCCCAGCCGTCAAACTCTGATCTTGTGTTATGACTCTTTATGTTTTATTTTCCCCTGAATGCATGTAGCGGGGCACGGAGCCCTAGGAGGTTTTATAAATGTTTTGTGGATTCTAGCATTGTTGTATCTGGACAGGTTTTGAATGATTTTAATAAATCTCTGATCAGAGTAAACTTTGGAAATGTATTTATCTTGGAACAGGTTCTTGGAAACAGGGACAGGTTTGAGGAAAATTGTCTGGACTTTGAACTGAATGTTGAATGTTTTGTTTTTAATTGGAATCCGAAATCATGTCGTATAATGTCCTTTACTTTGAATGCATGCATTGGGGTAAGGGCCCATTTAGAGCCCCATTCGGGTCGGGTCCTTAAAGTTGGTATCAGAGCTCAGTGTCATAGATTCTGTAGATTGACCTTTTGTTGTAGGTCGTTTTCCCATGATCACCAGCACTCCGACAGTCATCAGGTAGGCCTAAGTTTACTATTTGTTGTAGAAAAGGGTTAAGAATTTACAATACCTTTCATCTAGTGTATGCCTTGTATAGTGTTGTAGAGCGGAGACGAGCAGGTTCTGACTAGTTATTGGTTTGAGCTTAGATCGCTAGCATGCCACTCACCCGCGCCGGAAGAGGACGTCCGAGAGGAGGCCAAGGTGTCAAGATCGGATCTGACACCGCAGGGACATCGTCCCAAGCTGAGACTGATAGCATTCCGCCTGTAGCTCCCCCTGTTGCGCCCAGAGTAGGAATTGAGGCGATTGAGCGCCGTGAGACTGCTCTTGGAGCAGAATTTGCTGATTCTATGAGGGCTATGGTGGTCGACCTATTGAGTGGCCAGAGGGCAGAAACCCATGCTTTGTTGGCCACGCAGAGGGAAGAGTCCCGAGCCCAGATCGAGCAGTTGACTCGCTTGTTTCAGTAGGGCACAGCTCCGAAGGAGCCAGCAGCCCTTGTGGCAGATGTGGCAGAGGATGCCGAGGAGCTTGGCAAATGGTTGAAGGATTTCGTGAAGTGGAACCCAGAGAAGTTAGATGCCACATGTGATGCCTTAGCAGCAGCCAGATGGATTGCCCATTTGGAGTACACCTTCCTGATTATGGTGTGCCCCGATGTTCAGAGGCCGAGGTGTGCAACCCATGTGCTAGGAGGCACAGCTAGATGGTGGTGGGAGTCCACTCTGAGTGAGAGACCAGCTGGGTCTCCACCTGCCACCTGGGAGTTCTTCAAGTCTGAGTTCAGGGTCAAGTATATTAGTGATGAGGCCCAGGAGAAGATGGTAGAGCTTTTTCAGAATCTGAAGCAGGGATCTGATTCTATAGAGGAGTATGAGAGGAAATTCTCGGAGTATGGTTATTTTGCTCCGCAGTTGATAGCCACCCCGGAGTTGAAGATTCGAAAGTTTATTTCTGGATTGAGGCAGGGTGTGTCCCAGGATGTCAGGGCTCAGTCGCCTGACACTTATGTTAGAACTGTTCAGCTAGCCACAATCTATAATGGAAAATATCCTGTTGAGCAGATTGTTGCCGCTCCGGTTCAGCGTCCTGTCCCAGCTGTAGTGGGGCAGAAGAGGAGGTTTGAGTTCAGAGGAGGCGGCCAGCGTAGCCAAGGACAATTCCAGAACGGGGATCAACGTAGAGTTCCGGCTCGTTTCCTGCGTCGCCAGTAGGGCGGTCCCAGGCAGATTCCCGTCTGTGCTACATGTGGAAGAGCCCACTTTAGAGCTTGTCAGACCGGGCCCAGGCTGTGTTTCCGATGTGGTAAAGAGGGCCATCTGGCCGTTTCTGTGATCAGCCAGCTATGGCAGTTTAGCCAGTGCAGCAGCAGCAGGGTCGGGTGTTCGCTACGAACCGTCAGGAGGCCGAGCGTGCGGATGCCGCTGTGGCAGGTACGCTTCTTGTTTTGGATCATTGTTCATTTGTCTTGTTTGATTCTGGTTCTATGCATTCGTTTGTATCTGTATTGTTTGCTGAGCATGCTAGGTTGAGACTAGAGCCTCTAGGTTTTGAGTTATCTGTTGCAACTCCTTCGGGAGTTAATATGTTGGCTAGAGATAAGATTAAGGATGGTCGGATCGAGATATCCGGGGAATTGCTTGTAGCTACGCTCATAGTTCTGCCTATGAGTGGTTTCGATGTGATTCTTGGTATGGAGTGGTTAGCTGCTAACCACGCGTTGATTGACTGCCACCGGAAAGAAGTAGTGTTCAAAGCCACGGGTCGCCCCACCTTCGTGTTTCGTGGAGTCCAGGGTGGAGGTTGCCCGCCGATAGTGTCTGCTGTGAAAGCTCATCGTTTGCTAGCTCATGGAGCTTGGGGCTACCTAGCCAAGTTGTTCGGAGAGAACCGCCCCTCACTGACTGTTGATCAAGTGCCGGTAGTGGGAGAGTTTGCGGATGTGTTTCCTGAGGAATTACCGGGGATGCCCCCGAAGAGAGAGGTTGACTTCACAATTGAGCTCGAGCCAGGGACCCTCCCTATCTCGAAGGCTCCGTATCGTATGGCGCCAGCTGAGTTGAAGGAAGTAAAGGTTCAGTTGCAGGGGATGTTAGATCGAGGGTTCATCCATCCGAGTGTGTCCCCGTGGGGAGCACCAGTTCTGTTTGTGAAGAAAAAGGATGGTTCGATGCGCCTATGCATTGACTATCGCGAGCTTAATAAGGTGACAGTGAAGAATAAGTGTAATAACCCAAGGTTTTGTATTTGAAATAAGACTTATGGCACACTTGTAGTTAAGTTAAAGTTAAAGGGCATTTTGGTCAATTGTAAGGAGATATTTAAGCTTCTTTTGAGAACCCCAAATCCCTAAACCCATCATGCGTCGTCGCTTCATCGCCTCTTCTCCATTGAGGATTTCCACTACCGGGTCGCATGGGTTCGTTTCGAGCAAAGACCGCCATCGCCGGAGGCGAGCTCGTCGCAGCAGTGGGTTTCACTCGGGGTTCGCTCACGAGGTGTGTAGGTCGCGCAGCAGCCTTAGGGTCGTGGGCCGCTGTCGGCCGTGTGGGTGTGTGTCACCGAGTGGCTCGCGTGGAGCAGGGGGCGGTCGCGCGAGCGGAGCGGAGCTCGCCGGGCCGGACGCTGCGTGCGTGTGCACCGGCGGACGCCGCGAGCAGCGCGCGGTGGTGGCACGACGCGCGCGCGCAGCCGAGGGGGCGTCGCGAGCAGCGTAGCGGCTACCGGTCGCGCGCGCGCGCGTGTGCAACCGAGGAACGCCGCGAGCGGTCGAGAGTCGTGGCCGGCCGATCGCGCGCGTGTGCGTCAAACCGTGAGGTTCGCGTCTTTGTCGCCGGCCACCGTCGCCGGTCGTTGCAAGTGTTGTGGGTAAGGTTCTCTCTTCTTTCTTTCTCTTATTTTTAGTTAGAGTGAAAATGGTGGCCAAATGAAGAAGAAGGTGGGTGTTTGGAAGTTGGGTTGTGTTATTTAAGTTGGGATAAGGCTATTCTAATGAGGAATAGGGGCTCATTTGGTTCAGGTTCAAGTTATTTAAATGTGGATTTAGGCTTGTTTGGTTGTTGGTTTATGGCTAATCAAGTTAGGATTAATAGTGTTTGTTTGGGTAAATTGCAAGTATTGACCAGTTTGACCTTTATGTTGACCAGAGTTGACCGAAGAGATTCCTCGTTCTTCGAGCTGAGTCCGGGAGGGCGCCAGGGCACGTTTTTCGAGGTTCTTCACTGATTGCTAAATTTGACCTTCTGGATCCATTTTTAATGGTTTAAGGTGCTAGTTTTGACCGGTTTGCTTGTTTCAGGGCTCGGAGTTGTGTTTGACTTTTGAGGGCTTCTAGGTTATTCTAAAGTGTTGTTTGGGAGGTTCAGCCGAGGTAAGGGACCCGTTACCCCCTTCTCGAGGCTCGTGGCTATTACATGTGTTGGATTGACTGTATTCACTTACGTGTTTGATGTGGCATAATCTGTGTTGTTTGTGCTTGCATTGATTATATTGAGAGCATGCAAACATATGATTGATATCATGTTAAGGCAAGCATGTAGATTATGTTGATTATATGGACATGCATGAACTACTGTATGTTGATTGATAGAGTCGGTCTCGCATGATGATCTTTTTGTGTCCCATTGGGGGCTTGCATGATGTTTGATGCACGGCTTGGTGCTTCGTTTGGACGCAAACGAGACACGGAGACCGGATAGAGGATACTAGTAAGCGGATGTGCATGGTTTGTGGCCGGCACGTTCTCGATGGGGGATTTGTGGTCCCTCGCCGTCGGGTTCCCGTGGATGGTTGGCCCACCAGGCTCACGGCCCTGTCGGCATTTTACTAGTAGCCTAGGGTGCTCTCCAGGTATGTGGTTGGGTTTGTGGCCCTTTGGTGAGCGTGCTGGATCCACCCTCACCGTGAGTATGAGACCTGTGGGATTTGTGGTCCCTTAGCTACCAGGCTTCTCTACTCGCAGGATCCCTCGGCTGGGCAGTATCCCGCATTGCCTTAGAGATTTGTGGTCTCTATTGGCCTTTAGGTCTTTGGTTTGTGGCCTCGCATCGCTCTGCGTGGCGTGGATCTTGGACATGGTTCCTAACCCTTTTCGCCAGAGAGCTCGGGTTTTGTGGACCCCTTGATTATGTTGCTATCTTGCATGTTCGTGATGCTTTTGACCTGATGCATGTCTTTACCCCGAGGTGGGGAATCCTTACTGAGTTGCAAAACTCACCCTTTCCACCGTGGAATCCCACAGTACTACGAGATTGTATCGAGATGGGTGATCGGACGAGTGAAGATGACCATGGGACCCACCGCATTATTCCTGTCTAGAGTCGTCTAAATTTCTTCTTTCTCGCATGAACTATTTAAGGGCGTGATAAATGGAACTGTTTTATCGAGTTTTTATGTTTTGACTTTAGGGTACCCTAAGATCGCTTTTTAATGAATTTATCTCTTATAACCTTGTTCTTCCGAGTTGTTTTGAAGGAGTTTTGTTTTAAATTTACATGCCCGAGATTGCGAATACTATTTTCATGCATTGTGAGTTAAGGACTTAGGTTTAGACCCTAGATTGGGTCTGGTCTTTCTGAGCTTGGTATCGAGCTCGAGTCATAGATTCTCAGAGACTAGCTTACATCGTAGGGTCGTTGTTTTGGTCCCCATGGTCTTCACCATCGATCTCCATCAGTAACTTGGTAGTGGATTAAGGATTTTACAAAGATGCTTAGTTATGATTAACACGGTTTGTTTATTGTATGTTATTTCTTATTATCATACTTGCATGCTAGCCCAAAGCTTTTGGAGGGGACCGAGATGTCCCTAAGTATGTTGTAAATCAGGGAGATTCCTAGTAGAGTTACTAGAAACTTTGTTAAAGGTTTAAGGGTCATTGAGCAGCTTGAGTTTTCGAGCTCAAGAGGAGCACCGATCTAGAGGTGCAATTTTCTAGAGGTCAGGATGAGGTGTAACCATAAAGTTGGATCAAAAGGCACTCAGTGTTGTTGCTGATGTTCAAAATTGAGTGTAAGATTAGGTGTTGGTTGTTTGCAAGCTAGAAAACAATTTCAAGGATCTCTTCAGGGTGTGTTGGAGGTTGATCAGTGTCTACACTTTTGCAAATGCTCGTGGATTTGAGCAATGATTAAAAAAAAAAAAAAAAAAAAGAAATTTTCAAAGGTCTTAAGAGAGTTTTAATAGTGGGATCTCTACCACCTTGTTGGATTGTCTAAAACCCATTTAGTAGCTGAGGCGTGGTTGTCGCTGTTCGAGATGATCTTCAACCACCAAGTTTGCCCAGTGGGGGTAGGAGATTCAACGTGATGTTTCACTTGGGAGTTTGAGACAAAAGTCTGGAAATGGTCTATGCTGATTTTTCCTAGAGGGTTCGACCGCTTCGAGTTCATTGACCTCGTAGAGCCGCTTTGGCTTGCCAAAGGTTGATAAGCAGAGGGTGTCGATTCGGTTCTCCTTCTTTCAAGCAGGGAATGATGCAAAGTCGGGCTTTATGTAACTAATTGGACTTGCAAGTTTTTCCAAGGAGCTCTCTCATGTTGTTTGGCAAGAGAGAAAGTTGAGACTACCAAATCATCTAGGTTTGGGAGTCAGCAGCAAGTTTAAAGATTCGATGGGTTTGAGGTCAAGCCAGTTGGAGGGCTGTGTTTGGTGAATCGTTAGATGCCGTCCCAGGTTGCCTCTAAGTATGTTTTATCCAATTCTTGGTTTGGAGGTGGTTGTCAGAGAACCATGTTGTGATTGCTAGCAGTGTAAGGAAGTGTTCTTTAGGCATCTTAGAAGGCTGAGCTGTTAGCTCAAAAGCAGGAAGTAAGAGAGAGTCTTTCGTCGATTTCACCAAGAAGGTAAGGAAGCGCTTAGCTAAGGAAGTGTGGGATTTATTACATCAAGATTAGAAGTATGAAGTTTTGAGTGGGTCATTAGTTCAGCCTCCGGTGGTGATAAAGTTCGCCGATGTATATCTTGTGGATCTGACAAGATTGCCTCCGCCCCGAGCAGTGTTCTCTTAAGTTGAACTTGAGCTGGGGAGCGACCCCATCTCAAGATTTTCGTTTGGATGACCTCGGTAGGGTTAAAATAACTTGAAGGTTCAGTTGCAGGAATTAGTTGATAGTGGTTTCGTCCGTCCAAGTGTGTCATTGTGGGAGCACTTAGGCTGCTTCTTAAGGAGAAAGATGGACCTATGAGCTTTGTGTTGGCTATGTAAAGCTTGTTAAGGTATCGCTTGAGTTCGGATACTCATTCGATCAACATCGGGCGTCATAGTGGTTATCCAGATTGTTTGGTTGTGGCTTCCATCAATTGAGGATCAAGGAAGAGACGCGTCTAAGACAACTTTTAGATCTTGCTTCGGTCACTGGTATTTCTTAGTGATGTCAATTGAATTGTCAATTGTCGTGCAACGGTTATGGGCATGATGGATAGAGTATTAAGGATTTTTGAGCAAGTATGTGTTCGCACATGATCGATATCTTGGTTTGCTAAGTTATAGTCAGATCACGATGAGTGGACATGAGTTTTGTTAGCACTTCGGGGAAGTGGTTTGTTTGCTAAGTTTCTAAATGTGAGTTTTGGTTGGATTCAATGGCCTTCTTTAAGGCCATGTGATTTCTCGTTAAGGAATTTCAGTGGATCTTATTGTGACCAATGCAGTGAGCAGTTAGAACCAGGTTGACATCAGTTGTAGAGGACCAATGACACAGTTCGCCAGAGAGAGCCGAGCGTTGTGTGATCAGTTGAGTGCGAGACTGATTCAGTATTTTGAGAAGATGTTTGATTTCAGCACCATTTGGTCAGTACCTGAGAGGTTAGAGGGATTGTGGCTTGCAGTGATGCTTCTAAGAAGGTCTGTGTTGTGCCCTTGCTGAGATAGAGAATAGTACTAGCGTGTGGGCCCGACAGCTTAAGTCGTATGAGCAGATCTTTGATTCACGTCCTGAAGTTAGCATTTGTGGTATATGCTTGGAGATCCTACATGCGTTGCGTGTTTGGAGAGAAGTTGTAGTTTTCGTGGTTCCTAAGAGATTTAAAGTATTGTTTCATCCAGAATGAGCTGTTGTGAGGTAGCACTGGTTGTTTAAGCTTGTAAGACTATGATTGCGAGGTTCCTTACTACCATGGTAAAGATCTTGTGGTTGCTCTTGCACTAAGTAGAGAAGTTCATTTTTAGTGGAGTTTGTTGTTTCTCTGTTGTTAGGGCCTTGTCTCGACCGAGAACAGTGGTGTTGATTGAAAGACGTTAGTTTAGTTATCAGTGCGGTTGTTGTGAGGCCGAGATTTGTAGCCAGTCAGTTACAAGCGAGATTGCAGTCGGGAGAGCACACTCAGATATATGTTGCTCCTATTGTGAGTGGCAGCTCAGTTAGAAACTCAGTATGTCTGTTGATGTTGAAATTAGGCCCAGGTTCTTGTTAGATGTGTATAGTTCGTCGTTTTCTTGGCACCTCGAGGTTACCAAGAGTTATGGAGGTCAAAGGATTCTGCGACTATGGATTATCGAGCAGCGAGATTGTTGGAGTTCCAGTTTGGGGTTGAATTTTTAGCAGGTGAGTTTGCTTGGTTGTTGCAGCCCCTTAGTTCCCAGAGTGAAAGTGGAACGAGGTCTCTATGAGTTTCATTTCAAGACTTTCTAGGACGCTGAGAGGTTTCACCATGATATTGGCGATTGTGGATCGTCTTACTAGTAGCACAATTTATTCCAAGAAAGCTGGATTGTTCTGTTGAGAAGTGAGCATAGTTTTACTTGAGAAGGATTTTCAAGTAGCATGGGGTTCCTGACAGTATCGTTGTAGAAAGAGGCATTCAGTCCACTTCGCACTTTTGGGAGAGCCTTCAGGAAGGCAGTGAAACTACCTGTAAGTTCAGTGCAGCTTTTTATCTGTAGAAAGATGATCAGGCCGAGAGAGTCAGTAAGATCTTAGAAGATATGTTGAGTTCCGTTGAGTTTTTCTCTCTATGCGGATGATACAAGTGGATGTATCTGAGGGAGTTTGCTTGTACCAGTTATCAGTCCATTGTTCAGTTGGGACTGTTTGAGGCACTGTTTGAAAAGTGGTAGATCTCCTGTCCCTTGGGATGAAGTTGAAGAAAGAATGTTGTTAGGGTCTGAGTTGTTGTAGTGCCCAGTGATGCAGTTCATGAGATCCATGCTAGAATGATTATAGCTCGGGGCCGTTAGAAAAGTTGTGCAGACGTTTGTCGCAGAAATATAAAACTTGAGATTAGCAGGATTGTGTTTTAAAAGTGGCATCGTTGTGGGGAATGCAGAGTTTTGAGGTAATAGAGAGCTGAGCCTGAGTGGTTTGCTTGCTTGTAATTTCTTGAGTGAGTTAGTGCAGTATGTGTCGTTCAGTTGTTTCCGTTGTTGTTGCATTAATGCGATGTTAACTATGCCTATGTCATTGCATGTTTCATTGTTTCATCAGTATGGGCTAGGCTTGTTCCATGTTGATCATGAGCCTTTGGGGTTAAATGAGATCTTAGCTTTTGAAGAGAAACTTGTTGAGATTTTGAGACCGAGATTGTAAAGTATGAGGATCAGTGAGTTGCTTTCGTTAAAGTATCGTTGAGGTGGTTATGCACTCTTGTTGTTTTGGGTTATTTGAGCCTTAGTCAACTTTCGAGGACGAAAGTTTTCTAAGGGGGGAATATTGTAATAACCCAAGGTTTTGTATTTGAAATAAGACTTATGGCACACTTGTAGTTAAGTTAAAGTTAAAGGGCATTTTGGTCAATTGTAAGGAGATATTTAAGCTTCTTTTGAGAACCCCAAATCCCTAAACCCATCATGCGTCTCGCTTCATCGTCTTCTCCATTGAGGATTTCCACCGGTGGGTCGCATGGGTTCGTTTCGAGCAAAGACCGCCATCGCCGGAGGCGAGCTCGTCGCAGCAACGGGGGTTTCACTCGGGGTTCTCGTCACCGAGGTGTAGGTCGCGCAGCAGCCTAGGGGTCGTGGGCGCTGTCCGGCCGTGTGTGTGTGTGTGCAACCGAGTGGCTCGCGTGGATGCAGGGGGCGGTCGCGCGCGAGCGAGCGGAGCTGCTGCGCCCGGACGCGCGCGCGTGTGTGTGCCGGCGGACGCCGCGAGCGGCGTGTAGCGTGGTGGTCGGCACGCGCGCGCGCAGCACGAGGGGCGTCGCGAGCGCGTGTGTAGCAATTGGTCGTCGCGCGCGCGCGCGGTGCACCGAGGAACGTCGCGAGCGGTGGTCGAGAGTGGCGGGCGGTCGCGCGTGTGCGCAAACCGTGAGGTTCGCGTCTTGTCGCCGGCCACCGTCGCCGGCCGTCGTGCAAGTGTTGTGGGTAAGGTTCTCTCTTCTTTCTTTCTCTTATTTTTAGTTAGAGTGAAAATGGTGGCCAAATGAAGAAGAAGGTGGGTGTTTGGAAGTTGGGTTGTGTTATTTAAGTTGGGATAAGGCTATTCTAATGAGGAATAGGGGTCATTTGGTTCAGTTCAAGTTATTTAAATGTGGATTTAGGCTTGTTTGGTTGTTGGTTTATGGCTAATCAAGTTAGGATTAATAGTGTTTGTTTGGGTAAATTGCAAGTATTGACCAGCTTTGACCTTTATGTTGACCGAGTTGACCAAGAGATTCCTCGTTCTTCGAGCCGAGTCCGGGAGGGCGCCAGGCACGCGTTTTCGAGGTTCTTCACTGATTGCTAAATTTGACCTTCTGGATCCATTTTTAATGGTTTAAGGTGCTAGTTTTGACCGGTTTGCTTGTTTGAGGCTCGGAGTTGTGTTTGACTTTTGAGGGCTTCTAGGTTATTCTAAAGTGTTGTTTGGGAGGTTCAAATAGAGGTAAGGGACCCGCTACTCCCTTCTCGAGGCTCGTGGCTATTACATGTGTTGATTGATCAGATTCACTTACGTGTTTGATGTGGCATAATCTGTGTTGTTTGTGCTTGCATTGATTATATTGAGAGCATGCAAACATATGATTGATATCATGTTAAGGCAAGCATGTAGATTATGTTGATTATATGGACATGCATGAACTACTCTATGTTGATTGATAGAGTCGGTCTCGCATGACGATCTTTATGTCCCATTGGGGGCTTGCATGATGTTTGATGCACGGCTTGGTGCTTCGTTTGGACGCAAACGAGACACGGAGACCGGATAGAGGATACTAGTAAGCGGATGTGCATGGTTTGTGGCCGGCACGTTCTCGATGGGGGATTTGTGGTCCCTCGCCGTCGGGTTCCCGTGGATGGTTGGCCCACCAGGCTCACGGCCCTGTCGGCATTTTACTAGTAGCCTAGGGTGCTCTCCAGGTATGTGGTTGGGTTTGTGGCCCTTTGGTGAGCGTGCTGGATCCACCCTCACCGTGAGTATGAGACCTGTGGGATTTGTGGTCCCTTAGCTACCAGGCTTCTCTACTCGCAGGATCCCTCGGCCTGGAGCAGGTATCCCAGATTGCCTTAGAGATTTGTGGTCTCTATTGGCCTTTAGGTCTTTGGTTTGTGGCCTCGCATCGCTCTCTGCGTGGCGTGGATCTTGGACATGGTTCCTAACCCTTTTCGCCCAGGAGCTCGGGTTTTGTGGACCCCTTGATTATGTTGCTATCTTGCATGTTCGTGATGCTTTTGACCTGATGCATGTCTTTACCCCGAGGTGGGAATCTCATCGAGTTGCAAAACTCACCCTTTCCACCGTGGAATCCCACAGTACTACGAGATTGTATCGAGATGGGTGATCGGACGAGTGAAGATGACCATGGGACCCACCGCATTATTCTCGTCTAGAGTCGTCTAAATTTCTTCTTTCTGCATGAACTATTTAAGGGCGTGATAAATGGAACCTGTTTTATCGAGTTTTTATGTTTTGACTTTAGGGTACCCTAAGACTGTTTTAATGAATTTATCTCTTATAACCTTGTTCTTCTGAGTTGTTTTGATGGAGTTTTGTTTTAAATTTACATGCCCGAGATTGCGAATACTATTTTCATGCATTGTGAGTTAAGGACTTAGGTTTAGACCCTAGATTGGGTCGGGTCTTTACAATAAGTACCCGTTGTCCCGTATCGATGATTTGTTCGATCAGCTTCAGGGAGCTTCCGTGTTCTCCAAGATAGATTTGAGATCCGGTTATCATCAGTTGCGGATTAGGGACGCCGACATTCCTAAGACAGCTTTCAGGTCTAGATATGGACACTATGAGTTTGGGGTCATGTCGTTTGGATTGACTAATGCACCAACAGCGTTCATGGGCATGATGGATAGGGTGTTCAAAGCATTTTTGGACAGCTTCGTCATCGTGTTCATTGATGATATTCTGATCTATTCAAGGACCAGGGAGGATCATGCAGAGCATTTGAGGCAAGTGTTGGCAGCTTTGAGGGAAAACCAGCTTTATGCAAAGTTTTCCAAATGCGAGTTCTGGTTGGAACAAGTGGCCTTCCTAGGTCACGTAGTTTCGAGGGATGGTATAGCTGTGGATCCCGCAAAGATTGAGGCCGTGAGTTCGTGGGCCAAGCCGACTTCGCCACGAGATACGCACTTTACAGGTTTGGCGGTTTACTACCGTCGGTTCGTTAAGGACTTTTTCTGCCATAGCCTCGCCCCTCACTCGTCCGACGAGGAAGGGTGTCGAGTTTGTTTGGGACAAGAGGTGTGATGAGTGCTTTGCCGTGCTCAAGCGCGCTTGACTTCAAGACTGATGTTGGCGATCCCGAGGGGACATGTGGTTTCGTGGTCTACAATGATGCTTCCAAGTTCGGGTTAGGTTGTGTGTTGATGCAGCACGGGAAGGTCATTGCTTATGCTTCCCGCCAGCTGAAGCCATATGAGCAGAACTACCCGACTCATGATATGGAGTTGGCAGTAGTGGTGTTCGCACTAACGATTTGGAGGCATTACCTGTATGGTGAGCGAATTCAGACGTTTACCGATCACCAAAGCCTCAAGTATCTGTTTACTCAGAAGGAGTTGAATATGAGGCAGAGGAGATGGTTAAAGTTGGTAAAGGATTATGACTGCGAGATTTTGTACCATCCGGGTAAAGCCAATGTTGTAGCTGATGCTTTGAGTAGGAAGACGTCGCACTCCGCGGTGTTGTTGAATTCCCAGCCCAGATTGCGGAGAGAGTTCGAACGGGCTGAGGTTGTAGTGTTGTTGGGTGAGGTTACCGCCAGAGTAGCTCAGTTGACAGTTCAGCCATCGATTAGGCAGCGGATTGTCGATAGCCAGCTGAGTGACCCCGCCCTTAAGAGATTGTTTGACAGAGTTAGTGCTGACTGGAAATTTTGACTTCGTTTATTCACCAGACAGTGGGCTGACTTACAGAGGCTGGTTGTGCGTTCCGGATGTGGCAGGATTGCCAGCAGAGTTGCTCTCTGAGGCCCACAGTTCTCCGTTTGCTTGGCATCCCGGGGGTACCAAGATGTATCAGGACCTTAAGCAGACATTCTGGTGGATGGGTATGAAAAGAGATGTTGCGGAGTTTGTCAGTCGGTGCCTCACTTGTCAGCATGTAAAGGAGCCTGTGCAGAGACCAAATGGCGAGTTGTTGCAACCACGAGTGTGCCTCGAAAGGAAATGGGAAGAGATCTCCATGGACTTTATTTCTGGTTTGCCGAGAACTCCGAGGAAGTTCTCTCAGATTTGGGTGATAGTCGACCGATTGACTAAGAGCGCACACTTCATTCCCGATAGAGACATTATACCGTGGAACAGTGGGCGCAGTTGTTTTTGGAGCAGATCATTCGTGACCATGGTGTGCCGGTGAGGATTGTGTCGGACCGTGATTCGAGGTTCACTTCTGTTTTCGAGAGCGCTCCGTAAGGGTTTAGGCACCGAGTGCGATTTCAAGATACTTTTTCACCTCGCATCGATGGGATGATCGAGAGGGTGAACCAGATTCTTGAGGACATGTTGAGGGCTTGTGCGTTGGATTTCCGGCAGCTTGGGACCAGATTCATATTCGATGGAGTTTGCCTATAACAACAGATTATCAGTCGACAATTCAGATGGCTCCATTCGAGGCTTTGTATGGTAAGCGTTGCCGATCTCCTGTGTTCTGGGAAGAGGTTGGCGATAGACAGGTTTTGGATCCCGAGTTGCTGCAGTTGACTAATGGTGCCGTGCAGAAGATTAGAGCTCACATGTTGACAGCTCAGAGCAGGCAGAAAAGTTACGCCGATGTGCGGCGTCGAGATTTGGAATTTGAGGTTGGACAGCATTTCTTCCTAAATGTTGCTCCAATGCGAGGTGTTTTGAGGTTTGGTAAGCGTGGGAAGCTGAGTTCCCGTTTTCTTGGTACGTTTGAGATTCTGGAGAGGATTGGCAAAGTTGCTTATCGGTTAGCCTTGCCTCCGTAATTGTCAGCAGTACACGGTGTTTTTCATGTTTCGATGCTGAGGCAGTACGTGCCGGATCCGTCGCACATTGTTGATTTTGAGCCTTTGCTGCTGAATGAGGATTTGAGCTTCGAGGAGAAGCCAGTGGGGATTCTTGCCTTTGAGACAAAGACGTTGCGTAACCGTGAGATCCCTTTGGTAAAGGTTCAGTGGAGAAGTCAAAGTTCAGAAGAAGCCACTTGGGAACGGGAAGATGAGATGAGATTGCATTATCCCGAGCTGTTCCAGTCTTAAAGGACTTTCGAGGACGAAAGTCATAAAAAGGAGGGAATATTGTAACTCCCCGGAATTTCATCCCGGTCTTCCCGGTTTGCCCCAAGGGCATTTTGGTAATTTGGTCGGGCCGACAGGGCCGGATATGTCTTTTCCAATTGCCAAAAAAATTATGAGATGAATTAAATGGGATTGGGTAGCTTGGTGAAGGTATTTGGGCTTGGTAAAAGGTAAAATTAAATAGGGAATTAAATAGCGCGTCGGGCAGGATTCGAACCAGGGGTGCTTGGGAAGCTAGTTGGGTGGCCTTGCCACTTGAGCCACCAAGCGCTCATGTTAATCTACTCGCGCCATCTTGTATATACGCCGTGCTTCAAGGGAGTTTAGTTTAAAAGCAAATCGTCCGAGCCTTCTTCCCCATTTCTTATTCTTCTTCGCGATTTCTCTTCTCTGACCGACTTACTTCTCCCTCGCGATTTCTTCCCTCGCCAGCTCCAATTCGACCGAGTTTCCTCTCCCAAATTCGAAGTCGATCTCTCCTTGAGCAGCTGGTAAGTTCTTCTCCTTCCTCTTCTCCTCCAATTCTGTTAATTTCGTCCCCTATTTTCGTTGTTGCCATGGCCAGCCGAGAAGAAATGATCTGCTTGTGGATTTTATGCAGCTAGTGTAGGGGAATTCATCCAGCAACAAATTGTTTGCCAAATCGCTCGCCAATTCACCAATTTCGCCAGCCAATTCGCTCGCCCGTGTTCGCCTGCTTCGTTCGGGCAAAAGCAGGGTCCGCCGAGCCACGCCACAGACCGATCGCGCCCGCCAGGCTGCGCCGCTCCTCGCCATGCCGTGTCGCGTCGCGTGCCTCGCTTTCGCCGAGCCGTGCCGCCAAGCCGCGCCCCAGCGCCGTGTCGCGTGTCCTGCTGCCGAGCCAAGCCGCCAAGCAGCGCCGAGCCGAGCCGAGTGAGAGCCGAGCCGAGCCTAATTATTTTATTTTATTTTATTTAGATATTGTGTGTAATTGTGTTGTGCTTGTTAGGTTCCCGGTAGCTAGTTCGAGATCGTTCGTAGCTTAGGTTTTCGTGTAATCGCCCCCAACCAAGGTAAGGATTTCTTACCAGAGTTGTGTGGACCCTGCGATATATTATGTGATTGCTGATTGATTGCTTGTTTGTGTTTATTGACATGTATAGCTAAGTGCTCTATTCTGAATTCCCGACTGGCATGAATTTATGCGTTGTTTCTCATGTTAGTCCATGCTAGGTTGTTTCTTCTGGCATGCTCGTATCTGTTCTTGCTTCATAGTATCATGCTAGGTTCGTTGTATTCTTATTGAGCACGTGTAGGAATATATTGGATTGTTTGCTGATTGCTATGACAGGTTAGAGTGCAGGTAGATAGCATCATCCGGGTCGGGTGCATAACGAACCTTGCATCCCCGAAAAGGACGTACGAGATGGAGCTCCGTCCTTGATCCCGTTAGGGAATAGCTAACCCTAACGGCTGGCCCTGCAATCCTGGGTGAGGGTGGCAGACTGTTAAATGCCCCAACGGTCGGGATGATGACTTGGCATTACCTCGTCCCTGGTAGTCGGCACGTCCTCAGTGTGTTCGGCAGTAGCCCTTGATTGCCACCTGTTAGGGCAAGGACGGCTTCCTGGTGTAAGCCTACCACGACCGGTTCCTTAGCCTCAGGTGCGGTGGTTCAGGCTGACATAGTTCACGTGTCCAGGTCTCACACCCCTATGTCAGTGACACCGATCCAAAGATTTAGTTAGGCGTGGTGACTGGTCATGGGCAGCTTGCCACTAGACCCGGCACCCCCAATAGTCTGCAGTAGCACGCGGTGCATGCTTACTCTCATTATAGCGCCGACCGGAGAGCTCCTCGCGATCTTGAGCTAGTGTACCTTTCATTCGACAGTAGACAGGCTGAGGCCGGGACTCGTTTCTCGTATAGGGCGTATTGTGTGGTGGATTATTCCGGACTAAGACCCTGAGTTGGCATCCGAGGTCCAAGTATGGACTCAAGCTATGTGCTCTATTCTGTGTTTATACTCATAGCTTGCATACACTCATCTAGATGACCATGTATATCGTATTGTACCCCGGTTGGGGATTCTTACTGTGTAATTCGTTACTCACCCTTATTACTGTGGTTTTCCACAGGTAACCGAGATGCGAGACAGGATGGCTGAAGGAGGAGCTGTGATCATGGGGCCCAGCCGTCAAACTCTGATCTTGTGTTATGACTCTTTATGTTTTATTTTCCCCTGAATGCATGTAGCCGGGCACGGAGCCCTAGGATATTTTATAAATGTTTTGTGGATTCTAGCATTGTTGTATCTGGACAGGTTTTGAATGATTTTAATAAATCTCTGATCAGAGTAAACTTTAGAAATGTATTTATCTTGGAACAGGTGCTTGGAAACAGGGACAGGTTTCAGGAAAATTGTCTGGACTTTGAACTGAATGTTTGAATGTTTTGTTTTTAATTGGAATCCGAAATCATGTCGTATAATGTCCTTTACTTTGAATGCATGCATTGGAGTAAGGGCCCATTTAGAGCCCCATTCGAGTCGGGTCCTTACACCCTTGCCGCCGATAGCTTGTTTTGTCGAGAGAGTTGGGCCGAGACCTAGTGCCTTCTCGGTTGGTAATTCCCGAGCATGTACTCTTTTGGACCCTAAGGTGTTGGTTGCTTTTTGTTTAATTAGGATGATTTTATTGTTTGCTTAGGTTGTTCGGGTTCACATAGTAGCTCGAGGGTCACTTGTTGGTTGTGGTAGTTATCTTCTACTTGTTTCTAGGTAAGGATTCCTTACCGAGGTTATGTGAACCCTACGATGTTTTCTTGATTGTGCCTTGTATGCCTGTTTACTTTTATGAGCATGTTAGTGGATAGGACAGTTTGTGTTTGAATTCCTGCTAGCATGTTTGCCTGTTTGTACATGTTCGTGCCATGCTAGGTTTGTTCTTCCATCATGCTTATGATTCCTGCTTTAAGTTCGTAGAATCATGCTAGGTTATGTGTGATTGATTGTAACGGCCCAGGTTTCTATCCCGGTTCTCGAGGTGCTTCCGGTTCGGATTCAGTGGTTCGGTTGGGCCGTTAGAGCTGTTTTGACCCTTAGGGGTATTTTGGTCTTTTTGCTCCCCGGGCAGGATTTGTGGATTTTCAGGGCTTCGAGACAGCTCCGGCCTTTGTTGAGGTTTGTTTGTTGTGAGCTGCGAGTCCCAAGGTGTTTGGGCTTTTCGTTTGGGAGTTCGGTTGTGATTTGGGTTTTGGGCAAAGTGATGGTTGTTTGGGTGTTTCCTTCGGGATTCGAGCCGGGACCTCAGTGTTGTTTGAGAGGTTGTTTTAAGAGAGATTTGTTGATTGGAAATGGTTGTTTCAGTCGGGTCTCGAATGAGGAAGCCGGTAAATGGGATTTAAGGATTTTAAGGCTTATTTTAGAAATTGGAAAATTGGATTTATTTAGATAAGGATGGAAAATAAATAAAAGAGAAAAAGAAAAGAAAAAAAAAAAAAAAAGAAAAATCCCATTTTTTCCTCCATTTTTCCCTTTCTCTCTCCTCCAACTCGAGCCCCCCCTTGGCACCTCACCTCCCAGCCCGAGCCAGCCTTTAGTCGCCCACGCCCGAGCCATCCCCAGCCCCTGGCCGCCAAGCTCGCCTGACCCCAGCGCCCAGCTCTCCCAGGCAGTCCCCGAGCCAGCTCGCCCAAGCCCGCGTTGCCCAGGTCTCCTGAGCCCAGCCCCTGCTGCCCTATGTCGAGTCGCGTCGCCCAGGCCCCGCGTCGCCCGACCTCGCCCAGGTTCGTGTCTCCCGCCTCGCGCCGAGCCGCGATCAAGTGCGCTGGCCGCGCACACCCCGCACAAAGGCCGCGCGCATCGAGCGCCCCAAGCCCGTCGCGTCGCTTCACCCCTCGTGCGCGTCCCTATTGCTTGCCGAACTCACGCCCGCGCACCGTCCCCATTGCCAAGCCGCGCCGCGCGTCGTCGCCCAGCCGAGCTCGAGCCCGCGCCCGCGCGCCCTCGCCTCGCCCCAGCTTGCCCACGCGCAGCCTCCACGCCCAATGCGCGTGCCTACGCCGTCTGCGCCGCGTGCCTCGCGCCCTGCGCCTCGCTCTCCTCGCCCGCGCCGGCACCAAACAGCTCTTGCGCCCGGCTTCCGTTGTTGTTTGGTTGGCCCGAGCCTTGTGGCTTCTTGGATGGTATTTCCCGAGTATTTTCTTCGTTGGGCCTGGATTTGTTGGCTGCTGGTTATTGATTTTATTGGGCTATTTTATTGATTTATTTGGGGTGCTTTATTTGATGTATAGGCTGTTCGGGATTGATTAGAGGCTCGAGGATCGCTCGTTGATTTGTGATTTATTTGTTATTGTTTTCCTGCTTGTTCCAGGTAAGGATTTCTTACCGTGGTTCTGTGGACCCTGCGATATATCACGATATGCCTTGTATGCTTGTTTACTGTTAAGAGCATGTTAGAGATAGAGCAGTTTGATTGATTTCTTGCTAGCATGTTTGCCTGATTTTACATGTTAGTGCCATGCTAGGTTTGTTCTGCCAGCATGCTTATGATTCCTGCTTAAGTTGTAGTATCATGCTAGGTAATGTGATTTTTGTCGGCCATTGCTTGCTAGCCAGGAATCATTGATTTTGCTCTGTACTCTTAGATAAAGTTGTAGGGTTTGTTCTGCCAGATAGAGTTGTCGGTCATCCAGATAGAGTTGCTCGGTCGCCAAGGTGGATTTAGCTGTAAAGACCCAACCCGAAAATGGAACTAAATCTAGGTCTTTACTCAGCATGCAAATTTAAAACATAAAAGGACCCAGTCAGGGTCGGATTAAAAACTTTTCAAACACATGAGCGGGAAAACAATCAAAACAAAGTAAACATTCATTAGGCAAAAACGAACCATTCAAATTAAAACAGTGACTGATCAGTACTTTCCTTAAAACATAAAATAGTTCAAATCATAGTTTTCCTTACGGATCTAAGTCCAACTACATGCAAATCCAAAATAAAAATAAGACACGACAGAGTGTCGGCGGCATCCATGATCTCCCAGCTCTCTCGCTAGCCACCTCGGTCTTTGTCCCAAGTTACCCATGGAAGAAGCCACGATAAGGGTGAGTATAAACATACTCGGTAAGAACCCCGACCGGGGTGCGATACGATGCAATCTATCATCTAGCGACCTAGTACACATGTCACAAATATCAACACGGATCTTAGCTCAATGAGCTCACAAGGCAAATCCGGAATCCACGGAAGTCTCCTACTTCCGCCTAATGATTGGCTCTCAAACCAATCCCGGACATCTCCAAGGGTCTTTCTCCCTTGGCCAATTGATCGACTCAAAACCGATCCCAAGATGTCCGACACCCTCGAGGGTCTTTCTCCTCGACCAATTGATTAACTCTAAAGTCAATCCCAATGGGTGTCCTCAAGGGTCTCTTACCCTCGCTATAAATCTGACTATCGGAGAGTACCCAAGTCCGGCTCTAAACAAGAAGGAACTGGTGTACTCACGAACATTAGCCCGGGAGCTCTCCGAACCGGCTACTAAACGCGTGTCTTGCGCACACCGCATGCTCTTCTGCAACCGGCGTAAATGCGGGGCCTAGGGGCAAACTACGCGGGCCAGGTACGCATGCCTAAGACTCGGAAACGGTGTCACCGATCACGAGAGTGCGAGGCCCTCGGCACTCATCTGTGCGCCTGTACCACCGACCTGAAGCTAAGAACCGGCCAAGGTAGGCTTGCACCGTTGGCAGGGTTCCGCTCTAGCAGGCTACAAACTAGGCTTATGCCAATGAGGTAGCTAATCCTCACTGGCTGCCGGGGGAAGCAAGGTACGTTATGCTTCGCTCTACTCCCGACCGGTGGGGACAAGGTACGTTATGTCCGCTCTCAGCCTCTAGATGAAGACAAACCCTATCATACTAGCTTAGACTACCAAGTACGTGATTCCTGGCTAACATCCACAAAGACATCTGTCATACATAGCCTAGCATGATACTACGAGCTTAAAGCAGGAATCTCAAGCATGCTGGAAGAACAAACCTAGCATGGCACTAACATGAACAAAAAGGCAAAACATGCTAGCAAGAATTCAATCACTAGCTATCCTATCCGCTAACATGCTCATAAAGGTAAACAAGCATACAAGGCACAATTAAGAAAGCATAGCAGGTCCACACAACCACGGTGAGGAAGTCCTTACACGGAAACAAGTGGAGAATAGCTATCACAACCAAAAAGACCCTCGAGCTTAATACGAACTCGAGCAACCTAGGCATAAATAAAGCATCCTAAGTAAATACATACATACAACCGAGCTTAGAAAACACAAAGGGATTGGTTCGGGAATTACCACCGAGAAGACACGGGCCTCGGCAGCAAGGAGGGTGGCTTGGGCGCTGCTGGTGCAGCCAGCGCTGGCGCTGGCGCGCTGGGCGCTGGCGCCAGCGCGCGCGTGACACGTCGGGCGGACGCGCAGGCGCGCCAGCGGTTTGCGCGCGCTGCAAGGCGACGCGCGAGCGAGCGCTCATTGGTTGGCGCGCGGCGAGGGGTCGCGCTGGAGTGGGCGCGCGGCAGGGGTCGCGCTGGAGCGGCGGGGCAGCGTGCGGGCGGCGCGTCTGGGCTGCGTTGCGGCACTGTGCGACCACGAGCGACGTCGGGCGGTGCTGGGCGGCTACGGGCGACGTCAGGCGGCGATGGGGTGCGACGGTGGGGCTTCGTCGGCCCGTCAGCGCAGCGGCAGGGGTGGCGGTGGGCAGCGGCGGCGTGTGTGCGCGGCGGTGCAGTGCGTGGCGCAGGGTCGTGGCGGCAGGGGTGGTGCGTGCGGCTAGGGCTGGGTGGCTCGGGGGTGGCTCGATGGTGTGGCTAGGGCTGCTCGGCTAGGGTTTTAGGAGAGAGAGAGAGAGAGAGAGAGAGAGAGAGAGAGAGAGATGCGGCTAAGAGGGGAAAAAATTAGGAGTTTCTTGATTTTCCTTCTTTTCCTTATTTTTAAATAGGTTAGGAGACCTAAATTCCTTTCCCAAGGCTTTTCTCTTACGGGTCCTGTAAGGACCCGACCCAAAAGGGGCTCTAAATGGGCCTTTACCCCAATGCATGTAGTGAACATAAAAGATATTAAGAAAAATACATTTCGGATCCCAAGTAAAAACAGAAACATTCAACAACCAAAACATACATTTCTAAAAGCATACTCTGATCAGAGATTTATTTAAACCATTAAAACAATCCACAAGTATAAATATGCTGGAATCCATAAAACGTAAGAAAACATCCTGGGGGCTCTGTGCCTGTCTACATGCATTCAGGGGGAAATAACAAAAGTCAAGAGTCATGATAAATAAAATAGAATAATCGAGAGATGACAAAGAGATTCCATGATCACAGCTCTCCTCCATCGCCCATCCTGTCTCCCGCTTGATTACCCGTGGAAAACCACGGAATAAGGGTGAGTAACGAATTACCCAGTAAGAATCCCCAACCGGGTACAATACGATATACATGATCATCTAGAAGAATGTATGCAAGCTATGAGTACAAACACAGAGCGGAGCACATAGCTAAGTCCACACTTGGACCTCGGATGCCATCTCGTGGTCTTAGTCCGAATTACCACAACACACTAAACGCTATCACGGGAACAAGTCCCGGCCTCACCGCTTCTCATCGTCGATACGAAAGGTGCAATCGCTCAAGATCCCGAGGAGCTCTCGATCGGCATGTAATGAGCGTAAGCGCGCACCGCATGCTACTTTGCAAACTCGGGGTGCCGGGTCTAGTGGCAAGCGCCCGAGTTCACCACCATGCCTAACTAAATCTCTCGGATCGGTGTCACCGACATAGGGGTGTGAGACTCGGACACGTGAACTATGTCACCGTACCACCGCACTGAGGCTAAGGAACCGGCCGTGGTAGGCTTACACCGAGAAGCGGTCCTTGCCCTAACAGTGGCAATCAAGGGCTACGGCCGAACACGCCGAGGACGTGCCGCATCGCCGGGACGAGGCAATGCCAAGTCATCATCCCGACCGTTGGGGCATTTAACGATCGCCACCCTCACCCAAGATTGCGGGGCCTACCGGTTGGGATAGCTAATCCCTCACGGGGTCCAAGGACGAGAACTCGTCTCGAACGTCCTTGCCATAGATGCAAGATACTTTATGCATCGGGCCCGATGATTCTATCTACCTCAATTCTAAACCTTAACAATAATAACGATTCAATCAATGCCGTCCAATACGTGCTCATCGGATACAAAGAACCTAGCATGATACTACGAAGCAAGAACAGATATCGAACATGCTAGAATAGAACAACCTAGCATGGGCTAACATGAGAAACAATACAAGAGTTCATGCCACCAGAATTGAGCAGAGCACCTAGAGATAAACATGCTAGTAATCATACACAGGCATACAAAACAACAATCACAAATATACCGCAGGTCCACACAACCCCTGTGAAGAAATCCTTACCTTGGTCGGAAGACTTCTACACACAAATCCTAAGTCATGAACAATCCCGAGCTAGCGAGCGGGAACCTAGCAAACCAACAATAATCAAGATCTAAAATATCTAAACAACAATAGAACAGCAAGCTCGGCTCGGGGAACTCACGCGCGCGCGACGACACGAGCTTGGGGTCGCTTGGCGAGCCGCACACGCAGAGGACACGCTACCGCTGCGCGCGCGCTTGCACGCAAGACGGCAGAGGACGCTGCGACCGGCCGCGCTACCGCACGGCACGACGGCAGGACGCGCCACCGGCGCTACCGCACAGCACGGCAGACGGCAGACGCGCGCGCGCGCGCGAGCGGCGTCGGGCGAAGCGCGGCGCCGGGCGTCGCGATGCGCGACACGGCAAGCGGCTTCGGTAGGGGCGCGCGCGCGCGTGAACGTCGGGCGAAGGCGCGCGGCGAGCAGCTCGGCAAGCGGACACGGCGAGGGCGCGCGAGCGCTGGCGAGGACCTCCTGGCGCGAGCGATCGGGCGATCTGAGCTGCTGGGCGAACGGCAAGGCCGCTGGGACGGATCTGGCGCGTCGAGCGATCGCACGGACGGACGTCGCGAGCGATCGGCCGGACGATCTGTCTTCTTTGCTCTCGGCTACACTCGGCTGGCTGCAATCAACACAACACACACAACACACCTCTTTTCACTTGGCCAAACGCACACCAAACGGATGAGAAGAAGAAGAAGAAGAAGAAGATCAATACCTACCCGGAAAGATGATGATCGAACCCAAGGAGATGCAAGGATGAGGAATCGGCAAGGCTATGGAGATGGAGAGCTTGGGCGGCCAAGAGATGTTTTGGAGAAGAAGATGAAATAACCTAATTCTATTTCATTTAACCAAATGCACCAAAACTCCAAAATCCAAGGTTAACTAAGATGTGATGCAGAAAGAGCAACAAGAGCACCTAATGGCTCAAATGGCACACCTCTCTACAAGCTTCCCAGAGACCTGTGTTCAAAACCCAGTGCAAAGACAATTCCTTTAATTTTTACTTTTGCAACAAACCTTGCTCAAACCAAACCACAAACCCTCCAAAACCTACAAAAACCATCCAATAATTTTAGTAATCGAAAAGACACAAACGACCACTGACGGCCCGACCAAATTACTAAATTACCCCTAGGGCATACCTGGAAGACCGGGAAGAAAAACCTGGGTCGTTACAGGTCCCGGCCAAAGAAATTCTTTTCTCTTTTTCTTTTTAATTAAGACTCTTTTCTTAAAACTCCACATTCACCATTTAGGGCAAGGCTCAAATCCCAAAAGATTAAATTAATTTTCCAATTAATTTTGTTATTAATCGGGAAGGAAAAGCAGGGCCGTTACAATACTCCCCCTTAAAAGACTTTCGTCCCCGAAAGTCCTAAGACTGGAACAACTCCGGGTAATGAGTCCTCTTCTCATCCTCTAGCTCCCACGTCGCTTCCTCTGCCCTCTGATGCCTCCAAAGAACCTTTACTAAACTTATCTCTCGGTTGCGCAATACCTTGCGCTCATAAGCCAAAATTTGCACTGCTTCTCCTCGAAGGATAAATCTTTACTCAACTCTAGGGGCTCATGCTCTAGCACATGCGAAGGATCTGCCACGTGCTTTCTCAACATCGAAACGTGGAACACATTATGCACCGCACCGACAAAGACGGGGTAAGGCTAACCGATAGGCCACCGCTCCGATCCGCTCAAGGATCTCAAAAGGCCCTACAAACACGGGGCTCACCTTGCCTCGCTTTCCAAACCTTAACACCCCACGCATAGGTGCTACTTTCGAGAAAACATGTTGACCCACCTCAAACTCCAAGTCTCTACGCCTCACATCGGCGTAACTTTTTTCGCCTACTTTGTCTTTGTCAACATGCGAGCCCTTATCTTCTGCGCCTCGCGTCGTTCGTCATCCAAAGTAACTCGGGTCCCGTAACCCGCCTATCCCCAACCTCCTCCCGAACACTGGGATCTGCAGCGCTTACCATACAAAGGCCTCGAATGGGGCCATCTCAATAGTCGCTCGATAGCCGTTGTTGTAAGCGAACTCCATCAAGTACATGCAGTCACGGTCCCAATCGCTCGGAAGTCCAAGACACGGGCTCTCAACATGTCTTCCGAGAATCGATTCACCCTCTCGGGCCCGACCATCGGTTTGAGGGTGGAAGGCGATCTTTGAATCGCACTCGCACTCCCAAACCCTTCCGGAGCGCTCTCGAAGCGAGATGTGAACCGAGAATCCCGATCCGATACTATCTTTGCGGGTACCCGTGGTACCGCACAATCTGCTCAAGGAACAATCGTGCCCACCGCTCCACGGTATAACTAATCTTCCCGGAATAAAGTGTGCACTCTTGGTCACCGGTCCACTACTACCCGGATCTCGAGTGAACCCTCTCGGTGTCCTCGGCAACCCGCAGATAAAATCCATCGAAATCTCATCCCACTTCCACCGTGGAACACTTAACGGCCGCAATAAACCTCGCAGTTTTTCGTGCAGGGGGCCTTCACTTGTTGACAAGTGAGACACCGGCCAACAAACTCCGCTATATCTCGCTTCATGCCCATCCACCGTAACGCCCGCTTGAGATCTCGGTACATCTTGGTACCTCCCGGGTGCCAAGTGAATGGGGAACTATGTGCCTCGGCGAGCAACTCTGCTCGAACCTCTGCGCGTCATCCGGACGCACAATCGACTCTCGGTACCTCAAGCCTTCGTGCGGTGCCACAACAAAGTCGAAATCGCCATCAGCCCTTAACCTCTCGAGCAATCTCCTCAACTTGGGATCACTCGGTGGATCATCCGATGATCCTCTCGCTAAGCGACGGCCGAATCGATAGTTGGGCTACCCTCGCGGTAACCTCTCCCAACAAGACTCGCAATACCGTTCGCTCAAACTCTTTCCGCAATTCAACTTGGGAGCTCGGCAAAAAGCTGCTTGAATCGCGACGTCTTCCTACTCAAATGCATCACCCACAACATTGGCTTTTCCGGGATGATACAAAATCTCACAATCGTAGTCCTTTACTAACTCGAGCCACCTCCTCTCGCCTCATGTTCAACTCCTTCGAGTGAAGAAATATTTGAGGCTCTCGTGATCCGTGAACAATCGAATCCTCTCACCATATAAGTAATGCCTCCAAATCTTTAGAGCAAAAACAAGCTGCAGCCAACTCCATATCATGAGTTGGATAGTTCTTCTCATAAGGCTTCAATCTGCCGGAAGCATAAGCTATCACCTTCCCATGCCGCATCAACACACACAGCCTAAACCATACTTGGAAGCATCACTATAAACTACGAAACCTCCTGTTCCTTCCGAATCGCCAACACAGTCTGCCGCCGTCAAGTGAGCTTAAGCCGGGCAAAACTTTCCTCACATCTAGCATCCCAAATAAAGTCAACACCCTTCTTGGTCGACGGGTTAGGTGCCGCTTAGCGGAAAAGTCTTTCACGAAAACGCCGTAATAACTCCGCCAGACCCAAAAGGCTGCGTATCTCGGCGACCGTCGTCGGTCCGCCCATGAGCTAATCGCCTCTATCTTTGCGGGGTCCACCGCTATACCATCTCACGACACGATATGTCCAAGGAAGGCTACTCTCTCTAGCCAAAATTCACACTTAGAGAACTTTGCGAACAATCGGTTCTCACGCAATCTTCACAAAACTTGCCTCAAATGCGAAGCATGGTCCTCCTTTGTCCCGGAATAAATCAAAATGTCGTCTATGAATACGATAACGAAGTTATCCAAGAATGCCTTGAACACTCTGTCCATCATGTCCATAAACGCCGCGGGGGCGTTCATGAGTCCGAAAGACATGACCACGAACTCATAATGACCATACCTCGATCCGAACGCGGTCTTCGGATATCCGCATCTCGAATCCTCACCGATGGTACCACGACCTCAAATCAATCTTAGAAAACACCGAGGCTCCTCGGGTGATCAAACAGATCATCTATACGCGGCGGGGATACTTATTCTTCACCGTGACTTTATTCATTCTCTATAGTCTATACACAAGCGCATGGATCCATCCTTCTTCTTAACAAACAGATGAGTGCTCCCCACGAGACACACTCGGACGGATGAAACCTCGATCCAAAGATCTCTTGCAAATCGCACTTTGAGTTCTCTCAACTCACCGCCATACGATACGGGGCTTTGGAAATGGGAAGAGTCCTGGCTCCACTCAATGGTGAAGTCCAACTCCCGCTTGGGGTAAACCCAAGCAACTCTTCAGTGAAAAACATCTGCAAACTCTTGCACCACGGGGACCATGTCAATATCCAACGCAAAGACTACTATCTCCCGACAGCTTTGCCAAGAAGCCCCAAGCTCCTCGAGCCAACAATCTATGGGCTTTCGCTGCGGAGATCAAAGGCGGGCAAGTTCCTCCTGACACCGCGAAACTTGAAGCTCGGCCTCGAGGCGGCCTAAACACCACTTCTTTCGTGGCGATCTATCAATGCATGGTTCTCTGCCAACCAATCCATGCCAATGATCACATCGAAACCGCTCATAGACAAAGACTATGAGGGTAGCCTCTAAAATCTCATCGGATATCTCAGATCCGCCATGCTTAACTCTCTCGCTAGCTAACATACTCACACCCGAAGGAGTGGCAACACACACTCAAACCCTAGAGGTTAGAGCTCCACACAAGCTTGTCTAACGAATGCATCGAAACAAAGGAATGGGTCGAACCCGAATCAAACAATACAAATGCATAGTCTCAGTAAGACAAGCAGCGTACTGCGATCGCATCATCGATGCGCTCCGCCTCTGGCGAGTAGTGGCAAACACCCGCCTATTGTTGGGCGGTCCCACTTTGCTAAATCCCGAGTGCAGAATCGGCCAAGTGCCCCTCCTTGCCACATCTCGTAGCAAGCACGGGGCGATGCTCCACACAGCACCATAATGTGCCTTTCCGCACTTGTTGCAATGAGCTGGCCGCTCGTCCCGCCTGCGCGATCTCTCGGCTCTACCTCGAGGTCGGCGCGATCTCGACCATCGGATCGCCCGCCTGGCGAGTCTCACGACCGATTGAGCGGAAACCACTAGAAGTCCTGCACTTCCTCTTACGCGAAGTACTGCTGGCAGTGAAATCGACCGAGTGGGCGCAACAGATCTCTGCATTTGGCGGATACTTCGGGTTATAAATCGTGGCCAACTCCATCGCTCGATCATAACTCTCGGGAGCGAGTGCTCGAACATCCCGAGCAACCTCCTTCCTCGGCCCACAAATGAACTTCTTAGTCTTGAGCTCCTCGGTGGCAATGAGCTCCGGTCTTGAAATAGCTATACTCGAGAGAACTTCTTCTCATAGGCGGCAATACTATCTCGATCCTCTGCTTGATTTGAGAAGGCCTCTGCCATCTCCCTGCCGAGCCTCGTCATTAACATACTTAGCTCAAACTTCGTTCTAAAGAACTCCCAGTGTGGTGGAGAAGACCCACCGGTCTAGCTCTATCTGTGGACTCCCACCACCACTCACCGTGTCGAGAGAACATGGGCCGCACATCTCGGCCTCTGAACATCTGGGCATCCCATAACTCTAAAGATGTACTCCATTCTTGCCAACCACACGATCGCCACAAGTGGGTTCTCTCAAGCATCAAATTCTCTTGGCTTCCACTTGGTGAAATCTTTCAACCACTTGCCAAACTCAGCAGCCTCCTCTGCACTATCAAGTGAGTCTCGATGGTCTGATGACCTCGCCCCCTCGGTTGAGCTACCGAGCTACCGGCTACCGAGCTCTTTGGGTGCTGCTGGGAGCCTCTTTGCATGAGCTGTGTCAATCGGGCTATCTGTGCCCCTAGACTCTCTCTCTCTGCGCTGCTAGCTGCGCCGAGTCTCGACTCTGCTCGGCCATTAGGCCCATCATCATGTCTCTCATAGCGTAAATATCTCCTCCTCGAGCTGCACCTTGAGGCATAGCAGCCTCCGCCCCTTCTCTGGGCAAGTTAACCTCAGGTGCCACGGGCGCCTCGAGCTCGATATACCACTCGCCGCTGGCTCTGCAAAGATCTCTATTTGCGCTTCGAGACGGACTGCTCCACTACGTGTAACCGGATATCGGGCGATCTACACGGAAACCACAACGGGTTAGTCCACGCTCGGACTTTCTCTGTCAACAAAGATAACACATGTGTACTACATATAGTATCATAAACAAAACCCTTAGCTTATTGAACTTAGACAAACCTCGCGGCCTTGGAGTCTTTGGAGATCATGGGAACACAACCTACAAACAGGTTAGTCTACGAATCTATGACTCTGTGCTCGATACCAACCAGTAAAGACCCAACCCAAAATGGAACTAAATCTAGGTCTTTACTCAAAGATGCAAATTTAAAACATAAAAGGACCCAGTCAGGGTCGGATTAAAAACTTTTCAAACACATGAGCGGGAAAACAATCAAAACAAAGTAAACATTCATTAGGCAAAAACGAACCATTCAAATTAAAACAGTGACTGATCAGTACTTTCCTTAAAACATAAAATAGTTCAAATCATAGTTTTCCTTACGGATCTAAGTCCAACTACATGCTGAAATCCAAAACAGTAAAATAAGACACGACAGAGTGTCAGCAGCATCCATGATCTCCCAGCTCTCTCCGCTAGCCACCTCGGTGCTGTCCCAAGTTACCTGTGGAAGAAGCCACGATAAGGGTGAGTATAAACATACTCAGTAAGAACCCCCGACCGGGGTACGATACGATGCAATCTATCATCTAGCAGCCTAGTACACATGTCACAAATATCAACACGGATCTTAGCTCAATGAGCTCACAAGGCAAATCCGGAATCCACGGAAGTCTCCTACTTCCGGCCTAATGATTGGCTCTCAAACCAATCCCGGGACATCTCCAAGGGTCTTTCTCCCTTGGCCAATTGATCAGCTCAAAAACCGATCCCAAGATGTCCGACACCCTCGAGGGTCTTTCTCCCTCGACCAATTGATTAACTCTAAAGTCAATCCCAATGGGTGTCCTCAAGGGTCTCTTACCCTCGCTATAAATCTGGACTATCGGGAGAGTACCCGAAGTCTGGCTCTAAACAAGAAGGAACTGGTGTACTCACGAACATTAGCCCGGGGGAGCTCTCCGAACCGGCTACTAACGCGTGTCTGCGCGCACACACCGCATGCTCTTCTCGCAACCGCGCGTAAATGCGGGGGCCTAGGGGCAAACTACGCGGGCCGTGTGCGCATGCCTAAGACTCGGAAACGGTGTCACCGATCACGAGAGGTGCGAGGCCCTCGGCACTCATCTCGTGCGGCTGTGCCACCACCGACTGGAAGCTAAGAACCGCCAAGGTAGGCTTGCACCGCTGGCGGGGTTCCGCTCTAGCAGCTACAAACTAGGCTTATGCCAATGAGGTAGCTAATCCTCACTGGCTGCCGGGGGAAGCAAGGTACGTTATGCTTCGCTCTACTCCCGACCGGTGGGGACAAGGTACGTTATGTCCGCTCTCAGCCTCTAGATGAAGACAAACCCTATCATACTAGCTTAGACTACCAAGTACGTGATTCTGGCTAACATCCACAAAGACATCTCATCATACATAGCCTAGCATGATACTACGAGCTTAAAGCGGAATCTCAAGCATGCCGGAAGAACAAACCTAGCATGGCACTAACATGAACAAAAAGGCAAAACATGCTAGCAAGAATTCAATCACTAGCTATCCTATCCGCTAACATGCTCATAAAGGTAAACAAGCATACAAGGCACAATTAAGAAAGCATAGCAGGTCCACACAACCACGGTAGGAAGTCCTTACCGGAAACAAGTGGAGAATAGCTATCACAACCAAAAAAGACCCTCGAGCTTAATACGAACTCGAGCAACCTAGGCATAAATAAAGCATCCTAAGTAAATACATACAAAGAGCCGAAGCTTAGAAAACACAAAGGGATTGGTTCGGGAATTACCACCGAGAAGACACGGCCCTCGGCAGCAAGGAGGGTGGCTTGGCGCGCCGGCGCAAGGCGCTGGCGCTGGCGCTGGGCGCGCGCACGCACGTCGGGCGGACGCGCAGGCAGGCGCGCAGCACAGGGTGTGCGCCGCAAGGCGACGAGCGCGAGCGAGCGCGGCTCGGCTGGGTTGGCGCGCGCGAGGGTCGCGCTGGAGTGGGCGCGCGGGGGGTCGCGCTGAGCGGCGGGGCGCTGCGGCGGCGCGCGTCTGGGCTGCGTTGCGGCAGACTGTCACGACCACGAGCGACGCCGGGCGGTCTTTGGCGGCTACGCGACGTCGCGCGCGATGGGGTGCGACGGCAGTGGGAGCTTCGGTCGGCGGCGTCACGCATGGCCGGGCGGCGCGGGGGGCGGCGTGGTGCAGTGCGGTGCGGGTGCTCAGGGCGCGGGGCGTGGCGGCGCGGATGGTGCGTGCGCTAGGGCCGGGTGGCTCGGGGTGGCTCGATGGTGTGGCTAGGGTGCTGCTCGGCTAGGGTTTTAGGAGAGAGAGAGAGAGAGAGAGAGAGAGAGAGAGAATGCGCTAAGAGGGGAAAAATTAGGAGTTTCTTGATTTTCCTTCTTTTCCTTATTTTTAAATAGGTTAGGAGACCTAAATTCCTTTCCCAAGGCTTTTCTCTTACGGGTCCCTACCAAAGAAATTCTTTTCTCTTTTCTTTTTAATTAAGACTCTTTTCTTAAAACTCCACATTCACCATTTAGGGCAAGGCTCAAATCCCAAAAGATTAAATTAATTTTCCAATTAATTTTGTTATTAACCGAAGGAAAACGGGGCCGTTACATTAGCTCAGGTCGGGAGTAAAGTGTGTGCAAAGATAACGTATCTTGCTTCCCCTCCCCGACCCACGCCGGTTGTGGACGGCTAACCACTTCGGCATAAGCCTAGTTTGTAGCTCGCAAGAGTGGAACCCCGCCATCGGTGTAAGCCCGCCTCGCCGCTTCTTACCTTCGTCGGTGGATCATGCCGCATGATGAGCGCGAGGGCCTCGCGCTCTCGTGATCGGTGACACCGCTTCCGAGTCATAGGCATGCGTGCACGCCGCCTTAGTTTTCCCTTAGGCCCCGCATTTACGCCGGTTGCGGCGATGCGCATGCGGTGCGCAAGCCTGCGCGTTAGTTGCTTGCCTGAGAGCTCCAGGGCTAATGTAGTGAGTACACCATTCCTTCCATTAGAGCTCGACTTCGGGTACTCTCCCGTAAGTCCAGCTTTAGTGCAAGGGCAAGGAGGCCCTTGAGGACATTCTAGGGATCGATGTATTCCCCGAGTGACAGATACCTCGGTGATGTCCGGGATTGGTCAGTGTATCCAATCCCTAGGCCTAAGTAAGAGAATTCCAATGACTCGAGATCTTGTTTTATGAGCTCGTTGAGCTATGATCCGTGTTGATAGTCGCTTTGCTTGCATGTTGAGGTGCTAGATGACTGATGTATCGTATTGTACCCTGTTGGGGGGATTCTTCTGAGTATGTTTATACTCACCCTTATTTATCTTTCTGTAACTTGGGACAACACCAAGATGGCTAGCGAGGGAGCCGATTGATCATGGGGAGCCGCCAAGACTCGGTCATTTATTATTGCATTGTTTATTCAAAGATGTAGATGGACAGAGTCCTAGGCGAACATTGTTTAAAACGTGGTTTAAATTGTATTGTATATTTTTATAAATCTCGCCAGTTGTTTTACTTCGTTGGATTGTTTAAATGAAAATCGTTGGTTATGTTTTAAGGGTTCCCCTTCTCATATGTTTTGAAAGGTTTTTAAATATGAGCACTAAACCGCTTGATATCATATTTAACTTGCATGCTGAGTGAGAACCCCGGTTTAGGGCCATGTTTTGGGTTGGGTTCGTCACAGTTGGTATCAGAGCACAGAGTCATAGATTTTGTAGACTAACCTGCTTTGTAGGTTGTTGCTCCCATGATCATCAGCACTCCACGGCCGCCAGGTTTGTCTGAGTTCAATTAAGCTAAGGGTTAAGAATTTACAATACTTTTCATCCAAATTTTATGCCTTGTGTAGAGTTGTGGAGCGAGACGAGCGTGTTCGACTCGTTGTTGGTTTGGGCTTAGAGAGCCATCAGCCAACTTTCTGCAGTGCGAGCAGTTTGTTGAGCAGTGAGAGCCCCAGTGTGGGCCAGCATTTATGCTTTGTCCAGATCGCCAGTATGTTGATCGCACCCAGAGGGAGGCAGAGCTTAGACTCCCGTAGGCCATTTGTGGCCCAGTTGTTGCTTTTCCTCTAGTGAGAGGGTGGAGGTGCTTTGTGCACATCGCTGGTGTGTTGATCGCACTCAGAGGAGCAGGACGCTTGGCATGTCCGACCGAGGAGTTGGACTGATTGTATTGATGATGAGGCCTCGTCCAGGGTTGTTAGGCCCGTTGGCCAGAGTTGGCCCTGGCAGTTGAGTTGCCAAGTGGTTTGCACACCTTAGAGTGAGACTCCTTGAGCAGAGTGTGCTCCGGCCATGAGAGATTTGATTGGCAAGTTGCCATGTTAGTGGCTTGAGGCAGATGTAGAGACATTTTTGCCCCCTTGCAAGCCTGCTGTTGTTTTACAGCCAGTTCTTTTAGTACCCTCGTAGCCAGGGTGTAGAGTGGAGTTTGCTTGCCAGGGTCTTAATCCGTTTGTGGATTCAAGCGGGCTAGTAGAGTGGAGCACTCTTTTTATTTGGATGTTCCCAGTGTGGAACTAGTTGTTGCCACCCGAGGAGTTGGCCTGAGCTTTTGTTGAGCATCGAGTGGGATGCAGGAGTAGGCCGTGGCATGTCTGTTTGGACGAGATGCAGAGATTAGGCTGCTCGAGTGTTTGGACTCTTGTGTTGAGTGCCATTGCCCCGTCACTTGGAGTGTGACCTTTCCTCAGAGGGGCATAAAGCTCGTTTAGGGCTGATTTGTGTTGTAATGGATGTTGTGCCTGTTGGCACCAAGCTTTGAGAGGAGGCCTAGATTGAGGCCAGTTGGCACTTTTGTGCAGGTGGTTCCATGGCCGCCCAGAGTTTAGCATCCCCGCTAGTCTTGTACCCATTTCCTAAGGTTGCACTTGTTTGGGTTGCATAAGAGATCTAGCATGGTGGTAGTCAGAGGACTACAAGTATGAGGTTTTCGAGGGAAAGTAGGAGCTTTTCAGGGTCCCCAAGAGTTGGGTACCAAAGGATGTTGTAGGTTGTTAAGAGCTAGCGCGTTCGAGTTCTCGCGCCTGTGTTGTGAGCTTGTGAGCCTGTTTGCTGGTAGCATGATTCGGCTACCCTTTGAGTTACCCTAGTATGGGTAGTGTTGGCATCGAGGATGAGTGTTTGATCCAGTGTTAGTGCCATGAGTTGGATGGCTGATCGGAGCGCGTTTAGTGAGCACATTGGCTTGAGGTTTGTCAGCTTGGTTGGATATGCTCTTGTAGAGTGAGTTGGCCAATGTGGCTTTTCGTGGTGAGTTGGCCCGAGAGGGTTTGAACTCTTGTTGCTCCCTGGTTGGTAGTGGCTCTGTTTGGAGGCAAAGGTTGCCCTGTGTGAGAGCCCTTGTTGGCATTGGATCTTAAGGAATCAAGTTGGAGCTGTACACCCCGGTGTACTATTGTGTAGCTCGTTCCGTGGTTTATGTTTGGAGAACCACGAGGGGTTCGTGTTGAGGAACCAGTGCTCAGTCTTTGGGCTGTCAAGGCTTTGGTTCTTGGCAAGTGCCCTGGCTTTGGTTGTAAGGATGCCGTGCTCGTAGCCGGGTTGTTGTTTAAGCATGTTTTGCTGTTGGTCCTTATCCTGGTCAGAGTTCAGTTGGAACTGAACAAGAGCGGTGGTAGCGAAACCGCGCAGTTTCTGATCGTCATGACTAAGAGAGTTGTTCGGATCCTTACCTTGGATAGAAGCTATGATGTGTGGCTGATGCTTGTGTAGGAGGATGACACATTCTATATCGTTTCTGGTCCTCTTGGTTTTCAAGAAGTTGGAGTTGGCCAGCATAGTTGAGATGCTGGAGAGAGTTGCGCTTGTGTAGCCAGATGCCTTTTAGACCGTTTGACGACAGTGTGTGTCGGAGGGTGATTGGAGGAACCCTAGATTGTGGAGAGCCTCACTAGAGCTCAGTCAGACCCAGGCAGTGTTCCTCGGTTGAGTTGCTGGAAGCTTGTAATCGGTTGACAAGCCAGCGTTGTTCTTAGTAACCTCCGCGGTTGTTTTTGGAATTCTTAGCAAGGTGGTGCTTGGTGATGACCAAGAATGGTTCCCATGTTGTTCGAAAGCTAGCTCGGTTCGAGCAAGCGGGTGTGCCCTGAGGACTTGTTCCTAGTCAGGAGATTTTGGGAGTTTACCCCTCCCTCGGTGGTTGACTAAGTACTGCTAGTTCTAGGTTGGTGGTCCAATCGATTGTGGGATCCCTCGGATGATGCTTCCTAGAGATTTGGTTGTTGTTGCCTTTGATGAGCAAGACAGCTAGAGTGTGTGATGTTTGTTGTCCTGCGGAAGCTCGCTTGCTGGGGAATCGTTCCCGTTTAGAAGAAGTTAGCTTAGCTCCTGAGTTGTGTAGTTGATCAGAGTAGCGCAGCGGTTAGCTCAGCGAGAGGGTCCCTGCGTTGTGTTGTTCGCAAGCGGAAAGCTGTTTGCCACCGCAAGGGTCGAGGCCAGCCAGTTCAAGAGCTTGAGTTGTTGCTGGAAAGTTGTTTGTTTTTTTTTTGGGGTTTGAAGAACCCCTAGTTTCTATGGTGGTTGAATTGCACCATGGATGTTGGCCTAGAGTATTGACTTTTGAGGTAGTCTTGCAAATTCATGTGGTTGTCGTTACCGGTATCCCTCGCGATGTTTCGGGTGTGGAGTTTCTGGTTGGAAGATGAGATAGGTCTACGCTAAAAGGAGGAAGTCCTTTGAGTAGCCAGTTGGACTTAAGAGTTGAGTGGTAGCTTGGAGGCCAGCTTTGCTCGTTATAAGCTTAGGTTGAGTTTCTGCAGCGCAAGCCCTTCTCGGGCTTTGTTCCTAGTTGTTGTGCGTTCGCAGTTGGCATTTTAGCTGAGCCACAGTTGAGTGAGTTGGCACAGAGGTGCCGTGACATTGGTTGGTAAAACCTTTGAGTTGTTATCCTCAAGGTGTTGTGTTGCAAGTAGCTGCGTGATGGTTTAGTCCTTGCTACCCGAGTTTTCCATGAGAGGAATGTTGGTTGTTTCCTTGTCTGGCAATGTTCTCTTAGGCCAGTTGCTGGTAGGTTTGCATTGAAAAGTTTGCGTTCGACCGATGAGGGGCTCTAGTTTGTTGGTTTGGCCGAGTGGAGCCTGTGCCTGGACCTTGTCGTTTTGGAGTGTCCGTAGCTGAAGTTTCAGCTGGTGTGAGTGGTGTTAGCCGTCTGGTGAACCAGGAATGTGCCCCTTGTTGTTGGTACGACGATTTCTCTTTAAGATGATTGCTTAAGTGTTGTGGATGCGTTCTAGTTGGAGAAGTTTGCCTTTAGGATCAGTCGACAGTTGATGGTTCGATTGGATTTCGTTAAGGCTTGTAGGCAAGCATTGAGGTTCGCTGGTCTCTTGTGAAGTAAGAGTAGGCCGTTTATGTAAGAACCCGACCCAAAACATGGTCCTAAACCTGAGATCTTACTCAGCATGCAAGTTAAATATGATAACAAGCGGTTTAGAGCTTACATTTAAAAAACCTTTCAAAACATATGAGAAGGGGGAGCCCTTAAAACATAACCAACAATTTAAGTTTAAACAATCCAACAAAGTAAAACATCCTCGCGTTGTTTAATAAAATGTACAATACAATTTAAGCAACGTTTTAAACAATGTTTCCCTAGGACTTCGTCCATCTACATGCTCAATAAACAATGCAATAAATAAAGACAGAGTGCCTACGGTTCCCCATGATCAATCGCCTCCCTCCGCTAGCCCTCCCGGTGTTGTCCCAAGTTACCCGAAAGATAAATAAGGGTGAGTATAAACATACTCAAGAAGAATCCCCAACCGGGTACAATACGATACATCGACATCTAGCACCTCAATATGCAAGCAAACAAATTACCAACACGCATCATAGCTCAACGAGCTCATAACACAAGATCTGGAAACATCTAAGTCTCTTACTTCCGAATCATCTAAGTCTCCTACTTCCGGCCTAATGATTGGTTCTCATAACCAATCCCGGACATCTCCGAGGGTCTTTCTCCCTCGGCCAATTGATCACCTCAAAACCGATCCCAAGATGTCCGACACCCTCGAGGGTCTTTCTCCCTCGACCAATTGATTAGCTCAAAACCAATCCCAATGGGTGTCCTCAAGGGCCTTTTACCCTCGCTAACAATCTGACTATCGGAGAGTACCCGCATGCCGCTCTAAATCGAAGGAATCGTGTACTCACGAACATTAGCCCGGGAGCTCTCCGAACCGGCTATTAACGCTGTGTGCGCGCGACACCGCATGCTCTTCTCGCAACCGACGTAAATGCGGGGCCTAAGGGCAAACTACGCGCCGTGCGCGCATGCCTAAGACTCGGAAACGGTGTCACCAACACGCGAGTGCGAGGCCCTCGGCACTCATCTCGCGCACTCTGTACCACCGACTGAAGCTAAGAACCGCCAAGGCAGCTTGCACCGCTAAGCGTGGTTCCGCTCTAGCAGCTACAAACTAGGCTTATGCCGATGTGGTAGCTACATCCACATCGGCCGCCGGGAAAGCAATGTACGTTATGCTTCGCTCTACTCCCGACCGGTGGGGTGTAAAGACCCGACCCAAAAGAAACGGTCTCTAACCTAGGTCCTTACTTAGCATGCATGTCTAGGAATGTAAAACGTCATTCGTAGTTTGAAATTTAAATCCTTGAGGTAAGTACATTCAAAACAAAGAAAATATAATTCCATTTAAAAATAGACAGTAGATGACTGATCGGGCTCTTTTTAAAAATAAATCAAGGGAAATGGTACGAGAAACATAAAATAGGTTTTTGAGTACTTTTCCTAGGGACTCAAGTCCCACTACATGCTAAATCATAAGAAAACAATAAAAGAATATGCATCCCAGTCACTATCCATGATCATCCAAAGAGCTCCTCCTAGCCATCCCGCCGATGTCCCAAGTTACCCGTGGAAAACCACGGAGAAATAAGGGTGAGCAACGAGTTACTCAAGAAGAATCCCCAACCGGGGTACAATACTTAAAACATATCATTTAGCACACTGACATGCAACCATGCAAAGACTCGAGCCAACAGATGGGTTATGAGACGTCACTCTTGGGCTTGCCTATTCGAGGCTTACACAACCTAGAACTCAAAGTTTGCCCTTCTCTGGACTTATACACCTAGGATGCCCATCGTGGTCTTACACCTCCAACTCAGTGATGCCCATCGGGGACTTACACACCTAGGATGCCCATCGGGGTCTTACACCTCCAACTCGGTGATGCCCATCGGGACTTATACACCTAGGATGCCCATCGGGTCTTACACCTCCAACTCGGTGATGCCCATCGGGACTTATACACCTAGGATGCCCATCGGGTCTTACACCTCCCACTCGGTGATGCCCATCGGGACTTATACACCTAGGATGCCCATCGGGTCTTACACCTCCAACTCAGTGATGCCCATCGGGGACTTATACACCTAGGATGCCCATCGGGGTCTTACACCTCCCACTCAGTGATGCCCATCGGGGACTTATACACCTAGGATGCCCATCGGGTCTTACACCTCCAACTCGGTGATGCCCATCGGGGACTTATACACCTAGGATGCCCATCGGGTCTTACACCTCCCACTCGGTGATGCCCATCGAGGACTTATACACCTAGGATGCCCATCGGGTCTTACACCTCCCACTCGGTGATGCCCATCGGGACTTATACACCTAGGATGCCCATCGGGTCTTACACCTCCAACTCGGTGATGCCCATCGGGGACTTATACACCTAGGATGCCCATCGGGTCTTACACCTCCCACTCAAAGTGATGCCCATCGGGGACTTATACACCTAGGATGCCCATCGGGTCTTACACCTCCAGATGTCCATCGGGTCTTACCCGAGCGGGACGCACTAGTTACCCCTACAATCTCTTACACTATACATCACCGCCAATTTCTAGCATGGCATTAACAGATAACGTGTTCACGGTTATGCCGAGACAATTTAACCCCTAGCATGAAACTAACAGGATATATCAAGAATCACAAGCGCAAAACCATCTGAAAACAAGAAGGAACAAGCAACCTATCCACTAGCAGTTTCATACATACACAACACATAGCATGCTATCAAGTATTCGCAGGTCCACACAACCCCGGTAAGAAATCCTTACCTGAGTGAATAGATCCAACGATCACGGATGACTCTTGAGCTTCTAAGCGAACCCGACAACCAACCGAGAAGGCACCAGGCTCGGCAAGGCAGCGCGTCGGCGAGCGGTGGCGCGCGGAGGGCGTGCGTCGCCGCGCGGCGGCCGATCGGGCTGCTGCACAAGGCGCGGCAGTGCAGTGCAGCAGGGGCGCTGGGCGCGGGTGCGCTGGTGCAAGGGCGAGGCGCGTGGCCCTCGGCAGTACGGCCGTGCAGACGCGGTCGGCGGCGGCCGGCGTCTTGACGCAGCGCGCGGTCTCTGGTGCCGAGCGGGCGCCGCGCGCGGAATGAGAATCGCGCGGCGCGGCGGGCTCGCTGAGTAGCAGGGCGCTGGCTGGCGCGCGCGGCGCGCGCGCTGCCAAGGCGTCTGGATGGCGGCAGCGGCGGGCGACTGGGCGGCGAGGCCGGGCGCGCGCGAACGAGTGGCACGCTGGGACGGCGCGCAGCGAGCGAGCGACGCAGCCTGGGCGCTGGTCTGTCGCTGCAGGCGCGGCACGACAGGCGATCGGGGGTGGTGCGCCGGGCGCACGGTCTTTGCGACGGCGGCGGCCGGGCCGCCGACGCGGCCTGGCCGGGCGATGGCTCGGTGCGCGTGCGGCGATGGCGTGCAGTGTGGCGTATGGTGTGGGTGTTGGTCGCCGGCGCTTGCGCGCGTGGGTGTTGGCGAGAGGGTTAGGGTTTTTGAGAGAAAGAGAGAGTGTTTTCTTTTTTTTTTTTTTTTTCTTTCTTCCTCAAATTAAATAAGCTTGGAAATCCTAAATTCCCTTCCCTAGGCTTCCTCCTTCGAACCCAAGTTGACTCATTTATTTTCCTTAATTAATTCCAAACTCCCATCTCTCTTTGAGGCCGAGGGTTCGAGTCCTCCAAAATCATCTTCTAATCCTTATTTTAATTTAACTAAAATCCGGCCATTATAATACTCCTCCTTAGAAGACTTCCGTCCCCTAAGTCATGCTTCCTAAAACAACTCGGGTAACATCTCCTCATCTCCCTTCCAACTCCCGTGTAGCTTCCTCAACTCCTTGATTCCGCCACTTGCACTTTCACTAGGTCAATTGCCCTGGTTCCTCAAAATCTTTTTCTCAAATGCTAAGATCTTTATGGGTTTTTCCTCAAAGCTCGTGTCATGGTTTAGTTGCAAAGGCTCGAAATCTATGACATGCGAAGGGTCGGCCACATCTTCGCGAGCATCGAAACATGGAACACACTATGCATCGCTGCAGCCAAGGTCAAGCGGCAATGCTAACCGGTAGCTACGGCTCCGATCCTCTCGAGGATCTCGAATGGTCCGACAAACCCGGGCTCACTTCCCTTCCTACCAAACCTCGTAACTCCACGCACGGAGCAACCTTAAGGAACACGTGGCCGCCAATCTCAAACTCCAACTCTCTACGCCCGACATCGGCGTAGCTCTTCTCGCTCTGGGCGGTCGGCAAAGATACGAGCCCTAATCTTCTCGACAGCCTCATTGGTCAATCAAGCAACTCGGACCCAATACACGCTTTGTCTCAACCTCTTCCTGCAATCTTCGGGATCTGCAGCGCTTGCCATACAACGCTTCAAACGGTGCCATCTCGAATGGTTGATCAAAACTATTGTTGTAGGCGAACTCCATCAAATACAAGTCATCGGTCCCAACCGCCAGTGGAAATCCAACACGCAGGCTCGCAACATATCCTCTAAGATCTGGTTTACCCGCTCGGTCGCCATCGATGCAGGGTGGAAGGTCAGGTCTTTGTAGCCGCACTCTGTGCCCAAGCTCGCTGAAGGGCCTTCCAAAACTGTGATGTAAACCGGGAATCCTGGTCGGAGATAATTTTAATCGGCACTCCGTGATACCTCACTATCTCGCTCAAGGAACAAACTGTGCCCATGCTCTACTGTGTAATTTATCCCGCTCGGAATGAAGTGGGCACACTTAGTCAACCTATCAACGACCACCCAAATCGGCATATCCTCTAGGAGTCTGGGCAAACCCGAGATAAAATCCATGGTAATTTCCTCCCACTTCCACCGTGGCACCCGAGCGATCGCAGCAACCTGCTTGGTTTTACGCTTAGGCGCCTTCACTTGCCGACAAGTGAGACACCGACCGACAAACCGGGCAATCTCTCTCTTCATCCCCATCCACCAAAAAGTCTCGCTTAAGATCTTGGTACATCTTGTTACCTCCTCGGGTGCCATGCAAAAGGCGAGGTGTGAGCCTCGATCCAACAATTCCGAACGAATCACGGCATCGGCCGGGACACATAGCCGTCCCTTATATCGCAAGCCACCATCTGCATATATCTCAAAATCGAAGTCACCATCACTGGACCCTCTCATACAACTTTTTCAACTTAGGATCATCCAATTGGCCGTCAATAATCCTTTGCCTTATCGGTTTGGATGGTCACCGTGCTACCCTCGCGCGTAACATCCCCAACAACATCAAGCTATTCGCTCTCTCTCGAGGTCTTTCCTTATGATACTTTTGGGATTTGCCAACGTTGCTAGATGCGAGGTCTTCCTACTTAGTGCATCCGCCACAACATTTGCCTTTCCAGTGGTGATACAATATCTCACGATCGTAATCCTTCACGAGTTCCACCCACCTCCTCTCGCCTCATGTTCAGTCCTTCGGTGAAGAAATACTTGAGGCTTTGGTGATCCGAGAAAATCTGAATCTTTTCCCCATACAAGTAGTGCCTCCAAATCTTAAGTGCAAAGACGACCATCGCCAACTCCATGTCATGAGTCGGGTAATTCGCTCGTGCGGTTTCAATCGCTCGAAGCGTATGCTATCACCTTACCGTGTTGCATCAAAACGCAACCCAACCCAAACTTGCCGGCATCATCAGACACCACGAAACCCCCGCTTCCCTCCGAATCGCCAACACCGGCGCGACGTCAAACCGCTTCTTTAGCTTAGCAAAACTCTCATCGCACTTCCTATCCCAAACGAAATCAACAACACCCTTCCTCGTCAATCGAGTAAGCGGGCGGCTATAGCGGAAAAATTTTGAACGGCGTCGGTAATATCCGGCCAAACCCGTAGCTACGAATCTCCGACACGCCGCTCGGTCAGCCCACGAACTAACGGCCTCTACCTTCAAGGGTCCACGACCACTCCTCCTTAGACACAACGTGTCCCGGAAAAAGCTACCTCCTCGAGCCAAAAGTCACACTTTGAGAACTTCGCATAGAGCTTGTTCTCGCGCAAGGTCGCCAAAAAAATCATCTTAGGTGCGAGGCATGGTCCTCCTTAGACTTGGAGTACACAAGAATGTCGTCTATGAACACGATGACAAAGCGGTCCAAGAACGCCTTGAACACTCTGTCCATCATGTCCATGAATGCAATGGGGCGTTAAATCACATCCGAAAGACATGACTACGAACTCATAATGCCCATACCTCGACTCAACGCCGTCTTGGGAATATCGCATCCCGAATTCTCAACCGGTGGTAGCCCGACCTCAAGTCAATCTTCGAAAACACACAAGCTCCCCGGAGCCGGTCAAACAGTCATCGATACGAGGCGGCGGATACTTGTTCTTAATGGTTACCTTGTTCGGTTCCACATAATCGATGCATAGACGCATCGAGCCATCCTTTTTCTTAACAAACAAAGACGGGTGCTCCCCACGAGGACACACTCGGCCTAATAAATCCTCTGTCAAGCAACTCCTCGCACTGCTTCTTTTAACTCTTTCACTCTGCTGGCGCCATGCGATAAGGAGCTTTCGAGATAGGGCGAGTCCCCGCCAAGCTCTATTGAGAAATCCACCTCTCTCTTCGGCGGCGCAGCCGTGCAACTCCTCGGAAAAACATCCGCAAACTCTTGCACTATGGGCACTGCCGATGTGATATCCGTCACGGTTCTCGCCGGTCAACTTAGCTAAGAAACCCCAAGCTCCTCGAGCTAACAAACGGTGAGCTTTAATCCGCCGAATCACCAGCGGACACACCCCACTGGGTGCCCCGAAATTTAAAGCTAGGCCTACCGCGGCTCCGAACACCACCTCCTTACAACGACAGATCCAATCATAGCGTGGTTATCGCCTAACCAATCCATGCCGAGGATCACATCAAAACCGCTCATAACTAACACTATGAGGGTAACTCAGCAGTCCGGTCTGACACCGTGTCCGACCATCCCTTACCTTCTCAGCTGCTTGAGATACTAGTTCCCGAGGGAGTAGCGACAGATAACTCAAAACCTAGAGGCTCTAAATTCATGCAAGCATGCTCAAAAAAACAAAGAGAAACAAAAGAATGGGTGGAACCCGAATCAAACAACACAAAGGCGAGGTGATCAAGAACTAGGAGCGTGCACTCGCCATCTGCGGTCCGGCTCTCTCGGCCTCTGGCGGGGTCGTAGCATATACTCTTCCCTCGCTCTTTGTCTTTGGCCGTGCCACCACCGCTTTCGTTGCAATGCCGGGCCCGATGTCCCTCCTTACCACGCTTATAGCAAGCTCTAGGGTTACCACCACAAGGCCCCCAATGTTGTTTACCACGGGGTCTACAATACGGTGGCGGCCTCCCTACGCCTCGTTGGCGAGGCCGATCGCGATTACGATCCCGTCTTTGGTCTCTCGCCATGATAAGTACTCGACGGCGCCGACCGCCTCCATGACCATTACCACTGCGTCAAACTTACGCTTCGACCCGAGTACACCGGGGCCTTCTCGCACCACAAGATTAACCACCGCTCTGGAGGATACTTTCCATCATATATAGTTGCCAATCGCACTTTGCCTTGGCAAAAGTCTCTCGGGCTGTTCTAACATCCCGAGACACTCCTGCCTCGCACTCCGCAATAAACTTCCCGATCTTCACTCGGAGTAGCAATCAATCTATGGTGCATGAAGTACCCATATTCAAAACTTCCTCTCATACACCTCGATTGGGTCGGACCGCTAAGGTTCAAAAACACTTCGATCATCTTTTCTTGGGCTTCTTCACTAATAAATTTTGCCTTGAACTCACTTGAAGAATTCCCGTGTGGCGGGGGAGACCCAAACTGGTCTCTCACTCAAGGTGGAATCCCACCACCACTTAGTCTGCTCCAGCTAACGCATGAGCCGCACATCGAGCTCACAGCACCTCGTGACAAGCCATTACCATAAAAGTATACTCTAGTTCGGCAATCCACCGGCCGCCACCGTGGTTCCCAGTGGGCACTAAACTTCTCCGGCTTCCATTTGACGAAATCTTTTAGCCACTTGCCCAAATCCTCGGCACCTTCCGCCACAACGGCCTCGTTCACAATTGGCTCTCGCCGAGTGGCAGATCGGGCGGTGCGGCGGCGGTCCTCTTTGAACTAACTCGGTCCACCGCTCTATCTGAATCCGAGACTCCTCCTCGTGCGGCTAACAGAGCTGCGTCTCTCGCCCTCTGCTCGGCTCTCCGTCGACAACAACCCAACCATAAGAGCCCTCATGGACTCCACAAAAGCAACTCCCTGTGCAGCCTCTCGAGGCCGAAGTTGCCTCCACGCCCTCACCGGGCAACACAGCAGAAAGGGCTCAGAGGCGGCCTAACATCGCGATCGCCTGGGGCGACGTCCCTCCCGTGTCGGAATCAATACGAATGCCTGGTGGTCGACGCCTTGAGCCTCCCCGCCTCTACGAGTGGATCGCATAACGACAATCTACACTCAAACGAACAATGAGTCGAACTCGCTTTCCCGCTCCTCAACAACAAGTCATATACATGCAAGGTGCGAATGGTATTGTAATTCTTAACCCTTAACCTTAAACTTTCGGACATACCGATGGTCATGGAGCGCCGATGATCATGGAAAACAACCTACAATCGCAGTCGTCTACTGAGAACCTATAACTGGGGCTCGATACCAATCAGAAAGACCCGACCCAAAAGAAACGGTCTCTAACCTAGGTCCTTACTTAGCATGCATGTCTAGGAATGTAAAACGTCATTCGAGTTTGAAATTTAAATCCTTGAGGTAAGTACATTCAAAACAAAGAAAATATAATTCCATTTAAAAATAGATGTGTAGATGACTGATCGGTTCTTTTTAAAAAAAATCAAGGGAAATGGTACGAGAAACATAAAATAGGTTTTTGAGTACTTTTCCTAGGGACTCAAGTCCCACTACATGCTAAATCATAAGAAAACAATAAAAGAATATGCATCCCAGTCGGCTATCCATGATCATCCAAAGAGCCTCCTCCTAGCCATCCCGCCGATGTCCCAAGTTACCCGTGGAAAACCACAGAAAATAAGGGTGAGCAACGAGTTACTCAAGAAGAATCCCCAACCGGGTACAATACGAAAAACATATCATTTAGCACACTGACATGCAACCATGCAAAGACTCGAGAGCCAACGGATGGGTTAACAGAACGTCACTCTTGGGCTTGCCTATTCGAGGCTTACACAACCTAGAACTCAAAGTTGCCCTTCGGGGACTTATACACCTAGGATGCCCATCGTGTCTTACACCTCCAACTCGGTGATGCCCATCGGGACTTACACACCTAGGATGCCCATCGGGTCTTACACCTCCAACTCGGTGATGCCCATCGGGACTTATACACCTAGGATGCCCATCGGGTCTTACACCTCCAACTCGATGTGCCCATCGGGACTTATACACCTAGGATGCCCATCGTGGTCTTACACCTCCCACTCGGTGATGCCCATCGGGACTTATACACCTAGGATGCCCATCGGGTCTTACACCTCCAACTCGGTGATGCCCATCGGGACTTATACACCTAGGATGCCCATCGGGTCTTACACCTCCCACTCGGTGATGCCCATCGGGACTTATACACCTAGGATGCCCATCGGGTCTTACACCTCCAACTCGGTGATGCCCATCGGGGACTTATACACCTAGGATGCCCATCGGGTCTTACACCTCCCACTCAGTGATGCCCATCGGGGACTTATACACCTAGGATGCCCATCGGGGTCTTACACCTCCCACTCAGTGATGCCCATCGGGGACTTATACACCTAGGATGCCCATCGGGTCTTACACCTCCAACTCGGTGATGCCCATCGGGACTTATACACCTAGGATGCCCATCGGGTCTTACACCTCCCACTCGGTGATGCCCATCGGGACTTATACACCTAGGATGCCCATCGGGTCTTACACCTCCAGATGTCCATCGGGGTCTTACCCGAGCGGGGCGCACTAGTTACCCCTACAATCTCTTACACTATACATCACCGCCAATTTCTAGCATGGCATTAACAGATAACGTGTTCACACGGTTATGCCGAGACAATTTAACCCCTAGCATGAAACTAACAGATATATCAAGAATCACAAGCGCAAAACCATCCGAAAACAAGAAGGAACAAGCAACCTATCCACTAGCGCTTTCATACATACACAACACATAGCATGCTATCAAGTATTCGCGGGTCCACACAACCCCTGTGAAGAAATCCTTACCGAGTGAATAGATCCAACGATCACGGATGACTCTTGAGCTTCTAAGCGAACCCGACAACCAACCGAGAAGGCACCGTGCTCTCGGCAAGGCGGCGTCGGCGAGCGTGCGCGCGGAGTGGCGTGTCGCCGCGGCGCGGTCGATCGATCGGGCCGCGCTGGCTGGCGGCGAGTGCAGGGCGCTGGGCGCGGTGCGCTGGTGCAAGGGCGAGGCGCGCGTGGCCCTCGGCAGACGGCTGATGCGTCACGCGGGCGGCGTCTTTGGCGTCTGAGACGCAGCGGTCTTGGTGCCGAGCGGGCGTCGCGTCGCGGAATGAGAATCGGCGCGCGCGAAGCGGGCTCGGCTGGAGTAGCAGTGGGCGCTGGCGCGCGCGCGCGCGCTGTCAAAGCGCTGGATGGCGGCGGCGGGCGCGCGACTGGCGGCGAGGCCGGGCGCGCGAACGAGTGGCACGCTGGACGGCGCGCAGCGAGCGAGCGACGCAGATCTGGGCGCTGGGTGTTGCTGCGTCTTGGCGCGGCCGGAGCAGGCGATCGCGGGTGGTGCGCTGGGCGCACGCAGTCTTTGCGACGGCGGCGGGCTGGCTCGCCGACGCGGTCTGGCCGCGATGGCTCGGTGGTCGCGGTCACGACGATGGCGTGCGGGCGTGCGGTGTGGGTGTTATCGGCTGGCGGCAGCGCGGCGTGGGTGTTGGCGAGAGGGTTAGGGTTTTTGCGAGAGAGAGAGTGTTTTTTTTTTTTTTTTTTTTTCTTTCTTCCTCAAATTAAATAAGCTTGGAAATCCTAAATTCCCTTCCCTAGGCTTCCCTCCTTCGAACCCAAGTTGACTCATTTATTTTCCTTAATTAATTCCAAACTCCCATCTCTCTTTGAGGCCGAGGGTTCGAGTCCTCCAAAATCATCTTCTAATCCTTATTTTAATTTAACTAAAATCCGGGCTGTTACATGGGGACAAAGTACGTTATGTCCGCTCTCAGCCTCTGGATGATGACAAACCCTACTACTCTATCCAAGAATACCGAGTAAAACAATGATTCCTGGCTAGCAAGCAATGACCGACATCAATCACGTTTACCTAGCATGATACTACAACTTAAACAGGAATCACAAGCATGCTGGAAGAACAAACCTAGCATGGCACTAACATGTAAAATCAACAATCATGCTAGCAAGAGATCAAACAAAGCTGCCTATCACTATCATGCTCATAACAATCAAGCAAACATACAAGGCACAATCGAGACATATCGCAGGTCCACACAACCACGGTAAGAAATCCTTACCGGACAAGCGAGAAAATAATCATAACTCAACCAAGCGATCCTCGAGCCTCTAATCGAACCCAAACAACCTAAACATAAAATAAAGCAAATTTCAAATCAAATCCCTAAACAAAGACCAACAAAATCGGGGCCCAACGAAGAAAAGACTCGAAAATACCATCCGAGAAGCCACAAGGCTCGGGCCAACCAAAGACACAACAAAGTGTGTGGGCGCTGGGCACAGCGCTGGGCACGAGGGCGCAGGCGGCGGGCGCGCCGCGCGCAGCACGCTGGCGGCTGGGCGAAAGCAAAGCGCCGCGCGCGCGAGCTCGAGCTTTCGGTGGCGACGACACACGGGCGGCTTGACAGAGGATTTGGCGGCGCGCGCTAGCGAGGCGACGCGACGCGAAAAGGGCTCGGGGCGCTCGAAGGCACGACGACCTATAGGGGCGAGCGACTTCGGACGGGGGCGGCTCGGTGATGCCGATCCGGGCTCGGCGCGACCAAGGCGAGGGCGATGCGATCTGACTCGGCGCGACCAAGACGACACGAAGATGGCCTGGGCGATGCAGATCTGGGCTCGGCGCGACTAGGGCGAGGGCGACGCGATCGGGCGCTGGGGTGGCTCGGCACGGCGCGGCATGGGCGACCTGGGCGGCCTGGAGCGAGGGCGCGGCTAGGGCTGGACGATGCAGGGCGTCCGTGCGGCGTGGTCGGGCGGGGCTATCTTTGGTGAAGCGGTCCGATGCGGCCGTGGAGTGGTGCGGCTAGGGCATGGCTGGGTGGCTAGGGTTGGGTCTTCTTGGTGAGGTCGGCTAGGGGAGAGAGAGAGAGAGAGAGAGAGAGAGATTGCAAAACAAGGGGAAAGGGACTTTCTTGATTTTTCTTCCCTTTTTCCTAATTTAAACAAGCCTTAAAGTCCTTAAATCCCAATTCCCGCTTCCTCCTCCTTGAGACCCTACTGAAGCAACCTTTTCCAAACAATAACTCTCACTTAAACGAACTCCCAAATCATCTCTAAGGGCCTGGGCTCGAATCCCAAAGGAAACACCCAAACAACGATCACTTTGCCCAAAACCCAAAACACAACCGAACTCCCAAACGAGTACCCCAAACATCTCGGGACTCGCAGCCACCAACATACAAGCCTCAACAAAGGCAGGAGCTACCTCGAAACCCTTAAAATCCACAAATCCTGCCCGGGGAGCAAAAAGACCAAAATACCCCTAAGGGTCAAAATAGCTCTAACGGCCCAACCAACCATCGAATCAACCTAAGCACCTCGAGAATCGGAATAGAAAATCGGGCGTTACGCTTTAGTTTCGAACTCAGGAGGTTCAGTTGTTTGGACAACATGGTGTAGGGTTGAGGCTGTTTGTTAACAGCTGTGAGCATTCAGAGAAGTTATGCCAGTGCATGGCGTAGAGTTTTAGAGCTTGTGACCAGTCTGCGAGTTTGCTGAAAGTAGCGCCGTAGAGAGGCGTTCTCGAGTTGGGCTAGCAGGGTTAAGTGAGCCCTACGGTCGTAAGACCATTTGAGAGTTGGGCCGAGTCAGAGGATGAGGCTTGCCGGCTAGCACTATCGCATCACTTTCCTCGGAGTTCAGTGTATATCCAGTCTTGGTTGAGATCGTTTGTGGCAGACTCGATGGCATTATGGCCTTAAGCCTTTGGGAACCCAAGAGGGTTTGGCTTTCGAAGAAGGACTAGGGTTGCTTAACCGGGAGTTTGGTTGGTTAAGGATCAGTGGAGATTTCCTAGAGATGTTTTTGTCTTAGGACTTTCGGGGGCGAAAGTCTTATAAGGAGGGAGTATTGTAACGGCCCAGTTTTCTATTCCGGTTTCTCAGGTGCTTTCGGCTCAATATTTGGTTGTTCGGTTGGACCGTTAGAGCTATTTTAACACTTAGGGGTATTTAGGTTTTTTGCTCCCCGGGCAGGATTTGTGGATTTTCAGGATTCCAGGGTCACTTCTGCCTTTGTCGAGGCTTGATTGTTGTTGGTTGCAAGACCCAAGATGTTTAGGCTAGTCGCTTGGAAGTTTGGAAGTGGTTTGGTTATTGGCAAAATTATTGTTAATTTAAGTGCTTCCTTTGGGATTTGAACCCTTGCCCTTAATGTTGATTTGGGAGTTTGTAGGAAATGAGTTTTATTGGAAAAGATTGCTTCAGCCGGGTCTCGAAGGAGGAAGCCATGGGGAGGGACTTTAGGTCTTCAAGACTTATTTAAAATAGGATAAAGATGGAAAAATAAGAAAAATACTATTTTTTTCCCCTTTTGTTTTCTCTCTCTCTCTCTCTCCCCCAAACCCACCAAACCAACAAAGACTAGTGCGCACCACCACTTCCCCACCTGCGCGCCATCGATCGGCCCCTCATCTGTGCCGGCAGCCCCGCCACTGTGCCCCGCTCTCGCATCAGTCGCCTGACCAAGATCAGGCCGAGCCGCCCGCGCCAGGTCGCCCAAGCCCTTGCCGCACCGAGCCCCCCAACTTCCGCGCCGCACCCCATCGAACCTCAGCCCCAGAGCTGCGTCGCCAGCGCGCCTTTCCTTGCAGATCAGGCCCCTCAGCGCCGCGCCAGCGCGCCCGTATCCCTGTCGCCGTCCGCGCCTCAGTGCCACGCCATCCCGCCCGTATCCCTGTCGCAGTTCGCGCCTCAGCGCCCGCGCCAGAGCGCCCGTGTCTCTGTCGCGTCTGCACGACTAAACCCAGCGCCCAGCTCCCGCCCGCGCGTCCCCTCCTGCGCCAGCGCGCCAAACCAGCCTCCTTTCTGCCGACAACCTGCCTTGCTGTGATGGATGGGCCGAGCGTTGTGTCTTCTCAGATGGTTGCTAGGGTTCTCTTAGAAGCTCATGGGTCGCTTGGTTGATTTGTGATAGTTATTTCTGCTTGTTTCCAGGTAAGGATTTCTTACCGTGGTGGTGTGGACCCTGCGATATTATCATGATGTGCCTTGTATGCTTGTTGACTGTTATGAGCATGATAGTGATAGGGCAGCTATGATTGATCTCTTGCTAGCATGTTTTTCTGATTGTACATGTTAGTGCCATGCTAGGTTTGTTCTTCCAGCATTCTAATGATTCCTGTTTTAAGTTCGTAGTATCATGTTAGGTTAAGTGTGATTGATGTGGATTATTGTATGTTAGCCAGGAATCATTTACTCTATACTCTTAGCTAGTATAGTAGGGTTTGTCATCATCCAGAGGCTGAGAGCGGACATAACGTACTTTGTCCCCACCGGTCGGGAGTAGAGCGAAGCATAACGTACCTTGCTTCCCCCCCGGCAACCGATGTGGATTTAGCTACCACATTGGCATAAGTCTAGTTTGCAGCCTGCTAGAGCAGAACCCTGCCAACGGTACAAGCCTGCCTTGGCTGGTTCTTAGCTTCAGGTCGGTGGTACAGGCTGCACAGATGAGTGACGAGGGCCTCGCACTACTATGTTCAGTGACACCGCTTCCGAGTCTTTAGGCACATACCTGGACCACGTAGTTTGTACTTAGGCCCCCACATTTATGCCGGTTGCAGCAGCATGCGGTGTTCGCGCACACGCGTTAGTCGCCGGTTCGGAGAGCTCCCACGGGCTAATGTTCATGAGTACACCAATTCCTTCCAGTTTAGAGCCAGACTTCGGGTACTCTCCCGATAGTCCAGATTTATTAGCGAAGGTAAGAGGCCCTTGAGAACACCCATTGGGATCGATTTTTGAGTTGATCATTTGATTGAGGAAGAAAGACCCTCAGGGATGTCTCAAGATTGGTTATGAGAACTAATCATTAGGTCGGAAGTAGGAGACTTCCGAGGATTTCGGATTTTTCCTGGTAAGCTCGTTGAGCTATGATCTGTGTTGGTAACTGTTTGCATGTATACTAGGGTGCTAGATGACTGATGTATCGTTTTGTACCCCGGTTGGGGATTCTTACTGAGTATGGTTATACTCACCCTTATTTCTGTGGTTTTTCCACCAGGTAACTTGTGACAGCACCGAAACGACTAGCGGAGGGAGCTGATTGATCATGGGAGCTTCCGACACTCTGTTATTTGTTATTTGCATTATTTATTCAGCATGTAGATGGACGGGAGTCCTAGGGGAACGTTATTGAAAGTGATTTAAACTGTTTTGATAGTTTTTATAAATACTGGCCAGGCTTGTTTTTACTTTGTTGGTTCTGCTTAATGAAAATTGCTAGTTATGGTTTAAGTGTTCCCCGTTTACAAATGTTTTGAAAAGTTTTAAAATATGAGCACTAAACCGCTTGTTGACATATTTAACTTGCATGCTGAGTGAGAACCTAGGTTTAAGACCGTGTTTTGGGTCGGGTTCTTATACAGATTACGCGCGGACGGGCTGGCTGCACGGTTGTGGCTGCTGCTAGGCGCTGATGGGAGGCGCTTGTAGCTGGCGGCTGCTCGGCCAGCAGCGTCTTTGGCGCGCGAACAAGAATATCGGCCGCGCGGACGAGGAGGAGTGATGCGCACGCAGGCGGGCGCTACCGGGCGCAGATGAGCGACGGGCGCACGGGCGATGGGGCTGCGCGCAGGCTGAAGATGCTGCTCGCGCGAAGATGGCTGCGACTCAATCTGGCTACTGGTCGTCTGGGCGTGCAATCTGGCTGTTCGATGGGCAGGGGCGATGCAGGGCTGTTTGACTGGGATGGGGCTGCTGCGGGCAAAGGGCTGCTGGCGATGCGCATGGGCATCCGCGCGACCACGGGGGCTACTGGCTTTGGCCGCGATGGGGCTGGCCTTTGGGCGACTTCTTTGCTGGCCAGGCATCTTCTTTGCTCGGCCGGGACGACACTCGATGGCCGAAGCTTGGCACGGGGAAGAAAAACATGGCAAAGGCTAGGGAGAGAAGGCTTGGGCGGCTATGGAGGATTTGGAGAACTCAAAGAGATGAAACCTATTTTTCCTTCTTTTTAATAAAAAACACCAAAATCCCAAAATCCCATAGCTATCCAAGACATACCGCATAATGAGCATCAATATCACCTGGTTGCTCAATTGGCAAGGCCCTGCTCTAGACACAAGGCCACCTTGGCTTGAACCCCGGCTGCTGCAACTGTAAATCCCTATTTTACTTTTGCATCTCTCCATGGACAAACACATCCACAAAGCAACAAAATCCTACAAAGTCCATCCAATAATTTTAACAACTGAAAAAGACATAAACGGCCCTGACGATTCGACCAAATTACCAAAATACCCCTTGGGCATACCTGGAAGACCGGGATGAAAACTTGGGCCGTTACAATATTCCCTCCTTTTTATGACTTTCGTCCTCGAAAGTTCTTAAGACTGAAACAGCTCAGGATAATGCAATCTCATCTCGTCCTCCCCTCTCTCGAGCGGCCTCCTCAGAACTCTAACTCCTCCACTGAACTTTTACCAAACGGATCTCACGATTTCGCAACGTCTTCGCCTCAAAGACCAGAATACTCACAGGCTTCCCCTCGAAGCCCAAATCCTCATTCAGCTGAGAAAACTCAAGTTCCATAACGCGCGACGGGTCCGGCATATACTGCCTCAACATCGATACATGGAAACACTGTGCACAGCTGACAATGACGGGGAAAAGCTAACCGATATGCAACTCTGCCAATCCTCTCAAGAATCCCAAACGGACCAACAAACGGGGACTCAACTTCTCCCGCTTACCAAACCTCAACACACCTCGCAAGGGTGCAACCCTAATAACACGAACCGTCCAACCTCAAACTCCAAATCTCGACGCCGAACATCGGCACAACTCTTCTGCCGGCTCTGAGCTGACAACATACGAGCTCAAATCCTCTGCACTGCGTCGTTGGTCAACTGTAGCAACTCAGGACCCAAAAACTGAGGGCCACCAACCTTTTCCTAGAACACTAGAAACCTGCAACATTTATCATACAACGCCTCAACGGAACCACATGAACTAACAGCTAGGAACTGCTACCCAAGGCAACCTCATAAAACGAACACTGGTCCCCCGCTGCCTAACCACGGAAACACCAACTCGCAACAAGCTCTAAGGGACCTGGTTCACCCCTTCCAAAGACCATCGGTCAGAGGGTGAAAACACTACAGGAACTGCACTCGGCTCATAAGCCTTTTAACAACGCTCTCCTGAACCACAGTTCATCAACGCACTACCTAGAATAAACCTTTGTGTGCCACACCTTGGTGCCAACAACTCTAGCTTGAAACCGCCATGTCACTACTCCATAGTAATGACATCTCCACCGGGACGAGGTGCGAGCTCTAGCCACTAAACTAATTCGCCAAAAATCCAAACTCCCACAACAACCTCAACTAACTGACAGCTCCCACACGGAAACCTACAATCCAACAACTTGAGTGCTACGAACTCGGAAGCCCAACAACTTCAAACTGCATAGCTACGCCAATCCACCAACTCTAACTCGACTTAGATCACTGACTGGAAAAGTCAACCTGCTATCAACAGGGCCCCAGAGGGCTCCCTCCACTAAACTTACCTTCACACAAGCAACGAAACGAAGCTTGCCTCAAATATGAAACACATCTCCCAAGTCCAAACGATAACACAAACAGGCCTAACCCTCCAGCTTAGGCTTATTGCACCTTCCCACCGAAACTTCATAAACGGAACGCCACTACCCGGTTAACACCAGCTACCAAGAACAAGAATACCAACAATGGCTGGCGGAGCGCAAGCTACACGAACCAGCAAGGGTCCCTCAAAAGTCAAGACCCTAATCCAGCCATAATGGTGCAACCTCATCCCACAACTGATACAAAGGGGTTCCACAACTACAAAGGTGCAACAGCTCCAAGGCCAACATAAAAAGAACCTTAACCAACTAGGCCAAACACTCATAGGAGGCAGAACAACCCTTACTGCAACTTCCAGAACACCACTCACGAGTCCGCTTAACTGGACAAACAACTGCTTTCAGGCGGCCAACAGACTTTCCTTCTTGCTAGCTCCACTACCACCAACTGTAAGAACCCAACCCAAAATACGGTCCTAAACCTAGGTTCTCACTCAGCATGAAAGTTAAATACTTCACCAAGCGGTTTAGTGCTCATATTTAAAACCTTTCAAAACATTTAAAAGCGGGGAACACTTAAAACATAAACAACAACCTTCATTTAAGCAAAACCAACAAAGTAAAACAAGTCTGGCTAGTGTTTATAAAAACATACAACACAGTTTAAACAACTTTTAAAAACGTCCCCCTAGGACTCCTGTCCGTCTACATGTTGAACAAATTATGCAAACAATAAATGACATAGTGCCGGCGGCTCCCATGATCAAACAGCTCCCTCCGCTAGCCGTCCCGGTGCTGTCCCAAGTTACCTGGGGGAAAAACCACAGAAATAAGGGTGAGTATAAACATACTAAGTAAGAATCCCCAACCGGGGTACAATATGATACATCAGTCATCTAGCACCCTAGTATACATGCAAACAGTTACCAACACAGATCATAGCTCAACGAGCTTACAAGGCAGAATCTGGAATCCTCAGAAGTCTCCTACTTCCGGCCTAATGATTGGTTCACATAACCAATCCTGGGACATCTCCGAGGGTCTTTCTCCCTCCACCAATTGATCAGCTCAAAAACCTATCCCAAAGATGTCTGACACCCTCGAGGGTCCTCCTCCCTCGACCATATGATCAGCTCAAAAGCCAATCCTAATGGGTGTCCTCAAGGGCCTCTTGCCCTCGCTAACAAATCTGGACTATCGGGAGAGTACCCGAAGTCTGGCTCTAAACTGGAAGGAACTGGTGTACTCACGAACATTAGCCTGGGGGAGCTCTCCGAACCGGCGACTAACGCGTGTGCGCGCACACCGCATGCTGCTACAACCGGCGTAAATGTGGGGGCCTAGGTACAAACTACGCGGGCCAGGTACGCATGCCTAAAGACTCGGAAACGGTGTCACTGAACACAGTAGTGCGAGGCCCTCGGCACACATCTCGCGCGGCTGTACCACCGACTGGAAGCTAAGAACCGCCAAGGCAGGCTTGCACTGTTGGTAGGGTTCCGCTCTAGCAGGCTACAAACTAGGCTTATGCCGATGTGGTAGCTAAATCCACATCGGCTGCCGGGGGGAAGCAATGTACGTTATGCTTCGCTCTACTCCCGATCGGTGGGGACAAGGTACGTTATGTCCGCTCTCAGCCTCTAGATGATGACAAACCCTACTATACTAGCTAAGAGTACAAAGTAACTGATTCCTGGCTAAACATACATATCAACATCAATCACACATAACCTAGCATGATACTACGAACTTAAAGCAGGAATCATAAGCATGCTGGAAGAACAAACCTAGCATGGCACTAACATGTACAATCAGGCAAACATGCTAGCAAGAAATTCAAACATAGCTGTCCTATCACTATCATGCTCATAACAGTCAACAAGCATACAAAGCACATCATGATAATATCGTAGGGTCCACACAACCACGGTAAGAAATCCTTACCTGGAAACAAGCATAAAATAACTACCATAAGCCAATCAAGCGACTCCCGAGCTTCTTAGTGAACCCGAGCAACCTAAGCATTTAATAGAAATATCCTAATTAAATAACAACAGCCAATCAACTTAGGGTCCAAAAGAGTGGAGGCTCGGGAATTACCAACCGAGAAGGTACTAGGTCTCGGTCCCATCTATCTCGCCAAAACAGGCTCTCGGCGGCAAGTGGGCAGGCAAGACGTGCAGCTGGGGCAAGCAGACTGGACGCTGCTGGGCGCGCTGGCGCGGCAAGGGACGGGCGCGTGGACGGGCGCTGGCGACAAGGTCGTTCAAGCGCGCAGAAGCGGACGGAGACGCCGATGCGGGCACGCTGGCGCTGGGCGACGGGCCGTCGGCGACGCGCTCATCAAGGCGTCGGCATTTGGGCGACGGCCGTCACTCTGACAGACGAGCGCTGGCCGCTTTCGGTGGGCGACGGGGCTGATGGCGAGCGGTGCGGTGGCTCGGGGCGGCTTGGTGCGGCACGGTTGGGTTTCTTGGTGAGGTCAGTAAGGAGAGAGAGAGAGAGAAAGAGAGAGAGAGAGAGAGAGAGTGTGTGTGGTAAAACAAGGGGAATGGGATTTTCTTGATTTTCTTTCCTTTTCCTAATTTAAATAGGTCTTGGTGACCTAAATCCCTTCCCCGGGCTTCCTCCTTCGAGTCCCGGAGGAAGCAACCTTTTCTCCTTAATAAAACTCATTTAAACCAAGCTTTCAAATCACCATCAAGGGCAAGGGTTCAAATCCCAATGGAAGCACTTAAATTAACAATAATTTTGCTAATTACCAAATCACCTCCAAACTTCCAACCAACTAGCCCGAACTTCTTGGGTTCTGCAACCAACAACAATCAAGCCTCGACAAAGGCAGGAGTGACCCTGGAATCCTGAAAATCCACAAAACCCTAACCGGGGGCAAAAAGACCAAAATACCCCTAAGGGTTAAAATAGATCTAACGGCCCATCCGAACATCTGGATAATGAACCGGAAACACCTGGGAAACCGAAATAGAAAACTGGGCCGTTACACCAACTCCAAGACCAAGGAATAATCTGACAATTCCTAAGAGGAAACAGATCCTTACAAGCGGACATCCGAAGGACAGAGAGCTCCACACACGCTCGCTGTCTTGCTCAGCTAAAGCAACAACATCTAACTCTCACAGAGGCAACAACAGGGGGGGGGGGTTCCACCACAGACTGAACCTCCAACCACACACTAGCCAAAACTCACCTCCAAACGCCAAAGGGGGCAACTCCTGAAACTCCAGAAATAGGAAAAAATCTGACAGGGCAAGAACCACACGCCCCACTCGCAAGGCTAACTTCTAGCAAATCCAAACCACACCTTGGTCAACACCAAGCACCAACTTGCCACCACACCGGAACCAATCCGGACTCTACTTCAAACAAACTCTAGCTTTCTAGCCTACCACAACTGCCAGCAACACACCCGAGGATACAACCTACACGACTCCGACTTGCCAACTAAACCTCACTACCTGGGTCCGACTGAGCTCTGGTGAGGCTCCCCACAACTAGGGTTCTTCGGCAACCCTCGACACACACTGTCGTCAAACGGTCTAACAGCCAACTGCCTGAACAAACAACCCCATTTTCCAGCATCACAACCATGCTGGCCTGCTTCGAACCTCGAAACCAAAAAGACCAGACACGCTTCAGAATGTGTCATCCTCCTACTCAAAGCATCAGCCACATCGTAGCTTCCACCTAGGGTAAGGATTCCGAGCAACACTCTTAGCAACTACGGTCAGGAACTACGTGGCTTCGCTACAACCACCCTTTGTTCAGTACCATCTGAACTCCAACCATGATCAACAAGAGGTTCCCCCAACCAAACTTAGGTTCAACTTAACAAACTTGCCTAAGCAACAACCCGACTACGATCACGGTATCCTTACAACCACGACTAAAGCCTTACGACATCCACATGGAGTCCAACTTCTTCAAAAACTGAGCACCAGTTCTCCAATGCAAACCCTACACGGTTCCGAAACTCTCGCCACAAGAACGAACTACACAGAAGCACACTTATGTGCATAACTCCCAACCTTTCTTTTAGGGATCCAAGACTAACAGGCGCTTTCTAAAAAGCAACAACTAACTTACGGCAGGAATGCAATCAACCAAAAGAACACCAAAAGTTCCATCTCCACACGATACTCGAAGCTGTGGCCACCTTGCTCCACTAAAGCATAACAATGCCAAACCGAACTTACCTCATACCAACGACTCTACCAAGTGTGCTTTACACATAAGACATCCAACTCATCTCATGAGGCATCTAACTCATCTCATAAGCATCCAACTCATCTCATAGGCATCCAACTCCTGTCCCCTCTACTGGACCAAACTCGCATCTACGATGCTCAACTCTCCTTAGATTTAGGCACTCGAAGGTAGTTGACCGCACTACCAATCACATAGATCTCCTGGCATTAACACTAGCGTGAGACTCACGCGCACTAACACTTATCAACCGTCCACCTGCTGACTTACTCAACCCCCGGTAACACTGGGAAAAGGCTCCGGCTCCTCTCGAACATCTTTTCGCTTGTAGTTCTTCGACTATCACTGAACTAGCCCTCTTGCACGACCTAAACAGGTGCAACTGCCACAAACGGATCCAAAGGCTAAAGGAGTGCTAAACTCCGGACGAGTTAAAGAACCATCTGTTCTACTCGTGCGAAACTCAGGCCTACACCAGACTTAGTGCCCAAACGACACACCAACCAACGCACCTCAAGTGCCACTACTACCAAATCCACATCTTACTACAAATGGGGCCAGCAAGGTCACAACCTCAAGTGACAGAAACTCTGGCTAGGCATACAAGAGCTCAAACTCAAACAACCCTGTCTATGGCATCTCATTTAATTGAAGTCTCACGGCCTACTCTTGCATCTCCACTTGATGCTCAACAAAACTCTGACCGGCTCTCTCAACATGCAGCAGCTAGCTCTGCTCTAGGAGCTCACCATAAGAAGAGTGCTCAACTCTACTAGACAACTGGAAACCACCAACGGATCAAGTTCGATGGGTACACTGCTCGCTGCACCCTTAACCACAGGGTTCCAACTTACTCGCTGCAAAACAACAACAATTTACAAGAGCACAAAGATGTCTCTACTTGTAACTACCCGATTTTCTATTTCGGTTTCCCAGGTGTGTTCGGGACATTATGCGGATGTTCGGATGGGCCGTTAGAGCAATTTTAACCCTTAGGGGTATTTTGGTCTTTTTGCCCCCGGTCAGGGTTTTGTGGATTTTCAGGATTTCAGGGCCATTCCTGCCTTTATCGAAGCTTGGTGGTTGTTGGTTGCAAGACCCAAGAAGTTTGGGCAAGTTGTTTGGAAGTTTGGAGGTAAGTTAGATTTTGGCAAAATTAATTGTTATTTGAGTGCTTCCATTGGGATTTGAACCCTTGCCCTAAATGGTTTGGGGAGTTTGTAGGAAAAAGAGGTTTTATTTTTAAAAAGGAAAGTTGTTTCAGCCGGGTCTCGAAGGAGGAAGGTTTGGGATGGGATTTTAGGTCTATTTAAAAGAAGAAAAGGAAAGAAATCAAGAAAAATCCCTTTCCCCCTTGTTTTGCAAGATTCTCTCTCTCTCCTTCTCTCTCTCTCTCTCTCTCTCCAAACCCTAGCCGCATGTAACAGCCCGGTTTTCAGCTAAATGTAAATTAAGGTTTCCTTTTATATTTTTAAGTTTGGGAGGAACTGTTGGAAGGACTCGAACCCTCGGCCTAAAAAGGGGTTGGGAAGCTTGGGTTTAAATAAGGAAAAATAAACGCGTCACTGGCTCGAAGGGGAATCTTGGGAGGTCATAAGAGATTCCCAAGTCTATTTAAGTTAAGGAAGGGAATTATATTTAAAGAGAAAGAAAAGAGAAAACAAGGAAAAAGAAAGAACCCCAAAACCCTAGACCTCTCCTTCACTCTCGCCCAAGCCGCCCCACACCGCCGCAGATGTCTCGCCTAACGCCTCGCTGCCGCCCCACGACATCGCACGCACGACCATCGCCGCACCGCACCGAGCCACCGCCACCCAGATCGCGTCGAGCGGCCAGGCTCGCCACCGCCACAATAACGACCCCATCCTCCACTCCGCACCAGTCGCCCAACAGACGGCCGTAAGCCGCCTCATGCCCCGACGACACCACCCAGCCACGCCGCTCGCGCCAGCGCACCGGTGGGTGTAGCCCGCCTCTCGCACAGACGACAAAGACCCAGCGCCCAAACCGCGTCGCTCCACTCGCCGCGCTCCGTCCCAACAGAGCGCTCGTTCGCGCGCCACCTCGCAGGCCAGTGTCGTCGTCCAGACGCGCCGCCGCCCGTCGACGCCTTGATAGCGCGCGCCGCCCGAGTGTCACTCGCTCGCCACCTGCGCCGCGCTTCGAGCGAGCCCTTGCCGTCCAAAGAAGCGCGTCGCCCTGCGCTGCTTTGCCGAGACGTGGGCCTTCTCGGTTGGTTGCTCGAGTTCACTTAAAAGCTCGAGGGTCGTTATTCGATTCATGATAATCAACCTCCACTTATTTCCAGGTAAGGATTCTTACCCGGGGTTGTGTGGACCCTGCGAATAGTTGATAGCACGATTCATCGTAAATATATGAATTTCTAGTGATAGGTTTCATGTTTTCTTTTGATTCATGTTCGTGCATGTTTACATCCCGTTAGTTCCATGCTAGGCATTCCTATCTTGATAGACCCATGCTGCCTATTGTATGCTGCTAGATCCAAGTTACGGTTAGATGTGAGATGTAAAGTTTAGAGGGCCGTAGAGGTAACTAGTTTGGGGTCCCGCTCGGGCAAGACCCGATGGACATGTGGAGGTGTAAGGCCCTATGGGCATCCTAGGTGTGTAAGGCCCACCGGCATCACCGATTCGGAGGTGTAAGGCCCTATGGGCATCCTAGGTGTGTAAGGCCCCACCGGGCATCACCGATTCTCGAGGTGTAAGGCCCTATGGGCATCCTAGGTGTGTAAGGCCCACTGGGCATCACCGATACCGGCGGTGGTGTAGGCCCGATGGGCATCCTAAGTGTGTAAGGCCCCACCGGGCATCACTGTGTCCTAAGTGTGTAAGGCCCCACTGGGCATCACCGAGTCCTAGATTGTGTAAGGCCGAAGGGCATCCAAGCGTAGACCTAGGAGTGATCGTGATGGGAGCCCTTGAATAGGCTCGCCTTAGAAATAGCCCATAGCCTAACCAACCGTTTCTGCTCTAAGTCTTTGTATGGTTGCTTGTCCATGTGCTAAATGAGATGATTTCGTATTGTACCCGATTGGGGATTCTTACTGAGTAACTTGTTGCTCACCCTTATTTTCTCGTGGTTTTCCACCGTGTAACTTGGGACAGAGGTCGGATGGCTAGGAGGAAGTCGCTCGATGATCATGGATAGCCGACTGGGTCGCACGTTTCTTTAAATGTTTTCCTTAATGATTTAGCATGTAGTGGGACTTGGGTCCCTAGGAAAAAAATACTCAAACTATTTTATGTTCTCGCATCAGCTTTCCTTTGAATTGTTTTAAGAAAGTACTGATCACCATTTACCCGCTTTTATTTAATTGAAATCATGGTTTTGTTTTAAAAATGTTTATTGCAAAGTTTTAAACTTCCGACTCAATGATGTTTATATTCTTATTCATGCATGCTAAGTATGGACCTTAGGTTAGAGACCGCTTTCTTGGGTCGGGTCCTTACAGCTTGGTATCGAGCCCGTGAGTTATAGGTTTTGTAGACCGACTGCGCAGCTGTAGGTTGTTTTCCATGATCATCAGCTCCGCCACCATCGTATGTCCGTAAGTTTAAAGTTAAGGGTTAAGAAATTACAATACCGGTTGCACCTTGCATGTACATGACTTGTTGTTGTAGAGCAGAAAGACAGGTGTTCTCGACCCATTGTTGGTTTGGTGTAGATTTTCGGTATGCCGATCCACTCGTAGAGGGCGTGGAGGCTCGAGGCCGACCACCCAGGCATTCGTGATCGATTCTCGACACCGGGGACCTCGTCCCAAAGCCGATGCCGAGGTTAGGCCACCATCAGCCCTTCAACCGTGTTGCCCGAGAGGTGTAGGGGCAAGCGAGTCTAGAGAGGCCGCACCGGAGCCGCTTTTGTGGAGTCTATGAGGGCTCTTGTGGTTGGGTTGCTAGCCGACCAGAGGGCCGAGCAGAGAGCTGAAACGCAAGCTTTGTTAGTGCGCAAGCAGGGAGGAGTCCCGCGTTCGGATCTGGCACCGACCGAGTTGGTTCAAAGAGAGATCGCAGCAGATGCCACCAAAGACCGCCACCCACAGAGCCAATTGTGAATGAGGCCGTTCGGCGTAAGGTGCCGAGGATCTAGGCAAGTGGTCGAGGGATTTTGTGAAATGGAAGCCGGAGAAGTTTAGCGCCCACCGGGGAAACCATTGGTAGCGCCACGTGGATTGGCCGAAGTTAGAATATACGTTTATGGTAATGGAGTGTCTCGAGGTGCAATGAGCTCGATGTGCGACTCACGTATTAGCCGGTATAACTAAGTGGTGGTGGGATTCCACCTTAAGTGAGAGACCGGCGGATCTCCACTCGCCACACGGGAGTTCTTCAAGGCCGAGTTCAAGGCAAAATTTATCGTGAAGAAGCCCAAGAGAAGATGATTGAGTCGTTTTCAAACCTTAAGCGGGATCCGACTCGATCGAGGTGTACGAGAAGAAGTTCTCGTGAGTATGGATACTTCGCGCCACGCTTGATTTCTACCCTGAATCAAGATCGTGAAGTTTATCGCGGGTTTGAGACAGGGGTCTCGGGATGTTAGGGCACAGGCCCTGAAACTTTTGCCAAGGCAAGATACCGGCAACGATTTATGATGGGAAGTATCCTCCGAGCGGGTTGTTAGTACCAGTAGTGTCTAAAGGCCCTTGTGTACTCGGGCCCAAGCGCAAGTTTGACTCGAGGAGCAATGTCCGGGGCGGTCGGCGTCCCCTGTGGTTCTTATCATGGCGAGAGACCAAGACGAGATCAGAATCGTGATCACCTCGCCAACAGGGCGTGAGGAGGCCGCCACCGTATTGTAGATCCCGCGGGAAGCGGCATTGGGGACCCCGTGGTGGTAACCCTAGAGCTTGTTTCAACTGTGGAAAGGAAGGGCATCGGGCCCCCAGATCGCACTTTGCACATGCGGGCGGTGGTAACAAACAAAGTCAGCAGCAGGAAGAGTATATGCTACGACTCGCCAGAGGCCGAGAGAGCCGGACCCGCAGATGGGCGGTGCACGCCTAGTTCTTGATCACCTCGCCTTTGTGTTGTTTGATTCGGGTTCCACCCATTCGTTTGTCTCTACTGCTTTTTGCCGAGCTTGCTTGCATGAATTTAGAGCCTCTAGGTTTTGAGTTGTCTGTCGCTACTCCCTGAACTAGTATGTCTTTGGCTAGCTGGAAGGTAAGGGACGGTCGGGCATGCAGTATCCGACTGCACCTCTGCAGTTACCCTCATTGTGCTAGCTATGAGCGGTTTTGATGTGATCCTCGGCATGGATTGGTTAGCCGATAACCACGCTATGATTGACCTGTCACTAAGGAGGTGGTGTTGTTGGCCTCCGGTAGGCCTACCTTTAAATTTCGGGGTACCCAGAGTGGGGTGTGTCCGCCGGTGATTTCGCGATTAAAGCTCACCGCTTGTTAGCTCGAGGAGCTTGGGGTTTCTTAGCTAAGTTGACTGGGAGAACCGTGACCCTACTATCTGTCGAGCAGTGCCCATAGTGCAAGAGTTTGCGAGATGTTTTTCCCGAAGAATTGCCTCGCTCGCCGCCAAGAGGGAGGTGGACTTCTCAATAGAGCTTGAGCCGGGGACTCGCCCTATCTCGAAAGCTCCTTATCGCATGGCGCCAAAGCAGAGCCGAAAGAGTTAAAAGAACAAATGGGAGATGCTTGACAGAGGATTTATTAGGCCGAGTGTGTCCTCGTGGGGAGCACCCGTCATCGCTTGTTAAGAAAAGGATGGCTCGATCGCCTATGCATCGATTACAGGAACCGAACAAGGTAACCATTAAGAACAAGTACCCGCGCCTCGTATCGATGACTGTTTGACCACTCCGGGGAGCTCGTGTGTTTTCAAAGATTGACTTGAGGTCGGGCTACCACCAGCTTGAGGATTCGGGATGCGAGATATTCCCAAGACAAATGTTCGTGTCAAGGTATGGGCATTATGAGTTCGTAGTCATGTCTTTCGGATCGACAAACGCCCCACCGCATTCATGGACATGATGGACAGAGTGTTCAAGGCATTCTTGGACCGCTTTGTCATCGTGTTCATAGATGACATTCTTGTGTACTCTAAGTCTAAGGAGGACCATGCCTCGCACCTAAGGCGATTTTGGCAAATTTGCGCGAGAACAAGCTCTACGCGAAGTTCTCAAAGTGTGACTTTTGGCTCGAGGAGGTAGCATTTCCGGGACACGTTGTGTCTAAGGAGGGAGTGGTCAGAGACCCTTCAAGGTAGAGGCCGTTAGTTCGTGGGCCGACCGACGATCGTGGACGGAGATTCGTAGCTTCCTGGGTCTGGCCGGATGTTACCGACGCTTCGTTCAAAATTTCTCAACTATAGCCGCCCCGCTTACTCGATTGACGAGGAAGGGTGTTGATTTCGTTTGGGATAGGAAGTGCGATGAGAGTTTTGCTAAGCTAAAGAGCGCTTTGACGCTCCGCGCGGTGTTGGCGGTCCCGGGAGGGAATCGGGGGTTTCGTGGTGTACAAATGATGCCAAAGCAAGTTTGGTTTGGGATGCGTTACGATGCAACACGGTAAGGTGATAGCGTACGCTTCCAGGCAGTTGAAACCGCACGAGCAGAATTACCCGACTCATGATATGGAGTTGGCAGCGGTCGTCTTAGCACTTAAGATTTGGAGGCACTACTTGTACGGGGAGAAGTGTAAAGACCCGACCCAAGAAACGGTCTCTAACCTAAGGTCCATACTTAGCATGCATGATTAAGAATATAAACATCATTCAGAGTCGGAAGTTTAAAACTTTGCAATAAACATTTTTAAAACAAAACCATGATTTCAATTAAATAAAATAGGTAAATGACTGATCAGTACTTTCTTAAAACAATTCAAAGGAAAACGGTACGAGAACATAAAATAGTTTGAGTGCTTTTTCCTAGGGACCCAAGTCCCACTACATGCTAAATCATTAAGGAAAACATTTAAAGAAACGTGCGATCCAGTCACCGTCCATGATCATCGAGCCGCTTCCTCCTAGCCATCCACTGTCCCAAGTTACCTGTGGAAGCCACAGAAAAAATAAGGGTGAGCAACAAGTTACTCAAGAAGAATCCCCAATCGGGGTACAATACGAAATCATCTCATTTAGCACATGGGCAAGCAACCATACAAGACTTAGAGCGTAAAACGGTTGGTTAGGCTATGGGCTATTTCTAGGCGAGCCTATACAAGGACTCCCATCAACAATCACTCCTAGGTCCTACGCTTGGATGCCCTTCGGCCTTACACAATCTAGGACTCGGTGATGCCCAATGGGGCCTTACACACTTAGGACACAGTGATGCCCGGTGGGGCCTTACACACACTTAGGATGCCCATCGGGCCTACACCTTCAATGATCGGTGATGCCCAAAGGGCCTTACACACCTAGGATGCCCATAGGGCCTTACACCTCCGTAATCGGTGATGCCCAAAGGGCCTTACACACCTAGGATGCCCATAGGGCCTTACACCTCCAAAATCGGTGATGCCCAAAGGGCCTTACACACCTAGGATGCCCATAGGGCCTTACACCTCCGGATGTCCATCGGTCTTGCCCGAGCGGGACCCCAAACTAGTTACCTCTACGGCCCTCTAACTTTACATCTCACGCCTAACCAGAACTTGGATCTAGCAAAGATACAATAGGCAATGGGGTCTATCAAGGTAGGAATGCCTAGCATGGAACTAACGAGATTTAAACATGTCACGAACATGAATCAAAAGAAAACATGGAACCTATCACTAGAAATTCATATATTTACACTGAATCGCGTGCTATCAAGTATTCGCAGGTCCACACAACCCCGTAAGAATCCTTACCGAAATAAGTGGAGGTTGATTATCCCGAATCGAATAACGACCCTCGAGCTTTTAAGTGAACTCGAGCAACCTAAGCAAGCAATAAATTATCCTAATTAATAAACAAAGATCGAAAAATCGGGGCGCCCAAAGGGTGGAGGTTCGAAATTTACCAACCGAGAGGGCACACGCCTCGCGAGCAGCGCAAGGGCGGCCTTCTTTGGGCGGCGATGCCAGGGGCGCTGCTCGAGCGCGCGGCGAGGCGAGCCGACACTCTGGCGGGCGCGCGCTGTCAAGGCGTCTCGACGGCGGCGCGCGTGCGACGACTGGCCGCGAGGCCGGGCGCGCGCAGCGACTCGACACGCCGGGACGGAGTGCGCGCGAGTAGAGCGACGCGGTTTGGGCGCTGGGTGTCTTGCCAGGTCGCGCGGAGGCGGGCTACACCACCGGTCTTGGCTGGGCGCGAGCGCGCTGGGTGGTGTCGTCGCGGCGCGAGGCGGCTACACGGCCGGTCTGTTGCGGCGACTGGTGCGGAGTGGAGGATGGGCCGCAGCGGTGGCGAGCCGGGCTGCCGACGCGAGCCGGGCCGGGCGGCGGTGTGTCGGTGCGGTGGCAGCGATGGTCGGCAGCGGCGATGTCGTGGGGCGGCAAACAGGCGTTAGGCGAGACACGACGGCGGTGTGGGGCGGCTTAGGCGAGACACGGCGGCGGTGTGGGGCGGCAGGCGAGAGTGAAGGAGAGGTCTAGGGTTTTGGGGTTCTTTCTTTCTTTTTCCTTGTTTTCTCTTTTCTTTCTCTTTAAATATAATTCCCTTCCTTAACTTAAATAGACTTGGGAATCTCTTATGCCCTCCCAAGATTCCCCTTCGAGCCCCTACGACGACGCGTTTATTTTTCCTTATTTAAACCCAAGCTTCCCAACCCTTTTTAGGTGAGGGTTCGAGTCCTTCCAACAGCCTCCCAAACTTAAAAATATAAAAGGAAACCTTGTTTTACATTTAGCCAAAACCGGGTACATTACAATACTCCTCCTTAGAAGACTTCCGTCCCTAAGTCATTTGCTCTTAAAACAACTCTGGGTAACTCCTCCTCATCTCCCCTTCCAACTCCCAAGTGGCTTCCTCAACTCCCTGATTCCGCCACTGCACTTTCACTAGGTCAATGGCCCGGTTCCTCAAAACCTTTTTCTCAAATGCCAGGACCCTTATGGGTTTCTCCTCAAAGCTCAGGTCATGGTTCAACTGTAAAGGCTCAAAATCTATGACGTGCGAAGGATCTGCCACATACTGGCGGAGCATCGAAACGTGGAACACACTATGCACTGCAGCCAAGGACGGCGGCAGTGCTAACCGATAGGCCACAATCCCAATCCTCTCAAGGACCTCGAAAGGTCCAACAAACCTGGGGCTCAGTTTGCCCTTTTTACCGAACCTCAGGACCCCTCGCATCGGAGCTACCTTGAGGAAAACATGCTGGCCAACCTCAAACTCCAACTCCCTACGCCTAACATCGGCGTAGCTCTTCTGCCTGCTTTGGGCGGTCAGCATACGAGCTTTGATTTTCTGGACGGCCTCATTGGTCAGCTGGAGCAACTCCGGACCTAACACCTGCCGGTCACCAACTTCTTCCCAGAAGGCCGGGGATCTGCAGCGCTTACCATACAACGCCTCAAACGGCGCCATCTGAATGGTCGACTGAAAACTGTTATTGTAGGCAAACTCCATCAAGTACAAGTACTGGTCCCAACTACCAGGGAAATCCAACACGCAGGCTCGCAACATATCCTCTAAGATCTGATTTACCCGCTCAGTCTGGCCATCGGTCTGAGGGTGGAAGGCTGTGCTGTAGCTGCACTCTGTGCCCAAACCTGCCTGAAGGGCCTTCCAAAACCGTGATGTAAAACGGGAATCCCGGTCGGAGATAATTTTAACTGGCACTCCGTGGTACCTCACTATTTGCTCAAGGAACAGTTGTGCCCACTGCTCCACGGTGTAGTTTATCCTGCCCGGAATGAAATGGGCACACTTAGTCAACCTATCAACGATCACCCAAATCTGTGCATATCCTCTAGGAGTCCTGGGCAAACCCGAGATAAAATCCATGGTGATCTCCTCCCACTTCCACTGTGGCACCCCGAGCGGTTGCAACAAACCTCTGCTTCGCTGGCGCCTTCACTGTTGACAGTGAGACACCGACTAACGAATCGGGCAATCTCCTCTTCATCCCCATCCACCAAAAAGTCTGCTTTAAGATCTTGGTACATCTTGTTACCCCACAGGTGCCAAGAGAAAGGCGAGGTGTGGGCCTCGGTCAATAACTCTGTGCGAACACCGGCATCACGGCTGGAACACACAAATACCTTTATATCTCGCACCCCCATCCGCAAGTATCACGAAGTCGAAGTCACCGTCACCTGAACCCTCTCATTCAAACTTTTAACTTAGGATCTTTCACCGGTATCGTCGATAATCCTTTGCCTTATCGAAGGTGGATGGTTAATCGAGCTACCTCAAGCGGTATATCCCCTAACAAAGATCGCTATTTCCGCCCTCTCGAGATCCTTCCCGATGATACTCTTGGGGTTTGCCAATGTTGCGGATCACGAGGTCTTTCTACTTAGTGCATCACCACAACATTTGCTTTTCGGTGGTGATACAAGATCTCACGATCGTAATCCTTCACGAGCTCCAACCACCTCCTCTCGCTCATGTTCGAGTCCTTCGAGTGAAGAAATACTTGAGGCTTTGGTGATCCGAGAAAATCTGAATCTTCTCCCCATACAAGTAGTGCCTCCAAATCTTAAGTGCAAAGACGACCGCTGCCAACTCCATATCATGAGTCGGGTAATTCTGCTCGTGCGGTTTCAACTGCCTGGAAGCGTACGCTATCACCTTACCGTGTTGCATCAGAACGCATCCCAAACCAAACTTGCTGGCATCACTGTACACCACGAAACCCCCAGTTCCCTCCGGGACCGCCAACACCGGGGCAGACGTCAAACTGTTCTTTAGCTTAGCAAAACTCTCCTCGCACTTCCTATCCCAAACGAAATCAACACCCTTCCTCGTCAATCGAGTAAGCGGGGCGGCTATAGCTGAAAAATTTTGAACGGCGCGCCGGTAATATCCGCCGCACCGTGAAGCTACGAATCTCCGTCCACGATCGTCGCCGGTCCGCCCACGAACTAACGGCCTCTACCTTCGAAGGGTCTACAGCCACTCCCTCCTTAGACACAACGTGTCCCAGAAATGCTACCTCCTCGAGCCAAAAGTCACACTTTGAGAACTTCGCGTAGAGCTTGTTCTCGCGCAAGGCTGCCAAAATCTGCCTTAGGTGCGAGGCGTGGTCCTCCTTAGACTTAGAGTACACAAGAATGTCATCTATGAATACGATGACAAAGCGGTCCAAGAATGCCTTGAACACTCTGTCCATCATGTCCATGAATGCAGCTGGGGCGTTTGTCAGTCCGAAAGACATGACTACGAACTCATAATGCCCATACCTTGACCTGAACGCTGTCTTGGGAATATCCGCATCCCGAATCCTCAACTGGTGGTAGCCCGACCTCAAGTCAATCTTTGAAAACACACGAGCTCCCTGGAGCTGGTCAAACAGGTCGTCGATACGAGGCAGCGGGTACTTGTTCTTAATGGTTACCTTGTTCAGTTCCCTGTAATCGATGCATAGCCGCATCGAGCCATCCTTTTTCTTAACAAACAGCACGGGTGCTCCCCACGAGGACACACTCGGCCTAATAAATCCTCTGTCAAGCATCTCCCGCAGCTGTTCCTTTAACTCTTTCAGCTCTGCTGGCGCCATGCGATAAGGAGCTTTTGAGATAGGGCGAGTCCCCGGCTCAAGCTCTATTGAGAAGTCCACCTCCCTCTTGGCGGCAGCCGTGCAACTCTTCGGGAAAAACATCTGCAAACTCTTGCACTATGGGCACTGCCGACAGATAGTGGGTCACTGCTTCTCCCCACCAACTTAGCTAAGAAACCCCAAGCTCCTCGAGCTAACAAACGGTGAGCTTTAATCGCCGAAATCACCGGCGGACACACCCCACTCGGGTGCCCCGAAATTTAAAGGTAGGCCTACAGGCGGCTGAACACCACCTCCTTACAGCGACAGTCAATCATAGCGTGGTTATCAGCTAACCAATCCATGCCGAGGATCACATCAAAACCGCTCATAGCTAGCACAATGAGGGTAACTCAGCAGGTCCAGTCTGATACTGCATGCACCGACCGTCCCTTACCTTCTGGCTAGCCAGCATACTAGTTCCCGAGGGAGTAGCGACAGACAACTCAAAACCTAGAGGCTCTAAATTCATGCAAGCAAGCTCAGCAAAAACAGCAGAGACAAACGAATGGGTGGAACCCGAATCAAACAACACAAAGGCGAGGTGATCAAGAACTAGGAGCGTACCTGCCACTGCGGGTCCGGCTCTCTCAGCCTCCTGGCGAGTCGTAGCATATACTCTTCCCTCGCTCTTTGAAGCTGGTTGTGCCACCATCCTTGCAGGTGCGATCTGGGCCCGATGCCCTTCCTTTCCACAGTTGAAACAAGCTCTAGGGTTACCACCACAGGGTCCCCAATGCTGCTTCCCGCAGGATCTACAATACGGTGGCGGCCTCCCTACGCCCTGTTGGCGAGGCTGATCACGGTTACGGTCTCGGTACTGGTCTCTGCCATGATAAGAACCCTGGGGACGCTGACCGCCCCCCCGGACATTGCTCCCTGAGTCAAACTTGCGCTTCTGGCCCGAGTACACTGGGGCCTTAGACACTACGGTACTAACAACCTGCTCCGGAGGATACTTCCCATCATAAATCGTTGCCAGCTGTACCGCCTTGGCAAAAGTTTCTGGGGCCTGTGCCCTAACATCCTGAGACACCCCTGCGTCTCAAACCCGCGATAAATTTCCTGATCTTCAGTTCCGGGGTAGAAATCAACTGTGGCGCGAAGTATCCATACTCTGAGAACTTCTTCTCGTACACCTCGATCGAGTCAGATCCCTGCTTAAGGTTTGAAAACAGCTCAATCATCTTCTCTTGGGCTTCTTCACGATAAATTTTGCCTTGAACTCACCTTGAAGAACTCCCTGTGGCGGTGGAGATCCGCCGGTCTCTCACTTAAGGTGGATTCCCACCACCACTTAGTTGTACTACCCGGCTAATACGTGAGCCGCACATCGAGCTCGCCGCACCTCGGGACACTCCATTACCATAAACGTATACTCTAACTCAAAGAATCCACGTGGCGGCTACCAATGGTTCCCAGGGCGCTAAACTTCTCCGGCTTCCATTTCACAAAATCCTCACCCACTTGCCCGGATCCTCGGCACCTTTCGCGAACGGCCTCATTCACAATTGGCTCTGTGGAGTCGGCGGGTCTTGGTGGCACTGCATCCTCTCTTGAACCAACTCGGGCCACCGTGCAGTATCTCAACGCGGGACTCCTCCTCTCGCAGCCTAACAAAGCTTGTGTTTCACTCTGCTCGGCCCTCCGGTCGGCTAGCAACCCAACCACAAGAGCCCTCATAGACTCCACAAAGGCAGCCCTGGTGCAACATCTCGGGACTCGCTTGCCCCTACACCCTCTCCGGCAACACGGTTGAAGGGCCTGATGGTGGCCTAACCTCGGCATCGGCTTGGGACGAGGTCCCCGGTGTCGAATCGATCACGAATGCCCCAGGTGGTCGGCCTCGAGCCTCCCCGCCCTCTACGAGTGATCGGCATACCGAAAATCTCACCCAAACCAACAATGGGTCGAACACATGTCTTTCTGCTCTACAACAACAAGTCATGTACATGCAAGGTGCAACCGGTATTGTAATTTCTTAACCCTTAACTTTAAACTTACGGACATACACGATGGTCATGAGCGCCGATGATCATGGAAAACAACCTACAATCGCAGTCGATCTACGAACCTATAACTCGGGCTCGATACCAATCAGAAGACCAGACCCAAGAAACGGTCTCTAACCTAAGGTCCATACTTAGCATGCATGATTAAGAATATAAACATCATTCAGAGTCGGAAGTTTAAAACTTTGCAATAAACATTTTTAAAACAAAACCATGATTTCAATTAAATAAAATAGGTAAATGACTGATCGAGTACTTTCTTAAAACAATTCAAAGGAAAACGATGCGAGAACATAAAATAGTTTGAGTGCTTTTTCCTAGGGACCCAAGTCCCACTACATGCTAAATCATTAAGGAAAACATTTAAAGAAACGCGTGCGATCCAGTCACCGCCATGATCATCGAGCCGCTTCCTCCTAGCCATCCACCTCTGTCCCAAGTTACCCTGGGAAGCCACGAGAAAATAAGGGTGAGCAACAAGTTACTCAAGTAAGAATCCCCAATCGGGTACAATACGAAATCATCTCATTTAGCACATGGGCAAGCAACCATACAAGACTTAGAGCGAAACTTGGTTGGTTAGGCTATGGGCTATTTCTAGGGCGAGCCTATACAAGGGCTCCCATCAACAATCACTCCTAGGTCCTACGCTTGGATGCCCTTCGGCCTTACACAATCTAGGACTCGGTGATGCCCAATGGGGCCTTACACACTTAGGACACAAAGATGCCCGGTGGGGCCTTACACACTTAGGATGCCCATCGGGCCTTACACCTTCGATGTCGGTGATGCCCAAAGGCCTTACACACCTAGGATGCCCATAGGGCCTTACACCTCGAGAATCGGTGATGCCCAAAGGGCCCTTACACACCTAGGATGCCCATAGGGCCTTACACCTCCAAAATCGGTGATGCCCAAAGGGCCTTACACACCTAGGATGCCCATAGGGCCTTACACCTCCAGATGTCCATCGGTCTTGCCCGAGCGGGACCCCAAACTAGTTACCTCTACGGCCCTCTAACTTTACATCTCACGTCTAACCGTAACTTGGATCTAGCAGCATACAATAGGCAGCATGGGTCTATCAAGGTAGGAATGCCTAGCATGGAACTAACGAGATTTAAACATGTCACGAACATGAATCAAAAGAAAACATGGAACCTATCACTAGAAATTCATATATTTACAGTAATCAGCGTGCTATCAAGTATTCGCAGGGTCCACACAACCCCGGGTAAGAATCCTTACCTGGAAATAAGTGGAGGTTGATTATCCCGAATCGAATAACGACCCTCGAGCTTTTAAGTGAACTCGAGCAACCTAAGCAAGCAATAAATTATCCTAATTAATAAACAGCATCGAAAATCAGGACGCCCAAAGGGTGGAGGTTCGGGAATTTACCAACCGAGAGGGCACACGTCTCGGCAGCAAGCAGCAAGGACGGCACTGCTGGACAGCAGGGGCGCTGGCTCGAGCGCGCGGCAGGGCGAGCTGACACTCTGGGCGGGCGCGCTGTCAAGGCGTCTGGACGGCGGCAGCGTGCGGACGACCTGGGCTGCGAGGCTGGCGCGCGAACGAGCGACACGCTGGGACGGAGTGCGGCGGCGAGTGGAGCGACGCGGTTTGGGCGCTGGGTCTTTGCTGTGCGGCGCGAGGCGGGCTACACCACCGGTCTTATTTGAAGCGCGAGCGCGCTAGGGTGGTGTTGTGCGGGCGCGGCGGCGCTACACGGCCGGCTGTTGCCGGCGACTGGTGCGGAGTGGAGGATGGGCCATTGCGGCGGTGGCGGCGGCTGCCGCTCGACGCGAGCTGGGCTGGCGGTGTGTCGGTGCGGTGCGGCAGTGGTCGGCAGGCGGGCGATGTCGTGGGGCGAAGCAGCAGGGCGTTGGGCGAGACACGACGGCGGTGTGGGGCGGCTTGGGCGAGACACGGCGGCGGTGTGGGGCGGCTTGGGCGAGAGTGAAGGAGAGGTCTAGGGTTTTGGGGTTCTTTCTTTCTTTTTTCCTTGTTTTCTCTTTTCTTTCTCTTTAAATATAATTCCCTTCCTTAACTTAAATAGACTTGGGAATCTCTTATGCCCTCCCAAGATTCCCCTCGAGCCCCTACGACGCGTTTATTTTTCCTTATTTAAACCCAAGCTTCCCAACCCCTTTTTAGGCTGAGGGTTCGAGTCCTTCCAACAGTTCCTCCCAAACTTAAAAATATAAAAGGAAACCTTGTTTTACATTTAGCTGAAAACCGGGCTGTTACAAGAAGATTCAGATTTTCTCGGATCACCAAAGCCTCAAGTATTTCTTCACTCAGAAGGACCTGAACATGAGGTAGAGGAGGTGGTTGGAGCTCGTGAAGGATTACGACTGTGAGATCTTGTATCACCCTGGAAAAGCAAATGTTGTGGCTGATGCACTAAGTAGAAAGACCTCGCATCTGGCAACATTGGCAAACCCCAAGAGTATCATCAGGAAGGATCTCGAGGGGGCGGAAATAGCAGTGTTGTTAGGGGATGTTACCGCCAGGGTAGCTCAGTTAACCATCCAGCCTTCGATAAGGCAAAGGATTATCGACAGCCAGCTGAAAGATCCTAAGTTAAAAAGTTTGTATGAGAGGGTTCAGGCTGACGGTGACTTCGACTTCGTGATACTTGCAGATGGGGGTCTGAGATATAAAGGTCGGCTGTGTGTTCCAAATTGATGCCGTGTTCGCACAGAGTTATTGACCGAGGCTCACACCTCGCCTTTTCTTGGCACCTGGGGGGTAACAAGATGTACCAAGATCTTAAACAGACTTTTTGGTGGATGGGGATGAAGAGGAGATTGCCCGATTCGTTAGTCGGTGTCTCACCTGTCAACAGTGAAGGCGCCCAGCAGGTTGCCAAGGGTTTGTTGCAACCGCTCGGGGTGCCACAGTGGAAGTGGGAGGAGATCACCATGGATTTTATCTCGGGTTTGCCCAGGACTCCTAGAGGATATGCACAGATTTGGGTGATCGTTGATAGGTTGACTAAGTGTGCCCATTTCATCCCGGGCAGGATAAACTACACCGTGGAGCAGTGGGCACAACTGTTCCTTGAGCAAATAGTGAGGTACCACGGAGTGCCGCTTAAAATTATCTCCGACCGGGATTCCCATTTTACATCACGGTTTTGGAAGGCCCTTCAGTGTTTGGGCACAGAGTGCGGCTACAAGACTGACCTTCCACCCACGCACCGATGGCGGACCGAAGCGGGTAAATCGATCTTAGAGGATATGTTGCGAGCTGCGTGTTGGATTTCCACGTAGTTGGGACCAGTACTTGTACTTGATGGAGTTTGCCTACAATAACGATTTTGATCGACCATTCGGATGGCGCCGTTTGAGCGCGTTAGATGGTAAGCGCTGCAGATCCCGCCTTACGGGAAGAAGTTGGTGACCGGCAGTGTTAGGTCCGAGTTGCTCCAAATTGACCAATGAGGCCGTCCCGAAAATCAAAGCTCAGATCTTGATCGCCCAAAGCAGTAGTAAGAGCTACGCCGATGTTAGGCGTAGGGAGTTGGAGTTTGAGGTTGGCGGCATGTTTTCCTCAAGGTAGCTCCGTCGCGAGGGGTCCCGAGGTTCGGTAAAAAGGGCAACCGAGCCCTGTGTTTGTTGGACCTTTCGAGGTCCTTGAGAGGATTGGGATTGTGGCCTGTCGGTTAGCACCGCCGCCGCCCTTGGCTGCGCAGTGCATAGTGTGTTCCACGTTTCGATGCTCCGCCAAGATGTGGCGTATCCTTCGCACGTCATAGATTTTGAGCCTTTACGCTTGAACCATGACTGAGCTTTGAGGAGAAACCCATAAGGTCCTGGCATTTGAGAAAAAGGTTTTGAGGAACCGGGCCATTGACCTAGTGAAAGTGCGGTGGCGGAATCGAATCGGGAGTTGAGGAAGCTACTTGGGAGTTGGAAGGGGAGATGAGGAGGAGTTACCCAGAGTTGTTTTAAGAGCGACTTAGGGGGGACGGAAGTCTTCTAAGGAGGGAGTATTGTAACAGCCCGTTTTCACTAAATGTAAAATAAGGTTTCCTTTTATATTTTTAAGTTTGGGAGGAATCTGTTGGAAGGACTCGAACCCTCGGCCTAAAAGGGGTTGGGAAGCTTGGGTTTAAATAAGGAAAAATAAACGCGTCACCGGGGGCTCGAAGGGGAATCTTGGGAGGTCATAAGAGATTCCCAAGTCTATTTAAGTTAAGGAAGGGAATTATATTTAAAGAGAAAGAAAAGAGAAACAAGGAAAAAGAAAGAACCCCAAAACCCTAGACCTCTCCTTCACTCTCGCCCAAGCCGCCCCACACACGCCGTGTGTCTCGCCTAACGCCTGCTTGCTTCGCCCCACGACATCGCACGCTGCTGCGACCATCGCCAGACCGCACCGAGCCACCGCCCGGCCCGGATCGCGTCGGCGGCCAGCTCGCCCACCGCCAACAACCCATCCTCCACTCCGCACCCAGTCGCCCAGCGCATAGACGGCCGTGTAAGCCCTCTCGCGCCCGCACGACACCACCCAGCGCCGCTCGCGCCCAGCGCACCGGTGGTGTAGCCCGCCCTCCGCGCGCCGCACGACAAAGACTCCCAGCGCCCAAACGCGCGTCGCTCCACTCGCCGCGCTCCGTCCCAGCGTGTCGCTCGTTCGCGCGCCCGACCTCGCGGCCAGTCGTCCGCCGCGCCGCCGCCCGTCGACGCCTTGACAGCGCGCCCGCCCAGTGTCGTCTCCGCCGTGCGCGCGCTCGAGCAGCGCCCGGCCCAAAGCGGTGCGTCGCCTCCTTGCGCTGCTGCCGCCGAGACGTGGGCCTTCTCGGTTGGTTGCTCGAGTTCACTTAAAAGCTCGAGGGTCGTTATTCGATTCGGGATAATCAACCTCCACTTATTTCCAGGTAAGGATTCTTACCCGGGGTTGTGTGGACCCTGCGAATACTTGATAGCACGCTGATTACTGTAAATATATGAATTTCTAGTGATAGGTTTCATGTTTTCTTTTGATTCATGTTCGTGCATGTTTACATCCCGTTAGTTCCATGCTAGGCATTCCTATCTTGATAGACCCATGCTGCCTATTGTATGCTGCTAGATCCAAGTTACGGTTAGATGTGAGATGTAAAGTTTAGAGGGCCGTAGAGGTAACTAGTTTGGGGTCCCGCTCGGGCAAGACCCGATGGACATGTGGAGGTGTAAGGCCCTATGGGCATCCTAGGTGTGTAAGGCCCACCGGGCATCACTGATTCTGGAGGTGTAAGGCCCTATGGGCATCCTAGGTGTGTAAGGCCCACTGGGCATCACTGATTCTGGAGGTGTAAGGCCCTATGGGCATCCTAGGTGTGTAAGGCCCACTGATCATCACCGATACCGAAGGTGTAAGGCCCGATGGGCATCCTAAGTGTGTAAGGCCCCACTGGGCATCACTGTGTCCTAAGTGTGTAAGGCCCCACTGGGCATCACTGAGTCCTAGATTGTGTAAGGCCGAAGGGCATCCAAGCGTAGGACCTAGGAGTGACTGTGATGGGAGCCCTTGAATAGGCTCGCCCTAGAAATAGCCCATAGCCTAACCAACCGTTTTCGCGCTCTAAGTCTTTGTATGGTTGCTTGTCCATGTGCTAAATGAGATGATTTCGTATTGTACCCGATTGGGGATTCTTCTTGAGTAACTTGTTGCTCACCCTTATTTTCTGTGGTTTTCCACGGTAACTTGGGGACAGAGGTGGATGGCTAGGAGGAAGTCGCTTTCGATGATCATGGATAGTCGACTGGGGTCGCACGTTTCTTTAAATGTTTTCCTTAATGATTTAGCATGTAGTGGGACTTGGGTCCCTAGGAAAAAAAAGTACTCAAACTATTTTATGTTCTCGCATCGCTTTCCTTTGAATTGTTTTAAGAAAGTCTTGATCAGTCATTTACTGCTTTATTTAATTGAAATCATGGTTTTGTTTTAAAAATGTTTATTGCAAAGTTTTAAACTTCCGACTAAATGATGTTTATATTCTTATTCATGCATGCTAAGTATGGACCTTAGGTTAGAGACCGTTTCTTGGGTCGGGTCCTTACACCGCACCATGCCCAACCCTGGCCGCACCATACCCAACCCTAGCCGTACCATGCCTAGCCCTAGCCGCACCAACCCCACCGAGCCACCACACCCTAACAAAGAACCCCGCGCACTGTGTCGCCCAACCAAGGCGCCCAGCCGCCTTGATCGCTCAACCACTGCATCGCCCGGCCAGTCTTGCCAGCGTCGCCCAAATCGCCGCACCGCACCGAGCCACCCACCCCCGCCCGCGCCGCGCGCGCACCGCCCAGTAAGGACCCGACCCAAAGAAACGGTCTCTATCCTAAAGTCCTTACTTAGCATGCATGATTAGGAATGTAAAACGTCGTTCAGAGTTTGAAATTTAAATCTTTGAAGTAAGCACATTCAAAACAAAGAAAATATAATTCCATTTAAAATAAACAGTAGATAATCGATCAAGATTTCTTTCTTAAAAACAATTCAAGGGAAACGGTACGAGAAACATAAAATAGATTTTTGAGTGTTTTTCCTAGGGACCCAAGTCCCACTTCATGCTAAATCATCAAAGAAAACATTAAAAGAACGTGCAACTCAGAGTCAGCTATCCATGATCATCGAGCCGCCTCCTCCTAGCCATCCAAATTCTGTCCCAAGTTACCCGGGAAAGCCACAGAAAATAAGGGTGAGCAACAAGTTACTCAAGAAGAATCCCCAATCGGGGTACAATACGAAATCATCTGATTTAGCACACGGACATGCAACCATACAAAGACTTAGAGCAGAAACGGTTGGTTAGGCTATGGGCTATTTCTAGGGCGAGCCTATTCAAGGGCTCCCATCAACAGTCACTCCTAGGTCCTACGCTTGGATGCCCTTCGTGCCTTACACAATCTAGGACTCAGTGATGCCCAGTGGGGCCTTACACACTTAGGACACAGTGATGCCCAGTGGGGCCTTACACACTTAGGATGCCCATCGGCCTTACACCTTCGATGACGGTGATGCCCAAAGTGGGCCTTACACACTTAGGATGCCCATAGGGCCTTACACCTCGAGAATCGGTGATGCCCAAAGGGCCTTACACACCTAGGATGCCCATAGGGCCTTACACCTCCAGAATCAGTGATGCCCAGTGGGCCTTACACACCTAGGATGCCCGTAGGGCCTTACACCTCCGAATCGGTGATGCCCAAAGGGCCTTACACACCTAGGATACCCATAGGGCCTTACACCTCCGGGCGTCCATCGGGTCTTGCCCGAGCGGGACCCCAAACTAGTTGCCTCTACGGTCCTCTATACTATACATCACACATCTAACTGTAACTTGGATCTAGCAACATACAAATGGCAAAGATGGTTCTATCAAGATAGGAAAGCCTAACATGGAACTAACGGGATGTAAACATGTCACGAGCATGAATCAAAAGAAAACATGTAACCTATCACTAGAAACTCATATAATTACTGATGTCGGCGTGCTATCAACTATTCGCAGGTCCACACAACCCCGTAAGAATCCTTACACGGAAATAAGTGGAGGTTAACTATCCCCGAATCAAATAACGACCCTCGAGCTTTTAAGCGAACCCGAGCAACCTAAGCAAGCAATAAAATATCCTAATTAATAAACAAAGATCTAAAATCGTGGAAGTCCAAAGGGTGGAGGCTCGGGAATTTACCAACCGAGAAGGCACACGCCTCGGCAGCTAGCGCAGGGGCGGGCGCCGGCGGCAATGCCAGGGCGCTGCTCGCGCGCGCGGGCGGTGACCGACACGCTGGGCGGCGCGCTATCCGTCAAGGCGCGCTGGACGGCGCGCAGCGCGGGCGCGACACAGGATGCGAGGCTGGCGCGCGAACGAGCGACACTTTGGGACGGCGCGCATGCGAGTGGAGCAACGCGTTTAAGGCGCTGGGTGCTGCGTGCAGCAAATGAGGCGGGCTACACGACCGGTCTTATTTGCTGGGCGCGAGCGCAGGCTAAGCGGCGCAATGCAGCGAGCGAGAGCAGAGTGCGCGTAGCCGGGCGAAGCGGGCTGCTCGACGTGCTCTGGGTCGCGATGGCTCGGTCACGGTGCGCATGATGCTGCGCAGCGTCGCGGCGCGGTGGGTGGGGCCGGGCAGCGGCTTGGTGCGGCGCGCGCGCTGGCGAGCGGGCGTCTTGGCGGTGTTAGGCGTGAGGGTTAAGGTTTTGCGAGAGAGAGAGAGAGAGAGAGAGAGAGAGAGTTTTTTTTTTTTTTTTTCTCTTCCTTCCTTAAGTTAAATAGACTTGGGAATCTCAAATGACCTTCCCAAGACTCCCCCTTCGAGCCCTGCCAACGCATTTATTTTCCCTTCTTTTTTTTCTTATTTAATTCCAACTCCTATTTCTTTTTCTTTTTTTTTAAAACTATTTCCGTTTAGTGAAAATCGGGGCCATTACAATACTCCCTCCTTAGAAGACTTCCGTCCCTGAAGTCAGTCATTCCTAAAACAACTCGGGTAACTCCTCCTCATCTCCCCTTCCAACTCCCAAGTAGCTTCCTCAACTCCCCGATTCTCGCCTTTGCACTTTCACTAGGTCAATTGCCCGTTCCTCAAAACCTTTTTCTCAAATGTCGGGGATCTTTATGGGCTTCTCCTCAAAGCTCAGGTCATGGTTCAACTGTAAGGGCTCAAAATCTATGACGTGCGAAGGGTCTCATCACATCTTGGCGAGCATCGAAACGTGGAACACACTATGCACTGCGCAGACCAAGGACGGCGACAATGCTAACCGATAGGCCACGACCCCAACCCTCTCAAGGACCTCGAAAGGTCCAACAAACCTGGGGCTCAGTTTCCCCTTTTTACCAAACCTCAGAACCCCACGCATCGGAGCTACCTTGAGGAAAACATGCTGGCCAATCTCAAACTCTAACTCTCTACGCCTGATATCGGCGTAGCTCTTCTCGCTTTGCTCTAGGCGGTCAACATACGAGCTCGATCTTCTCGGATGACCTCATTGGTCAATCGGAGCAACTCGGACCCAATACTCACACTGTCTCAACCTCTTCCCGAATCTGGGGATCTGCAGCGCTTACCATACAACGCTTCAAACGGTGCCATCTGAATGGTTGACTGAAAACTATTGTTGTAGGCAAACTCCATCAAATACAAGTCTCGGTCCCAAGCTCGCCAGGAAATCCAACACACAGGCTCGTAACATATCCTCTAAGATCTGATTTACCCGCCACCGCCCATCGGTCTGCGTGGGTGGAAGGTCAGTCTTTGTAGGCGCACTCAGTGCCCAAACTCGCTCAAGGGCTTTCCAAAATCGGGATGTAAAACGGGAATCCCGTGGGAGAGATAATTTTAACTGGCACTCCGTGGTACCTCACTATCTGCTCAAGGAACACCGTGCCCACTTGCTCCACGGTGTAGTTTATCCCGCCTCGAATGAAGTGGGCACACTTAGTCAACCTATCAACGACCACCCGGATCTGTGCATATCCTCTAGGGGTTACTGGGCAATCCCGAAATAAAATCCATGGTAATTTCCTCCCACTTCCACTGTGGCACCCTCGAGCGATCAGTAGCAACCTCATTTGGTTTCAGATAGGCGCCTTCACTTGCCGACAAGTGAGACACCGATCGACAAACGGGCAATCTCTCTCTTCATCCCCATCCACCAAAAAGTCTCGCTAAGATCTTGGTACATCTTGTTACCCCTAGGTGCCATGCAAAAGGCGAGGTGTGAGCCTTAGTCAACAACTCCGAACGAATACCGGATCGGGCCGGGACACATAGCCGACCCTTTATATCTCAAGCCACCATCTCAAATATCTCAAAATCAAAGTCACCATCACCTGGACCCTCTCATACAACTTTTTCAACTTAGGATCATTCAATTGGCCGTCAATAATCCTTTGCCTTACCGGCCTGGATGGTCAATCGAGCTACCCCGAAGGTAACATCCCCTAACAACACTCGCTATTTCTCGCTCTCTCTCGAGGTCTTTCCTTATGATACTTTTGGGATTTGCCAACGTTGCTAGATGCGAGGTCTTTCTACTTAGTGCATCTCGCCACAACATTTGCCTTACCAGGGTGGTACAAGATCTCACAATCGTAATCCTTTACAAGCTCCAACCACCTCCTCTCGCCTCATGTTTAGGTCCTCTGAGAGTGAAGAAATACTTGAGGCTTTGGTGGTCTCGAGAAAATCTGAATCTTTTCCCCGCATAAGTAGTGTCTCCAGTTTTTAAGTGCAAACACGACCATTGCCAACTCCATATCATGAGTCGGATAGTTCGCTCGTGGCCGTTTCAATCGCCTCGGCGTGCGCTATCACCTTACCGTCTTTGCATCAAAACGCAACCCAAACCAAACTTGCCGGGCATCATCATGCAAAGCCACGAAACCCCCGATTCCTCCGGATCGCCAACACCGGGCGACGTCAAACTGCTCTTTAGCTTAGCAAAACTCTTATCGCACTTCCTATCCCAAACGAAATCAACACCCTTCCTCGTCAATCAAGTAAGCGGGGCGGCTATGGCAGAGAAGTTCTGAACGAAGCGGTGGTAATATCCAGCCAGACCCAGAAAACTACGAATCTCCAACACCGTCGTCGGTCTGTCCCACGAACTAACGGCCTCTATCTTCGAAGGGTCCACAGCCACTCCCTCCTTAGACACGACGTGTCCCAGAAAGGCTACCTCCTCAAGCCAAAAGTCACACTTTGAAAACTTTGCATAAAGCTGGTTCTCGCGCAAGGCTGCCAAAATCTGCCTCAGGTGCGAAGCATGGTCCTCCTTAGACTTAGAGTACACAAGAATGTCATCTATAAATACGATGACAAAGCGGTCCAAGAAGGCCTTGAACACTCTGTCCATCATGTCCATAAATGCAGCTGGGGCGTTCGTCAGTCCGAAAGACATGACTACGAACTCATAATGACCATATCTCGACCTGAACGCTGTCTTGGGGATATCTGCATCCCGAATCTTTAACTGGTGGTAGCCCGACCTCAAATCAATTTTCGAAAACACACAAGCTCCCTGAAGCTGATCAAACAGATCATCGATGCGTGGCAGTGTTCTTGACGGTCACCTTGTTCAATTCCCTGTAATCGATGCATAGATGCATCGAGCCGTCCTTTTTTTTGACAAATAGCACGGGTGCTCCCCACGAGGACACACTTGGCCTAATAAACCCTTTATCAAGCAACTCCTGCAGCTGATCCTTTAACTCCTTTAGTTCAGCTGGCGCCATGCGATAAGGAGCCTTTGAAATAGGACGAGTCCCTGGCTCAAGCTCTATTGAGAAATCCACCTCCGCTTTGGCGGCGGCACTGTGCAACTCTTCAGAAAAACATCTCGCAAACTCACGCACCACGGGCACTTGCTCAACAGATACCCGATCAAGGTCCTCCCCAGCCAACTTAGCTAAGAAACCCCAAGCCCCTCGAGCTAGCAAACGGCGGGCTTTAGCTACCGAAATCACTGGCGGACACACCCCACTCTGGGTGCCCCGAAATCTAAAACTGGGCTTGCCCGGCGGTCTAAACACTACCTCCTTTCGGTGGCAGTCGATAAAAGCGTGGTTATCAGCTAACCAATCCATGCCGAGGATCACATCAAAACCACTCATAGCTAACACTATGAGTGTAACCTGCAGAGACTCGTCGGATACTTGTACTTGACCCTCTCTTACCTTCTGACTAGCCATCATACTAGCTCCCGAGGGAGTAGCGACAGATAACTCAAATCCTAAGGGTTCTAAAATCATGCAAGCATGCTCAACAAACACAGCAGAAATAAAAGAATGCGTGGAACTCGAATCAAATAATACAAAGGCAAGGTGGTCGAGAATCGAAGTGTACACCTTGCCCTCGCGGCCCGCTTTCTCCTCCTCGGCGGGTCGTAGCATACACCCTCCCTTGCTCACTGAGCCGGCTAAGCCACCATCGCTTTACAGTTGCGGTCTGGGCCCGATGCCCTTCCTTTCCACATTGAAACAAGCTCTGGGGTTACCACCACAAGGTCCCCAATGCCGCTTCCGCGCAGATCTACAATACGGTGGCGGCCTCCCTACACCCTCGCTGGCGAGGCCGATCACGATTCTGGCCTCTGTGATCGGTCTCTCGCCATGATAAGAACCCCAGGGCGCCGACCGCCCCTGACATTGCTCCTCCTGAGTCAAACTTGCGCTCGCCCGAGTACACTGGGGCCTTAGACACTACGGTACTAACAACTCCGCTCTGGAGGATACTTCCCGTCATAAATCGTTGCCAATCAGACTTGCCTTGGCAAAAGTTTCGGGCCTCGTGCCCTAACATCCTGAGACACTCCTGTCTCAAACTCGCAATAAACTTTCGATCTTGATTCGGGGTAGCAATTAGGCGTGGCGCGAAGTATCCATACTCGAGAACTTCTTCTCGTACACCTCGATCGAGTCGGACCCTGCTAAGGTTTGAAAACACTCAATCATCTTTTCTTGGGCTTCTTCACGATAAATTTTGCCTTGAACTCACTTTCTTGAAGAACTCCCGGTGGCGGTGGAGACCCACCGGTCTCTCACTTAAGGTGGAATCCCACCACCACTTAGTCAGCACTGCTAATACGTGAGTCGCACATCGTGCTCGCGCACCTCGTGACACTCCATTACCATAAACGTATATTCTAACTCAAGAATCCACGTGGTAGCTACCAACGGTTCCCAGGGGGCACTAAACTTCTCCGGCTTCCATTTCACAAAATCCTTCACCACTTGCCTAGATCCTCGGCACACCTTCGCCATAACGGCCTCATTCACAATTGGCTCTGCGGAGTCAAGGCGGTCTTGGTGGCGCTGCAGCCTCTCTTTGAACCAACTCGGTCACACCGTTGTATCGAACGCGGGACTCCTCCTCTGCAGCCTAACCAAGCTTGCGTTTCAGCTCTCTGCTCGGCCCTCTCGGTCGGCTAGCAACCCAACCATAAGAGCCCTCATAGACTCCACAAAAGCAGCTCCCGCAGGCCTCTCGAGGTTCACTTGCCCCTACGCCTCTCCCGGCAACACACGGTTGAAGGGCTCGGCGGTGGCCTAACATCGCATCGGCTTGGGACGAGGCCCCCGGTGTCGAGAATCGATCACGAATGCCTCGGGTGGTCGGCCTCGAGCCTCCTCGCCCTCTACGAGTGATCGCATACCGGAATCTCTGCACCAAACCAACAATGAGTCGAACTCGTCTTCCCCGCTCTACAACAACAAGTCATGTACATGCAAGGTGCAATCGGTATTGTAATTCTTAACCCTTAACTTAAACTTACGGACAAACTCGATGGTCAAGCGAGCGCTAATGATCATGGAAAACAACCTACAACTGCAGGTCAGTCTACAGAACCTATAACTCTGGGCTCTGATACCAACTGTAAGGACCCGACCCAAAGAAACGGTCTCTATCCTAAAGTCCTTACTTAGCATGCATGATTAGGAATGTAAAACGCGTCGTCAGAGTTTGAAATTTAAATATTTGAAGTAAGCACATTCAAAACAAAGAAAATATAATTCCATTTAAAATAAATGTAGATAATCGATCAAGACTTTCTTAAAAACAATTCAAGGGAAACGGTACGAGAAACATAAAATAGATTTTTGAGTGTTTTTCCTAGGGACCCAAGTCCCACTACATGCTAAATCATCAAAGAAAACATTAAAAGAACGTGCAACTCAGTCGGCTATCCATGATCATCGAGCCGCCTCCTCCTAGCCATCCACCTCTGTCCCAAGTTACCCGGGAAAGCCACGTAGAAAATAAGGGTGAGCAACAAGTTACTCAAGAAGAATCCCCAATCGGGTACAATACGAAATCATCCGATTTAGCACACGGACATGCAACCATTAAAAGACTTAGAGCAGAAACGGTTGGTTAGGCTATGGGCTATTTCTAGGGCGAGCCTATTCAAGGGCTCCCATCAACAAATACTCCTAGGTCCTACGCTTGGATGCCCTTCGGGCCTTACACAATCTAGGACTCGGTGATGCCCAGTGGGGCCTTACACACTTAGGACACAAAGTGATGCCCAAAGTGGGGCCTTACACACTTAGGATGCCCATCGGGCCTTACACCTTCAATGTCGGTGATGCCCAAAGGGCCTTACACACTTAGGATGCCCATAGGGCCTTACACCTCCGTAATCGGTGATGCCCAAAGGGCCTTACACACCTAGGATGCCCATAGGGCCTTACACCTCCGTAATCGGTGATGCCCGGTGGGCCTTACACACCTAGGATGCCCGTGAGGGCCTTACACCTCCGAATCGGTGATGCCCTGGTGGGCCTTACACACCTAGGATGCCCATAGGGCCTTACACCTCCAGACGTCCATCGGGTCTTGCCCGAGCGGGACCCCAAACTAGTTGCCTCTACGGTCCTCTATACTATACATCACACATCTGACCGTAACTTGGATCTAGCAGCATACAAATGGCAGCATGGTTCTATCAAGATTGGAAAGCTTAACATGGAACTAACGGGATGTAAACATGTCACGAGCATGAATCAAAAGAAAACATGTAACCTATCACTAGAAACTCATATAATTACAGTAATCAGCGTGCTATCAACTATTCGCAGGGTCCACACAACCCCGGGTAAGAATCCTTACCTAGAAATAAGTGGAGGTTAACTATCCTGAATCAAATAACGACCCTCGAGCTTTTAAGCGAACCCGAGCAACCTAAGCAAGCAATAAAATATCCTAATTAATAAACAGCATCTAAAATCAGGAAGTCCAAAGGGTGGAGGCTCGGGAATTTACCAACCGAGAAGGCACACGTCTCGCGCAAGCGGCAGAGGACGGCGCTGGCTGATGCCAGGGCGCTGCTCGGGCGCGCGGGCATGGCGGTGACGCCGACACGCAGGCGCGGCGCGCTGGCCAAGGCGCTCGGACGGGCGGCAGCGTCTTGAGAGACTCGGGCTACGAGGCTGGCGCGCGAACGAGCGACACGCTGGGACGGCGCGCGGGCGAGTGGAGCGACGCGGTTTGGGCGCTGGGGTGCTCTCATGCGGTGCGGAGGCGGGCTACACGACCGGTGCGCTGGGGCGCGAGCGGCAGGGCTAGGCGGCAGCGAGCAGCGCGCAAAGCGAGCGGTGGAGTGCAGTGGCTGGTCGAGCGGGCGCTTGACGCGGTCGATCAGGTAGCGATGGCTCGCGCGGTGCGCGCGCTGCCAGCAGGGCGTGCGGCGGCAGGGGGGCAATTTGGCCGGCGCGCTTGGTGCGCGTAGCGATGGCGGCGAGCGCGTCGCGGCAGTGTTGGGCATGAGGGTTAGGGTTTTGCGAGAGAGAGAGAGAGTGAGAGAGAGAGAGAGAGAGAGAGAGAGAGAGTTTTTTTTTTTTTCTTCTTCTTCCTTCCTTATGTTAAATAGACTTGGGAATCTCAAATGACCTTCCCAAGATTCCCCCTTCGAGCCCTGGCCAACGCATTTATTTTCCCTTCTTCTTTTTTTCTTATTTAATTCCAACTCCTATTTTTTTTTTTTTTTTTTTAACTATTTTCGTTTAGCTGAAAATCGGGCTGTTTGTAACGACCCAGGTTTTCATCCCGGTCTTCCAGGTATGCCCTAGGGGTATTTTAGTAATTTGGTCGGGCCGTCAGACTGCTTATGTCTTTTTCCAGTTGCTAAAATTATTGGATGGATTTATGTAAGTTTTTGAGGCTTTGTGGATGTGTTTGGGCATGGGGAGATGCAAAAGGAAAATTGGGTGTTAAAGTGTGTTTGGTGGGTTTCGAACCCAGGTGGTCCGAGAAGTCGTGGGGTGGTGTAGCCAGCTTGAGCTATTGAGAGCTCTTGTTGCTCTTCCCGCATCATTTTATGGTTAGCCTTGGATTTTGGGAGTTTTGGTGCATTTGGTTAAATGAAATAGAAGCTAGGTTTTGTTCTTCTTCTCCAACACATTCTCCTAGCCGCCCAAGCTTGTTTCCCCAACTTTCTCTAGCCGAATTTCATCCCCTTGCCGCTCCGTAGTTCGATCATCATTCCGGTAGGTATTCATCTTCTTCATCTTCTCGATAGGTTGTTTTGCTTGGCCGAAGGTAAGAGGAGGTGCCCATGTATGTGTGTGTGTGTGTGTTGTTGCGGAGTCCGCCAGCGCCGGATTCGCCCACCACCGTCCCGGATCTGCCCGAGCGGCACGCCCGGATCGCACTGAGCCTGCCCGTCGCGCGCCAAGAAATGTCCGGATCTGCCCCGAAGCAGACGCGCCCGACGCGCTCGGCCACCCCTGCTGCCGCCGCACACCAAAGAACGCCGATCCGTCCATCGCGACGCCCAGCTTCGCGCAGTTCGCCGCCGTCGCACTGGGCGCGCGCAGAAGCAGCGAGACGCCCAGCCTGCCCACGCGCCTTCACTCCGAGCCGCTCGCCGCGCACGCCACCGCGCTCTGCGTCGCCGCTCGCCGCACGCCGCTACGCCGCCTTTTTCCCAGACCAGACGTTCGCCGCGCGCGCCTCCCTGCCGAGCCGCTCGCCGTGTCCGCGCTCGCGACGCCACGCTACCGCGTGCCTTCGCCCGTGCCGTGCTCCAATACAGAAACAGCGCAAGCAGCAAGCGCTTCCGCCCGCTTGCCCACAAATTTCGCCAGCCAGCCGCACCGGCAGAAGACGACTTTCGTGTCGTCGTGCCGTGTGAGTGCCCGAGAGCCGAGCTCGCTTGTTTTATTATATTTTAGGGCTATGATTGTGATTTCTATTGTGTTTGTTAGGTTCTCGTTAGCTAGCTCGGGATCGATCGCAGCGTAGGATTTTGTGTGTAGTTGCCTCCCGCCAAGGTAAGGATTTCTTACCGGAGTTGTGTGGCCCCTGCGGTATATTTGTGATTGTTGTTTTGTATGCCTGTGTATGATTATTAGCATGTTTAGCCCTAGGTGCTCTGTTCAATTCTGATCGCATGAACTCTTGTATTGTTTCTCATGTTAGCCCATGCTAGGTTGTTCCATTCTCGCATGTTCGATATCTGTTTTGCTTCGTAGTATCATGCTAGGTTCCTTGTATCCGCTGAGCACGTATTGGACCGCATTGATTGATTTATTATTATTGCTATGGTTTAGAGTTCGTAGGTAGCATCATCCGGCCGGATGCATAACGTAACTTGCATCCCCGATGGGACGTGCGAGATGGTACTCGTCCCGATCCCGTTAGGGTTTAGCTAACCCTAACGGTACCGCCCCGCAATCTTGGGTGAGGGTGGCAAATCGCTTATTGCCCCAACGGTCGGGATGATGACTTGGCATTGCCTCGCCCCGGCAGCGGCACGCCCTCGGCGTGTTCGGCCGTAGCCCTTGATTGCCACCGTTAGGGCAAGGACCGCTTCGGTGCAAGCCTACCACGACCGGTTCCTTAGCCTCAAAGTGCGGTGGTTCAGCCGACATAGTTCACGTGTCCAGCTTCTCACACCCCTATGTCGCGACACCGATCCGAGATTTAGTTAGGCGTGGTGATCGGACATGGGCGACTTGCCACTAGACCCGCAGACTTCCATAGTCTGCAGAGCACGCAGCGGCGCGATTACGCTCATTACAAATACGACCGGAGAGCTCCTCGGGATCTTGAGCTAGTGCACCTTTCGTATCGATGCGAGAGATGTGCAGAGGCCGTGACTCGTTTCGTCGTATAGGGCGTATTGTGTGGAGGATTTATTTCCTGACTAAGACCCCGAGTTGGCATCCGAGGTCCAAGTGTGGACTTAAGCTATGTGCTCTATTCGTGTTTATACTCATAGCTTGCATACATTCTTCTAGATGATCATGTATATCGTATTGTACCCCCCGGTCGGGATTCTTCTTGAGTAATTCGTTACTCACCCTTACTTATCTTTCGTGTAACCATGGCGCGAGGCAGATGGTCAAGGGGAGCTATGATCATGGGAACGTCTTTGTCGCCTCCTCGACTTTTTATTTCTATGACTCTTGTCTTTCATTTTCCCCCTGAATGCATGTAGACGGGCACGAGAGCCCTAGGATGTTTTCTCTCAATGATTTTGTGGATTCCCGCTTATTGAATTTGAGAATGTTCCAAATGTTTTAATAAATCTCTGATCGTGAGTGTACGTTTTGGGAATGTATTTTCCTTGAAACAGTTTCAAAGAAACTATATTGATTTCTCGATTGAACCTTGATTGTTTTGTTTTAATTGGGAATCTAAAAACTTATTTGCATATTATCCTTTCCTTTGAGTGTATGCATTGGGGTAAAGGCCTATTTAGAGCCCCTTTTGGGTCTGGGTCTTTACAGCTTGGTATCGAGCTCAGAGTCATAGACTTTGTAGACCGACCTTTTGTTGTAGGTCGTCTTTCCCATGATCACCACTCACTGGACAGGTCATCAGTACGCCTAAGTTTTCTGCTTTAGAAAAGGGTTAAGAATTTACAATACCTTTCATCTAGTGTATGCCTTGTGTAGTGTTGTGGAGCGAGACGAAAGGTGTTCTCGACTGTTGTTGGTTTGGGCTTAGTGAGCCATCATGCCAACTTTCTCGCAGTTGGCGAGCAGCGCTTTGTTTGGCAAATTGTTGAGGTATCCAGATAGATTCGGATGCCCCGGAACATCGCTCCGCAGGGAGGCAGAGCTTAGACTCCCGCTGGCCATTTGTGGCCCGGGGCTTGTCGCTTTCCCAGTGAGAGGGTGGTGGTGCTTCGTGCGGATCGCCAAGATGTTGATCGCACCTGCAGGAGCAGTGGGCGCTTGGCATGTCCGACCGAGGAGTTGGACCGATCGTGTTGATGTTGAGGCCGCGTCCAGTGGTTGTTAGGCCCGCATGCCGATTTGGCCCCGCGCTTGAGTTGCCTAGAGGAGGGGGTAGAGGCTAGCGGCGCCTCAGAGTGAGACTCCTTGAGCAGAGTGTGCTCCACCCATGAGAGATTTGAGGGCGTGTCTTTAGCTATCGAGAGCGGAGACCTGTGCGCAGCTTTGTAGCGCGTAGTGAGAGGAGTCCCGGCACAGATAGCCCAAATTGACAGAGTTTGTTTCAAATTTTTCCCCAAAGAGTTTTTGTAGCCCCTGACGTTCCCGGAGGGCATGATCAAGCAGTTTATTCATATGAGTTTGTTGGCGTTGATGGAGACGCCTGTGTTGGCAAATGGATGCCTCAGAGCTCGATGTTTTAGTAAGTCCTACCGCTAGTAGTAAAGTAGTTGGCCAGTTTGAGTTTAGCATCCGTGTGTGGGATGCCCCGCTGCTCAGAGGCCGAGGTGTGCCGCCTCGTGGCCGCTTTGGTTCATCGATGGTGGTGGAAGTCCCTTGTGAGAGGTGGACTAGCGAGTCTCCACCACATCGCCCGATTGTTTGGCAAGTTACCGTGTTAGTGGCTTGAGGCGGATGAAGGGTCATCTTTGCCCCTTGCGAGCTCGCCGTTGTTTAACAAACCGACTTCCTCGGATGTGGATTTGGTAGTAGTAGCACTTGAGGTGCATTGGTTGGTGTGCCACTTTGGCACTAAGTCCGGTTCAGCTTGAGCTTGGCTTGGGCATAGCAGATGGTTCTATGCCGTCGAGTTCAAATGTACTCCTTTAGCCTTGGATCTCCGCTTTATGGCGCTTGCACCTGCTTTAGGTCGTGCCGCAGGGCTAGTTCGGTGGTAGTCGATGGACTACAAGCGAAAGGATGCTCGAGAGGAGCCGAGCCTCTTCCCGTGTTTCCGGAGGTTGAGTAAGTCGCGAGTTTGCCGGTTGGTAAATGTTGGTGCGCGTGAGTCTCGCGCTAGTGTTAAGGCCAAGAGATTTTCTTTGTGGTTGGTAGTGCGGTCAACTACCTTCGAGGGCCTAACTGAGAGAGTTGAGCATCGCTTATGCGAGTTTGGTCCAAAGAGAGGATCTCGAGTTGGATGCTCATGAGATGAGCCGGATGCCTATGAGGCGAGATGAGCCGATGCCTTGCGAGAGGTTTTGGATGCCTTAGGGGTAAGCACCCTTGGTTGAGGCTTGGTACAAAGTAAGTTTGGTTTGGCATGATTATGCTTTGGTAGAGCAAGGTTGCCTCACTTTCGAGTATCGTGTGGAGATGGAACTTTTGGTGTTCCTTGGACTGCTTGTATCTCTGCCAGGAGCTAGTGTTGCTTTTTGGGAAAAGCGCTTGTTAGTCTTGGATCTCTAAAGGAAGGTTGAGAGTTGTGCACACAAGTGTGTTTTGTGTGGTTCGCTCCGTGGCGAGAGTTTCAGATCCATGTAGGGTTTGCTTTGGGGATCTAGTGCTCGCCTCTGGAGAAGTTGGACTCGGATGGATGTTGTAAGGCTTTGGTTGAGGTGGTAAGGATACCGTGCTCGTGGTATCAAGTTGTTGCTTAGGCAAGATTTGTTAAGTTGGACCTAAGCTTGGTTGGTAGATTTTTTATTGATCGTTGGTTGGAGTTCAGCTTGAAACCGAACAAGAGCGGTGGTAGCTAAGCCGCGTGGTTTCTGATCGTCATGGCTGAGAGAGTTGTTCGGATCCTTCCTTGGAAAGGAGTTATGTTGTGGTTAATGTCCGAGTAGGAAGATGACGCGTTCTCAGTAGCATTTCGGGTCCCCAAGGTTCCCAAGGTGTTGGAGTTGGCCAAATGGTTGGGATGCCGCAAATTGAGTTGTTTGTTCGCATAGCTTGTCCGTTAGATCGTATGCCTAGCAGCAGGTGTGTCGAGGGCTGCCAAGAACCCTAGGTTGTGGAGAGCCTCCGTAGCTCGGTCGGGCCCAGCTAGTGAGTTTCAGCTTGGCTAGCCGGAGGCGTGTAGTTTGTAGCCTCGGTGGAGTTGCTAGCGCCTTGGTAGACTAGCAAGCTAGTGTTTATTTGGAGTAAAGTCCAGAGTGGTTTCGGTGTGGTGGCAAGTTGATGCTTGGTGTTGACCAAGGTGTGGATTGGAGTTGTTAGAGTTTAGTTTTGCTCGTGGGGCGAGTGGTTTGTACCATGTTGGTTGTTTTTCCTGCTTCCGTGATGTTGAGTTGCCCCGCTTGGCATTTGGAGGTTCACCGAGATGGACCCTTGTTGCGCCTCGTGAGATTAGATGTTGTTGCTCGTGGTGGAGCAAGACAAAGTGAGCGTATGTGGAGTTCTCTCTGGTCCGCTGGTTGTCCGCTTGTAAGAGCCGCTTTCCTTCGGGGAGTTGTCGTTACTCCCTTTGGTCTTGGAGTTAATGGTGGAAGCGCTAGCTTGAAGGAAAAGTTTGTTGGTCGCTTGGAAGTAGTCGGTTGTCCAGCTTAAGCGGATTCTTGATGGTGTTCTAGAGGCCGCAGAAAGGTTGTTCGCCTCTTGTGAGTGTTTGGCCAAGATTTGGTTCGTTGTTGTTTTGAGAGCTAGTTCGGTTCTAGCTGGAGGGCGTTGCCCTAAGGTCTTGTTCCTAGTCAGTAAGTTTTGGGAGTTGACCCCTCCCTCAGCAGTTGAGCAAGTGCTGTTTGTTTCGGTTTGGGTGGTCCGATTGGTTGAGTTTCTCTTGGGTGTTGCTTCCAAGAGAGTTGGTTGCTGTTGCCTTGGGTTGAGCAAGTCAGCGAGCGTGTGTGGAGTTCGCTGCCCTTCTGGAGTTTGCTTGCTGGGAGGTCGTTTCCCGTTTGGCAGGAGTCAGCTTAGCTCCTGAGTTGTGTAGTCGATCGGAGTAGCGCAGCGGCCACCCCAAAATGAGAGGGTCCTCGCTTCGTGTTGTTAGCAAACAAGAGTTGTTTGTTCCCGCAAGGGGGAGGCCACCACCAAGAAGAGTTGAGTTGTTCTGGCAAGTTGTTGGTTCTTTTGGGGATTGAAGATTTCCTTTCCCTCTAGCCTCTGTGGTGGTTGAGTTGCTCCTTGGATGCCAGCCTCGAGTGATAGCTTGCGAGGTAGTCTTGCGGATTCGTGTGGCCCAGATCCGTAAGCTTTGAGGTTGTCGTTATCCGCTTTTCCTTGTGAGGTTTTGGGAGTGGAGCTTCGGTTGGAAGATGAGTTAGGCTTAGGCTTAAAGGGAAGTCCTTCGAGTAGCCGCTGGATTTTAAGAGTTGAGTAGTAGCTTGGGGCAGCGTTGCTCGTTATAAGTTTGGGTTGAGTTCTCACGAGCAAGCCCTTCTCGGGCTTTGTTCCTAGTTGTTGTGAGTTTCAGCTGGCGTTAGTAGAGCCGCGTTTGAGTGAGTTGGCACAGAGGTGCCGTGGGCATTGGTTGGTAAGTCGTTGAGCCGCTTTCCTCAAGGTGTTGTGTCGCAGAGATAGTCACAGTGATGGTTTAGTCCTTGCTTCCCGAGTTTTCATTGAGAGGAATGTTGGATGTTCCTTGCCCGCGATTTTCTCCTTAAGATGGTTGCTTAAGTGTTGTGGTCGTGTTCTAGTTGGAGAAGTCTGTCTTTTTGGATCGACCGCCAGCTTGGTGGTTCGCTTGTATCTCGTTAAGGTCAGTAGTCAAGGTTTGAGGTTTGTTGGTCTTTTGTGAAGTAAGAGTAGGCCGCTTAGTTTTGGAATCTGGAAGGTTCAGCTTGTTTGGCCATTTTGTTGTAGGGTTGAGTTTGTTAGTTGACAAATGTGCATTGTGTTTTTATGTATCGATGTTGGGGCGGCATGTGCCGGACCCATTGTTCATTGTGGACTTTGAGCCCTTGCACCGATTGAGGGTTTGGGCTTCGAGGAGAAGCCTATGAGTATTCTGGTCTTGAGTCGAAGACGCTGCGTAGAAGTGAGATCCGCTGGTAAAAGTTTAGTGAAGGAGTCCGAGTTCGGAGGAGGCCGCCGTGTGAGCGGGAAGGACGAGATGAGAATGCAAAGGTCCTGTGTTGTTCCAGTTTTAAGGACTTTCGAGGACGAAAGTCATAAAAAGGAGGGAATATTGTAACGACCTGTGTTTTCATCCCGGTCTTCCGTATGCCCTAGGGTATTTTAGTAATTTGGTCGGGCCGTCAGACCGCTTATGTCTTTTTCCAAATTGCTAAAATTATTGGATGGATTTATGTAAGTTTTGAGGCTTTGTGGATGTGTTTGGGCATGGGGAGATGCAAAAGGAAAATTGGGTGTTAAAGTGTGTTTGGTGGGTTTCAACCTGTGTGGTCCGAGAAGTCGTGTGGGTGGTGTAGCCAGCTTGAGCTATTGAGAGCTCTTGTTGCTCTTCCCGCATCATTTTATGGTTAGCCTTGGATTTTGGGAGTTTTGGTGCATTTGGTTAAATGAAATAGAAGCTAGGTTTTGTTCTTCTTCTCCAACACATTCTCCTAGCCGCCCAAGCTTGTTTCCCCAACTTTCTCTAGCCGAATTTCATCCCCTTGCCGCTCCGTAGTTCGATCATCATTCCGGTAGGTATTCATCTTCTTCATCTTCTCGATAGGTTGTTTTGCTTGGCCGAAGGTAAGAGGAGGTGCCCATGTATGTGTGTGTGTGTGTGTGTTGCAGTCCGCCCAGCGCCGGATTCGCCCACCGTCGTCCGGATCTGCTCGAGCAAAGACGCCCAGATCGCACTGAGCCTGCCTGTCGCGCGCCAAGAAATTGTCCGGATCTGCCGAGCAAAGACGCCCCCGAACGCGGTCGGTCGCCGCTGCCGTCACACCAAGAAATGCCCGAGATCCGTCCATCGCGACGCCGCCCGCTTCGCGCAGCCCGCCGTCGCACCGGTTCATACAGCAAGAAGCAGATCGCCAGCGCCCACGCGCCTTCACTCCGAAGCCGCTGCCGCGCGCCAGCCCGCATGCGCGTCGTCGCTCGCCGCCGCACGCCACGCCGCCGCTGCGCGCCGCTTCGACAAGCAGCGTTCGCCGCGCGCGCCCTCCTGCCGCCGCTGCTCGCCGTGTCGCCGCGCATCGCCACCCGCCACGCCGCGCCACTGCCGCAGCCCTGCTCCAAATACAGAACCACGTGTCCGCAGCTACTCAGCCCCGCAGCCCCAGCACCAAATTTCAGCCGGCCACTAAATGCACTAGAAGACTTTCACTTCGTGTCGTCGTCGTGCCGTGTGAGTGCCCCGAGCCGAGCCTCGCTTGTTTTATTATATTTTAGGGCTATGATTGTGATTTCTATTGTGTTTGTTAGGTTCTCGTTAGCTAGCTCGGGATCGATCGCAGCGTAGGATTTTGTGTGTGTAGTTGCCTCCCCCGCCAAGGTAAGGATTTCTTACCGGAGTTGTGTGGGCCTGCGCGTATATTTGTGATTGTTGTTTTGTATGCCTCGTGTATGATTATTAGCATGTTTAGCCCTAGGTGCTCTGCTCAATTCCCGATCGCATGAACTCTTGTATTGTTTCTCATGTTAGCCCATGCTAGGTTGTTCCATTCTCGCATGTTCGATATCTGCTTCTTGCTTCGTAGTATCATGCTAGGTTCCTTGTATCTGCTGAGCACGTATTGGACCGCATTGATTGATTTATTATTATTGCTATGGTTTAGAGTTCGTAGGTAGCATCATCCGGGCCGATGCATAACGTAACTTGCATCCCCGACAGGGACGTGACGAGATGGTACTCGTCCCCGATCCCGTTAGGGTTTAGCTAACCCTAACGGTGGCCCCGCAATCTTGGGTGAGGGTGGCAAACCGCTTATTGCCCCAACGGTCGGGATGATGACTTGGCATTGCCTCGCCCCGGCGATCGGCACGTCCTCGCCGTGTTCGGCCGTAGCCCTTGATTGCCACTGTTAGGGCAAGGACCGCTTCGGTGCAAGCCTACCACGACCGGTTCCTTAGCCTCAAAGTGCGGTGGTTCAGCCGACATAGTTCACGTGTCCAGTGTCTCACACCCTATGTCGATGACACCGATCCGTAGATTTAGTTAGGCGTGGTGGATCGACATGGGCAGCTTGCCACTAGACCCGGCACCCCATAGTTCTGCAGAGCACACGCAAAGGCGCGATTACGCTCATTACAAATACCAACCGAGAGCTCCTCGGGATCTTGAGCTAGTGCACCTTTCGTGACGACGAGATGCGCCGAGGCCGGACTCGTTTCGTATAGGGCGTATTGTGTGGAGGATTTATTTCCGGACTAAGACCCTGAGTTGGCATCCGAGGTCCAAGTGTGGACTTAAGCTATGTGCTCTATTCTGTGTTTATACTCATAGCTTGCATACATTCTTCTAGATGATCATGTATATCGTATTGTACCCCGGTCGGGGATTCTTACTGAGTAATTCGTTACTCACCCTTACTTATCTTTCAGGTAACCATGGCGCGAGGCAGGATGGCTGAAGGGGGAGCTATGATCATGGGAACGTCTTTCCGTCTCGACTTTTTATTTCTATGACTCTTGTCTTTCATTTTCCCCTGAATGCATGTAGCCGGGCACGGAGCCCTAGGATGTTTTCTGAATGATTTTGTGGATTCCCGCTTATTGAATTTGAGAATGTTCCAAATGTTTTAATAAATCTCTGATCAGAGTGTACGTTTTGGGAATGTATTTTCCTTGAAACAGGTTTCAGCAAACTATATTGATTTCTGATTGAACCTTGATTGTTTTGTTTTAATTGGGAATCTAAAAACTTATTTGCATATTATCCTTTCCTTTGAGTGTATGCATTGGGGTAAAGGCCTATTTAGAGCCCCTTTTGGGTCGGGTCTTTACAGTTGGTATCAGAGCTCAGAGTCATAGACTTTGTAGACTGACCTTTTGTTGTAGGTCGTCTTTCCCATGATCACCGGCACTCCGACAGTCATCAGGTACGCCTAAGTTTTCTGTTTTAGAAAAGGGTTAAGAATTTACAATACCTTTCATCTAGTGTATGCCTTGTGTAGTGTTGTGGAGCGGAGACGAAAGGGTGTTCCGACTCGTTGTTGGTTTGGGCTTAGTGAGCCATCATGCCAACTTTCTCAGATCGCGAGCAGCTTGTTTGGCGGCTTGTTGAGGTATCCAGATAGATTCGGATGCCCCGGAACATCGCTCCGAGGGAGGCGAGCTTAGACTCCGTTGGCCATTTGTGGCCCAAATGGTCGCTTTTCCCTAGTGAGAGGGTGGTGGTGCTTCGTGCGGATCGCCAAGATGTTGATCGCACCCAGAGGAGCAGGGCGCTTGGCATGTCCGACCGAGGAGTTGGACCGATCGTGTTGATGTTGAGGCCGCGTCCCAGGTTGTTAGGCCCGCATGCCGATTTGGCCCCGCAGCTTGAGTTGCCTAGAGGAGGGGGTAGAGGCTAGCAGCCACCTCGAGTGAGACTCCTTGAGCAGAGTGTGCTCCACCATGAGAGATTTGAGGGCGTGTCTTTAGCTATCGAGAGCGGAGACCCAGTGCGCAGCTTTGTAGCGCGTAGTGAGGAGTCCCGGCACAGATAGCCCAAATGACAGAGTTTGTTTCAAAGATTTTTCCCCAAAGAGCTCTTGTAGCCCCTGAGGTTCCCGGAGGGCATGATCAGCAGAGTTTATTCAGATGAGTTTGTTGGCGTTGATGGAGATGCCCAGGTTGGCAAATGGATGCCTGTAGAGCTCGTTGTTTTAGTAAGTCCTACCGCTAGTAGTAAAGTAGTTGGCCGTGTTTGAGTTTAGCATCCGTGTGTGGGATGCCCCGCTGCTCGTGAGGCCGAGGTGTGCCGTTCTGTGCTTTGCTTTGGTTCATCGATGGTGGTGGAAGTCCCTTGTGAGAGGTGGACTAGCGAGTCTCCACCACCGCCCGATTGTTTGGCAAGTTACCGTGTTAGTGGCTTGAGGCGGATGAAGGGTCATCTTTGCCCCCTTGCGAGCCTCACTTTGTTTAACAACCCACTTCCTCGTGATGTGGATTTGGTAGTAGTAGCACTTGAGGTGCATTGGTTGGTGTGCCACTTTGGCACTAAGTCCGGTTCAGCTTGAGCTTGGCTTGGGGCATAGCAGATGGTTCTATGCCGTTCGGAGTTCAAACGCACTCCTTTAGCCTTGATCTGCTTATGGCGCTTGCACCCGTTTAGGTCGTGCCAGAGGGCTAGTTCAGTGGTAGTCGATGGACTACAAGCGAAAGGATGCTCGAGAGGAGCCGGAGCCTCTTCCCAGTGTTTCTGGAGGTTGAGTAAGTCAGCAGGTTGCCGGTTGGTAAATGTTGGTGCGCGTGAGTCTCGCGCTAGTGTTAAGGCCAAGAGATTTTCTTTGTGGTTGGTAGTGCGGTCAACTACCTTCGAGGGCCTAATCTGAGGAGAGTTGAGCATCGTTTATGCGAGTTTGGTCCAGCAGAGGGATCCTGAGTTGGATGCTCATGAGATGAGCTGGATGCCTATGAGGCGAGATGAGCTGATGCCTTGCGAGAGGTTTTGGATGCCTTAGGGGTAAGCACCCTTGGTTGAGGCTTGGTACAAAGTAAGTTTGGTTTGGCATGATTATGCTTTGGTAGAGCAAGGTTGCCTCAGCTTCGAGTATCGTGTGGAGATGGAACTTTTGGTGTTCCTTGGACTGTTTGTATCTCTGCCAGGAGCTAGTGTTGCTTTTTGGGAAAAGCGCTTGTTAGTCTTGGATCTCTAAAGGAAGGTTGAGAGTTGTGCACACAAGTGTGTTTTGTGTGGTTCGTTCCGTGGCGAGAGTTTCAGATCCATGTAGGGTTTGCTTTGGGGATCTAGTGCTCAGTTCCTGGAGAAGTTGGACTCCAGATGGATGTTGTAAGGCTTTGGTTGAGGTGGTAAGGATACCGTGCTCGTGGTATCAAGTTGTTGCTTAGGCAAGATTTGTTAAGTTGGACCTAAGCTTGGTTGGTAGATCTTTTTATTGATCGTTATTGGAGTTCAGTTGGAAACTGAACAAGAGCGGTGGTAGCTAAGCCGCGTGGTTTCTGATCGTCATGGCTGAGAGAGTTGTTCGGATCCTTCCTTGGAAAGGAGTTATGTTGTGGTTAATGTCTGAGTAGGAAGATGACGCATTCTGTAGCATTTCGGGTCCCCAAGGTTCCCAAGGTGTTGGAGTTGGCCAACATGGTTGGGATGCCGGCAATTGAGTTGTTTGTTCTGAGATGGTTGTCTGTTAGATCGTATGCCTATCTTGCAGTGTGTGTCGAGGGTTGCCAAGAACCCTAGGTTGTGGAGAGCCTCTCCAGAGCTCACTCGGGCCCGCTAGTGAGTTTCGATTGGCTAGCCGGAGGCGTGTAGTTTGTAGCCTCGGTGGAGTTGCTAGCGATCTTGGTAGACTAGCAAGCTAGTGTTTATTTGGAGTAAAGTCCGGAGTGGTTTCGTGTGGTGGCAAGTTGATGCTTGGTGTTGACCAAGGTGTGGATTGGAGTTGTTAGAGTTTAGTTTTGCTCGTGGGGCGAGTGGTTTGTACCATGTTGGTTGTTTTTCCTGTTTCCGGATGTTGAGTTGCCCCGCTTTGGCATTTGGAGGTTCATCGAGATGGACCCTTGTTGCGCCTCGTGAGATTAGATGTTGTTGCTCTGTGGAGCAAGACAGTGGAGCGTATGTGGAGTTCTCTGTCCGTTGGTTGTCCGCTTGTAAGAGCCGCTTTCCTTCGGGAGTTGTCGTTTACTCCCTTGGTCTTGGAGTTAATGGTGGAAGCGCTAGCTTGAAGGAAAAGTTTGTTGGCTGCTTGGAAGTAGTCGGTTGTCCAGTTAAGCGGATTCTTGGATGGTGTTCTAGAGGCTGCAGTAAAGGTTGTTCTGCCTCTTGTGAGTGTTTGGCCAAGATTTGGTTCGTTGTTGTTTTGAGAGCTAGTTCGGTTCTAGCTGGAGGGCGTTGCCCTAAGGTCTTGTTCCTAGTCAGTAAGTTTTGGGAGTTGACCCCTCCCTCAGCAGTTGAGCAAGTGCTGTTTGTTTCGGTTTGGGTGGTCCGATTGGTTGAGTTTCTCTTGGGTGTTGCTTCCAAGAGAGTTGGTTGCTGTTGCCTTGGGTTGAGCAAGTCAGCGAGCGTGTGTGGAGTTCGCTGCCCTTCTGGAGTTTGCTTGCTGGGAGGTCGTTTCCCGTTTGGCAGGAGTCAGCTTAGCTCCTGAGTTGTGTAGTCGATCGGAGTAGCGCAGCGGTCAGCCCAGCGAGAGGGTCCCTGCTTCGTGTTGTTAGCAAACAAGAGTTGTTTGTTCCCGCAAGGGCGGAGGCCAGCCAGTAAGAGTTGAGTTGTTCTGGCAAGTTGTTGGTTCTTTTGGGGATTGAAGATTTCCTTTCCCTCTAGCCTCTGTGGTGGTTGAGTTGCTCCTTGGATGCCAGCCTCGAGTGATAGCTTGCGAGGTAGTCTTGCGGATTCGTGTGGCCCAGGATCCGTAAGCTTTGAGGTTGTCGTTATCCGTTTTCCTTGTGAGGTTTTGGGAGTGGAGCTTCTGGTTGGAAGATGAGTTAGGCTTAGGCTTAAAGGGGAAGTCCTTCGAGTAGCCAGTTGGATTTTAAGAGTTGAGTAGTAGCTTGGGGGCGAGCGTTGCTCGTTATAAGTTTGGGTTGAGTTCTGCTGAGCAAGCCCTTCTCGGGCTTTGTTCCTAGTTGTTGTGAGTTTCCAGTTGGCGTTAGTAGAGCCGCGTTTGAGTGAGTTGGCACAGAGGTGCCGTGGCATTGGTTGGTAAGTCGCTGAGCTGCTTTCCTCAAGGTGTTGTGTCGCAGATAGTCTGCGTGATGGTTTAGTCCTTGCTTCCCGAGTTTTCATTGAGAGGAATGTTGGATGTTCCTTGCCCAGCGATTTTCTCCTTAAGATGGTTGCTTAAGTGTTGTGGTCGTGTTCTAGTTGGAGAAGTCTGTCTTTTTGGATCGATCGCCATTGGTGGTTCGCTTTGTATCTCGTTAAGGTCAGTAGTCAAGGTTTGAGGTTTGTTGGTCTTTTGTGAAGTAAGAGTAGGCCGTTTAGTTTTGGAATCTGGAAGGTTCAGTTCAGTTTGTTTGGCCATTTGTTGTAGGGTTGAGTTTGTTAGTTGACACCGTGTACACGTTGTTTTTATGTATCGATGTTGGGGCGGCATGTGCCGACCCATTGTTCATTGTGGACTTTGAGCCCTTGCGCACTGATTGAGGGTTTGGGCTTCGAGGAGAAGCCTATGAGTATTCTGGTCTTGAGTCGAAGACGTTGCGTAGAAGTGAGATCCGTTGGTAAAAGTTTAGTGAAGGAGTCCGAGTTCGGAGGAGGCCGCTCGTGAGCGGGAAGGACGAGATGAGAATGCAGTGTCCTGTGTTGTTCCAGTCTTAAGGACTTTCGAGGACGAAAGTCATAAAAAGGAGGGAATATTGTAACGACCCAGGTTTTCATCCCGGTCTTCCAGGTATGCCCTAGGGGTATTTTAGTAATTTGGTCGGGCCGTCAGACCGCTTTATGTCTTTTTCCAGTTGCTAAAATTATTGGATGGATTTATGTAAGTTTTTGAGGCTTTGTGGATGTGATTGGGCATGGGGAGATGCAAAAGGAAAATTGGGTGTTAAAATGTGTTTGGTGGGTTTCGAACCCAGGTGGTCTGAGAAGTCAGGTGGGTGGTGTAGCCAGTTGAGCTATTGAGAGCTCTTGTTGCTCTTCCTGCATCATTTTATGGTTAGCCTTGGATTTTGGGAGTTTTGGTGCATTTGGTTAAATGAAATAGAAGCTAGGTTTTGTTCTTCTTCTCCAACACATTCTCCTAGCCGTCCAAGCTTGTTTCCCCAACTTTCTCTAGCCGAATTTCATCCCCTTGCTGCTCCGTAGTTCGATCATCATTCCGGGTAGGTATTCATCTTCTTCATCTTCTCGATAGGTTGTTTTGCCGGCCAAAGGTAAGAGGAGGTGCCCATGTATGTGTGTGTGTGTGTGTTGTTGCGGAGTCCGCCCAGCGCGCCGGATCGCCCACCACCGTCCGGATCTGCCGAGCAAAGACGCCCCAGATCGCACTGATGAGCCTGCCGCGCGCGCCAGCAGCCATCCGGATCTGCCGAGCAAAGACGCCCGAACGCGTCGGTCGGCCACTGCTCGCTGCCGCACACACCAAAGCCGCCCCCCAGATCCGTCCATCGCCGCCCGGCTTCTTCGCGCGCGCGCCGTCGCACCGGTTCGCGCGCAGCAGCGGATCGCCAGCGCCCACGCGCCTTCACTCGAGCCGCTTCGCCGCGCGCAATAGCCGCTCGCTCTGCGTCGCGCCGCCGCCGCGCCAGCGCCGCGCGCGCCGCCCGAGCGTTCGCCGCGCGCGCTCCCTCGCTGCCGCCCTGCTCGCGTGTCGCATCGCGCGCGCCAGCGCCCGCGCCGCAGCGCGCCGCCCCCGTGCTGCGCTCCAGCGCGTGCTAGCGCAGCTACAGCCGCTGCCAACCCCAGCGCCAGCCAGCGCCACCAGCCAGCACAGCCTGGCAGCGGAAGATTTCAAATTTCCGTGTCGTGCGTGCCGTGTGAGTGCCCCGAGCCGAGCCTCGCTTGTTTTATTATATTTTAGGGCTATGATTGTGATTTCTATTGTGTTTGTTAGGTTCTCGTTAGCTAGCTCGGGATCGATCGCGGCGTAGGATTTTGTGTGTAGTTGCCTCCCGCCAAGGTAAGGATTTCTTACCGGAGTTGTGTGGGCCTGCGGTATATTTGTGATTGTTGTTTTGTATGCCCTGTGTATGATTATTAGCATGTTTAGCCCTAGGTGCTCTGTTCGAATTCTCGATCGCATGAACTCTTGTATTGTTTCTCATGTTAGCCCATGCTAGGTTGTTCCATTCTCGCATGTTCGATATCTCTGTTCTTGCTTCGTAGTATCATGCTAGGTTCCTTGTATCTCATGGAGCACGTATTGGACCGCATTGATTGATTTATTATTATTGCTATGGTTTAGAGTTCGGTAGGTAGCATCATCCGGCCGGATGCATAACGTAACTTGCATCCCCGACAGGGACGCATTTGCGAGATGGTACTCGCCCCCGATCCCGTTAGGGTTTAGCTAACCCTAACGGCCGGCCCCGCAATCTTGGGTGAGGGTGGCAAACTGCTTATTGCCCCAACGGTCGGGATGATGACTTGGCATTGCCTCGTCCCGGCGATCGGCACGTCCTCGGCGTGTTCGGCCAGTAGCCCTTGATTGCCACCGTTAGGGCAAGGACCGCTTCTCGGTGCAAGCCTACCACGACCGGTTCCTTAGCCTCAAAGTGCGGTGGTTCAGCCGACATAGTTCACGTGTCCGTGTCTCACACCCTATGTCGCTGACACCGATCCGGAGATTTAGTTAGGCATGGTGATCGACATGGGCAACTTGCCACTAGACCCGGCACTTCCATAGTCTGCAGAGAGCACGCAAAGTCGCGACACGCTCATTACAAATACACGACCGAGAGAGCTCCTCGGGATCTTGAGCTAGTGCACCTTTCGTGATCGACGTGAGACAGTGCCGAGGCCGGACTCGTTTCTCGTATAGGGCGTATTGTGTGGAGGATTTATTTCCTGGACTAAGACCACGAGTTGGCATCCGAGGTCCAAGTGTGGACTTAAGCTATGTGCTCTATTCTCGTGTTTATACTCATAGCTTGCATACATTCTTCTAGATGATCATGTATATCGTATTGTACCCCGGTCGGGATTCTTACCGAGTAATTCGTTACTCACCCTTACTTATCTTTCAGTAACCATGGCGCGAGGCGGGATGGTCAAGGGGGAGCTATGATCATGGGAACGCGTCTTTGTCGTCTCGACTTTTTATTTCTATGACTCTTGTCTTTCATTTTCCCCGAATGCATGTAGCGGACACACGAGCCCTAGGATGTTTTCTCGAATGATTTTGTGGATTCCCGCTTATTGAATTTGAGAATGTTCCAAATGTTTTAATAAATCTCTGATCGTGAGTATACGTTTTGGGAATGTATTTTCCTTGAAACAGGTTTCAGCAAACTATATTGATTTCTGATTGAACCTTGATTGTTTTGTTTTAATTGGGAATCTAAAAACTTATTTGCATATTATCCTTTCCTTTGAGTGTATGCATTGGGGTAAAGGCCTATTTAGAGCCCCTTTTGGGTCGGGTCTTTACACTGCATACTGACCCTTGCCAGCCGCCCAGCGTGTCGCCTCACGCAAGCCTCACTCGCACCGACGTCTCGCCGTGCCGCTCGCTGGCGCGCGCGCTCCAAAGACGTCTGCTCGCCTTGCCAGCGCCAGCGCCCCTACCGCACCAGCAGCGCCCATTCCTGCCCCTTGTTGCCGAGACCGCGTGTCTTCTAGGTTGGTAATTCCCGAGCCTTTCCCCTTTTAGATTTTAAGCTGCTGGCTACTATTTTATGTACTTAGGTGTTTTTATTAAATGCTTAGGTTGCTCGGGTTCGCTTAGAAGCTCGAGGGTCGCTTGGTTGTTATTTGATAGGTAATTCTGCTTGTTCCCAGGTAAGGATTTCGTACCGTGGTTGTGTGGACCCTGCGATGCTTCCTTGATTGTCCCTTGTATGCATGTTTACTGTTCTGAGCATGATAGTGATAGGACAGCTATGTTTGATCTCTTGCTAGCATGTTTGCCTGATTGTACATGTTAGTGCCATGCTAGGTTTGTTCTTCTAGCATGCTTATGATTCCTGCTTTAAGTTCGTAGTATCACAATAGGTTATGTGTGATTGATGTTGATATGTATGTTTAGCCAGGAATCAGTTATTTTGTACTCTTAGCTAGTAAAGTAGGGTTTGTCATCATCCAGATGCTGAGAGCGGACATAACGTACTTTGTCCCCACCGGTCGGGAGTAGAGCGAAGCATAACGTACATTGCTTCCCCCGGCAGCCGATGTGGATTTAGCTACCACATCGGCATAAGCCTAGTTTGTAGCCTGCTAGAGCGGAACCCTATCAATGGTGCAAGCCTGCCTTGGCCGGTTCTTAGCTTCAGGTCGGTGGTAGAGGCTGCACAGATGAGTGCCGAGGGCCTCGCACTACTGTGTTCAGTGACACCATTTCCGAGTCTTTAGGCATGGGTACTTGGCCCGCAAAGTTTGTACTTAGGCCCTCACATTTACGTCGGTTGCTGCAGCATGCGGTGTGCGCGCACACACGTTAGTCGCCGATTCGGAGAGCTCCCCCGGGCTAATGTTCGTGAGTACACCAGTTCCTTCCAGTTTAGAGCCAGACTACGGGTACTCTCCCGATAGTCCAGATTTATTAGCGAGGGTAAGAGGCCCTTGAGGACACCCATTGGGATTGGCTTTTGAGCTGATCATATGGTCGAGGGAGAAAGACCCTGAGGGTGTCGAACATCTTTGGGATCAGTTTTTTAGCTGATCAATTGGCCGAGGGAGAAAGACCCTCGGAGATGTCCCGGGATTGGTTATGAGAACCAATCATTAGGCCAGAAGTAGGAGACTTCCGAGGATTCCAGATTCTGCCTTGTAAGCTTGTTGAGCTATGATCTGTGTTGGTAACTGTTTGCATGTATACTAGGGTACGAGATGATTGATGTATCGTATTGTACCCCGGTTGGGGATTCTTACTGAGTATGTTTATACTCACCCTTATTTCTGTGGTTTTTCCACCAGGTAACTTGGGACAGCACCGGGACGGCTAGTGGAGGGAGCTGATTGATCATGGGAGCCGCCGGCACTCTGTCTTTTATTGTTTGCATAATTTGTTCAGCATGTAGACAGACAGGAGTCCTAGGGGGATATTTTTAAAAGTTGTTTAAATTGTATTGTATGATTTTATAAACACTGGCTAGGCTTGTTTTACTTTGATGAAGTATTTAACTTGCATGCTGAGTGAGAACCTAGGTTTAGGACCGTATTTTGGGTCGGGTTCGTACAGTTGGTATCAGAGCACAGAGTCATAGATTTTGTAGACTAACCTGCTTTGTAGGTTGTTGTTCCCATGATCATCAGCACTCCACGGCCGTCAGGTTTGTCTGAGTTCATTAAGCTAGGGGTTTTATTTTACAATATTGCATCTAGTATACATGTGTTACCCTTGTTGGGCAGTGAGAGCCCCAGCGTGGGCCAGTTTTTATGCTTTGTATAGATCGCCAGTATGTTGATTACACTTAGAGAAGCAGGGACGTTTGGTATTTCCAACCGAGGAGTTGGACTCTTCATGTTGATGATGAGACCACGTCCAGGGTTGTTTAAACCCGTAGGCCAGTTCTGGCCCTGGCAGTTGAGTTGCCAAGAGGACGGGGTAGAGGCTAGTCTGCCTCAAAGTGAGACTCCTTGAGCAGAGTGTGCTCCAACCATGAGAGAGTTGATGGCAGGTCTCTTAGCTAACAGAGAGCGGAGACCCAGGCGCAGTTTGTAGCGCGTAGTGAGGAGTCGTGGGCACAGATAGCCCAGCTGGCAGAGTTTATTTAGGAGACACCCCCCCTAGTAGCTCTAGTAGCCCCGAAGGTTCCCGGGAGGGCTTGATCAGCAGGTTTATGCTGATGAGTTGGTTGGCGTTAATCGAGCCACCGAGTTTGGAAAGTGGAAGCATGTAGAGCTGGATGTTTTTGAGACCTACTGCTAGCAGCGAGGTGGTTTGCCAGGATCGAGTTTATCATCCAAGTGTTGGGATGACCTGGTGTTCAGAGGCCGATGACCTGATGTTCTGAGGTCGAGGCGTGCCGTTCTTGTGTTTTTTGATGCAGCAGTGTGGTGGTGGAAGTCCCCTGTGAGAGGCGGACCAGCAGAGTCTCCACCAGCCACCCGGTCGATTGACAAGCCGTCAAGTTAGTAGCTTTTGAGGAAGATGTAGAGACATCTTGTCCTCCTGCAAGCCTGCAGTCGTTTGCAGCCAGTTCTTTTAGTACCCTCGTAGCCAAGGTGTAGTGTGGAGTTTGCTTGTCAGGACTTAACCCATCCGTGGATTCTAGTTGACTAGTAGAGAGAAGCACCTTGTGTTAGCATGTTCCAAGAGTGGAGCCAGGTGCTGCCACCCGAGGGTTGGCCTGAGTATTCGTTGAGCATCGAGTGGGATGCAGGAGTGGGCCGTGGCTTGTCTGTTAGACGTGATGTCAGAGAGTAGTCTACTCGGGTGTTGAGACTCTTGTGTTGAGTACCATTGCCCTGTCACCTGGAGTGTGACCTTCCCTTCCCTCAGAGGGGCTTAAAGCCCGTAAAGGGATGTTTGTGTTGTAAAGAATGTAGTGCCTGTTAGCACCAAGCTTTGAGAGGAGGCCTAGATTTAGGCGAGTTGGAAATTTTTGCACAGGTGGTTCCAGGAACCGCCCGGAGTTTAGCATCCCCACTAGTCTTGTACCCATTCCTGAGATTGCACCTGTTTGGGTTGCATAAGAGATCTAGCTCGGTGGTAGTCAGAGAACTACAAGTGTGAGGTCGTTCGAGGGATAAGTAGGAGCCTTTCAGGGTCACCGAGAGTTGGGTACAAAGGATGTTGTTGGTTGTTAAGGGCTAGCGCGTCCGAGTTCTCGCGCCGGTGTTGTGGGCTTGTGAGCCAGTTGGATGGTAGTGTGATTCGGCTACCCTGGAGCTACCCTGATATGAGTAGAGTTGGCATCGATGATGCGTGGTTGATCCAGTGTTAGAGCCATGAGTTGGATGGTTGATCGGAGCACGTTTAGTGGACCATTGGTATGAGGTAAGTTAGCTTGGTGTGGCTATGCTCTTGTTGAGTGAGTTGACCAATGTGTCGTTCCGTGGTGAGTTGACCCCGAGTGGGTTGAACTCTTGTTGCTCCTTTGCTAGATGTGGCTCTATTGGGAGGCAAAAGTTGCATTGTGTGAGAATACTTGTTGGTTTGGATCTTAAGGAACCAAGTTAGAGTTGTACACGCCGGTGTACTTTTTGTGTAGCTCGTTCCGTGGTGTATTTTTCAGGAACCACGAGAGGATTCGGGTTGAGAAACCAGTGCTCAGTTCTGAGGAGTTAGGGCTTTAGTTCTTGGCAAGTGCCCTAACTTGGGTTGAGAGGTTACCGTGCCAGTAGCCGGGTTGTTGCGTAGGCAAGTTATGCTAGTTGGCCCTTGACCTGCGTAGAGGCATTTCTTGTTGATCGATGGTTGGAGTTCAGTTGGAACTGATCCAGGGCGATGGTAGCAAAATCGCGGAGTTTCTGGCCGCCATGGCTAAGAGTGTTGTTCTGATCCTTACCCTGGGTAGAAGCTACGATGTGGCTGATGCTTTGAGCAAGAGGAAGTTTGGGTCATCTAGTGGTTCCCGCTCAGGTGGATAGCAGACTCGCCGATAGGGCCAGTCTAGGGGTCGGGATCAGCGCCTACCGCAGGTTAGAGCTCAGGATCGTCAGCAGGGCGGGGCCAGGCAGCCTGCTCATTGCATCAAGTGTGGTAAGGCGCTTTTCGGATTGTGTGGAGCATCACCCGTGCTTGCTACAGATGTGGCAAGGAAGAGCTTTTGGCCAACACAGTTGAGATGTTGGAGGGAGATGTGCCCGTGTAGCCAGTTGTCTGTTAGACCGTTTGACGACAGTGTGTGTCGGAGGCTGATCGGAGGAACCCTAAGTTGTGGAGAGCCTCACCAGAGCTCAGTCATACCCAGGAAGTGTTCCTCTGTTGAGTTGCTGGATGCTTGTTGTCGGTTGACAAGCTAGAGTTTTTCTTAGTAACCTCTGCGTTGGTTTTCAGATTTCTTGCAAGGTGGTGCTTGGTGTTGACTAAGGTTTGGTTCCCATGTTGTTTCGTGAGCTAGCTCGGTTAGAGCAAGCGGGCGTTGCCCTGAGGACTTGTTCTTAGTCAGGAGGTTTTGGGAGTTGACCCCTCCCCCGGTGGTTGAGTAAGTACTGTTAGTTCTGGGTAGGTGGTCCAATCGGTTGTTGACTCCCTCTGGTGTTGCTTCCGAGAGAGTGGCTGTTGATGCCTTTGGGTTTGAGTTAGGCAGCGAGCATGTGTATAGTTCGCTATCCATCGAAAGTCCGTTTGCTAAGGAATTATCCCCGTTTTGAAGGAGTCAGCGTAGCTCCTGAGTTGTGAAGTTGAGCAGAGTGGCGCAGCGGTCAGTCCAGCCGGGGGAATTCCTTTGTAGTGTTAGTAGCAAGCGGCAAGTTGTTCGACCTCGTGAGGTCGGTGGTTAGCCAGACTAAGTGGTTAAGTTGTTGTTGATTATTTGATGGGTCTTTGGAGTTTGAAGAACCCCTAGTTTCTGTGATCGTTGAGTTACACCGTGGATGCCAGTTTCGAGTATTAACTTTTGAGGCAGTCTTGCTTGATTGGTGTTGCTCATGATCCGCGTCCTTTGTGGTTGTCATTATCCTTATTCCTCGCGATGTTTCGTGGGTGGAGTTTCTGGATTGGAAGAAGAGTTAGGTCTAAGCTATAAGGAGGAAGTCCTTGGAGCAGCCAGATGGACTTAAGAGTTGAGTGGCAGCTTGGAGGCGAACTTCTCTCGTTGTGAGGCTTGGGTTGAGTTTCTGCAGAGCAAGCCTTCTCAGGCTTTGTTCCTAGTTGATGTGCGTTCGCAGTTGGCGTTATAGCTGAGCCACAGTTAAGTGGGTTGGCACGGAGGTGCCGTGGCATTTGTTGGTAAAACCTTTGAGTTGTATCGTCCAGCTATTGTGTTGCTAATAGCCACGTAATGTTTTATTCCTTGCTGCTCGAGATTTCCGTAAGAGGAATGTTGTTTGTTTTTCTGTCTGGCGATGTTCTCTTAGGCCAGTGGCTGATCGGATTGCATTGGAAAGTTTGTTCTCGACTGTTGAGGGGCTCCAATTTGTTAGTTTGGCCGAGTGGAGCCTGTGCCTGGACCTTGTCTTTTAAAGGTGGTCGTAGCTGAAGTTTCAGCTGGTGTGATGGTGGTAGCCGTTTGATGAACCAGTAAGGTGCCCCTTGGCTTTGGTGTTTCGATTTCTGGCAAGATGTTTCCTTAAGTGCTGTGGATGCGTGCTAGTTGGAGAAGTTTGCCTTGGGATCTGTCACCAGTTGGTGGTTCGATTTGGATTTCGTTATGGATTGTAGGCAACAATTGGGGTTCGCAGGTCTCATGTGAAATAAGAGTAGGCCGTTTAGTTTCTGAAACCCTGGAGCTTCAGTTGTTTGGTCAGCATGGTGTAGAGTTGAGGCTGTTTTATAACAGCTGTGAGCCCAGAGAAGTCTCTCCGGTGCGCGGCGGTGAGTTTCGACCTTGTGAACAGTCTACGAGTTTTCTGAGAGTAGCACCGTAGAGAGGCGTTCCGAGCTGGGATAGCAGGGATAAGTGAGCCCTAGAGTCGTAGACCGTTTGAGAGTTGGTGCGAGTTTGAGGATGTGGCTTACCGTTTAGCACTATCGCGTCTATTTCTTCGTAGTTCTGTGTATGCCCAGTATTGGTTGGGATAGTTTGTGGCAGACTGGATGGCTTTGTGGCTTTGAGCCTTTGGGGACCCAAGGGGGTTTGGATTTAGAAGAAGGTTTAGTGTTGTCTTGACCGGGAGTTTGGTTGGTTAAGGATCAGTGGAGATTTCCTAGAGCTGTTTTCGTCTTAGGACTTTCGAGGACGAAAGTCTTAAAAGGAGGGAGTATTGTAACGGCCCAGTTTTCTATTTCGGTTTCCTAGGTGTTTTCGGGACATTATGCGGATGTTCGGATGGGCCGTTAGAGCTATTTTAACCCTTAGGGGTATTTTGGTCTTTTTGCCCCCGGTCAGGGTTTTGTGGATTTTCAGGATTTCAGGGCCATTCCTGCTTTTGTCGAAGCTTGGTGGTTGTTGGTTGCAAGACCCAAGAAGTTTGGGCAAGTTGTTTGGAAGTTTGGAGGTAAGTTAGATTTTGGCAGAATTAATTGTTCTTTGAGTGCTTCCATTGGGATTTGAACCCTTGCCCTAAATAGATTGGGGAGTTTGTAGGAAAAAGGGGTTTTATTTTTAAAAAGGAAAGTTGTTTCAGCCTGGTCTCGAAGGAGGAAGGTTTGGGAAGGGATTTTAGGTCTATTTAAAAGAAGAAAAGGAAAGAAATCAAGAAAAATCCCTTTCCCCCTTGTTTTGCAAGATTCTCTCTCTCTCTCTTCTCTCTCTCTCTCTCTCTCTCTCTCTCTCTCTCTCTCTCTCTCTCTCTCCAAACCCTAGCCGCACCATGCCCAACCCTAGCCGCACCAACCCCAGCCGAGCCACCACACCCTAGCCGCACCCCCGCACCAGGTCGCCCAGCCAGGGCTGCCCAGTCGCTCTGCCCTCCATCACCCAGCCAGTGCTGCCCACTGTCGCCCAGCGCCGCATCGCACCGAGCCACCACCTCGCCCAGACGCGCCGCCGCGCCCGCCCCACACCAGCCGCCGCGTCGCGCGCGCGCGCGCCGCCCGCCCTACCGCTCCGCTCATTTGCCGCTGCCAGACGCGCGCGTCGCTCGCGCGCCGTCCTCGCAGACCCGACATCTCGCCCGTGCCGCTCGCCCGCGCGCCCGCTCCAGCGCGTCTGCTCGCCTTGCCAGCGCCTGCCTCGCCAGCGCCCATGCCCCTGCCGCACCAGCGGCGCCCATTCCTGCCCCTTGCTGCCGAGACCGCGTGTCTTCTCGGTTGGTAATTCCCGAGCCTTTCCCCTTTTAGATTTTAAGCTGCTGGCTACTATTTTATGTACTTAGGTGTTTTTATTAAATGCTTAGGTTGCTCGGGTTCGCTTAGAAGCTTGAGGGTCGCTTGGTTGTTATTTGATAGGTAATTCTGCTTGTTCCCAAGTAAGGATTTCCTACCGTGGTTGTGTGGACTCTGCGATGCTTCCTTGATTGTACCTTGTATGCATGTTTACTGTTCTGACCATGATAGTGATAGGACAGCTATGTTTGATCTCTTGCTAGCATGTTTGCCTGATTGTACATGTTAGTGCCATGCTAGGTTTATTCTTCCAACATGCTTATGATTCCTGCTTTAAGTTCGTAGTATCACGCTGGGTTATGTGTGATTGATGTTGATATGTATGTTTAGCCAGGAATCAGTTATTTTGTACTCTTAGCTAGTATAGTAGGGTTTGTCATCATCCAGAGGCTGAGAGCGGACATAACGTACTTTGTCCCCACCGGTCGGGAGTAGAGCGAAGCATAACGTACATTGCTTCCCCCTGCAGCCGATGTGGATTTAGCTACCACATCGGCATAAGCCTAGTTTGTAGCTCGCTGAGCGAGAACCACGCCAGCGGTGCAAGCCTGCCTTGGCCGGTTCTTAGCTTCAGGTCGGTGGTAGAGGCTGCACAGATGCGTGCCGAGGGCCTCGCACTACTGTGTTCAGTGACACAATTTCCGAGTCTTAGCTTCCGATCACAGTAAGACTCGGAAGCGGTGGCACTGATCACGAGAGTGCGAGGCCCTCGCACTCATCTGTGCGCGATCAGCACTCACCGACTGCAGCAAGAACCGCGCGAGGCAGCTTGCACCGCTGGCGGTGGTTCCGCTCTAGCAGGCTACAAACTAGGCTTATGCCGATGTGGTAGGTAAATCCACATCGGCGGCCTGGTGGGAAGCAAGGTACGTTATGCTTCGCTCTACTCCTGACCGGTGGGAACAAGTACGTTATGTCCGCTCTCAACCTCTGGATGATGACAAACCCTACTATACTAGCTAAGAGTACAGAGTAAATGATTCCTGACTAACATACAATAATTCACGACAATCACACTTAACCTAGCATGATACTACGAACTTAAAACAGGAATCATAAGCATGCTGGAAGAACAAACCTAGCATGGCACTAACATGTACAATCGGGCAAACATGCTAGCAAGAGATCAATGATAGCTACCCTATCACTATCATGCTCATAATAGTCAACAAGCATACAAGGCACATCATGATAATATCGCAGGGTCCACACAACCACGGTAAGAAATCCTTACCTGGAAACAAGCAGAAATAACTATCACAAATCAACCAAGCGACCCTCGAGCTTCTAAGAGAACCCGAGCAACCTAAGCATTTAATTAAATACAACCTAATTAAATAAACAGCAGCCAACAGGATAGGGCCCAAGGGAGAAAAGACTCGGGAATTACCATCCAAGAAGCCACAAGGGTCGGCCCGTTCACCACAGCAAGGAGGCAGGCTGTCGGAAGCAAGGAGGCAGGCTTGGCGCGATGGCGCAGCCAAGGACGCGCGCGGGAGCCGAGCCGGGCGCTGGGCGCTGCGCGCGCGCGCGAGACGCGACGAGGACACGACACACGCTTCGCGCGGCGCCGAGGCGTCAGGCTACGGGAAATGGCGCGCGGGCGACGCGTCTGAGCTACAGGGAACGGTGTGCGGGCGACGCGTCTCGGGCTCTGAGGCGCGCGCGCGCGATGAATCGAATCTGGCTACGAGGAACGCTCGCGGGAGTCGGCCTGGCTGCGCGTTGGGTTGGGCGAGCTGATGTGAAGCTGAGCGGCCTGGTGCGGGGCTGTGCGGCCTGGTGCGACGCGAGGCGGCTGGGCGGCCTAAAGTTGAGCGGCTCGGAGCTAGGGGCTGGTTGGGCGATCTGGTGCTGGGCGGCTCGGGCTTGGTGGGGCTCGGCAAGGGGAGAGACAGAGAAAACAAAAGGGGAAAAATGGGATTTTTCTTATTTTTCCATCCTTATCCTATTTTAAATAGGTCTTGAAGACCTAAAATCCCTTCCCACGGCTTCCTCCTTCGAGACCCGGCTGATGCAATCTTTTCCAATAATAAAACTCACTTAATTCAAACTCCCAAATCAACATTTAGGCAAGGGTTCAAATCCCAAAGGAAGCACTTAGCTCAACAATCAAGCCTCGAGAAACCCAAATGACTAGCCCAAACATCTTGGGTCTTGCAACCAACAACAATCAAGCCTCGAAAAAGGCAAGAGTGACCCTGGAATCCTGAAAATCTACAAATCCTGCCCGGGGAGCAAAAGACCAAAATACCCCTAAGGGTTAAAATAGCTCTAACTGTAACGGCCCAGTTTTCTATTTCGGGTACCCAGGTGATTTCGGGTCATTATTCGGATGTTCGGATGGGCCGTTAGAGCTGTTTTAACCTTTAAGGGTATTTTGGTATTTTGCTCCCCGGTCAGAGGTTGAGGATTTTCAGGGCTTCAGGGTCATTTCGGCCTTCGTTGAGACTTGATTAATGTTGGTTGCAAGACCCAAGGAGTTTGGGTTAGTTGATTAGAAGTTCGGAGACATTCCGGTTGATAGCAAAATTAATTGGAATTTAATTGGTCCCATTGGGATTTGAACCCTTGCCCTAATGGTGAAATTGGAGTTTTTAGAAAAAGAAGGTTTAGTTAAAAAAAGAAAAGAATTTCTTTAGCCGGGACCCGCAAGAGAAAGCCTTGGAAGGGATTTTAGACCCATTTAAATTAGGAAAAGGAAAGAAAATCCTATTCCCCTTGTTTTGGGAAAATCTCTCTCTCTCTCTCTCTCTCTCTCTAGCCGACCTCACCAAGAAACCCTAGCCGCCCTAGCCGCACCCCCGCTCACCAAGCCAAAATTTCCAGCGCACCAGGCAATGCCAGTGCCACACATGCGCACCAGTCGCGCCAGCCCGCCCACCACGCCGCCGCCCGAGCCGCAAAGATGCCCATGCCCAGCGGCGTGCCCACCAAGGCCTCTCGCCAGCCCAGACGCTGCCGCGCCGCTCCGCACGAACCGCCCGAGCGCGCAGCGCGCGCCGCGCCGCACGCTGCCGCCCCGCGCCTCCGCAAGACGCCGCTCGCCCCTGCCGCATACGCGCTACGCCAAAGACCATCCGCGTCTGCGTGCGTGCGTCGCCGCTGTCCGTCGCGCCCGCCCACCACAGCCGCTCCTCCTCGCCGCGAACATCGCGCAACCCAGCGCCAGCGCCCTTCCTCTGCCGCGCCAAGACGCCCAGCCAGCGCCGATAGCGCGCCAAAGCGGCGCCCAGCGCCAGTGCAGCAGCGCCAGCGCCAGCGCCAGCGCCCGATGCCAGCGCCAGGGCCCAGCGCACCACGCTTGTCCTTGCTGCGGACGGACACCACCTTGCCGTCGCGGGTTGGGGCGTGGCCTTGTGTCTTCTCGATCGGTAATTCCCGAGACTTTTTCCTTTGGGCCCTAGGTCACATTGGCGCTTATTTAATTAGGTTGTTTTTATTAAAATGCTTAGGTTGCTCGGTTTCGCTTTAAAGCTCGAGGGTCATTATTAGAGTGTGAAGGTTATTTCTCGCTCGTTTCAGTAAGGATTCCTTACCGTGGTTGTGTGGACCCTGCGATGCTTTCTTGAATGTGCCTTATATGCATGTTTACTTTTATGGACATGATTAGTGGATAGGACAGCTTGTGATTGCATTCCTGCTAGCATGTTTGCTTGTTTGTACATGTTAGTGCCATGCTAGGATTGTTCTTCCAGCATGCTTGAGATTCCTGCTTTAAGTTCGTAGTATCATGCTAGGTTATGTATGATTGATGATGATTATGTATGTTTAGCCAGGAATCGTTTACTCTATACTCTAGCTAGTGTGTTAGGGCTGTCATCATCTAGAGGCTGAGAGCGGACATAACGTACCTTGTCCCCACCGGTCGGGAGTAGAGCGAAGCATAACGTACATTGCTTCCCCCCGGCAGCCGATGTGGATTTAGCTACCACATCGGCATAAGCCTAGTTTGTAGCCTGCTAGAGCGGAACCCTGCCAACGGTGCAAGCCTGCCTTGGCCGGTTCTTAGCTTCAGGTCGGTGGTACAGGCTGCACAGATGAGTGCCGAGGGCCTCGCACTACTGTGTTCAGTGACACCGTTTCCGAGTCTTAGGCATGCGTACCTGGCCCGCGTAGTTTGCCCTTAGGCCCCCGCATTTACGCCGGTTGCAGAAGAGCATGCGGTGTGCGCGCAGACACGCTTTAGTCGCCGGTTGAGAGCTCCCCGGGCTAATGTTCGTGAGTACACCAGTTCCTTCCTGTTTAGAGCCAGACTTCGGGTACTCTCCCGATAGTCCAGATTTATAGCGAGGGTAAGAGGCCCTTGAGGACACCCATTGGGATTGGCTTTTGAGCTGATCATATGGTCGAGGGAGAAAGACCCTCGAGGGTGTCGGACATCTTTGGGATCGGTTTTTGAGCTGATCAATTGGCCGAGGGAGAAAGACCCTCGGAGATGTCCCGGGATTGGTTATGAGAGCCAATCATTAGGCCGGAAGAAAGAGACTTCCGAGGATTCCAGATTCTGCCTTGTAAGCTCGCTGAGCTATGATCTGTGTTGGTAACTGTTTACATGTATACTAGGGTGCTAGATGATTGAAGTATCGTATTGTACCCTGGTCGGGATTCTTCACCGAGTATGTTTATACTCACCCTTATTTCTGTGGCTTTCCACGGTAACTTGAGACAACACCGGGACGGCTAAGGAGGAGAGCTGATTGATCATGGGAGCCGCAGCACTCTGTCTTTATTGTTTGCATATTTGTTCAAAGATGTAGATGGACAGAGTCTAGGGGAAAACATTATAAAAAGTTGTTTGAACTGCTTTTGAATGTTTTTATATATACTGCCAGAGCTTGTTTTACTTCGTTGGTTTTCTTAAACAAAGTTGTTGATTATGTTTTAAGCATTCCCGTTCTAAATGTTTTGAAAGGTTTTAAATATGAGCACTAAACCGCTTCGGTGAAATATTTAATTTGCATGCTTTGAGTGAGAACCTAGGTTTAGGACCGTATTTTGGGTCGGGTTTTTGACGGTTGGTATCGAGCACGAGTCATAGATTCTCAGAGACTAACTCGCTTTGCGTGTTGTTGCCCCATGATCATCAGATACTCATGGCCGTCAGTTTGTCTCGAGTTCATTAAGCTAAGGGTTTTATTTTACAATCACATCTGATCTAGTATACATGTGTTACCCTTGTTTGGCAAAGAGAGCCCAGCGTGGGCTAGGTTTTATGCTTTGTGCGGATCGCCAGGTGTGTCGATCGCACCCGCAGGGAGGTAGACCTTAGACTCCGTGAGGCCATTTGTGGCCCAGTTGTGGTTCTCCCCTAGTGAGAGGGTGGAGGTGCTCGTGCAGCAGATCGCTAGTGCGTGGATCGCACTCGAGGAGCAGGCGCTTGGCATGTCCGACTGAGGAGTTGGACCGTTTGTATGGATGTTGAGGCCGCGTCCCGGGTTGTTTATCCCGTTGGCCAGAGTTGGCCCTGGCAGTTGAGGTTCCTAGAGGAGGGGGTAGAGGCTAGCACGCCTTAGAGTGAGACTCCTTGAGCAGAGTGTGCTCCACCATGAGGGAGTTGATGGCCAGTCTTTTAGCTAACAGAGAGCGGAGACCCAGGGCGCAGTTTGTAGCGCGTAGTGAGGAGTCTTGGGCATAGATAGCCCAGCTGGTAGAGTTTATTTAGGAGACACCCCTCCTTGTAGTTCCAGTAGCCCCGGAGGTTCCCGGGAGGGCTTGATCAGCAGGTTTATGCTGATAAGATAGTTGGCGTTGATCGAGCCGCCGAGTTCGGCAAGTGGAAGCCTGTAGAGCTGGATGTTTTGAGACCTAATTGCTAGTAGCAAGGTGGTTGGCCAGGATCGAGTTTATCATCCAAGTGTTGGGATGACCTGGTGTTCAGAGGCCGACGACCTAATGTTCTGAGGTTGTGGCGTGCCGTTCTGGTGTTGCTTGATGCAGTAGTGTGGTGGTGGAAGTCCCCTGTGAGAGGCGGACCAGCAGAGTCTCCACCAGCCACCCGGTCGATTGGCAAGCTGCCAAGTTAGTAGCTTTTGAGGAAGATGTAGAGACATCTTGTCCTCCTGCAAGCCTGTAGTCGTTTTGCTGCACCAGTTCTTTTTAGTACCCTCGTAGCTGGGGGTAGTGTGGAGGTTGCTTGTCACGACTTAATCCGTCCGTGGTTTTCACCGGCTATTAGAGAGAAGCACCTTCTGTTAGCATGTTCCAGGTGTGGAGCTAGGTGCTGCCACCCGAGGGTTGGCCTGAGTATTCGTTGAGCATCGAGTGGGATGCGGGAGTGGGCCTTGGCTTGTCTGTTGGACGTGATGTCAGAGAGTAGTCTACTCGATTGTTGAGACTCTTGTGTTGAGTGCCATTGCCCTGCCACCTGGAGTGTGACCTTCCCTACCCTCGAGTGGCTTAAAGCCCGTAAAGGGATGTTTGTGTTGTAGAGGAAGAAGTGCCTGTTGGCACCAAGCTTTGAGAGGAGGCCTAGATTCAGGCCAGTTGGCACTTTTTGTGCAGGTGGTTCCAGGACCCGCCCGAAGTTTAGCATCCCCACTAGCCTTGTACCCATTTTTCTGAAGTTGCATCTGTTTGGATTGCTTAAGAGATCTAGCTCGGTGGTAGTCAGAGAACTACAAGTGTGAGGTTGTTTGAGGGAAAGTAGGAGCTTTTCGCGGTCACCGAGAGTTGGGTACAAAGGATGCTGTTGGTTGTTAAGGGCTAGCGCGTCTGAGATCTCGCGCCTATGTTGTGGGCTTGTGAGCCGCTTGAATGGTAGTGTGATTCCATTACCCTTGGAGTTACCCTATTATGAGTAGGGTTGGCATCGATGATGCGTGGTTGACCCAGTGTTAGAGCCGGGAGTTGGATGGTTGAGTGGAGCATTTAGTGGGCACATTGGTATGTGGTATGTCGATTGGTGTAGTTATGCTCTTGTAAGAGTGAGTTGACCAATGTAGCTTTTAGTGTGAGAGTTGACCCCAGAGTGGTCCGAACTCTTGTTGTTCCTTTGCTAGTTGTGGCTCTATTGGGAGGAAGAAGTCGCCTTGTGTAAGAGTACTTGTTGGTTTGGATCTTAAGGAACCAAGTTGGAGCCGTACACGCCAATGTACTTTTGTGTAGCTCGTTTCGTGGTGTATTTTTCAAGAACCACGAGAGGTTTCGGGTTGTGAAACCAAAGCTCGGTTCTCCGAGGAGTTAGGACTTTAGTTCTTGGCAAGTGCCCTAGCCTTGGTTGAGAGGCTACGTGTGTGCAGAGTGCCGGGTTGTTGCGTAGGATTGTGTGGAGCATCGCCCGTGCTTGCTGCGCATGTGGCAAGGAAGAGCTTTTGGCCAAAGACAGATTGAGATCTTTGTAGGAGACGTGCTCGTGTAGCCGCTTATCGGTTAGACCGTTTGACGCAAGCAGTGTGAGTCGGAGGGCGATCGGAGGAACCCCGAGTTGTGGAGAGCCTCACGAGCTCACCGGACCAGCGGTGTTCCTCGGTTGAGTTGCTTGGATGCTTGTTGTCGGTTAACAAGCTAGAGTCGTTCTTAGTAACCCCACGTTGATTTTCGAAATTCTTAGCGAGGTGGTGCTTGGTGTTGACCAAGGTTTGGTCCCCATGTTGTTTTGTGAGCTAGCTCGGTTCGAGCAAGCGAGCGTTGCCCTGAGGACTTGTTCCTAGTCAGGTAGTTTTGGGAGTTGGCCTCCCCCTCAGCGGTTGAGTAAGTACCGCTAGTGCTTAGTGGGTGGTTGCTACCGTTGAGTTTGCGCAAGACAATGAGCGCGTGTGTGAAATTCGCTGTCCCTTCGGAGTCCGCTTGCTAGAAATCGTTCTGTAAAGGAAGAGTCGACTTAGCTCTGAGTTGTGTAGTTGATCGAGTAGCGCAGTGGGTCACCTAGCGAGAGTGTCCTCTGCGTCTGCTTGATAGCAAGCGAAAAGTGTTTGTTCCGCGAGGGCGATAGCCACCAGTTCAAAGGCTTGAGTTGTTGGCGGAAGGTTGTTGGATCTTTGGAGTTTGTGGAACCCCTTAGTTCCTTGGTAATTGAGTTGCGCCGTGGATGCCGGCCTCGAGTTTTAACTTTTGAGGTAGTCTTGCCGACTCGTGTTGTTCAGGATCCGCAAGCTTGTGGTCGTTGCTATCCTTATTCCTCGCGATGTTTCGTGGGTGGAGTTTCTGGATTGGAAGAAGAGTTAGGTCTAAGCTATAAGCAAGAAGTCCTTGGAGCAAACGGATGGGCTTAAGAGTTGAATGGCGGCTTGGAGGCGAGCTTTGCTCGTTATAAGCTTGGGTTGTGTTTTTGCAGAGCAAGCCTTTCTCGGGCTTTGCCTTTAGTCGTTGTACATTCGCGCTTGGCATTTTAGCCGAGCCACGCTTGAGTGAGTTGGCACGCAGGTGCCGTGGCATTGGGTGGTAAAGCCCTTGAGTTTCGATCCTCCAGCTATCGTGTTGCTAGTAGCCACGTAATGTTTTATTCCTTGTTGCTCGAGGTTTCCGTGAGAGGAATGTTGTTTGTTTTCCTATCTGGCGATGTTCACCTAGGCCAGTGGCTGATCGGATTGCATTGGAAAGTTTGTTGTCGGCCGATGAAGGGCTCCGGCTTATTAGTTTGGCCGAGTGAAGCTCGTTCTTGGACCCCGTCATTCGAGGGTGCCGGCAAGTATCGGCTAGTGTGTGTGGTGGTAGCCGTTTGGTGAACCAAAAAAGTGCCCTTGGCTTTGGTGCTTCGATTTCTCGTAAGATGGTTGCTTTAGTGTTGTGAGCGCATGCTAGTTGGAGAAGGTTGCCTAGGGATCAGTCACCAGTTGGTGGTTCAAATTGGATTTCGTTAAAGATTGTAGGCAACCAGTTGGGTTCTTACGGTAGGGTTCGCGAGTCACTTGCGAAGTATGAGTAGGCCGTTTAGTTTCTTAAACCGGGAGGTTCAGATTGTTTGGTCAAGCATGGTGAAGGGTCGAGGCTGTTTTGATAACAAATATGAGCATTCAGAGATGTTACGCCGAGCGTGGCGTTGAGTTTTAGGGCTTGTGACCCGTTCACGAGTTTCTTTGAGAGTAGCACCGTGAGAGAGCGTTCCAAGTTGGTTTAGCATGGATAAGTGAGCCCTAGAGTCGTAAGACCGTTTGAGAGTTGGTGCGAGTCGAGAGGATGTGGCTCACCGACTAGTTATCGCATGTTTTCTTGAAAGCTCGTTAGTTCGGTTTTGGTTGAGATAGTTCGTGGCGCACTCGGTCCTGTTGGGCTTGGAGCATTGGGAACCCAAGAGGGTTCGGTTTCAAAGAAGGATTTGTGTTGTCCTTTTCAGGAGCTTGGTTGGTTAAGAACCAGTGGAGTTTTTCTAGAGTTGTTTTCGTCTTAGGACTTTCGAGGACGAAAGTCTTAAAAGGAGGGAGTATTGTAACGGCCCGATTTTCTATTTGGGTACCTGGTGATTTCGGGTCATTATTCGGATGTTCGGATGGGCCGTTAGAGTCGCTTTTTAACCTTTAAGGGTATTTTGGTATTTTGCTCCCGGTCGAGGTTGAGGATTTTCGGGGCTTGAGGTCATTTCGGCCTTCGTTGAGACTTGATTAATGTTGGTTGCAAGACCCAAGGAGTTTGGGTTAGTTGATTAGAAGTTCTGGAGACATTCCGGTTGATAGCAAAATTAATTGGAATTTAATTGGTCCCATTGGGATTTGAACCCTTGCCCTAATGGTGAAATTGGAGTTTTTAGAAAAGAAGGTTTAGTTAAAAAAGAAAAGAATTTCTTTAGCCGGGACCGCAAGAGAAAGCCTTGGAAGGGATTTTAGACCCATTTAAATTAGGAAAAGGAAAGAAAATCCTATTCCCTTGTTTTGGGAAAATCTCTCTCTCTCTCTCTCTCTCCTAGCCGACCTCACCAAGAAACCCTAGCCGCCCTAGCCGCACCCCGCTCACCACTGCTCGGCCCGGCGCACTGAGCGCAGCCACCAGACAGCAGCAGCGCACCAGTCGCGCCGGCCGCTGCCACCACGCCGCGCCAGTGCCAGCGCAGACAGCCATGCCCAGCGTGCCCAGCCGCCGCTCGCCCAGCCAGACGCTGCGCTCGCGCCGTTCCGCACGATCGCCCAGACGCGCTGCGCGCGCGCGCCGCACGCGTCGCCCTGCCTCCGCACGCTGCGCGCCCTGCGCGCGCGCGCGCGCCACCACCAAAGCGTCTATCCGCGTCACGCGCTGCCGCGCGTCTGTCCCGCCAGCGCGCGCCGCTCCTGCCGCGAACGCGCGCAACAGAGCGCCAGCGCCCTTCCCCTCGCCGCGCCAAAGACGCCCAGCCAGCGCCGATAGCGCCAGCGGCGCCCGCCAGCGCCAGCGCGCCAGCGCCAGCGCCAGCGCCAGCGCCCGGTTGCAGCGCCCCAGGCCCCAGCGCACCTGCTTGTCCTTGCTGGCGACGGACACCGCCTTTGCCGTGCGGCGGGTTGGGGCGTGGCCTTGTGTCTTCTCGATCGGTAATTCCCAGAGACTTTTTCCTTTGGGCCCTAGGTCATTGGCATTGCTTATTTAATTAGGTTGTTTTTATTAAAATGCTTAGGTTGCTCGGTTTCGCTTTAAAGCTCGAGGGTCATTATTAGAGTGTGAAGGTTATTTCGCTCGTTTCCGTGTAAGGATTCCTCACCGTGGTTGTGTGGACCTGCGATGCTTTCTTGAATGTGCCTTATATGCATGTTTACTTTTATGGACATGATTAGTGGATAGGACAACTTGTGATTGCATTCCTGCTAGCTAGCATGTTTGCTTGTTTGTACATGTTAGTGCCATGCTAGGATTGTTCTTCCAGCATGCTTGAGATTCCTGCTTTAAGTTCGTAGTATCATGCTAGGTTATGTATGATTGATGATGATTATGTATGTTTAGCCAGGAATCGTTTACTCTATACTCTAGCTAGTGTGTTAGGGCTGTCATCATCTAGAGGCTGAGAGCGGACATAACGTACCTTGTCCCCACCGGTCGGGAGTAGAGCGAAGCATAACGTACATTGCTTCCCCACGGCAGCTGATGTGGATTTAGCTACCACATCGGCATAAGCCTAGTTTGTAGCCTGCTAGAGCGGAACCCTGCCAACGGTGCAAGCCTGCCTTGGCCGGTTCTTAGCTTCAGGTCGGTGGTACAGGCTGCACAGATGAGTGCCGAGGGCCTCGCACTCATCGTGTTCGGTGACACCGCTTTCCGAGTCTTAGGCATGCGTGCACTGCCCGCGTAGTTTGCCCTTAGGCCCCGCATTTACGCCGGTTGCGGAAAGAGCATGCGGTGTGCGCGCGCACGCTTTAGTCGCCGGTTCGGAGAGCTCCCCGGCTAATGTTCGTGAGCACACCAGTTCCTTCTGTTTAGAGCCGCACTTGGGTACTCTCCCGATAGTCCAGATTTATAGCGAGGGTAAGAGGCCCTTGAGGACACCCATTGGGATTGGCTTTTGAGTGATCATATGGTCGAGGAGAAAGACCCTCGAGGGTGTCGGACATCTTTGGGATCGGTTTTTGAGCTGATCAATTGGCCGAGGAGAAAGACCCTCGGAGATGTCCCGGATTGGTTATGAGAGCCAATCATTAGGCCGAAGAAAGAGACTTCCGAGGATTACAGATTCTCGCCTTGTAAGCTCACGAGCTATGATCTGTGTTGGTAATCGCTTTACATGTATACTAGGGTGCTAGATGATTGAAGTATCGTATTGTACCCCGGTCGAGATTCTTACCGAGTATGTTTATACTCACCCTTATTTCTCTGGGCTTTCCACCGTAAACTTGAGACAACACCGGGACGGCTAGCGGAGGGAGCCGATTGATCATGGAGCCGCCGGCACTCTGTCTTTATTGTTTGCATATTTGTTCAAATGTAGATGGACAGAGTCCTAGGGAAAACATTATAAAAAGTTGTTTGAACTGCTTTTGAATGTTTTTATATATACTGCCAGAGCTTGTTTTACTTCGTTGGTTTTCTTAAACAAAGTTGTTGATTATGTTTTAAGCATTCCCCGTTCTAAATGTTTTGAAAGGTTTTAAATATGAGCACTAAACCGCTCGGTGAAATATTTAATTTGCATGCTGAGTGAGAACCTAGGTTTAGGACCGTATTTTGGGTCGGGTTTTTACACTAACGGCCCAATCGAACAACCGAATCCTGAACCGAAAGCACCTAGAAAACTGGAATAGAAAACTGGGCCGTTACAATACTCCCTCCTTTTAAGACTTTCGCCCCCGAAAGTCCTAAGACGAAACAGCTCTAGGAAATCTCCACTAAATCCTATCCAACTGAACTTCTCGGTCAAGACAACACTAGCCCTTCTTCGAAAACTAAACCCTCTTGGGTTCCCAAAGGCTCAAAGCCATAATGCCATCCAGTCTGCCACAAACTATCTCAACCAAGACTGGGCATACACTGAACCCCGAAGAAATAGATGCGATAGAGCTAAACGGAAAGCCACATCCTCAACTCGCACCAACTCTCAAACGATCTGGCGACCCTAGGGCTCACTTATCTCTGCTGAACCAACTCAGAACGCCTCTGTACGGCGATACTCTCAGCAAACTCGGGGACTGGTCACAAGCTCTAAAACTCTACGCCACACACTGGCATAACTTCTCTGAATGCTCACAGCTGTTAACAAACAGCCTCAACCCTACACCATTCTGTCCAAACAACTAAACCTCCCAGGTTTCAGAAATTAAACTGCCTACTCTTACTTCACAAGAGACCAGCGAACCTCAATGCTTGCCTACAATCCTTAACGAAATCCAAACGAACCACCAACTTGCGACTGATCCTAAGGGCAAACTTCTCCAACTAGTACGCATCCACAACACTTAAGCAACCATCTTAAAGAGAAATCGTTGTACCAAAGACAAGGGGCACAATCCTGGATCACCAGATGGCTAACACCACTCACACCAGCTGAAACATCAGCTACGACCACCTCTAAAAGACAAGGTTCATGCACAGGCTCCACTCTGCCAAACCAACAAACTGGAGCCCCTCATCGGCAGAACGCAAACTTTCAATGCAAACCTACCAGCAACTGGCCTAAGAGAACATTTCTAGACAAGGAAACAACCAACATTCCTCTCATGGAAATCTTGGGTAGCAAGGACTAAACCATCACGCAGCTACTAGCAACAAAACACCTTGAGGATAACAACTCAAAGGTTTTACCAACCAATGCCATGGCACCTCTGTGCCAACTCACTCAACTGTGGCTCAGCTATAATGCCAACTGCGAACGCACAACAACTAGGATCAAAGACCTAGAAGGGCTTGCTCTGCTGAAACTCAACCTAAGCTTATAAGGAGCAAGGCTCGCCTCCAAGCTACCACTCAACTCTTAAGTCCAACTGGCTACTCAAAGGACTTCCTCCTTTTAGCTTAGACCTATCTCATCTTCCAACCAGAAACTCCACACCCGGAACATCGCGAGGGATACGGGTAACGACAACCACTAAGCTTGCGGATCATGAGCAACACGAATCAGCAAGACTACCTCAAAAGTCAATACTCTAGGCCAGCATCCATGGTGCAACTCAACCACCATAGAAACTAGGGGTTCTTCAAACCCCAAAGAACCAACAACTTTCCAGCAACAACTCAAGCTCTTCAACTGGCTGGCCTCCACCCTTGCGGGGGCAAACAACTTTTCGCTTGCGAACAACACAACGCAGGGACCCTCTCGCTGGGCTGACCGCTGCGCTACTCTGATCAACTACACAACTCAGGAGCTAAGCTGACTTCTTCTAAACGGAAACGATTCCCCAGCAAGCGAGGTTCAGCAGGATAGCGAACTTCACACACGCTAGATGTCTTGCTCATCAAAGGCAACAAAAACCAAATCTCTAGGAAGCATCAACCGAGGAATCCCATAATCGATTGGACCACCAATCTAGAACTAGTAGTACTTATTCATCCGTCGAGGGAGGGGTCAACTCCCAAAACAACCTGACTAGGAACAAGTCCTCAGGGCAACGCCCGCTTGCTCGAACCGAGCTAGCTCTTGAAACAACATGGGAACCATACTTGGTCAACACCAAGCACTACCTTGCTAAGAATTCCAAAAACAAATGCGGAGGCTACTAAGAACAATGCTAGCTTGTCAACCGATTACAAGTTTCCAGCAACTCAACCGAGGAACACTGCCTGGGTCTGACTGAGCTCTAGTGAGGCTCTCCACAATCTAGGGTTCCTTCAATCACCCTCCGACACACACTATCGTCAAACGGTCTAACAGGCATCTGGCTACACAAGCGCAACTCTCTCCAGCATCTCAACTATGCTGGCCAACTCCAACTCCTTGGAAACCAAGAGGACCAGAAACGCTACAGAATGAGTCATCCTCCTACACAAGCATCAGCCACAACATACCTTCTATCCAAGGTAAGGATCCGAACAACACTCTTAACCATGACGATCAGAAACTGCGCGGCTTCGCTACCACCGCTCTTGTTCAGTTCCAACTGAACTCTAACCATCGATCAACAAGAAGTTCCTCTAACCAGGTCAACGTCCAACTAGCGAAACTTGCTTAAACAACAACCCGGCTACGAGCACGGTATCCTTACAACCAAAGTTAGGGCACTTGCCAAGAACTAAGGCCCTAACACCTCAAGGACTGAGCACTGGTTTCTCAACATAAACCTCTCGTGGTTCCCAAAACATACACCACAGGACGAGATACACAAAAGTACACCGGCGTGTACAGCTCCAACTAGATTCCTTAAGATCCATTTCCAACAAGGCTCTCACACAAGGCAGCTTTTGCCTCCCAATAGAGCCACAACTAGCAAGGGAGCAACAAGAGTTCAAACCCACTCGGGGTCAACTCACTACGAAAAGACACAATGGTGAACTCACTCTTGCAAGAGCATATCCACACCAAGCTGACATACCTCAAACCAATGTGCCCACTAAATGAGCTCCGCTAAACCATCCAACTTATGGCTCTAACACTGTATCAACCACGCATCCTCGATGCCAACACTACCCATACTAGGGTAACTCAAAGGGTAGTCGAATCATGCTACCATCAAACTGGCTCACAAGCTCACAACACAAGCGCGGGAACTCGAACGCGCTAGCTCTTAACAACCTACAACATCCTTTGTACCCAACTCTCGGTGACCCTGAAATGCTCCTACTTTCCCTCGAATGACCTCATACTTGTAGTTCTCTGACTACCACCGAGCTAGATCTCTTATGCAACCCAAACAGGTGCAACCTCAGGAAACGGGTACAAGACTAGTGGGGATGCTATACTCCGGGCGGGTCATGGAACCACCTGCACAAAAGTGCCAACTGGCCTGAATCTAGGCCTCCTCTCCAAACTCGGTGCCAACACATCCTGACAACACAAATCAACCCTATACGAGCTTTATGCTTCTCTGAGGGTAGGGAAGGTCACACTCCAAGTGACGGGGCAACGGCACTCAGCACAAGATTCCCAACACTCGAGTAGTCTACAATCTGGCAACTCGTCCAACACACATGCCACGGCCTACTCCTGCAACCCACTCGATGCTCAACAAAAAGTCAGGCCAACCCTCGGGTGGCAACAACTAGTTCCACATTTGGAACATGCTAACAAAAGAGTGCTACACCCTACTAGCCTGCTGAAATCCACGGACGGATAAAGCCCTGACAAGCAAACTCCACACTACACCCAAGCTACGGGGGTACTAAAAGAACTGGTTGTAAAACGACAGCAGGCTCGCAAGGGATCAAAGATGTCTCTACATCTTCTTCAAGCCACAAACACGGCAACTTGCCAATCGATCGGGCGACTGGTGGAGACTCTGCTGGTTCACCTCTCTCAAGGGACTTCCACCACCCAACTGCTGTATCAAACAACACAGGGACGGCACGCCTCGGCCTCTGAACATCAGGACATCCTAACACACGGATGATAAACTCAATCCTGGCCAACCACTTTGCTGCTAGCAGTAGGTCTTTGTGACGAACCCGACCCAAAACATGGTCCTAAACCGGGGTTCTCACTCAGCATGCAAGTTAAATATGATAACAAGCGGTTTAGAGCTCATATTTAAAAACGATTCAAAACATATGAGAAGGGGGAACCCTTAAAACATAAACCACAGTTTTCATTTAAACCATCCAACAAAGTAAAACATCCTGGCCAGTATTTATCAAAATATACAATACAATTTAAACAACTTTTTAAACAATGTTCCCCTAGGACTCCTGTCCATCTACATGCTGAATAAACAATGCAACAATAAAAGACAGAGTGCCGGCGGCTCCCCATGATCAATCAGCTCCCTCCGCTAGCCATCCTGGTGTTGTCCCAAGTTACCTGAAAGATAAATAAGGGTGAGTATAAAGATACTCAGTAAGAATCCCCAACCGGGATACAATACGATACATCCGTCATCTAGCACCTCAACAAGCAAGCAAACAGCCATCAACACAGATCATAGCTCAACGAGCTCAATAAAACAAGATCTGGAATCATCGGAAGTCTCCTACTTCCGGCCTAATGATTGGTTCTCATAACCAATCCCGGGACATCTTCGAGGGTCTTTCTCCCTCGGCCATTTGATCAGCTCAAAAACCGATCCCAAGATGTCCGACACCCTCGAGGGTCTTTCTCCCTCGACCAATTGATTAGCTCAAAAGCCAATCCCAATGGGTGTCCTCAAGGGCCTCTTACCCTCGCTATACATCTGGACTATCGGGAGAGTACCCGAAGTCTGGCTCTAAATTGGAAGGAATGGTGTACTCACGAACATTAGCCCGGGAGCTCTCCGAACAGTAAACTAACGCGGCGTGCGCGCGACACCGCATGCTCTTCGCTGCAACCGGCGTAAATGCGGGGCCTAAGGGCAAACTACGCGGGCAGTGCACGCATGCCTATGACTTGGAAGCGGTGTCACCGATCACAGAGCGCGAGGCCCTCGGCGCTCATCTGCATGCGCACCTGATCCACCGACACGAAGCTAGAACCGGCCAAGGCAAAGCTTACACCGCTAGCGGGGTTCCGCTCTAGCAGCTACAAACTAGGCTATGCCGAAGTGGGTAGCTAACTCCACAACCGGGCCGGTCGGGCGGGGTAGCAAGATACGTTATGCTTCGCACAATTTACTCCCGACCTGAGCTACTGGGACAAAGTACGTTATGTCCGCTCAGCCTCTGGATGATGACAAACCCTACAACTCTATCTAAGAGTACAGAGCAAAAATCAATGATTCTGGCTAGCAAGCAAAGACTCGACATAAATCACATTACCTAGCATGATACTACAACTTAAGCAGAATCACAAGCATGCCGCAGAACAAACCTAGCATGGCACTAACATGTAAAATCAGCAAACATGCTAGCAAGAATTCAATCAATCGCTCTATCTCTAACATGCTCATAACAATCAGCAAACAAGCAAGGCATATCGAGATATATCGCAGGGTCCACACAACCACGGTAAGAAATCCTTACCTGGGACAAGCAGAAAACAATAATTATAATAAATCTACGAGCGAATCTTCGAGCCTCTAGACGATCCCGAACAGCCTGAACATCAAACAAAGCACCCAAATTAAAAACATAAACATTTCCAATAAATCCATAACCAAAGACCAATAAAATCCGGGCCCAACGAAGAAAAGACTCGGGAAATACCATCCGAGAAGCCACAAGGCTCGGCCAAACCAACACACACAAGCAAAGCTATCGGCGGGCGGCAGGGCCGGGCCGGGCGCAGCACGGGCGCGCTGGGGGCGCTAGGGCGCAGGCTGGGGCGCGCTGGGGCGCAGGCACGCGCGCTGGGCGCAGAGCGCGCGCGGCGGCCGAGAGCGGCGACGAGGCGAGGCGCGCGCGCGCGGCTGCGGCTTCGGCCTGATGGCGCGCGCGGGCGCGAGCTCGGCAAGCACAGGGGACGGCGAGAGACGATGCGACGCGACAGGCTCAGGCGCTCGATCTGGCACGACATTGTGCGAGGGACGGCGAGCTACAGGGCGCACGCACCAGTGGCGGGCGACTTCGGACTGGCGAGCTGGCTCGCGACGGCCCTAGGCGAGGCAGATCTGGCGATCAAGGACTGTGGCGACGCGGCCGGGCTCGGCGAGCTCGGGCGACCAGGGGCTCGGGCTGGGCGGCCAGGGGCTCGGGCCAAGGCGGGGGCGAGCTGGGCGCTCGGGCGGAGGAGAGGGCCAAGGGGGCTCGGGCCGAGGAGAGAGAAAGGGAAAAATGGGGAAAAATGAGATTTTTCCTTTTTTCTTTTCTTTTTCTCTTTTTTAAATCCAAACTTATCCAAATAAATCCAATTTATCCATTTTCCAATTTTTCCAAAAATCCTTAAAATCCTTAAATCTCATTTCCGCTTCCTCCTTCGAGACCCGATCAAGCAACCTTTCCAAACAACAAAACTCACTCAAATCAACCTCCCAAACCAACACTAAAGGCACGGCTCGAATCCCGAAGGAAACACCCAAACAACCATCATTTTGCCCAAAACCCAAATGACAACCGAACTCCCAAACGAAAAGCCCAAACATCTCGGGACCCGCAGCCCATAACAAACAAGGCTCAACAAAGGCAGGAGCTGCCTCGAAGTCCTGAAAAACCACAAATCCTGCCCAGGGAGCAAAAAGACAAAATGCCCCTAAGGGTCCAAATGCGACTCTAACGGCCCAACCGAACCATCGAATCAACCTAAGCTCCTCGAAAATCGGATAGAAAATCGGGCCGTTACAATACTCCCTCCTTATAAGACTTTCGTCCTCGAAAGTCCTAAGACAAACAGCTCTAGGAATACTCCACTCGATTCCTAGCCAACTGAACTTCTCGGCTAATACAACACTAGCCCTCTACGAAAACCAAACCCTCTTGGGTTCTCAAAGGCTCAAAGCCACAAAGCTAACCATTCTGCCAAAGACTAGCTCAACAAAGACTGGGCAAAGCTAACCACTGCTTCGATCCGCTCAAGGACCTCAGAAGGCCTACAAACTAGGGGCTCAATCAAAACCCTGCTAATCCAACACGGAACACCTCTCTAAGGTGTTACTCTCAGCAAACTCGCAGACTGGCACAAGCTCCAAAACTCAACGCCACGCACTGGCGTAACTTTTCTGAATGCCCACAAACAACAAACCAGCCTCAACTCTACACTATGTTGGCCAAACAATCAACCTCTCAGGGTTCCAGAAACCAAACAGACCTACTCCTGCTTCACAAGAGACCAAATAACCACAAAGCTTGCCTCTGACCTTAACGAAAAGCAAACAAATCACCAATCGGCGATTGATCCAAAAGGCAAACTTTTCCAACAAGCGCAAGTGAAACTTCACCACGGCCAACCCTAAATGGCCAAAACCAGCACGAGCTCCACTCGGCCTAGCCAACATCCGGAGCCTCTCAACGGCCGAACACAAACTTTTTCCATGAAAATCTACTAGCAATCACAAAGAGAACATTGCCAGGCAAGGAAACAACCAACGCTCCTCTCATGGAAAATCTCGGCAGCAAGAAAGACCAAACCCTCACAGGGCTACCAGCAACACAACAGCTTGAGGAGAACAGCCCAAAGGCTAACCAACCAATGCCACGGCACCTCTCTGTGCCAACTCACTCCATCGAGGCTCACTAACGCCAATCGCGAATGCACAACAACAAGAAGCAAAGCCCGAGAAGGACTTGCTCAGCAGAACTCAACTCAAGCTCATCGCGAGCAAAACTCGCCTCCAAGCTACCACTCAACTCTTAAGTCCAACTGGCTACTCAAAGGACTTCCTCCTTTTAGCCAAGGCCTAACTCATCTTGCGACTAGAAACTCCACACAGGGAACATCGCAAGGAAAACGGACCGACGAGGCTATCTCCAAAGATAACACTCGAGGCAGGCATTCATGGTGCAACTCAACCACTAAGGAAACTAGGGGCTCTTCAAACCCCAAAGAACCAACAACTTACTAGCAAAAACTCAACTCTTAAACTGACTGGCCACCTCTCTTGCAGGGACAAACAACTTCGCTTGCTAACAACACCATGCAGGGACCCTCTCGCTGGGCTAACCACTGCGCTACTCTGATCAACTACACAGCTCAGAAGCTACGCTGACTCCTCAACGGGAACGATTTTCCAGCAAGCAAACTCTAAAGGGCAGCGAACTACACACACGCTCGCTGACTAGCTCAAACCCAAGGGCAACAACAACCAACTCTCTTTTAAGCAACACCCAAGGGGAAATCCAACTGATTGGACCACCAACCGAACAAGCGAACTTACTCAATCTGCCGAGGAGGGGTCAACTCCCAAAACAACCTCGACTAGGAACAAATCCTCGTGGCAACGCCCTCTGCTCTCGAACCGAGCTAGCTCTTGAAACATCAAGAGAACCAAAACTTGGTCAACACCAAGCACCAACTAGCCTCCAAAAACCTTCTGCCCAAGGCAAGGATCCGAACAGCTCTCTCAACCATAACAATCAGAAACTACGCGGCTACTACCACCGCTCTTGATCGAAACCAACTAAACTCACTGCCGGGCTAGGACCAACAAGCAAAACTTGCTTAAACAACAACCCGACAATGAGCACGGCATCCTTACAACCAAAGCTGGGGCACTTGCCAAGAACCAAAGCCTTGACAACCCAAAGACTAAGCACTGGCTCCTCAACACGAACCCTTCGTGGTTCTCCAAACATAAACCATGGAACGAGCTACACAAAAGTACACTGGCGTGTACAGCTCCAACTAGATCCAAAGCCATCAGGGGCTCTAACACAGGGCAACGTTTGCCTCCAAACAGAGCCACTACTAACTAGGGAGCAACAAGAGTCCAAACCCTCTCGGGGACAACTCACCACGAAAAGCCACATTGGCCAACTTACTCTACAAGAGCAAATCCATACCAAGCAATCAAATCTCAAGCCAATGTGCTCACTAAACAAGCTCCGAACAACCATCCAACTCATGGCTCTAACACTGGATTCATCACGCATCCTCGATGCCAACACTACCCATACTAGGGTAACTAAAGGGTAGTCGAATCATGCTACCATCAAACTGGCTCACAGGCTCACAACACAGGCGCGAGAACTCGAACGCGCTAGCTCTTAACAGCCTACAACATCCTTTGCAACCAACTCTCGGTGACTAAGGAAAGCTCCTCCTTTCCCTCGAAAACCTCATACTTGTAGTCCTCTGACTACCACCGAGCTAGATCTCTTATGCAACAAAACAGGTGCAACCTCAGGAAAATGGGTACAAGACTAGCGGGGATGCTATACTCTGGGCGGCCATGGAACCACCTGCACAACAGAGCCAACTGGCCTTAATCTAGGCCTCCTCTCAAAGCCTGGTGCCAACAGGCACAACATCCTTTACAACACAAATCAGCCTACAACGAGCTTTATGCCCCTCTGAGGAAAGGTCACACTCCAAGTGACGGGGCAATGGCACTCAACACAAGAGTCCAAGAACTCGAAAGCAACTAATCTCTCGGCATCTCGCCTAACAGACATGCCAAGGCCTACTCCTCGCATCCCACTCGATGCTCAACAAAGCTCAGCCAACTCTTGCATCTCACTCGATGCTCAACGAAAGCTCAGCCAACTCCTCGGGTGGCAACAACTAGTTCCACACTGGGAACATAAAAAAAAAGAGTGCTCCACTCTACTAGCCCACTGAAATCCACAAATGGATAAAACCCGGCAAGCAAACTCAAACTCGCACTCAGCTACGAGGGCACTAAAAGAACTGGCTGCACAACGACAGCAGGCTTGCAAGGGGGCAAAGATGTCTCTACATCTGCCTCAATCCACTAACACGGCAACTTGCCAATCAATCGGGCGACTGGTGGAGACTCAGCTAGTCCATCTCTCTCAAGGGACTACCACCATCAACTGCTGCACCAAACAAAGACAGAACGCAGCACATCTCGGCCTCTCGAACAAAGAGGGGCATCACAACGCACGGATGCTAAACTCAAACTCACCAATCGCTTTACTACTAGCAGTAGGACTTTCTCAAACAACGAGCTCTGAGCATCCACTTGCCAAATCAAGCGCTCCCATCAACGCCAACAAACTCGTCTGCATAAACCTGCTGATCATGCCCTCCCGGGAACCTCCGAGGCTACAAGAGCTACTGGGGGGACAAATGCTGAAACAAACTCTGCCAGCTGGGCTATCTGTGCCCGGGACTCCTCACTTTGCGCTACAAACTGCGCCTGGGTCTCCGCTCTTCGATAGCTGAAGACCTGCCATCAAATCTCTCATGGCTGGAGCACACTCTGCTCAATGAGTCTCGTTCTGAGGCGTGCTAGCCTCTACCCCCTCCTCTAAGCAACTCAACTGCCAGGGCCAACTCTGGCCAACGGGCTAAACAACCCTGGGACGCGGCCTCAACATCAATACAAACGGTCCAACTCCTCGGTCGGACATGCCAAGCGTCCTGCTCCTCAGAGTGCGATCAACACATTGGCGATCTGCACGAGCATAAATGCTGGCCCACACTGGGGCTCTCACTGCTCAACAAGCTGCTCGCACTGCGGGAAAGTTGACATGATGGCTCTCTAAGCCCAAACCAACAATGAGTCAGAACCTGCTCGACTCCGCTCCACAACTCTACACAAGGCATAAAAGCTAGATGAAAAGTATTGTAAATTCTTACCCCTTAGCTTAATTGAACTCAGACAAACCTGGCGGCCGTGGAGTGCTGATGATCATGGGAGCAAACAACCTACAAAGCAGGTTAGTCTACAGAATCTATGACTCTGTGCTCTGATACCAACTGTGACGAACCCGACCCAAAACATGGTCCTAAACCGGGGTTCTCACTCAGCATGCAAGTTAAATATGATAACAAGCGGTTTAGAGCTCATATTTAAAAACGATTCAAAACATATGAGAAGGGGGAACCCTTAAAACATAAACCACAGTTTTCATTTAAACCATCCAACAAAGTAAAACATCCTGGCCAGTATTTATCAAAATATACAATACAATTTAAACAACTTTTTAAACAATGTTCCCCTAGGACTCCTGTCCATCTACATGCTGAATAAACAATGCAACAATAAAAGACAGAGTGCCGGCGGCTCCCCATGATCAATCAGCTCCCTCCGCTAGCCATCCTGGTGTTGTCCCAAGTTACCTGAAAGATAAATAAGGGTGAGTATAAAGATACTCAGTAAGAATACCCAACCGGGGTACAATACGATACATCCGTCATCTAGCACCTCAACAAGCAAGCAAACAGCCATCAACACAGATCATAGCTCAACGAGCTCAATAAAACAAGATCTGGAATCATCGGAAGTCTCCTACTTCCGGCCTAATGATTGGTTCTCATAACCAATCCCGGGACATCTTCGAGGGTCTTTCTCCCTCGGCCATTTGATCAGCTCAAAAACCGATCCCAAGATGTCCGACACCCTCGAGGGTCTTTCTCCCTCGACCAATTGATTAGCTCAAAAGCCAATCCCAATGGGTGTCCTCAAGGGCCTCTTACCCTCGCTATACATCTGGACTATCGGGAGAGTACCCGAAGTCTGGCTCTAAATTGGAAGGAATGGTGTACTCACGAACATTAGCCCGGGGGAGCTCTCCGAACCGGCAACTAACGCGTGTGCGCGCACACCGCATGCTCTTCCTCAAACCGACGTAAATGCGGGGGCTAAGGGGCAAACTACGCGGGCCAGTACGCATGCCTAAGACTTGGAAGCGGTGTCACTCGATCACAAAGAGCGCGAGGCCCTCGGCGCTCATCAGTGCAGCCTGATCCACCGACCTGAAGCTAATAACCGGCCAAGGTAGGCTTACACCATTGGCAGGGTTCCGCTCTAGCAGGCTACAAACTAGGCTATGTCGAAGTGGGTAGCTAACTCCACAACCGGCTGGTCGGGCGGGGTAGCAAGATACGTTATGCTTCACACAATTTACTCCCGACCTGAGCTACTGGGACAAAGTACGTTATGTCCGCTCAGCCTCTGGATGATGACAAACCCTACAACTCTATCTAAGAGTACAGAGCAAAAATCAATGATTCCTGGCTAGCAAGCAAAGACTGACATAAATCACATTACCTAGCATGATACTACAACTTAAGCAGGAATCACAAGCATGCTGGCAGAACAAACCTAGCATGGCACTAACATGTAAAATCAGGCAAACATGCTAGCAAGAATTCAATCAACTGCTCTATCTCTAACATGCTCATAACAATCAGCAAACAAGCAAGGCATATCGAGATATATCGCAGGGTCCACACAACCACGGTAAGAAATCCTTACCTGGGACAAGCAGAAAATAATAATTATAATAAATCTACGAGCGAATCCTCGAGCCTCTAGACGATCCCGAACAGCCTGAACATCAAACAAAGCACCCAAATCAAAAACATAAACAGCCCAATAAATCCATAACTAGCAGCCAATAAATCCGGGCCCAACGAAGAAAAGACTCGGGAAATACCATCCGAGAAGCCACAAGGCTCGGGCCAAACCAACACACACAAGGAGGCTGTCGGCAGGCGGTGGCCGGCCGCGCGCAGCGCGGGCGGGCGGCGGGGGCTGGGTGTGGGCGCAGGGCGCGGCGCGCTGGAGCGCGGGCGAGCTGGGACGAGGCGAGGGCGCGCGGCGCGCGGCGCGGCTCGGCTCAGTGGACGGCGCGCGGGCGTGAGCTTGGCAAGCATAGGGGACGGCGCGAGGAGACGCGACGCGACGGGCTCGGGCGCTCGATCTGGCACGACACTATGCGAGGGACGGCGAGCTGCTGAGGCGACTTCGGACTGGGGCGAGCTGGCTTTTGCGACGGCTGGCGCGAGGCGATCTGGGCGATGGGACCAGGCGACGCGGGCCGGGCTCGACAGCACGCGGCGAGCGGGGTGGGGGTCATGAAGAAGGGGCGAGCTCGGGCGGCTAGGGGGCTCGGGCCGGGCGGCCGGGGGTGAGTGGGCGCGCTCGGGCGGGAGGAGAGGGCCAAGGGGGCTCGGGCCGAGGAGAGAGAAAGGGAAAAATGGGGGAAAAATGAGATTTTTCCTTTTTTTCTTTTTCTTTTTCTCTTTATGTAAAATCCAAACTTATCCAAATAAATCCAATTTATCCATTTTCCAATTTTTCCAAAAATCCTTAAAATCCTTAAATCTCATTTCCCGCTTCCTCCTTCGAGACCCGATCAAGCAACCTTTCCAAACAACAAAACTCATCAAATCAACCTCCCAAACCAACACTAAAGGCCCTACTCGAATCCCGAAGGAAACACCCAAACAACCATCATTTTGCCCAAAACCCAAATGACAACCGAACTCCCAAACGAAAAGCCCAAACATCTCGGGACTCGCACCCAAAAACAAGCCTCAACAAAGGCGGGAGCCGCCTCAAGCCCCGAAAAACCACAAATCCCGCCTGAGGAGCAAAAGACAAAATGCCCCTAAGGGTCCAAATAGCTCTAATGGCCCAACCGAACCACTGAATCTGAACCGGAAGCTCCTCGAAAACCGGGATAGAAAACTGGGCCGTTACAGTCTTTCTAAAACATCAAGCTCTACAGGCTTCCACTTGCCAAACTCGGCGGCTCCATCAACGCCAACAATCTCATCGGCATAAACCTGTTGATCCTGCCCTTCCGGGAACCTCCGGGGCTACAAGAGCTACTCGGGGGTGTCTCCTAAATAAACTCTGTCAGCTGGGCTATCTGTGCTCGGGACTCCTCACTACGCGCTACAATCGCGCTTGGGTCTCCGCTCTCTGATAGCTAAAAGACCTGCCATCAATTCTCTCATGGCTGGAGCACACTCTGCTCAAGGAGTCACACTCTGAGGCGCTGCTAGCCTCTACCCACTCCACTTGGCAACTTAACTGCCAGGAGCAAAACTGGCCTACGGGTCTAGACAACCCTGGACGTGGTCTCAACATCGGTACCATCAGTCCAACTCCTCAGTTGGACATACCAAACGTCCCTGCTCCTCCATGTGTAATCAACATACTGGCGATCTGCACAAAGCATAAAAGCTAGCCCACGCTGGGGCTCTCACTGCCCATCAAGGGTAACACATGTATACTAGATGCAGTATCGTAAAAACAAAACCCTTAGCTTAACGAACTCAGACAAACCTGACGGCCGTGGAGTGCAGATGATCATGGGAACAACAACCTACAAAGCAGGTTAGTCTATAGAATCTATGACTCTCTGCTCTGATACCAATTGTAAGAACCCGACCCAAAATACGGTCCTAAACCTAGGTCCTCACTCAGCATCCAAGTTAAATATGTCAACAAGCGGTTTAGTGCTCATATTTTAAAACTTTACAAAACATTTGAGAACGTGGAACACTTAAAACATAACCAAAAATTTTCATTAAGAAAATCCAACAAAGTAAAAACAAGCCTGGCCAGTATTTATAAAAACACGCAAAACAGTTTAAACAACTTTAACAACATTCCCCTAGGACTCCTGTCCATCTACATGCTGAACAAATAATGCAAATAATAAACGACAGAGTGTCGGCAGCTCCCATGATCAATCAGCTCCCTCCGCTAGCCGTCCTAGTGCTGTCACAACTTACCTGGTGGAAAAACCACAGAAATAAGGGTGAGTATAAACATACTCAGTAAGAATCCCCAACCGGGGTACAATACTATACATCAGTCATCTAGCACCCTAGTATACATGCAAACGGCTACCAACACAGATCATAGCTCAACGAGCTTACCAGGCAAAGTCCGGAATCCTCAGAAGTCTCCTACTTCCTGCCTAATGATTGGTTCTCATAACCAATCCTGAGACATCCCTGAGGGTCCTCCTCCCTCAATCAAATGATCAGCTCAAAAACTTATCCCAATGGGTGTCCTCAAGGGCCACTTACCCTCGCTAATAAATCTGGACTATCGGGAGAGTACCCGAAGTCTGGCTCTAAACTGAAAGGAAGTGGTGTACTCACGAACATTAGCCCAGGGGAGCTCTCCGAACAGGCGACTAACGAGTGTGCGCGCACACCGCATGCTATTGCAACCGGCGTAAATGTGGGGGCCTAAGTACAAACTACGCGGGCCAGGTATGCATGCCTAAAGACTCGGAAGCGGTGTCACTGATCACAGTAGTGCGAGGCCCTCGGCACTCATCTATGCAGTCTGTACCACCGACCTGAAGCTAAGAACCGGCCAAGGCAGGCTTGCACCGTTGGCAGGGTTCCGCTCTAGCAAGCTACAAATTAGGCTTATGCCGATGTGGTAGCTAAATCCACATCAGCAGCCGGGTGGGAAGAAAGGTACGTTATGCTTCGCTCTACTCCCGACCGGTGGGGACAAGTACGTTATGTCCGCTCTCAGCCTCTAGATGATGACAAACCCTACTATACTAGCTAAGAGTACAGAGTAAATGATTCCTGACTAACATACAATAATTCACATCAATCACCCTTAACCTAGCATGATACTACGAACTTAAAACAGGAATCATAAGCATGCTGGAAGAACAAACCAAGCATGGCACTAACATGTACAATCGGGCAAACATGCTAGCAAGAGATCAATCATAGCTGCCCTATCACTATCATGCTGATAACAGTCAACAAGCATACAAGGCACATCATGATGATATCGCAGGGTTCACACAACCACGGTAAGAAATCCTTACCTGGAAACAAGGAGAAATAACTATCACAAATCAACCAAGCGAACCTCGAGCTTCTAAGAGAACCTGAGCAACCTAAGCATTTAATAAAAACAACCTAATTAAATAAACAGCAGCCAACAGCATAGGGCCCAAGGGAGAAAAGACTCGAGAATTACCATCTGAGAAGCCACAAGGCTCTGCCCATCCACCACAGCAAGGCAGGCTTTCGGCAGCAAGGAGGCTGGCTCGGTGCGCTGGCGCAGCTGGGGACGCGCGGTCGGGAGCTAGGCGCTGGGCGCAGGCGTGCAGACGCGACAGGGACACGGGCGCGCTGGCAATGCGTCTGGGCTACGGGGAACGGCGCGCGGGCGATGCGTCTGGGCTACACGGAACGGCGCGCGGGCGACGAATCTGGGCTACAAGGAACGGCACGCGGGGGATGCATCTGGGCTACAAAGAACGGCGCGCGGGCGACGAATCGTGGCTCTGTGGAAACCCGCGCGGGTCGGCATGATCTTGCGCGCTGGTTGGGCAAGCTGATGTGGAGCTGAGCGGCTCGGTGCGGGTCAGGCGGCTCGGTGTGCGGGCTGTGGCGCCCTAGTGCGATCTGGGGGCGCTCGGCATAGTCGCGATCAAGCGCATAGAGCTGAGCGGCTCGGAGTTGGGGCTGGGTTGGGCGATCTGGTACTGGGCGGCTCGGGCTTGGTGGGGCTCGGCAAGGGGAGAGAGAGAGAGAGAGATAAAACAAAAGGGGAAAAATGGGATTTTTCTTATTTTTCCATCCTTATCCTATTTTAAATAGGTCTTGAAGACCTAAAATCCCTTCCCACGACTTCCTCCTTCGAGACCCGGCTGATGCAATCTTTTCCAATAATAAAACTCACTTAATTCAAACTTCCAAATCAACATTTAGGTAAGGGTTCAAATCCCAAAGGAAGCACTTAGCTCATCAATAATTTTGCCAAAACCCAAACCACTTCCAAACTTCCAAACGACTAGCCCAAACATCTTGGGTCTTGCAACCAACAACAATCAAGCCTCGACAAAGGCAGGAGTGACCCTGGAATCCTGAAAATCTACAAATCCTGCCCGGGGAGCAAAAGACTAAAATACCCCTAAGGGTTAAAATAGCTCTAACGGCACAACCGAACAACCGAATCTTGAACCGAAAGCACCTGGAAAACCGGAATAGAAAACTGGGCCGTTACACTTCCCCTCGAAGCTCAAATCCTCATTCAGCTGCAAAGGCTCAAAGTTCACAATGAGCGATGGGTCCCGCACATACTGCCTCCGCATCGATACATGAAACGCACTATGCACAACTCACATCAACTGAGGAAAGGCTAACCAATATGCAACTCTGCCAATCCTCTCAAGCATCTCAAATGGTCCAACAAAACGGGGACTCCACTTCCCTCGCTTACCAAACCTCAACACACCTCAGATCGGTGCAACCTTAAAAAACACGCACTGTCCAACCTCGAACTCTAAAACTCGACGCCGTACATCGGCGTAACACTTCTGCCTGCTCTAGGCTGCCAACATACGAGCTCTAAACTTTTGCCTTTGCACTCTTTATCGGTCACCGCAGCTTTCAGACCCCAAAAGAACTGACGGCCACCAACCTTTTCTCACAACACTAGAAACGTGCAACATTTATCATATAACGCCTCAACCGAACCATAAGAACTAACAGCTGGGAATTGCTACCCAAAGGAACCTCATAAAACTAACACTGGTCTCCCGCTACCTAACCACGGAAACACCAACTCGCAACAAGTTCTGAAGGATCTGGCTCACTCCTCCCACAAGACCATTGGTCAGAGGGTGAAAACACTACAGGAACTGCACTAAGCTCACAAGCCTTTACGAATGCTCTCCAGAACCACGGTCCTTGAACACAGTGCCTAGAATAACCTTTGTTGCCACATCCTAGTGCCAACAACTCTAGCCCGAAACTGCGATGACACTATTCCACAGTAATGACATCTCCACCTGGGCGAGGTGCGAGCTCGAGCTACTGAAACTAATCCACCAAAAAAAACCGAACTCACACAACAACCTCAACCAGCTGCCAGCTTCCACACAGACTCCTACAAACCAACAACTTGAGTGCTACAAACTCGGTAGCCTAACCAACCGCACACTCCATAACCACGCCATTCCACTCAACTCTAGCTTGACCTAGAGCACTGACTGAAAAAGTCAACCTGCTAACAACAGGGCCCTAGAGGGCTCCCTCCACCAAGCTTACCTCCATGCAAGCAACGGGACGAAGCTTGCCTCAAATATGAAGCACATCTCACAAATCCAAACGATAACACATACGGCTTAACCCTCTAGCTTAAGCTTATTGCACCTTTCCACCGAAACTTCACAAACGGGACGCCACTACCCGGTTAACACCAACTACCAAGAACAAGAATACCAACAATGGCTGGCAGAGAACCAGCTACACTAACCAACAAGGATCCCTCAAAAGGCTAAGACCCTAATCCAGCCACAATGGTGCAACCTCATCCCACAACTGATACAAAGGGAGGTTCCACAACTATAAAGGTGCAACAGCTCCCAGGCCAAACACACAAAGTACCTTACCTGACTAGGCCCAACACTCACAAGAGGCAGAACAACCCTACTGCAACTTCCTGAACACCACTCAAGAGTCCGCTTAACTGGACAAGCAACTGCTTCCAGGCAGCCAACAAACTTTTCCCTCTTGCTAGCACCACTACCATCAACTCCAAGACCAAGGGAGTAACCTGACAACTCCTATGAGGAAACGGTTCTTACAAGCGGACAACCGAAGGACAAAGAGCTCCACACACGCTCGTTGTCTCGCTCTGCTAAAGAAACAACATCTAAATCTCACGGGGCAACAACAGGGGGTTCCACCACAGACTGAACCGCCAACCACAAACTAGCCAAGGCTCACCTCCAAACACCAAAGGAGGGCAACTCTCAACAACCTGGAAACAGGAAAAACAACAGACAAGGCACGAACCACTCTCCCCACGAGCAAAACTAACTTCTAGCAACTCAAAACCACACCTTGGTCAACACTAAGCACCAACTTGCCACCACACCAGAACCAATCTGGACTCTACTCCAACAAACTCTAGCTTGCTAGCCTACCAAATCTGCCAGCAACTCACCCGTGGTCTACAACCTACACGACTCCAGCTTGCAACCTGAACTCACTACCTGGGTCTGACTGAGCTCTGGTGAGGCTCCCACAACTAGGGTTCTTCGGCAACCCTCGACAAACACTGTCGTCAAACGGTCTAATAGCCAACTGCCTGAACAAACAACTTCTTTTTCCAGCATCACAACCATGCTGGCCTGCTCCGAATCTCGAAACCAAAAAGACCAGAAACGCTTCAGAATTTGTCATCCTCCTACTCAAAGCATCAGCCACATCGTAGCTTCCACCCAGGGTAAGGATTCCGAGCAACACTCTTAGCAACTACGGTCAGGAACTACGTGGCTTCGCTACAACCACCATTTGCTCAGTACCATCTGAACCCCAACCATGAACCACAAGAGGTACCACCAACCAAGCTTAGGTTCAACCTAACAAAACTTGCCTAAGCAACAACCCGACTACAAGCACGGTATCCTTACAATCTCAACTAAAGCCTTACAACATCCACCTGGAGTCCAACTTCTCCAAGAACTGAGCACCAGTTCTCCAAAGCAAACCCTACATGGTTCCGAAACTCTCGCCAACAGAACGAACTACACAAAACACGCTTGTGTGCACAACTCTCAACCTTCCTTCAGAGATCCAAGACTAACAGGCGCTTTCTAAAAGAAACAACAACCAACTCCTGGCAGAAATACAGACAACCAAAGGAACACCAGAAGTTCCATCTCCACACGATACTCGAAAATGTGGTAACCTTGCTCTACTAAAGCATAACAATGCCAAACCGAACTTACCTTATACCAAGACTCTACCAAGTGTGCTTTACACATAAGGCATCCAACTTCTCTCATAAGGCATCCTACTCATCTCATAGGCATCAAACTCGCCTCATAGGCATCCAGCTCGTCTCATATGCATCCAACTCATCTCATAAGCATCCAATTAATCTCATAATCATCCAACTCATCTCATAAGCATCCAACTCATGGCCCCTCTGCTGGACCAAACTCGCATCTAAGATGTTCAACTCTCCTCAGATTTAGGCACTCGAAGGTAGTTGACCGCACTACCAACCACATAGATCTCTTGGCCTTAGCACTAGCGTGAGACTCACATGCACTAACACTTATCAACCTTCAACCTGCTGACGCACTCTTACCTCGGTAACACTAGGAAGAGGCTCCGGCTCCTCACGAACATCCTTTCGCTTGTATTCCTTCGACTGCCACTGAACTAGCCCTCTTGCACGACCTAAACAGGTGCAACTGCCATAAACGGATCCAAAGGCTAAAGGAGTACTGAACTCCGGACGAGTTATAGAACCATCTGTTCTACTCGTGCCAAACTCAGGCCTGAACCAGACTTAGTGCCAAAGCGGCACACCAACCAATGCACCTCAAGTGCCACTACTACCAAATCCACATCTTACTACAAATGGGGCCAGCAAGGTCACAACCTCAAGTGACAAAAACTCTGGCCAGGCATACAAGGGCTCAAAACTCAAACAACCCTGCCTATGGCATCTCATCTAACTGAAGTCTCACTGCCTACCCTTGCATCTCCACTTGATGCTCAACAAAACTCTGACCGGCTCTCTCAACATGCAGCAGCTAGCCCTACTCTAGGGGCTCACCATAAGAAGAGTGCTCAACTCTACTAGACAACTGAGGAAACCACCAACGGATCAAGTTTGATGGGAACACTGCTCGCTGCACCCTTAACCACAGGGTTCCGGCTTACTGGCTGCAAAACAACAACAATTTACAAAAGAACAACGATGTCTCTACATCCTCCTTGAAGGCTACCAACTCTGCAGCTACTCACTGGGCAATCAAACAATCGGCTAAGGTTCAAGATCAACACTTGAACTACCCAGGCTAGTCCACACTAGAACCTGCACCACAAGCATCAACATAAGCAAAGCCATAGCTAACTCCTCTATTGGAGTGGTACTCCAGGGCAAATCACCTCCACCCTCTCTCTAGGGGAAAACTAACAACTGAGCCACAAGTGGCCTACGGGAGTCTAATCTTTGCCTCCCTCTGGAACGATGTCCCAACGGTATCTGAATCTATCTGGATACCCTGACTAGCTGCTATCATACTTCTCACACTGCGGGAAGTTGGCATGATGGTGCTCTGGACCCAAACCAACAACGAGTCAGAACCTGCTCGTCTCCGCTCCACAACACTAAACAAGACATACACTAGATGAAAAGTATTGTAAATTCTTAACCCTTTTTCTAAAACTGAAAACTTAGGCGTACTGATGATCGCCGGCGTCGATGATCATGGAAAAACGACCTACAACAAAAGGTCAGTCTACATAATCTATGACTCTGAGCTCTGATACCAACTGTAAAGACCCGACCCGAATGGGGTCCTAAAATAGGCCTTTACCTCAATGCATGCTTTAAAACTTATAAAATAATATGCAAGGTTGAATGCCAGATTCTAATTAAAACAAAATACAATAAAACATCCATTCAAAACAAGAACAAAACGTCCTGGAACCTGTCCCTGTTTCCAAGTACCTGTTCCAAGCTAAATACAATTTAAAACGTACTCTGATCAAAGATTTAATTTACATTCAAATCCAAAAATGGTTTACATCAGTGTCAGAATCCGGGCAACAATCAGAAAAAAACCTAAGGGATCCGTGCCCAACTACATGCATTCAGAGGGCATTTAAAACATGAAAACATAAATAAAAGACTCAGAGTTCAAAACAACGGGTTTCCATGATCACAACTCCTCCTGTCTCGCACCATGGTTACCTGTGAAAAACCACAAAATAAGGGTGAGTAACGAATTACTCAGTAAGAATCCCCAACTGGGGTACAATACGATATACATGGTCATCTAGCCGAAAGGTATGCAAGCTATGAATATAAACACAGAAGAGAGCACATAGCTTAAGTCCACACATAGAACTCGGATGCCATCTCAGGGTCTTACACCGGAAAATCCACCACACGATACGATCCTATACGAGAAACAAGTCTCGGCCTCAGCCTGTCTACTGTCGATACGAAAGGTGCACTGGCTCACAATCCCGAGGAGCTCTCCAGTTGGTGCTATAATGAGCTTATGCGTGCATCGCATGCTACTGCAAACCGTGGAGGGTGTCGGGTCTAGTGGCAAGCTGCCCAGGTCCAGTCACCATGCCTAACTAAATCTCTGGATCGGTGTCACTGACATAGGGGTGTGAGACCTGGACACGTGAACTATGTCAGCCTGAACCACTGCACCTGAGGCTAAGGAACTATGCCACCCTCACCCAAGATTGCAGGGCCTGCCGTTAGGGTTTGCTAAACCCTAACGGGGGATCAGGGACGGAGCACTGCCTCGTACGTCCCTGTCGTGGATGCAAGGTACTTTATGCATCCTGGCCCGGATGATTCTACCTATCTGAACTCTAAACTATAACATCAACAGCAAACAATCCAATACGTGCTCAACAGATACAACGAACCTACCATGATACTACGAAGCAAGAACAGATAACGAGCATGCAAGAACGGAACATCCTAGCATGGACTAACATGAGAAACAACATAAGAAATCATGCTAGTCAGGAATTCAGCGCAGAGCACCTATCACTAAACATGCTGATAAACACAAACAAGCATACAAACAACAATCACATAATATATCGCAGGGCCCACACAACTCCGGTTAGAAATCCTTACCTGGTCGGAAGGCAACTACACACAAGAATCCTAAGCTGCGATCGATCCCAAGCTAGCTAAAGCGAACCTAACAAGCACAATAATTATCACAATCCAAAGGCCTAAATATAATAAAATAAACAGGGCTCAGCTCGGGAGCAACTCACACGCGCATCGGCCGACGCTACGGACGACAGTCGCGACGGCCGGCTGTGGCCGCTTTGCGAAGCGCCATTCTGGCGTGGCTGGCACGGGCGCTGGCTGCGCGCGGATGGGCGGAGCGACACGGCACGGGCGCGAGGCAAGCGACGCGATGGCGTCTGGGCACGCCGGGCTGGTGCGACGGGCGTCTGGGCGTCTGGGGAGCGATGGCGTGTCTTTGGGCTAGGCGTCCGCCGCCGCCGCGGCCGGCCGGACTCTGAGGGGCGATGGGCGGGGGCGGCCAGCCACTGCTGGCAGTGCGATCTGGTTGGGTCGCTTTACTGGCCGCTCGGCTGGGTTGCTTGGCTGGCCGGGACGACGGTCGATGGACGAAGCTTGGCACGGGGAAGAAAATCACGGCAATGGAGCTTGAGGAAGAGGGTTGGGCGGCCATGGAGTTTGGAGATCCCAAAGAGAGGAAAACCTATTTTTCTCTTCATTTAATCAAATGCACCAAAACCCAAAGGACTCAAGGCTAACCAAGATATGCTGCGGAAAGAGTAACAAGATCACCTTGTGTCTCAATTGGCAAGGACACACAACTGACCTACCAGACCACCTGGGTTCGAAACCCAACTGCTTCACTTTATTTCCCAATTTTTCTTTTGCATCTCACCATGCCCCAAACACATCCACAAAGTATCAAAATCCTACTTAAGACCAACCAATAATTTTAGCAACTGAAAAAGGCATAAATGGCCCTGACGGCCCTACCAAACATATAGTGTCGGGTCTTTACATTGCCGCTCGATTATACTCCTCCTGCATCTACTTCTTCAAGTACGCGAATGGTTTTTCATCTCCACAAATCGATATATGGTTTAAAGCAAGCCTCGCGTCAATGGTATGTGAATTTTTCGTCTACATTGTTGACATTTGGATTTATACAATCAAAGTTAGATTATTCATTATTTACCCGTGTTGCTGGATCTAACTTTATCGCCATCCTTGGGCATGTTGATGACATCATCGTAATTGGAGCCAACATCACACATACAAATGAGTTAAAGATAGTTTTGCACCAGTCTTTTCAGCTCAAAGATTTGGGATCTTTGCATTATTTGAGCTAAAAAGACTTTTGGTTTTTAGAGTTGGCTTGATCTCAAAAAGGTCTTTTGGTTTCCCAACATTACACTCTTCAAATTCTTGAGGATGCTGGTTTATTAGGAGCTAAAACTGAGAGTCTACCCATGGATCCAAATATCAAATTTCGAGTTTCTGATGATGATTTACTTTCTGATCCTTCCACTTATAGGAGATTGGTGGGTCGACTTATATACCTCACCATATCACCTCCGGACATCACCTATGCTATCAATAAACTTAGTCAGTACGTTGCAAATCCTTGCAAATCTCACTTGGCTACATCACATCACCTGATGCATTATTTGAAATCTTCACCTAGTTAAGGAGTTCTATTAACCCCAACAACATATTTTTCCTTGAAGGCCTTTCCTGATTCAGACTGGGCTTCATGTGTTGACACTCGTCGCTCAAGTACTGGTTTTTGTATCTTTATTGGAGGAAACATGATATCATGGAAGTCCAAGAAACAAAGTATCGTCTCTCGCTCTTCTGCAGAAGTTGAGTATCAAGCACTTGCCCTCATTACTTGTGTGAATTATTGTGGTTATCCTACCTTCTCAAAGATCTTCATATCACATCCTCTATGCCAACTCTTTTGTTTTGTGACAACCAGACAGCTGTTTACTTGGCCAACAATCCAGTTTTCCACGAAAGAACCAAACATATTGAACTTGATTGTCACTTCGTTCGTGACATAGTAGCCTCTAGATTCTTAAATTTGTTACCTGTTCGAAGTCCGTTGCAACTTGCTGACATCTTCACCAAACCGTTATCTATGCCTTCATTTTACTCGATATGTTCCAAGTTTGGACTTCATGATTTATATCGTCTACCTTGAGGGAGGCTATTAAATATTAGATATTATTATCTTGTAAATAATAATTTTATATTCCTTTTAGATATTATTCTATTTAGTTAAATGTTCAATTAAAGGGTTGTATATATATTTACACATATCAATGAGAAAAATAAAAAAAAGACTATATTTTTCTCTCATTCACATTCTCAATAGTATACATAACTCTAAACACAAGAAAAATCGAAAGAATGAATGCTTATGTGAAAAGGATGAGATGAGCAATTGAGAAAGACTTCTGACATTCTATTCATAACAAAGTTTGGATGCCAACAACACCAAGAAGAGTCGGGCACATTTTCCATAACTGAATTAATGATGGAGTCGTCGCATGACAGAAACTTTTATTTTAATCATCACTTACCATTATGTTCCAAGATAAACTCTCCTCGAATTTAATTTTGATGGATATGGATTGGTATGGAGACGAGTGTAAAATCGACGTTTATTAGCAGCCTACAAAACATTAATAGTTTTACAATTATACCCAGAATATGATTTTTTTTTTTTCAAAGGCTTTTAATCTTCTAAAATTTTCATTTTTATTAAAAAAATACTTTCCATTTAGGATCTAAAGATTTTGGAGATAGGAAACTTTTTGAAGTTGGTTAGAGTGAATCTAAACTCAAATTTATTAGGACATAAAATATTCCAATATTAAGAAGGGTACTAGGGCCAATTGAATTCTATTTATTTCTTCAATTAATTCTCACACGAGTGTTGGGTCAATTCCTTTTACCCCTCATCAGTATTCTATTCATTTTCACTCCCAAAGTGTATCTCCAAGTTAAAAAATGAGACTGGTGCTCAAAATCTTACAAAGTAGGTAATACCAAATATACAAAGTAGTGTCTAGATTGAAGGAATCGTGTCTTAAGACAAATCTCAGCAATTACTAAATATAAATAAGAATTATTATGGAGATAATAATTAGTGTATTTTAATAATTAATAATTACCTTCTAGAGAATAATTATTATAGTTAAATTAATTAGATTGGGTTAACAACTAAAATATCTAATTCCTAAGAGATCCCACATAAAGCAATGGGCTGAACTAAATATAAAGCCCGAAAGGTTTTATATTGGATGGCAAATTAAGAGTACGTGGGTTTTGGTTTTCTCTGGTGGCCTAACCCTAAATATATATGGGGTCAAGAGAAATGATATGTAAGAACCCGACCCAAAACATGGTCCTAAACCTGGGATCTTACTCAGCATGCAAGTTAAATATGATAACAAGCGGTTTAGAGCTTACATTTAAAAACCTTTCAAAACATATGAGAAGGGGGAGCCCTTAAAACATAACCAACAATTTAAGTTTAAACAATCCAACAAAGTAAAACATCCTGCCGATGTTTAATAAAATGTACAATACAATTTAAGCAACGTTTTAAACAATGTTCCCCTAGGACTTCTCATCCATCTACATGCTTTGAATAAACAATGCAATAAATAAAGACAGAGTGCCGGCGGTTCCCCATGATCAATCAGCTCCCTCCGCTAGCCCTCCCGGTGTTGTCCCAAGTTACCCGAAAGATAAATAAGGGTGAGTATAAACATACTCGGTAAGAATCCCCAACCGGGTACAATACGATACATCGACATCTAGCACCTCAATATGCAAGCAAACAAATACCAACATGATCATAGCTCAACGAGCTCATAACACAAGATCTGGAAACATCGGAAGTCTCTTACTTCCTAATCATCTAAGTCTCCTACCTCCGGCCTAATGATTGGTTCTCATAACCAATCCCGGGACATCTCCGAGGGTCTTTCTCCCTCGGCCAATTGATCACTCAAAAACCGATCCCAAGATGTCCGACACCCTCGAGGGTCTTTCTCCTCGACCAATTGATTAGCTCAAAAGCCAATCCCAATGGGTGTCCTCAAGGGCCTCTTACCCTCGCTAACAATCTGGACTATCGGGAGAGTACCCGCATCCGCTCTAAACCGAAGGAACTGGTGTACTCACGAACATTAGCCCGGGAGCTCTCCGAACCGGCGACTAACGCGCGTGTCGCGCGCACACCACATGCTCTTCTCGCAACCGGCGTAAATGCGGGGCCTAAGGGCAAACTACGCGCCAGTGCGCATGCCTAAGACTCGGAACGGTGTCACCGAACACGAGTGCGAGGCCCTCGGCACTCATCATGCGGCTGTACCACACTCACCGACTGGAAGCTAAGAACCGCCAAGGCAAGCTTGCACCGCTGGGTGGTTCCGCTCTAGCAGCTACAAACTAGGCTTATGCCGATGTGGTAGCTACATCCACATCGGCCGCCGGGGAAAGCAATGTACGTTATGCTTCGCTCTACTCCCGACCGGTGGGGACAAAGTACGTTATGTCCGCTCTCACCTCTGGATGATGACAAACCCTACTACTCTATCCAAGAATACCGAGTAACTCAATGATTCCCGGCTAGCAAGCAATGACCGACATCAATCACGCTTACCTAGCATGATACTACAACTTAAACAGAATCACAAGCATGCCGGAAGAACAAACCTAGCATGGCACTAACATGTAAAATCAACAATCATGCTAGCAAGAGATCAAACAAAGCCGCCTATCACTATCATGCTTATAACAATCAAAGAAACATACAAGGCACAATCGAGACATATCGCAGGTCCACACAACCACGGTAAGAAATCCTTACCGGACAAGCAGAAAATAATCATAACTCAACCAAGCGATCCTCGAGCCTCTAATCGAACCCAAACAACCTAAACATAAAATAAAGCAAATTTCAATCAAATCCCTAAACAAAGAGCCAACAAAATCGGGGCCCAACGAAGAAAAGACTCGGGAAAATACCATCCGAGAAGCCACAAGGCTCGGGCCAACCAAAGACACAACAGTGTGTGGCGGGCGCTGGGCACAGCGCCGGGCACAGGGGCGCAGGCGCGGCGGCGCTGGCGCAGCACGCGCGCGCGAGGCGCGGCGCGCTGGCGCAGCACGGCGCGCACTGGGCGGCAAAGGCGCGCGCGGCGCGGCTCGAGCTTCGGCTGGCGACGACACACGGCGCGCTTGGCGTAAGACGGCGCACGGCGCGCGCGCGCGAGGCGACGCGATGGGCTCTCGGGCGCTCGGGAAGGCACGGCGACCTGCTGAGGCGAAGCGACTTCGGTGCGGCCAGGGCTCGGGCGACTCGACACGGACCTGGGCGACACGGAGACGGCTCGGGCGATGCCGATCGGGCTCGGCGCGACCTAGGCGACACGGAGACGGCCCGGCGAAGCGTATCCGGGCTCGGCGCAACTAGGGCGAGGGCGACGCGACGGACGCAGGGTGGCTCGGCGACGGCGCATATGGGTGACTGGGCGGCCTGGTGCGAGGGCGCGGCTAGGGCCGGACGATGCAACGATCCGGGCGCACTGGCCGGGCGATGCGCAAGGCGCGTGCGCGCGCGGTCAAGGTGGCTATCTTTGGGCCGAGCGGTCCGATGCGCCAGTGTGTGGTGCGGCTAGGGCATGGCTGGGTGGCTAGGGTTGGGTCTTCTTGGTGAGGTCGGCTAGGGGAGAGAGAGAGAGAGAGAGAGAGAGAGAGATTGCAAAACAAGGGGAAAGGGACTTTCTTGATTTTTCTTCCCTTTTTCCTAATTAAAACAAGCCTTAAAGTCCTTAAATCCCATTTCCCGGCTTCCTCCTTCGAGACCCGGCTGAAGCAACCTTTTCCAAACAATAACTCTCACTTAAAACAAACTCCCAAATCATCTCTAAGGGCCTGGGCTCGAATCCCAAAGGAAACACCCAAACAAAGATCACTTTGCCCAAAACCCCAAATCACAACCGAACTCCCAAACGAATACCCCAAACATCTCGGGACTCATGACCACCAACACACAAGCCTCAACGGCGGCGTGAGCCGCCTTGAAGCCCCGAAAATCCACAAATCTGTCCGGGAGCAAAAGACCAAAATACCCCTAAGGGTCAAAACAGCTCTAACGGCCCAACCGAACCATCAATCAACCTAAGCACCTCGAGAACTGGAATAGAAGATCTGGCCGTTATAATACTCCCTCCTTTTAAGACTTTCGTCCTCGAAAGTCCTAAAACGAAATAAACTCTAGGAAAACTCCAATGTTTCCTAGCCAACAGAACTTCTCGGCCAAAACAACACTAACCCTTCTCTGAAAACCAAACCCTCTTGGGTTCTCAAAGGCTCAAAGCCACAATGCTCTCCAGTCTGTCACAAACTATCTCAACCAAGAGACGAGGAACACAAAACTTGCACTGCTGTCAACGACGGGGCAAAGCTAACCACCGCTCCAATCCGCTCAAGGATCTCAAAAGCCCTACAAACTTGGCGCTCACCCAAAACCCCGCTAAACCAACACGGAACACCTCTCAACGGTGTTACTCTCAAAGAACCGCGCAGACTCGGCACAAGCTCCAAAACTCAACGCCACGCACCGGCGTAACTTCTCTCAATGCCCACAATCGATAACAAATCGCCTCAACACAACGCCAAGTCAAGCCAAACAATCAACCTCTCTCGTGTTCCGAAAAACCAAACGGCCTACTCTTTCTTCACAAGAGACCAAATAACCACAAGGCTTGCCTAAAGCCTTAACGAAAAAAACAATCGAACCACCAATCGGCGATTGATCCAAAAGGCAAACTTTTTCCCACTAGCACAAGTCAAAACTTCACTACGACCAACCCTAAATGGCCAAAAACCAGGCACAGTGCTCCACTCGCCAAGCCAACAACCGAGCCTCACAACGGCCGAACACAAACTTTTCCATGCAACCCTACTAGCAATCGCCAAAAAGAACATTGCCGTGCAAGGAAACACCCAACATTCCTCTCATGGAAAATCTCGGCAAAGAAGGACCAAACCTCACAGGGCTACCAAAGAACTCACAACAAATTTTGAGGAAAATGCCCCAAAGGCTAACCAACCAATGCCACGGCACCTCTGTACAACACACTCAATCGAGGCTCACTTATTCGCCAATCACGCGAAGCTCAACAACTAGAAACAAAGCCCGAGAAGGCCTTGCTCAGCAGAAACTCAACTCAAGCTCAACTCTTAAATCACCGCCACCGCTCTTGCGGGGACAAACAACTTTTCGCTTGCTAACAACACAATGCAGGGGACCCTCTCGTTGGGCTAACCATCTGCGCTACTCTCGATCAACTACACAACTCAGAGCTACGCCGACTCCTCAACGGAACGATTTCCCAAAGCAAGCAAAACTCTAAAGGGCGGCGAACATCACGCACGCCACGACTTGCTCAAACCCAAGGGCAACATCAACCAACTCTCTTGGAAGCAACACCTGCAAGGAAACTCAACCGATTGGACCACCAATCCGTAACTAGCCGAACTTACTCAACCACCGAGGAGGAATCAACTCCCAAAACAACCGCACTAGGAACGAAACCTCGTGGCAACGCCCTCTCGCTCGAACCGAGCAAGCTCTTGAAACATCAAGAGAACCAAAATCTTGGTCAACACCAAGCACCAACTAACCTCCAAAACCAAACAAGCACTAGCTTGCTAGATCGCCAAATCATAAGCAACTCACCCAAGGAACACCGCCTGGTCTAATCGAGCTCGAGAGGCTCTCCGCAACTAGAGATCCTCCGATCACCCTCCGACACACACGGTCGATACAACGATCTAACAAACAACCGGCCACGCGGCACAACCCTCTCCAAAGATCTCAACTAAGCCGGCCAACTCCAACTTGGAAACCAAGGGGACCAGAACGCTACAGAGGCGCCATCCTCCTACTCAAAGCAACAACCTCAACATACCTTCTTCTCAAGGTAAGGATCCGAACAGCCTTTCTTAGCCCAAACGATCGAAATCGCGCGCGACTTGCCACTCATCGCTCTTGTTCACCCCAATCAAGTCTAACCAGGGGCAAGGACCAACTAGCAAAACTTGCTTACCCAACAAAATTTCAAGAACGAGCACGGCATCCTAATAGCCAAAGCTAGGGCACTTGCCAAGAACTAAAGCCTTGACATCTCAAAGACTCGAGCACTGGGTCCTCAACACGAACCTCTCGTGGTTTTCCAAACATAAACCACTTTAACGAGCTACGCAAAAGTGCACCGGGGTGAATAGCTCCAACTTGATCTCTTAAGATCCAAAGCCAACAAGGGCTCTCACAGGGGCAACTTTTGCCTCCAAACAGAGCCACAACAAACCAGTGGAGCAACGAGTTCAAACCCACTCTGGGCCAACTCACCACGAAAAGCCACGTTGGCCAACTTACTCTTACAAGCGCAAAACCACACCAAGCTAACATTCCTCAAACAATGTGCTCACTAAACGCGCTCCGATCACCCATCCAACTCATGGCTCTATCATCGGATCAACCACGCGTCCACGATGCCAACACTAACCATACTAGGGCAACTCAAAGGGTAGCCGAATCATGCTACCATCAAGCCGCTCACAGCTCACATCGCAGCGCGCGAGAACTCGAACGCGCTTAGCTCTTAACAACCTATAGCATCCTTTACACCCAACTCTCGTGAGATCCCGAACAGCTCCTACTTTCCTCGAAAACCTCAAACTTGTAGTCCTCCTCGACTACCACCGAGCTAGATCTCTTAAGCAACCCAAACAGTAACCTCGTGAAAAGGGTACAAGACAAACGGGGATGCTATACTGGGCAACCATGGAACCACCTGCACTAAAAGTGCCAACCGGCCGAAACTAGGCCTCCTCTCAAAGCTTGGTGCCAACAGCACTACATCCATTACAACACGAATCACCCTCAAACGAGCTTTATGCCCCTCTCGAGAATAGGGAAAGTCACTCTCAAGTGACGGGGCAATGGCACTCAAAGACAGAGTCCAAACACTCGAGCAAATAAACTCGCATCTCGACCAACAGACTTGCCACGGCCTACTCCTCGCATCCCACTCGATGCTCAACAAAAGCTCAGCCAACTCCTCGGGTGGCAACAACTAGTTCCACACTCGGAACATCCAAAAAAAAAAAAAGGGTTCCACTCTACTAGCCCGCCTAAATCCACGCATGGATAAAACCCCGCAAGCAACTCCACACTACACCACAAGCTACGAGGGTACAAAGAGAACTGGCCAGCAAAACAACAAAGAAGTTTGCAAGGGGGCACAGATGATGTCTCTACATCCGCCTCAAGCCACTAACACAAAGAACTTGCCAATCAATCGGGCGATCGGTGGAGACTCGCTAGTCCACCTCTCTCAAGGGACTACCACCACCAATCATGGAATCAATAAAGACGGAACGGCTCACCTCGGCCTCTCGAACAACAGGGCATCCCAACACACGGATGCTAAACTCAAACTCGACCAACCGCTTTACTACTAGCAGTAGGACTTTCTAATACATCAAGCTCTACAGCATCCACTTGCCAAATCGGGCGCTCCATCAACGCCAACAAACTCAATCGCATAAACTCGCTGGTCAAGCCTCCCCGGAACCTCCGGGCTACGAGAGCTACTGGGGAAAAATGTCAAACAAACTCACACCGGGCTATCCATGCCCGGACTCCTCGCTACGCGCTACAAAATCGCTGGGTCTTTGCTCTCGATAGCTAAAGACTCGCCATCAAATCTCACATGGCCGGAGCACACTCGCTCAAGGAGTCATACTCGAGGCGTGCTAGCCTCTACCCCATCCTCTAGGCAACTCAATCGCCAGGGCCAACTCGCCAAAGGGCTAAACAACCTCGACGCGGCCTCAACATCAACAAGATCACCCAACTCCTTGGTCGACATGCCAAGCGCCCCGCTCCTCTCGAGTGCAATCAACATATCGGGCGATCGCACAAGGCACCTCCACCCTCTCACTAGGGGAGAAACCAACAATCGGGCCACAAATGGCCTATGGGAGTCTAATCTCTCCTCCCTCGAGTGCGATCGACACACCGCGATCCGCACAAAGCAACAAAATCGCCCACACGGGGCTCTCACCGCTCATCAAACTACTCAGATCGCGGAAACGTTGGCATGATGCTCTCTAAGCCCAAACCAACAACGAGTCGTAACCCGCTCGCCTCCGCTCCACAACTCTACACATGCATAAAAGCTAGAAGAAAAGTATTGTAAATTCTTACCCTTTAACTTAATTGAACTCGCACAAACCAAGCGGCCGTGGAGTGCCGATGATCATGGGAACAACAACCTACAAAGCAGTTAGTCTACGAATCTATGACTCGTGCTCGATACCAACTGTAAGACCCGACCCAAAACATGGTCCTAAACCCGATCTTACTCAAAGATGCAAGTTAAATATGATAACAAGCGGTTTAGAGCTTACATTTAAAAACCTTTCAAAACATATGAGAAGGGGGAGCCCTTAAAACATAACCAACAATTTAAGTTTAAACAATCCAACAAAGTAAAACATCCTCGCCGATGTTTAATAAAATGTACAATACAATTTAAGCAACGCTTTAAACAATGTTCCCTAGGACTTCATTCATCTACATGCTGAATAAACAATGCAATAAATAAAGACAGAGTGCCATGGGTTCCCATGATCAATCGCCTCCTCCGCTAGCCTCCCGGTGTTGTCCCAAGTTACCCGAAAGATAAATAAGGGTGAGTATAAACATACTCAGAAGAATCCCCAACCGGGTACAATACGATACATCGACATCTAGCACCTCAATATGCAAGCAAACAAACTACCAACACGCATCATAGCTCAACGAGCTCATAACACAAGATCTGGAAACATCTAAGTCTCTTACTTCCTAATCATCTAAGTCTCCTACCTCCGCCTAATGATTGGTTCTCATAACCAATCCCGGACATCTCCGAGGGTCTTTCTCCTCGCCAATTGATCACCAAAAACCGATCCCAAGATGTCCGACACACTCTCGGGTCTTTCTCCTCGACCAATTGATTAGCTCAAAAGCCAATCCCAATGGGTGTCCTCAAGGGCCTCTTACCCTCGCTAACAATCTGACTATCGGAGAGTACCCGCAATCGGCTCTAAACCGAAGGAACCGTGTACTCACGAACAATAGCCCGGGAGCTCTCCGAACGGCGACTACGCGCGTGTGGCGCGCGACACCGCATGCTCTTCTCGCAACCGGCGTAAATGCGGGGCCTAAGGGCAAACTACGCGCCAGTGCACGCATGCCTAAGACTCGGAACGGTGTCACCGAACACGAGAGCGAGGCCCTCGGCACTCATCTGTGCGCACACTGTACCACCGACTGGCTAAGAACCGCCAAGGCAGCTTGCACCGCTGGCGGTGGTTCCGCTCTAGCAGGCTACAAACTAGGCTTATGCCGATGTGGTAGCTACATCCACATCGGCTGCCGGGGAAGCAATGTACGTTATGCTTCGCTCTACTCCCGACCGGTGGGGACAAAGTACGTTATGTCCGCTCTCACCTCTGGATGATGACAAACCCTACTACTCTATCCAAGAATACCGAGTAACTCAATGATTCTGGCTAGCAAGCAATGACCGACATCAATCACGCTTACCTAGCATGATACTACAACTTAAACAGAATCACAAGCATGCCGGAAGAACAAACCTAGCATGGCACTAACATGTAAAATCAACAATCATGCTAGCAAGAGATCAAACAAAGATGCCTATCACTATCATGCTCATAACAATCAAAGAAACATACAAGGCACAATCGAGACATATCGCAGGGTCCACACACAACCACTGGTAAGAAATCCTTACCGGGACAAGCGTAAAATAATCATAACTCAACCAAGCGATCCTCGAGCCTCTAATCGAACCCAAACAACCTAAACATAAAATAAAGCAACCCAAATCAAATCCCTAAACAAAGAACCAACAAAATCGGGGCCCAACGAAGAAAAGACTCGGGAAAATACCATCCGAGAAGCCACAGGCTCGAGGCCAAGCCAACCAAAGACACAACAGTGTGCCGGGCGCTGGCACAGCGCTGGGCACAGGGGCGCAGGGCGTGGCGCCGGCGCAGCACGCGCGCGCGGGCGTGGCGCTGGCGCAGCACACGCGCTGGCTGGCGGCGCAAAGGCGCACGGGCGCGGCTCGAGCTCGGCTGGGCGACGACACACGCGCGCGCAGCTTGGCGTAAGATTTGGCAGACGGCGCGCGCGCGAGGCGACGCGATGGGCTCGGGGCGCTGAAGGCACGGCGACCTACAGGGGCGAGCGACTCGGTGCGGCCAGGGCTCGGGCGACTCGACACGGACCTGGGCGACACGGAGACGGCCTGGGCGATGCCGATCTGGGCTCGGCGCGACCTAGGCGACACGGAGACGGCCCGGCGAAAGCGGATCCGGGCTCGGCGCAACTAGGGCGAGGGCGACGCGATCGGACGCAGGGTGGCTCTCGCGACGGCGCGCATGGTGACTGGGCGGCTCGTGCGAGGGCGCGGCTAGGGCTGGACGATGCAACGCATCTCGGGCGCACTGGCCGGCGATGCAAAGGCGCTGGTGCGCGGTCAAGGCAGGGGCTATCTTGGCCGAGCGGTCCCGATGCGCTGGTGTGTGGTGCGGCTAGGGCATGGCTGGGTGGCTAGGGTTGGGTCTTCTTGGTGAGGTCGGCTAGGGGAGAGAGAGAGAGAGAGAGAGAGAGAGATTGCAAAACAAGGGGAAAGGGACTTTCTTGATTTTTCTTCCCTTTTTCCTAATTAAAACAAGCCTTAAAGTCCTTAAATCCCATTTCCCGCTTCCTCCTTCGAGACCCACTGAAGCAACCTTTTCCAAACAATAACTCTCACTTAAAACAAACTCCCAAATCATCTCTAAGGGCCTGGGCTCGAATCCCAAAGGAAACACCCAAACAAAGATCACTTTGCCCAAAACCCCAAATCACAACCGAACTCCCAAACGAATACCCCAAACATCTCGGGACTCGCAGACCACCAACACACAAGCTCTCAACGGCGCGGGAGCCGCCTTGAAGCCCCGAAAATCCACAAATCCCGCCCGGGAGCAAAAGACCAAAATACCCCTAAGGGTCAAAATAGCTCTAACGGCCCAACCGAACCACCGAATCAAACCTAAGCACCTCGAGAACTGGAATAGAAGATCGGGCCGTTATAATACTCCTCCTTTTAAGACTTTCGTCCTCGAAAGTCCTAAAACGAAATGTGAAATCTAGGAAAACTCCAATGTTTCCTAGCCAATGTAACTTCTCGCCAAAACAACACTAACCCTTCTCTCAAAACCAAACCCTCTTGGGTTCTCAAAGGCTCAAAGCCACAATGCTCTCCATCATTCACAAACTATCTCAACCAAGAGACGAGGAACACAAAACTTGCATCATTGCCAACGACGGGGCAAAGCTAACCATCGCTCCAATCCGCCAAGGATCTCAAAAGCCCTACAAACTTGGCGCTCACCCAAAACCCCGCTAAACCAACACGGAACACCTCTCAACGGTGTTACTCTCAAAGAAATCGCAGACTCGCACAAGCTCCAAAACTCAACGCCACGCATCGGCGTAACTTCTCAATGCCTACAATCGATAACAAATCGCCTCAACACAACGCCAAGTCAAGCAAACAATCAACCTCTCGTGTTCCAGAAACCAAACGGCCTACTCTTTCTTCACAAGAGACCAAATAACCACAAGGCTTGCCTAAAGCCTTAACGAAAAACAATCGAACCACCAATCGGCGATTGATCCAAAAGGCAAACTTTTTCCCACTAGCACAAGTCAAAACTTCAGCCTACGACCAACCCTAAATGGCCAAAAACCGTGCACAGCTCCACTCGGCCAAGCCAACAACCGGAGCCTCACAACGGCCGAACACAAACTTTTCCATGCAACCCTACTAGCAATCGCCAAAAAGAACATTGCCGTGCAAGGAAACACCCAACATTCCTCTCATGGAAAATCTCAAGAAGAAGGACCAAACCCTCACAGTGGCTACCAAAGAACTCACAACAAATTTTGAGGAAAATGTACCCAAAGGCTAACCAACCAATGCCACGGCACCTCTGTGCAACACACTCAATCGAGGCTCACTATTCGCCAATCGCGAAAGCTCAACAACTAGAAACAAAGCCCGAGAAGGCCTTGCTCAAAGAAACTCAACTCAAGCTCAACTCTTAAATCTGGCCGCCACCGCTTTGCGGGGACAAACAACTTTTCGCTTGCTAACAACACAATGCAGTGACCCTCTCGTTGGGCTAACCATCGCGCTTACTCGATCAACTACACAACTCAGAGCTACGCCGACTCCTCAACGGGAACGATTTCCCGCAAGCAAAACTCTAAAGGGCGGCGAACATCACGCACGCTCACGACTTGCTCAAACCCAAGGGCAACATCAACCAACTCTCTTGGAAGCAACACCTGGTGGAAACTCAACCGATTGGACCACCAATCCGTAACTAGCCGAACTTACTCAACCACCGAGGGAGGAATCAACTCCCAAAACAACCGGACTAGAACGAAACCTCGTGGCAACGCCTCTGCTCGAACCGAGCAAGCTCTTGAAACATCAAGAGAACCAAAATCTTGGTCAACACCAAGCACCAACTAACCTCCAAAACTAAACAAGCACTAGCTTGCTAGATCGCCAAATCGCAAGCAACTCACCCAAGGAACACCGCCTGGTCTAATCGAGCTCGGAGAGGCTCTCCGCAACTAGAGATCCTCTCGATCACCCTCCGACACACACGGTCGACAACGATCTAACAAACAAACCGGCCACGCGGGCACAACCTCTCTCAAAGATCTCAACTAAGCCGCCAACTCCAACTTGGAAACCAAGGGGACCAGAACGCTACAGAGGCGCCATCCTCCTACTCAAAGCAACAACCTCAACATACCTTCTTCTCAAGGTAAGGATCCGAACAGCTTTCTTAGCCCAAACGATCGAAATCGCGCGCTTGCCACTCATCGCTCTTGTTCACCCCAATCAAGTCTAACCAGTGGCAAGGACCAACTAGCAAAACTTGCTTACCCAAAATTTCTAAGAACGAGCACGGCATCCTAATAGCCAAAGCTAGGGCACTTGCCAAGAACTAAAGCCTTGACATCTCAAAGATCGAGCACTGGGTCCTCAACACGAACCTCTCGTGGTTTTCCAAACATAAACCACTTTAACGAGCTACGCAAAAGTGCACCGGGGTGAATACTCCAACTTGATCTCTTAAGATCCAAAGCCAACAAGGGCTCTCACACAGGCAACTTTTGCCTCCAAACAGAGCCACAACAAACCAGGGGAGCAACGAGAGTTCAAACCCACTCGGGGCCAACTCACCACGAAAAGCCCACGTTGGCCAACTTACTCTTACAAGCGCAAAACCACACCAAGCTAACATTCCTCGAAACAATGTGCTCACTAAACGCGCTCCGATCAGCCATCCAACTCATGGCTCTATCATCGATCAACCACGCGCCCACGATGCCAACACTAACCATACTAGGGCAACTCAAAGGGTAGCCGAATCATGCTACCATCAAGCCGCTCACAGCTCACATCGCAGCGCGAGAACTCGAACGCGCTTAGCTCTTAACACCTATAGCATCCTTTACACCCAACTCTCGTGAGATCCCGAACAGCTCCTACTTTCCTCGAAAACCTCAAACTTGTAGTCCTCTCGACTACCACCGAGCTAGATCTCTTAAGCAACCCAAACAGTGCAACCTCGTGAAAAGGGTACAAGACAAACGGGGATGCTATACTGGGCAAATGCCATGGAACCACTCGCACTAAAAGTGCCAACCGGCCCAAACTAGGCCTCCTCTCAAAGCTTGGTGCCAACAGCACTACATCCATTACAACACGAATCACCTCAAACGAGCTTTATGCCCCTCTCGAGAATAGGGAAAGTCACTCTCAAGTGACGGGCAATGGCACTCAAAGACAGAGTCCAAACACTCGAGCAAATTTCTAAAACTCGCATCTCGACCAACAGACTTGCCACGGCCTACTCCCTGCATCCCACTCGATGCTCAACAAAAGCTCAGCCAACTCCTCGGGTGGCAACAACTAGTTCCACACTCTAACATCCAAAAAAAAAAAAAAAGAGGTTCCACTCTACTAGCCCGCCTAAATCCACGGATGGATAAAACCCCGGCAAGCAACTCCACACTACACCACAAGCTACGAGGGTACAAAGAGAACTGGTCAGAAAAACAACAAAGAAGCTTGCAAGTGGGCACAGATGTCTCTACATCCGCCTCAAGCCACTAACACAACAACTTGCCAATCAATCGGGCGATCGGTGGAGACTCGCTAGTCCACCTCTCTCAAGGGACTACCACCACCAATCGCGGAATCAACAAAGACGGAACGGCTCACCTCGGCCTCGAATAAGCGAGGGCATCCCAACACACGGATGCTAAACTCAAACTCCGACCAACCGCTTTACTACTAGCGGTAGGACTTTCTAATACATCAAGCTCTACAGCATCCACTTGCCAAATCCGGGCGGCTCCATCAACGCCAACAAACTCAATCGCATAAACTCGCTGGGTCAAGCCTCCCCCGAACCTCCGGCTACGAGCTACCGGGGAAAAATGCTCAAACAAACTCACACCGGGCTATCCATGCCCGGACTCCTCGCTACGCGCTACAAATCGCGCTGGGTCTTTGCTCTCTGATAGCTAAAGACTCGCCATCAAATCTCACATGGCCGAGCACACTCGCTCAAGGAGTCATACTCGAGGCGTGCTAGCCTCTACCCCATCCTCTAGGCAACTCAATCGCCAGGGGCCAACTCGCCAAAGGGCTAAACAACCTCGGGACGCGGCCTCAACATCAACAAGATCACCCAACTCCTTGGTCGACATGCCAAGCGCCCCGCTTCCTCTCGAGTGCAATCAACATATCGGGCGATTCGCACAAGGCACCTCCACCCTCTCACTAGGGAGAAACCAACAACCGGGCCACAAATGGCCTATGGGAGTCTAATCTCGCCTCCCTCTGAGTGCGATCGACACACCGGCGATCTGCACAAAGCAACAAAAATCGCCCACACGGGGCTCTCACCGCTCATCAAACTACTCGCAAGATCATGCGAAAAAGTTGGCATGATGGCTCTCTAAGCCCAAACCAACAACGAGTCGTAACTCGCTTTCGCCTCCGCTCCACAACTCTACACATGCATAAAAGCTAGAAGAAAAGTATTGTAAATTCTTACCCCTTAACTTAATTGAACTCGCACAAACCAAGCGGCCGTGGAGTGCCGATGATCATGGGAACAACAACCTACAAAGCGAGTTAGTCTACGTAATCTATGACTCGTGCTCGATACCAACTGTAAGAACCCGACCCAAAACATGGTCCTAAACTCGGGATCTTACTCAAGATGCAAGTTAAATATGATAACAAGCGGTTTAGAGCTTACATTTAAAAACCTTTCAAAACATATGAGAAGGGGGAGCCCTTAAAACATAACCAACAATTTAAGTTTAAACAATCCAACAAAGTAAAACATCCTGGCCGTTGTTTAATAAAATGTACAATACAATTTAAGCAACGCTTTTAAACAATGTTCCCTAGGACTTCGCCCATCTACATGCTTTGAATAAACAATGCAATAAATAAAGACAGAGTGCCATGCGGTTCCCATGATCAATCACTCCCTCCGCTAGCCCTCCCGGTGTTGTCCCAAGTTACCTCGAAAGATAAATAAGGGTGAGTATAAACATACTCGGTGAAGAATCCCCAACCGGGGTACAATACGATACATCGGACATCTAGCACCTCAATATGCAAGCAAACAAATACCAACATGCATCATAGCTCAACGAGCTCATAACACAAGATCTGAAACATCTAAGTCTCTCTTACTTCCTAATCATCTAAGTCTCCTACCTCCGGCCTAATGATTGGTTCTCATAACCAATCCCGGACATCTCCGAGGGTCTTTCTCCTCGCCAATTGATCACCTCAAAACCGATCCCAAGATGTCCGACACCCTCGAGGGTCTTTCTCCTCGACCAATTGATTAGCTCAAAAGCCAATCCCAATGGGTGTCCTCAAGGGCCTCTTACCCTCGCTAACAATGCTGACTATCGGAGAGTACCCGCATCCGCTCTAAATCGAAGGAATCGTGTACTCACGAACATTAGCCCGGGAGCTTCTCCGAACCGGCGATTAACGCTGGTGTGCGCGCGCACACCGCATGCTCTTCTCGCAACCGGCGCGAAATGCGGGGGCCTAAGGGCAAAACTACGCGGGCTGTGCACGCATGCCTAAGACTCGGAAACGGTGTCACCGAACACGTGGTGCGCGAGGCCCTCGGCACTCATCCAGCGCACTGCACCACCGACTGAAGCTAAGAACCGCCAAGGCGAGCTTGCACCGCTGGCGCGGGTTCCGCTCTAGCAGCTACAAACTAGGCTTATGCCGATGTGGTAGCTACATCCACATCGGCCACGCCGGGAAGCAATGTACGTTATGCTTCGCTCTACTCCCGACCGGTGGGGACAAAGTACGTTATGTCCGCTCTCACCGGATGATGACAAACCCTACTACTCTATCCAAGAATACCGAGTAACTCAATGATTCCCGGCTAGCAAGCAATGACCGACATCAATCACGCTTACCTAGCATGATACTACAACTTAAACAGAATCACAAGCATGCCGAAGAACAAACCTAGCATGGCACTAACATGTAAAATCAACAATCATGCTAGCAAGAGATCAAACAAAGTCGCCTATCACTATCATGCTCATAACAATCAAAGAAACATACAAGGCACAATCGAGACATATCGCAGGTCCACACAAACACGGTAAGAAATCCTTACCGGGACAAGCGTAAAAATAATCATAACTCAACCAAGCGATCCTCGAGCCTCTAATCGAACCCAAACAACCTAAACATAAAATAAAGCAAATTTCAAATCAAATCCCTAAACAAAGAGCCAACAAAATCGGGGGCCCAAGAAAAAAGACTCGAAAATACCATCCGAGAAGCCACAAGGCTCGGGCCAACCAAAGACACAACAGTGTGTGGGCGCTGGGCACAAAGCGCTGGGCACAGGGGCGCAGGCGCGCGCGCCAGCGCAGCGCACGCGCGCAGCGGCGTGGCGCGCCGCGCGCAGCACGCGCACTGGGCGGCAAAGGCGCACGGCGCGCGGCTCGAGCTCGGCTGGCGACGACACACGGCGCGGCTTGGCGTAAGACGGCGAGACGGCGCGCGCGCGCGGCGGCGACGCGATGGGCTCGGGGGCGCTCGGGAAGGCACGGCGACCTACTGTGGGCGAGCGACTTCGGCGCGGCCGTGGCTCGGGCGACTCGACACGGACCGGGCGACACGGAGACGGCTCGGGCGATGCCGACCGGGCTCGGCGCGACCTAGGCGACACGGAGACGGCTCGGGCGGCGAATCGAGATCTCGCGCAGGCGCAACTAGGGCGAGGGCGACGCGATCGGACGCAGGGTGGCTTCGCGACGGCGCGCGGCATGGGTGACTGGGCGGCTCGGTGCGGCGCGGCTAGGGCCGGACGATGCAACGCATTTGGGCGCACTCTGGCCGGCGATGCAGCGGCGTCTGTGCGGCGGTGGCGGGGCTAGGCTATGCTGGGCCGAGCGGTCCGATGCGGCCGTGTGTGTGGTGCGGCTAGGGCATGGTCGGGTGGCTAGGGTTGGGTCTTCTTGGTGAGGTCGGCTAGGGGAGAGAGAGAGAGAGAGAGAGAGAGAGAGATTGCAAAACAAGGGAAAGGGACTTTCTTGATTTTTCTTCCCTTTTCCTAATTAAAACAAGCCTTAAAGTCCTTAAATCCCATTTCCTGCTTCCTCCTTCGAGACCCTACTGAAGCAACCTTTTCCAAACAATAACTCTCACTTAAAACAAACTCCCAAATCATCTCTAAGGGCCTGGCTCGAATCCCAAAGGAAACACCCAAACAAAGATCACTTTGCCCAAAACCCCAAATCACAACCGAACTCCCAAACGAATACCCCAAACATCTCGGGACTCGCACCACCAACACACAAGCCTCAACGAAGGCGGGGAGCCGCCTTGAAGCCCCGAAAATCCACAAATCCCGCCCGGGAGCAAAAGACCAAAATACCCCTAAGGGTCAAAACACTCTAACGGCCCAACCGAACCACTCGAATCAACCTAAGCACCTCGAGAACTGGAATAGAAGACTCGGGCCGTTATAATACTCCCTCCTTTTAAGACTTTCGTCCTCGAAAGTCCTAAAACGAAACAGAATCTAGGAAAACTCCAATGTTTCCTAGCCAATGTAACTTCTCGCCCAAAACAACACTAACCCTTCTCTCAAAACCAAACCCTCTTGGGTTCTCAAAGGCTCAAAGCCACAATGCTCTCCATCATCACAAACTATCTCAACCAAGAGACGAGGAACACAAAACTTGCACTCATTGTCAACGACGGGGCAAAGCTAACCATCGCTCCAATCCGCTCAAGGATCTCAAAAGCCCTACAAACTTGGCGCTCACCCAAAACCCCGCTAAACCAACACGGAACACCTCTCAACGGTGTTACTCTCAAAGAACCGCGGACTCGGCACAAGCTCCAAAACTCAACGCCACGCCCGGCGTAACTTCTCTGAATGCCCACAATCGATAACAAAATCGCTTTCAACACAACGCCAAGTCAAGCAAACAATCAAACCTCTCGTGTTCCGAAAACCAAACGGCCTACTCTTTCTTCACAAGAGACCAAATAACCACAAGGCTTGCCTAAAGCCTTAACGAAAAACAATCGAACCACCAATCGGCGATTGATCCAAAAGGCAAACTTTTTCCCACTAGCACAAGCTGAAACTTCACTACGACCAACCCTAAATGGCCAAAAACAGCATGAGCTCCACTCGGCCAAGCCAACAACTGGAGCCTCACAACGGCCGAACACAAACTTTTCCATGCAACCCTACTAGCAATCGCCAAAAAGAACATTGCCGTGCAAGGAAACACCCAACATTCCTCTCATGGAAAATCTCGGCGGAAGGACCAAACCTCACACGGGGCTACCAAAAACTCACAACAAATTGAGGAAAAAAATTTCCCAAAGGCTAACCAACCAATGCCACGGCACCTCTGTGCCAACACACTCAATCGAGGCTCGGCTATTCGCCAATCTGCGAAAGCTCAACAACTAGAAACAAAGCCCGAGAAGGCCTTGCTCACAGAAACTCAACTCAAGCTCAACTCTTAAATGGCCGGCCACCGCTCTTGCGGGAACAAACAACTTTTCGCTTGCTAACAACACAATGCAGGGACCCTCTCGTTGGGCTAACCATCGCGCTACTCGATCAACTACACAACTCAGAGAGCTACGCCGACTCCTCAACGGAACGATTTCCCAAGCAAGCAAAACTCTAAAGGGCGGCGAACATCACGCACGCTCACGACTTGCTCAAACCCAAGGGCAACATCAACCAACTCTCTTGGAAGCAACACCTGCTGAAACTCAACCGATTGGACCACCAATCCGTAACTAGCCGAACTTACTCAACCACCGAGGAGGAATCAACTCCCAAAACAACCGGACTAGAACGAAACCTCGTGGCACGCCTCGCTCGAACCGAGCAAGCTCTTGAAACATCAAGAGAACCAAAATCTTGGTCAACACCAAGCACCAACTAACCTCCAAAACTAAACAAGCACTAGCTTGCTAGATCGCCAAATCTGCAAGCAACTCACCCAAGGAACACCGCTGGGTCTAATCGAGCTCGAGAGGCTCTCCGCAACTAGAGATCCTCTCGATCACCCTCCGACACACACGGGCCGACAACGATCTAACAAACAACCGGCTCGCGCGGGCACAACCCTCTCAAAGATCTCAACTAAGCCGGCCAACTCCAACTTGGAAACCAAGGGGACCAGAACGCCGCAGCGGCGCGTCATCCTCCTACTCAAAGCAACAACCTCAACATACCTTCTTCTCAAGGTAAGGATCCGAACAGCTTTCTTAGCCCAAACGATCGAAATCGCGCGCTTGCCACTATCGCTCTTGTTCAATCCCAAATCAAGTCTAACCAGGCAAGGACCAACTAGCAAAACTTGCTTACCCAACAGCCCGGCAACGAGCACGGCATCCTAATAGCCAAAGCTAGGGCACTTGCCAAGAACTAAAGCCTTGACATCTCAAAGACTGAGCACTGGGTCCTCAACACGAACCTCTCGTGGTTTTCCAAACATAAACCACGGAACGAGCTACGCAAAAGTGCACCGGGTGAATACTCAACTTGATCTCTTAAGATCCAAAGCCAACAAGGGCTCTCACACAGGGCAACTTTTGCCTCCAAACAGAGCCACAACAAACCAGGGAGCAACGAGAGTTCAAACCCACTCGGGGCCAACTCACCACGAAAAGCCACGTTGGCCAACTTACTCTTACAAGCGCAAAACCACACCAAGCTAACATTCCTCGAAACAATGTGCTCACTAAACGCGCTCCGATCACCCATCCAACTCATGGCTCTATCATCGGATCAACCACGCGTCCACGATGCCAACACTAACCATACTAGGGCAACTCAAAGGGTAGCCGAATCATGCTACCATCAAGCCGCTCACAGCTCACATCGCAGCGCGAGAACTCGAACGCGCTAGCTCTTAATGACCTATAGCATCCTTTACACCCAACTCTCGAGATCCCGAACAGCTCCTACTTTCCTCGAAAACCTCAAACTTGTAGTCCTCCTCTACCACCGAGCCGAGCTAGATCTCTTAAGCAACCCAAACAGTGCAACCTCGTGAAAAGGGTACAAGACAAACGGGGATGCTATACTGGGCGACCATGGAACCACCTGCACTAAAAAGTGCCAACCGGCCCAAACTAGGCCTCCTCTCAAAGCTTGGTGCCAACAGCACTACATCCATTACAACACGAATCACCTCAAACGAGCTTTATGCCCCTCCGAGAATAGGGAAAGTCACTCTCCAAGTGACGGGGCAATGGCACTCAAAGACAGAGTCCAAACACTCGAAAGCAAATTAAACTCGGCATCTCGACCAACAGACTTGCCACGGCCTACTCCCCGCATCCCACTCGATGCTCAACAAAAGCTCAGGCCAACTCCTCGGGTGGCAACAACTAGTTCCACACTGGAACATCCAAAAAAAGAGGGTTCCACTCTACTAGCCCGCCTAAATCCACGCATGGATAAAACCCGGCAAGCAACTCCACACTACACCGCGGCTACGAGGGTACAAAGAGAATCGGCTGCAAAACAACAAAGAGGAGCTTGCAAGGGGGCACAGATGTCTCTACATCCGCCTCAAGCCACTAACACAACAACTTGCCAATCAATCGGGCGATCAGGAGACTCGCTAGTCCACCTCTCTCAAGGGACTACCACCACCAATCTGCGGAATCAATAAAGACGGAACGGCTCACCTCGGCCTCGAATAGCAGGGCATCCCAACACACGGATGCTAAACTCAAACTCGACCAACCGCTTTACTACTAGCGTAGGGACTTTCTAATACATCAAGCTCTCTGAGGCATCCACTTGCCAAACTCGGGCGCTCCATCAACGCCAACAAACTCAATCGCATAAACCTCGCTGGTCAAGCCCTCCCGAACCTCCGGCTACGAGAGCTACTGGGGGGAAAATGCAAAACAAACTCACACCGGGCTATCCATGCCCGGACTCCTCGCTCTGCGCTACAAATCGCGCTCGGTCTTTGCTCTCTGATAGCTAAAGACACGCCATCAAATCTCACATGGCCGGAGCACACTCGCTCAAGGAGTCATACTCTGAGGCGTGCTAGCCTCTACCCCATCCTCTAGGCAACTCAACCGCCAGGGCCAACTCGCCAAAGGGCTAAACAACCCCGGGGCGCGCCTCAACATCAACAAGATCACCCAACTCCTTGGTCGACATGCCAAGCGCCCCGCTCCTCTCGAGTGCAATCAACATATCGGGCGATCTGCACAAGGCACCTCCACCCTCTCACTAGGGGAGAAACCAACAATCGGGACCACAAATGGCCTATGGGAGTCTAATCTCGCCTCCTCGAGTGCGATCGACACACACGGCGATCTGCACAAAGCAACAAAATCGCCCACACACGGGGCTCTCACCGCTCATCAAACTACTACTCGCATCATGGAAAAGTTGGCATGATGGCTCTCTAAGCCCAAACCAACAACGAGTCGAACTCCGCTTCGTCTCCGCTCCACAACTCTACACATGCATAAAAGCTAGAAGAAAAGTATTGTAAATTCTTACCCCTTAACTTAATTGAACTCGCACAAACCAAGCGGCCGTGGAGTGCCGATGATCATGGGAACAACAACCTACAAAGCGGTGTTAGTCTACGAATCTATGACTCGTGCTCGATACCAACCGTAAGAACCCGACCCAAAACATGGTCCTAAACTCGGGATCTTACTCAAAGATGCAAGTTAAATATGATAACAAGCGGTTTAGAGCTTACATTTAAAAACCTTTCAAAACATATGAGAAGGGGGAGCCCTTAAAACATAACCAACAATTTAAGTTTAAACAATCCAACAAAGTAAAACATCCTGGCCAGTGTTTAATAAAATGTACAATACAATTTAAGCAACGTTTTAAACAATGTTCCCCTAGGACTTCTGTCCATCTACATGCTGAATAAACAATGCAATAAATAAAGACAGAGTGCCATGCGGTTCCCCATGATCAATCAGCTCCCTCCGCTAGCCCTCCCGGTGTTGTCCCAAGTTACCCGAAAGATAAATAAGGGTGAGTATAAACATACTCAAGTAAGAATCCCCAACCGGGTACAATACGATACATCGGACATCTAGCACCTCAATATGCAAGCAAACAGCTACCAACACAGATCATAGCTTAACGAGCTCATAACACAAGATCTGGAAACATCGGAAGTCTCTTACTTCCGGAATCATCGGAAGTCTCCTACCTCCGGCCTAATGATTGGTTCTCATAACCAATCCCGGGACATCTCCGAGGGTCTTTCTCCCTCGGCCAATTGATCAGCTCAAAAACCGATCCCAAGATGTCCGACACCCTCGAGGGTCTTTCTCCCTCGACCAATTGATTAGCTCAAAAGCCAATCCCAATGGGTGTCCTCAAGGGCCTCTTACCCTCGCTAACAATCTGGACTATCGGGAGAGTACCCGCAATCCGCTCTAAAACTGGAAGGAACGGTGTACTCACGAACATTAGCCCGGGAGCTCTCCGAACGGCGACTAACGCGCGTGTCGCGCACCCGCATGCTCTTCTCGCAACCGGCGTAAATGCGGGGCCTAAGGGCAAACTACGCGCCGAGCACGCATGCCTAAGACTCGGAAAGCGGTGTCACCGAACACGAGAGTGCGAGGCCCTCGGCACTCATCATGCGGCTGCCTGTACCACCGACTGGAAGCTAAGAACCGCCAAGGCGGGCTTGCACCGCTGGCGTGGTTCCGCTCTAGCAGGCTACAAACTAGGCTTATGCCGATGTGGTAGCTACATCCACATCGGCCGCCGGGGAAGCAATGTACGTTATGCTTCGCTCTACTCCCGACCGTGGGGACAAAGTACGTTATGTCCGCTCTCACCTCTGGATGATGACAAACCCTACTACTCTATCCAAGAATACCGAGTAACTCAATGATTCCCGGCTAGCAAGCAATGACCGACATCAATCACGCTTACCTAGCATGATACTACAACTTAAACAGAATCACAAGCATGCCGGAAGAACAAACCTAGCATGGCACTAACATGTAAAATCAACAATCATGCTAGCAAGAGATCAAACAAAGCCGCCTATCACTATCATGCTCATAACAATCAAAGAAACATACAAGGCACAATCGAGACATATCGCAGGGTCCACACAACCACGGTAAGAAATCCTTACAGGACAAGCGTAAAATAATCATAACTCAACCAAGCGATCCTCGAGCCTCTAATCGAACCCAAACAACCTAAACATAAAATAAAGCAAACCAAATCAAATCCCTAAACAAAGAAATCAACAAAATCGGGGCCCAACGAAGAAAAGACTCGGAAAATACCATCCGAGAAGCCACAAGGCTCGGGCCAACCAAAGACACAACAGTGTGCAGGCGCTGGGCACAGCGCTGGGCACAGGGCGCAGGCGCGGGCGCGGCGGCGCAGCACGGCGCGCAGGCGCGCGCCGCGCGCGCGCAGCACGCGCGCGCTGGGCGGCAAACAAAGCGCGCACGCGCGCGCTCTCGAGCTCAGCTGGCGACGACACGGCGCGGCTTGGCGTAAGACGGCGCCGCGGCGATGCCGATCTGGGCTCGGAAAGCACGCGGCGACCTACTGGGCGAGCGACTTCGGTGCGGCGGGGCTCGGGCGACTCGACACGGACACGGGCGACACGGAGACGGCACGGCGATGCCGATCTGGGCTCGGCGCGACCTAGGCGACACGGAGACGGCCCGGGCGGCGCGGATCTGGGCTCGGCGCAACTAGGGCGAGGGCGACGCGACGGACGCAGGGTGGCTTTCGGCGCGGCGCGCGCATGGGTGACTGGGCGGCTCGTGCGAGGCGCGGCTAGGGCTGACGATGCAACGCGATCTGGGCGCACTGGCCGGGCGATGCAATCGCGTCTGGTGCGGCGGGCTGGGCAGGGCTATGCTGGGCTGAGCGGTCTGATGCGGCCAGGGTGTGGTGCGGCTAGGGCATGGCTGGGTGGCTAGGGTTGGGTCTTCTTGGTGAGGTCGGCTAGGGGAGAGAGAGAGAGAGAGAGAGAGAGAGATTGCAAAACAAGGGGAAAGGGACTTTCTTGATTTTTCTTCCCTTTTTCCTAATTAAAACAAGCCTTAAAGTCCTTAAATCCCATTTCCCGGCTTCCTCCTTCGAGACCCGGCTGAAGCAACCTTTTCCAAACAATAACTCTCACTTAAAACAAACTCCCAAATCATCTCTAAGGGCCTGGGCTCGAATCCCAAAGGAAACACCCAAACAAAGATCACTTTGCCCAAAACCCCAAATCACAACCGAACTCCCAAACGAATACCCCAAACATCTCGGGACTCGCAGCCACCAACACACAAGCCTCAACGAAGGCAGGAGCTGCCTTGAAGCCCTGAAAATCCACAAATCCTGCCCGGGGAGCAAAAAGACCAAAATACCCCTAAGGGTCAAAACAGCTCTAACGGCCCAACCGAACCACTGAATCTGAACCGGAAGCACCTCGAGAACTGGAATAGAAGACTGGGCCGTTACATGATACGATAGATTAATTTTTCCATCAGCTAAAAAAACTCTAACCCCATTTTCTTATTTTGTCTACACATCCCAATAAAAGTAAGAAAGGGAAACGGTTCTCTGCCTTCCGTACTAGCATTCGTGGGATCATTCCATTGTTGGTGAACTAATTGGAGGGGTTGCAGTTGGAGCCCTAACAACTCCTGGCAGCGGCGTTCTTGCTTGGGAATCACGCATCAAAGGTTGTAATTCTTTACTCCCTATTTAATTCATATAATTATTATGCATGCGCTTCTATTATAGATGTTAGGAAATTGTTTCCTGAAATTCCGCTTTTCGCATCTATAATTTCCTACAGTGGTATGAGATCAGAACGCATAATGTTATATGATTATTGTTTTTGATGCTGTAAATTAAGAATTTGATAATTTCCATTCACAATTACATCACAAATTAAGAATTTGATGATCAGCACAGTAGAAACATTTTATGGGTTTAGTTGCTAAATTAAATTAAATAAAAAATTTAGAATTTGATGATTCCCACAATAGAGAATATTTTATGGGTTAATTTGCTAATTGAAATTAAATCACAAATTGAGATTTGTTGATTATTGGCTATTAATCTGTGAAATACTAATTAATTTTCTGAAATTTTGTTAAATGTTAATAAAATTTAAAATTAATTAACATCAAATTGTGAATTTGTTAATTATCGGTAATTAGTATTTCATCCAAATAATAATTGATATATTTGTTTTTCTTAAAATTAATTAAAAGTTAATGAATTTTCAGAAATTATGATTAAATTAGAAAAATAAAATTTTGTGATTATTTGGTAATATTTTCCCTTAAAATCTGAAAATTTGTTTTCTGATTTTGGCTAACTTTTTAGTAATATTAAAAGCTGGAATGATTTTTGTTTCCATAAAATTTGTAAAATTGTTTCCTAAAAGATGTAACTGTTTACTGTTTCCGAGAATATGACTCTGTTTTAGCAATTTGTTGCTAGGCCAGTCAACAAAAATTTAATTTGTTTAAAAAAAAAACTTTTGATTTAGCAAATTAATAAATAATGGAGATTATTTCCATATTAAATTGTTTAATTGTTCCTAATTGCAAATTGACTTATTTGTTATGTTTAATGATTAGAAAGGGTTTATGGAATTATTTATTCATTTGTTTTGCATACTTTTATAATATATTTGATATTATTATGCGTGTGGTGATTAGTATGGCCTAATTAGGATTTTTATTAAATACGATATGCGCATCGTTAAGTTTTTTTGTAATTTAAATTTCAGTTATTTAGATTTATGTAATTTTTAAATTCTAAAATTATGTAATCAAATGATGAATTCAAGGAGTTAAAGGATGGAGATCCAATAGAAGCTCAAAGAAGATTCATGAAGATTAGTTATTTCCTAGCTTTAGGGGCCAAACTATGATCATGGTTTATTTATTGCATTTAATTTTTATAATTTTATGCTTTATTTAAGTTTATTTATGTTGTTTTATTTGTTCGATGTGTTCACCTAAATAAACCAACATAATGAACTTGGGTCCCAATTATAATTTGAGTTTAATTGTTTTTCCAAACAAACAAGTATGAAGCATTTGCATTACTAATAGGTTCTGCCAAACCAGGGTGTGGGTGTAACTTTTAATCTAAGGATAGTAGTGTAGGTTTAATGAAACTTGCACGTTCATGCTTTGTTTTACTCAAAAAAACTATAAAAAGACAAAGTTTTGGGTTTTGAAGGAAAGAGATAGAATTAACAAAGAGTTGTTAACCTATCTACCCAGAATTACAAAGAGTTGTAATTAGTAAAAGAGTTTACTTACCTCTAATATTATTAATAAAAGGCTGGGCCAAAGTTCGTTTTATTAATAATAGGAAGGGGGTCTTGGTTATTGTAACGGCCCCGTTTTCCTTCCCAGTTAATAACAAAATTAATTGGAAAATTAATTGAATCTTTTGGGATTTGAGCCTTGCCCTAAATGGTGAATGTGGAGTTTTAAGAAAAGAGTCTTAATTAAAAAGAAAAAGAGAAAAGAATTTCTTTAGCCGGGACCCGCAAGAGAAAAGCCTTGGGAAAGGAATTTAGGTCTCCTAACCTATTTAAAAAATAAGGAAAAGAAGAAAAATCAAGAAACCCCTAATTTTTCCCCTTAGAGCCGCATTCTCTCTCTCTCTCTCTCTCTCTCTCCTAAAACCCTAGCCACACCATCGAGCCACCCCCGAGCCACCCAGCCCTAGCCGCACGCACCCCCCGCCGCGCCTGCCCCTGCCTGCGCAGCTCTCCCGCACCGCACTGCCACACGCCGCCCACCGCTTCGCCGCCCATCGCGACGCTGCCACCGTAAGCCCCACTGTCGCGACACCATCGCCGCCGACGTCGCCGTCGTAGCGCCAAAGACCGCCCGACGTCGCTCGTGGTCGCCACAAAGCCGCAACGCAGCCCAGACGCGCGCCCGCACGCCTCGCGCCGCTTCCGCTCAGTAGCGACCACGCCACGCCCCACTCCAGCGCGACCCCTCGCGCGGCGCCAACCCAATGAGCCGCTTGCTCGCGCGCGCGCCTTGCACACCGCACACCGCCTGCTGCCTGCGCGGCCTCCGCCCGACGTGCCGCGCGCCCGGCCTTGCCAGCGCCCCAGCGCCACACTAAAGCAGCGCGCCAAGCCACCCTCCTTGCCGCCGGGCCCGTGTCTTCTCGGTGGTAATTCCCGAACCAATCCCTTTGTGTTTTCTAAGCTTCGTCTGCTGTATGTATTTACTTAGGATGCTTTATTTATGCCTAGGTTGCTCGAGTTCGTATTAAGCTCGAGGGTCTTTTTGGTTGTGATAGCTATTCTCCACTTGTTTCCGTGTAAGGACTTCCTACCGTGGTTGTGTGGACCCCGCTATGCTTTCTTAATTGTGCCTTGTATGCTTGTTTACCTTTATGAGCATGTTAGTGGATAGGATAGCTAGTGATTGAATTCTTGCTAGCATGTTTTGCCTTTTGTTCATGTTAGTGCCATGCTAGGTTTGTTCTTCCAAAGATGCTTGAGATTCCCGCTTTAAGCTCGTAGTATCATGCTAGGCTATGTATGACAGATGTCTTTGTGGATGTTAGCCAGAATCACGTACTTGGTAGTCTAAGCTAGTATGATAGGGTTTGTCTTCATCTAGAGGCCGAGAGCGGACATAACGTACCTTGTCCCCACCGGTCGGGAGTAGAGCGAAGCATAACGTACCTTGCTTCCCCGCAGCCCAAAGAGGATTAGCTACCTCATTGGCATAAGCCTAGTTTGTAGCTGCTAGAGCGGAACCCCGCCAACGGTGCAAGCCTACCTTGGCCGGTTCTTAGCTTCGTGTCGGTGGTACAGTTTGCACAGATGAGTGCCGAGGGCCTCGCACTATGTGTTCGGTGACACCGCTTCCGAGTCTTAGGCATGCGTACTGGCCCGCGTAGTTTGCCCTTAGGCCCCCGCATTTACGCCCGGTTGCGGAAGAGCATGCGGTGTCGCGCACACGCGCGTTAGTAGCCGGTTCGAGAGCTCCCTGGGCTAATGTTCGTGAGTACACCAGTTCCTTCTTGTTTAGAGCCGGACTTCGGTACTCCCGATAGTCTAGATTTATAGCGAGGGTAAGAGACCCTTGAGGACACCCATTGAGATTGACTTTAGAGTTAATCAATTGGTCGAGGAGAAAGACCCTCGAGGTGTCGGACATCTTGGGATCGGTTTTTGAGCTGATCAATTGGCCAAGGGAGAAAGACCCTTGGAGATGTCCCGGATTGGTTTGAGAGCCAATCATTAGGCCGGAAGTAGGAGACTTCCGGGATTCCGGATTTGCCTTGTGAGCTCATTGAGCTAAGATCCGTGTTGATATTTGTGGCATGTGTACTAGGTCGCTAGATGATAGATTGCATCGTATCGCACTCCCGTCGGGGGTTCTTCTGAGAGTATGTTTATACTCACCCTTATCGTGGTTTCTTCCACAGGTAACTTGGGACAAAGACCGAGGTGGCTAGCGGAGAGAGCTGAGATCATGGATGCTGCTTGACACTCTGTCGTGTCTTATTTTCTTGCTTTTGGATTTCACATGTAGTTGGACTTAGATCCGTAGGGAAAACTATGATTTGAACTATTTTATGTTTTTAAGTAAAGTCTTGATCATCCATCGCTTTAATTTGAATGGTTCGTTTTTGCCTAATGAATGTTTACTTTGTTTTGATTGTTTTCCGTTCATGTGTTTGAAAAGCTTTTAATCCGACCACAATTTGGGTCCTTTTATGTTTTAAATTTGCATGCCGAGTAAAGACCTAGATTTAGTTCCATTTTCGGGTTGGGTCTTTACAGCTTGGTATCGAGCACGAGTCATAGATTCTGTAGACTAACCTGTTTGTAGGTTGTGTTCCCATGATCTCCCGGCACTCCAAGGCCGCGAGTTTGTCTAAGTTCAATAAGCTAAGGGTTTTGTTTATGATACTATATGCAGTACACATGTGTCATCTTTGTTGACAGAGAAAGTCCGAGCGTGGACTAACCTGCTCGTTTCCGTGTAGATCGCCAAATATGCCTGCGGTACGTAGTGGAGCAGTCCGTCTGGAACGCAAATAGAGATGCCGCAGAGCCAGCAGCCAGTGGTATATCGAGCTCGTAGGCGCCCGTGGCACCGAGAGGTTAACTTGCCCAGAGAAGGGGCGAGGCTGCTATGCCTCAAGGTGCGGCTCACGGAGGAGATATTTCGCTATGAGAGACATGATGATGGGCCTAATGGCCGAGCAGAGAGTCGAGACTCAGCGCAGCTAGCGGCCACAGAGAGAGAGAGTCTAGGGCACAGATAGCCCGATTGACACAACTCATGCAAAGCAGCACCCCAGCAGCTCCAGTAGCCCCGTGAGCTCCGTAGCTCAACCAGAGGGGCAGGTCATCGGACCGATCGGACTCACTTGATAGTGCAGAGGGAGTCACTTGAGTTTGGCAAGTGGTTGAAAGATTTCACCAAGTGGAAGCCAAGAGAATTTGATGCTTCAGAGAACCCACTTGTGGCGATCAGTGGTTGGCAAGAATGGAGTACATCTTTAGAGTTATGGGATGCCCAGATGTACAGAGGCCGAGATGTGCGGCCCATGTTCTCTCCGACACACCGAGTGGTGGTGGGAGTCCACAGATAGAGCTAGACCACCGGGTCTTCTCCACCACACTGGGAGTTCTTTAGAACGAAGTTCGTGAGCTAAGTATGTTAATGACGAGGCTCAAAGCAGGAGAGATGGCGAGAGGCCTTCTCAAATCTGAAACAGGATCGAGATAGTATTGCTTTGCCTATGAGAAGAAGTTCTCTCGAGTATAGCTATTTCGCACCGAGCTCATTGCCACCGAGGAGCTCAAGACTAAGAAGTTCATTTGTGGGCTGAGGAAGGAGGTTGCTCGGGATGTTCGAGCACTCGCTCCCGAGAGTTATGATCGAGCGATGGAGTTGGCCACGATTTATAACCCGAAGTATCCGCCAAAGGCAGATCCTGTTGCGCCACTCGGTCGATTCAAATTGCCCAGCAAGACTCGGGCGTAAGAGGAAGTCTCGGGACTTCTAGTGGTTTCCGCTCAATCGGTCAGCAGACTCGCCGGCGAGCGATCCGATGGTCGAGATCGCGCCGACCTCGGTAGAGCCCGAGATCGCCAAGCAGGCGGGACCAGCAACCACTCATTGCAACAAGTGCGGAAAGGCACATTATGGTCTCAGTGGAGCATCGCCCGTGCTTGCTACGCGATGTGGCAAGGAGGGCACTTGGCGGATTCTCGCACTCGTGATTTAGCAAAGAAGGGACCGCCCAACAAAGCAGGCCGAGTGTTTGCCACTACTCGCCGGGAGGCGGAGCGCATCGATGATGCGATTCAGGTGTGCGCTTGCTTGTCTTACAAACACTATGCATTTGTATTGTTTGATTCGGGTTCGACCCATTCCTTTGTTTCGATGCATTTGTTAGACAAGCTTGTGTGGAGCTCGAACCTCTAGGGTTTGAGCTGTGTGTTGCCACTCCTTCGGGTGTGAGTATGTTAGCTAGCAAGAGTTAAGCATGGCGAATCTGAGATATCCGATGAGATTTTAGAGGCTACCCTCATAGTGCTCGTTCTATGAGCGGTTTCGATGTAATCCTTGGCATGGATTGGTTGGCGAGAGAACCATGCTTTGATAGACTCGCCGCGGGAAAGAAGTGGTGTTTAGGCCGCCTCGAGGCCGAGCTTCAAGTTTCATGGTGTCGTGGCGGAACTTGCCCGCCTTTGATCTCAAAGCAGCTGAAAGCCCATAGATTATTGGCTCGAGGAGCTTGGGGCTTCTTGGCAAAGCTGTCGGAGATAGTAGTACTGCGTTGATCGTTGACATGGTCCCCGTGGTGCAAGAGTTTGCGATGTTTTCCCCTGAAGAGTTGCTGGGGTTACCCCCGAAGCGGGAGTTGGACTTCACCATTGAGCCGGGAGCCAGGGACTCTTCCCATTTCCAAAGCCCCGTGTCGTATGGCGCCACCGAGTTGAGAGAACTCAAAGTGCGCTTGCAAGAGATGCTTTGGATCGAGGTTTCATCCGTCCGAGTGTGTCCCCGTGGGGAGCACTCCGCCTGTTTGTTAAGAAGAAGGATGGATCCATGCGCTTGTGTATAGACTATAGAGAATCAATAAAGTCACGGTGAAGAATAAGTATCCCCGCCGCGTATAGATGATCTGCTTGATCACCTTCGTGAGCCTCGGTGTTTTCTAAGATTGATTTGAGGTCGGGTACCATCACCGAGGATTCGAGATGCAGATATCCCAAGACCGCGTTCGACGAGGTATGGTCATTATGAGTTCGTGGTCATGTCTTTCGGACTCACGAACGCCCCGCAGCATTTATGGACATGATGGACAGAGTGTTCAAGGCATTCTTGGATAACTTCGTTATCGTATTCATAGACGACATTTTTATTTATTCCAGGACAAAGGAGGACCATGCTTCGCATTTGAGGCAAGTTTTGACAACATTGCGTGAGAACCAGCTTGTTCGCAAAGTTCTCTAAGTGTGAATTTTGGCTAGAGAGAGTAGCCTTCCTTGGACATATCGTGTCGCAGAGATGGTATAGCGGTGGACCCCGCAAAGATAGAGGCGATTAGCTCATGGGCCAGACCGACGACGGTCGCCGAGAGATACGCAGACTTTTTGGGTCCAGCGAGTTATTACCGGCGTTTCGTGAAAGACTTTTCCGCTAAGGCAAAGACTCCTAACCCGTCCGACCAAGAAGGGTGTTGACTTTATTTGGGATGCTAGATGTGAGAAAGTTTTGCCCGGCTTTAAGCTCGGCTTGACGACAAAGACTGTGTTGGCGATTCCTAAGGAACAGGAGGTTTCGTAGTTTATAGTGATGCTTCCAAGTATGGTTTAGGTTTGTGTGTTGATGCAAATGGGAAGGTGATAGCTTATGCTTCCCAACAATTGAAGCCTTATGAGAAGAACTATCCAACTCATGATATGGAGTTGGCTGCAGCTTGTTTTTGCTCTAAAGATTTGGAGGCACTACTTATATGGTGAGAGGATTCGGTTGTTCACGGACCACCGAGCCTCAAATATTTCTTCACTCGTAAGGAGTTGAACATGAGGCGAGAGAAGGTGGCTCGAGTTAGTAAAGGACTACGATCGTGAGATTTTGTATCATCCCTAAAAGCCAATGTTGTGGTGATGATGCACTGAGTAGGAAGACATCGCATTCCCAGCTTTGCCGAGCTCCCAAGTTGAATTGCGGAAAGAGTTTGAGCGAACCGGTATTGCAGCCTTGTTGGGAGAGGTTACCGCCGCGGGTAGCCCAACTATCGCTTCACCGTCGCTTAAGCGAGAGGATCATCGACAATCCACCGAGTGATCCCAAGTTGAGAGATTGCTCGAGAGGGTTAAGGCTGATGGTGATTTCGACTTTGTTGTGGCACGCACGAAGGCTTGAGGTACCGAGAGTCGATTGTGCGTCCCGATGACGCAGAGGTTCGAGCAGAGTTGCTCGCCGAGGCACATAGTTCCCCATTCACTTGGCACCCGGAGGTACCAAGATGTACCAAGATCTCAAGCGGACGTTACGGTGGATGGGCATGAAGCGAGATATAGCGGAGTTTGTTAGCCGGTGTCTCATTTGTCAACAAGTGAAGGCCCTGCATGTAAAACCTGCGCAGTTTATTGCAGCCGTTAAGTGTTCCACGAGTGGAAGTGGGATGAGATTTCGATGGATTTTATCTCTGGTTGCCGAGGACACCGAGAGAGGTTCACTCGGATCTGGGTAGTAGTGGACCGGTGACCAAGAGTGCACACTTTATTCCCGGAAGATTAGTTATACCGTGGAACAAAGGGCACGATTGTTCCTTGAGCAGATTGTGCGGTACCACGGGTACCCGCAAAGATAGTATCGATCGGGATTCTCGGTTCACATCTCGCTTCGAGAGCGCTCGTAAGGGTTTGGGAACTGAGTGCGATTTCAAAGATCGCCTTCCACCCTCAAACCGATGGTCGACCGAGAGGGTGAATCGATTCTGGAAGACATGTTGAGAGCCCGTGTCTTGGACTTCCCGAGCAGCTGGGACCATGACTGTACTTGATGGAGTTCGCTTACAACAACAGCTATCGGCGACTATTCGGATGGCCCCATTCGAAGCGTTGTATGGTAAGCGCCGCAGATCCCCGGTGTTCGGGAGGAGGTTGGGGATAGGCGTGTTACGGGACCCGAGTTCTCGCAGATGACGAACGACGCGACGCAGAGCGAAGATAAGGGCTCGCATGTTGACAAAGCACAAAGTAGGCGAGAAAGTTTCTGCCGATGTGAGGCGTAGAGACTTGGAATTTGAGGTGGGTCAACATGTTTTCTTGAAAGTAGCACCTATGCGTGGGGTGTTAAGGTTTGGAAAGCGAGGCAAGCCGAGCCCCGTGTTTGTAGGGCCTTTTGAGATCCTTGAGCGGATCGGAGCGGTGGCCTATCGGTTAGCTTTACCCCGTCCTTGTCGCGTGCATAATGTGTTCCACGTTTCGATGTTGAGAAAGTACGTGGCGCATCCTTCGCATGTGCTAGAGCATGAGCCCCTAGAGTTGAGTAAAGATTTATCCTTCGAGGAGAAGCCCGTGCAAATTTTGGCTTATGAGCGCAAGGTATTGCGCAACCCGAGAGATAAGTTTAGTAAAGGTTCTTTGGAGGCATCGGAGGGCGAGGAAGCGACGTGGGAGCTAGAGGATGAGATGAGGACTCATTACCCGGAGTTGTTCCAGTCTTAGGACTTTCGGGACGAAAGTCTTTTAAGGGGGAGTATTGTAACGGCCCCGCTTTTCCTTCCCTGATTAATAACAAAATTAATTGGAAAATTAATTGAATCTTTTGGGATTTGAGCCTTGCCTAAATGGTGAATGTGGAGTTTTAAGAAAAGAGTCTTAATTAAAAAGAAAAGAGAAAAAATTTCTTTAGCCGGACCCGCAAGAGAAAAGCCTTGGGAAAGGAATTTAGGTCTCCTAACCTATTTAAAAATAAGGAAAAGAAGAAAAATCAAGAAACCCCTAATTTTTCCCCTTAGAGCCGCATTCTCTCTCTCTCTCTCTCTCTCTCTCTCTCTAAAACCCTAGCCACACCATCGAGCCACCCCGAGCCACCCACCCTAGCCGCACGCACCCCTGCCACGGCCCGCCGCTCGCACAAACCCGCACCGCACTGCACCACGCCGCCAGCCTGCTTCGCCCGGCCGCTGCGCCGCTCACGCCGACCCGAAGCCCCACGTCGTCGCACACCCCATCGCCGCCGACGTCGCGTAGCCGCCAAAGACCGCCCGACGCGTCGCTCGTGGTCGCCGCAGTGCCGCAACGCAGCCTCGAGACGCGCGCCCGCCGCAGCGCCCGCGCCGCTCGGTAGCGACCTGCGCGCGCCGCCCACTCCAGCGCGACCCCTTGCGCGCGCCAACCCAGCCGAGCCGCTTCGCTCGCGCGTCGCCTTGCAACAGCAGACACTGCGCGCGCCTGCAAGCGCGTCGCCTCCCGACGCGTGCACGCGCCCCTGGCGCCAGCGCCAGCGCCCAGCGCCCAGCGCCCAGCCACCAGCGCCCCCCAGCCGCACCAGCGGCGCCAAGCCACCCTCCTTGCTGCGAGGCCCGTGTCTTCTCGGTGGTAATTCCCGAACCAATCCCTTTGTGTTTTCTAAGCTTACGGCTGCTGTATGTATTTACTTAGGATGCTTTATTTATGCCTAGGTTGCTCGAGTTCGTATTAAGCTCGAGGGTCTTTTTAGTTGTGATAGCTATTCTCCACTTGTTTCCGTGTAAGGACTTCCTACCGTGGTTGTGTGGACCACTGCTATGCTTTCTTAATTGTGCCTTGTATGCTTGTTTACCTTTATGAGCATGTTAGTGGATAGGATAGCTAGTGATTGAATTCTTGCTAGCATGTTTTGCCTTTTTGTTCATGTTAGTGCCATGCTAGGTTTTGTTCTTCCAAAGATGCTTGAGATTCCCGCTTTAAGCTCGTAGTATCATGCTAGGCTATGTATGATGAGATGTCTTTGTGGATGTTAGCCAGAATCACGTACTTGGTAGTCTAAGCTAGTATGATAGGGTTTGTCTTCATCTAGAGGTGAGAGCGGACATAACGTACCTTGTCCCCACCGGTCGAGAGTAGAGCGAAGCATAACGTACCTTGCTTCCCCGCGACCGGTGAGGATTAGCTACCTCATTGGCATAAGCCTAGTTTGTAGCTGCTAGAGCGGAACCACCGCCAACGGTGCAAGCCTACCTTGGCCGGTTCTTAGCTTCAGTCGGTGGTGCAGGTGCACGATGAGTGCCGAGGGCCTCGCACTCTGTGTTCGGTGACACCGTTTCCGAGTCTTAGGCATGCGTGCTGGCCCGTGTAGTTTGCCCTTAGGCCCCGCATTTACGCCGGTTGCGCAAGAGCATGCGGTGTCGCGCGCACAGCGTTAGTAGCCGGTTCGGAGAGCTCCCGGGCTAATGTTCGTGAGTACACCAGTTCCTTCTTGTTTAGAGCCGGACTTGGGTACTCTCCCGATAGTCTAGATTTATAGCGAGGGTAAGAGACCCTTGAGGACACCCATTGAGATTGACTTTAGAGTTAATCAATTGGTCGAGGAGAAAGACCCTCGAGGGTGTCGGACATCTTGGGATCGGTTTTTGAGTGATCAATTGGCCAAGGGAGAAAGACCCTTGGAGATGTCCCGGGATTGGTTTGAGAGCCAATCATTAGGCCTAAGTAGGAGACTTCCGGGATTCCGGATTTGCCTTGTGAGCTCATTGAGCTAAGATCCGTGTTGATATTTGTGGCATGTGTACTAGGTCGCTAGATGATAGATTGCATCGTGTCGCACTCGGTCGGGGTTCTTACTGAGTATGTTTATACTCACCCTTATCGTGGTTTCTTCCACGGTAACTTGGGACAACACCGAGGTGGCTAGCGGAGAGAGTCGGGAGATCATGGATGCTTTGCTTGACACTCTCATCGTGTCTTATTTTACTTGCTTTTGGATTTCAGCATGTAGTTGGACTTAGATCCGTAGGGGAAACTATGATTTGAACTATTTTATGTTTTTAAGTAAAGTAATCGATCGATCAACGCTTTTAATTTGAATGGTTCGTTTTTGCCTAATGAATGTTTACTTTGTTTTGATTGTTTTCCCGTTCATGTGTTTGAAAAGCTTTTAATCCGACCCTGGCTGGGTCCTTTTATGTTTTAAATTTGCATGCTGAGTAAAGACCTAGATTTAGTTCCATTTTCGGGTTGGGTCTTTACAGTTATTTCTTTATTCAAAATGGGACATTAAAATTTGAATAAAGTGTTAGTAGTATTTTAATTTTTAAGCACTACTATGATAAAAATTTATTGATATCTTGCAATTTTTTCTTTTGTTGAAGATATTATGTCTAGTAACAACACCAACAACTCAATTTTTAATCTGCGTTCAATCCTTGAGAAGGATAAACTAAATGCAAGCAATTTTCTCAATTGGAAAAGAAATTTGAGAATCGTTCTCAGATGTGAAGGAAAGAAGTCAATTCTTGATAACCCAATTCTTGAACCCCTCCCACAAGGAGCTAGGCAGGCTGAGATAACAGCTAGGAAAACTCTCCAAGACAATTCAGTGCATGTCACATGTCTAATGTTGGCATGTATGGAACCTGACTTTCCAAAACCTTTTGATGGAATGAATGCATACAACATAATCCAGCAGCTGAAAACTATGTTTCAGTGTCATGCTAGGTTGGAAAAATTTGAGGTTAACTAAAAGATCCTCGAATGTCGGTTAGAGAAGGGAAAACCAGTTGGACCCTATGTGTTTAACATGATTGTTCATTTTCAACACATGGAAAAATTGGGATTCTCTTATCCAGCAGAGTTGTCTACCGACATTATCCTTAATTCATTGCATGATGGGTTTAAAAACTTCAGTTTGAACTTTTACATGCCAGGGGGACAAGTAAACCTGTAAGAGTTGCATGGGATGCTAATTCAGGGGGAAAGAAACATCCCTAACGAACCTGAAAAACATAAGAATGTTCTTATGGTTCAAAAAGGGAAAGGGTTCAAAAATACTGAGGCTGTTAAAAAGGAAAAGGGTAATGGCAAGAAAGTTGCTAATACCACTTCTTTTAAAAACCTAAAATCCAAACCAAAAGTGGCTGCGGAGCATAAGTGTTTCCATTGCAACGAAATTGGCCATTGGAAAAGAAATTGCCCCAAATATTTGAAGGAAAAGAAGAATGGTACTTCTACTTCAAGTATTTATGTTATAGAAGTAAACTTAGCAACTTCTACTTCTTCATGGGTATTTGATACTGCATGTGGTACTCATATTGTTAGTAATGTGCAGGGACTAACAAGAAGTAGAAAATTGGCAAAGTGAGAAGCTATACTACGTGTTAGTAATGAAGCAAAAGTTGCTGCATTGGAAGTATAAGTTTTTAGCTTGTCTTTGCCGTCTGGCATAGTTTTGGAACTTAATGATTGTTATTATGTTCCTGCTATTACTAGAAACATTATCTAGATCCCTATTTTGGATCGAGAAGGATTTTCATTCATAATAAAAGAAGGAGTTTTTTCTGTTTATTTGATTGATTTTTTTTATGCCACTGCTAAGTTATTAAATGATTTTTATGTTCTAGATTTAGATACATACATCTATAACATCGAAAGCAAGAAACATAAATCAAATGACTCAAACCCTACCTAGCTACGACATTGTCGATTAGGCCACATAAGCTAAAAATGCATTGAGAAGCTCTATACAGACGGTGTTCTCAAATCTTTTGATTTTGAATCAATTGATGTATGTGAATATTGTTTGATGGGGAAAATGACAAAGTCTCCTTTCACAGGTTTGAGTGAAAGGGCCAATGATCTCTTAGCTCTCGTACATACAGATGTATGTGGACCTATGAGTATTTTGGCTATGAGAGGGTATACTTACTTCATTACTTTTACGAATGATGTAAACAGATATGGATTTGTTTACCTTATGAAGAAAAAGTCAGAATCATTTGAAAAGTTCAAACAATTCCAAGATGAAGTAGAAAATCAACTTGGGAAGAAGATTAAAGCATTACAATTAGATCGTGATGGAGAATATTTGACCCAAGAATTCAAAGATCAATCGAAGAATTTTGGAATACTTTCACAATGAACTCCACCAGGAACACCTCAGCTGAATGGTGTTTATGAGAGGAGAAATCAAACCCTATTAGATATGGTTCGATCAATGATGAGTCTTGCTGATCTCCCCATTTCTTTCTAGGCTTTCGCAATCGAGACAACTGCATTCACACTTAACAGAGCTCCATCCAAAGTTGTGGAAAAGACTTTGTATGAGATATGGACAAGAAAAGTTTCGAAAGTGTCTTTTCTAAGGATATGAGGTTGTGAAGCTTATGTAAAACGTTTTCAATTTATTAAGCTATCACCACAATTCGACAAGTGTCTCTTTATTGGTTATCCTAAAGAGACAAAAGGGTATTGTTTTTATAACCAAAGCGAAAACAAAGTGTTTGTTGCCCACGATGGTGTCTTCTTAGAAAGAGAATTTATTTCAAAGAAGACAAGTGGGAGTAAAAGTATATTTCTCGAAGAAGTTCGAGAAGAGCAACAAACGGATAAGGTGCTGCATTCCATTCACGTACCTCCTACCGTCTTACATGGATATGATTCATGCCAAGTTTCTAGATTTAACATTGAAACTTCTCCTGTTGTTCCCCAACGTAGGTCTAGTAGGTCGATAATTCCACCAAAGAAATACGTTGATTTCTTGTTGACGGACAGTTAAAAAATAATGATTTTGGAACATCAAGAATCTACTACTTACAAAGAAGTTGTAACGGCCCAGGTTTTCATCCCGGTCTTCCAGGTATGTCCTAAGGATATTTTGGTAATTTGGTCGGGCCGTTAGGGCCGTTTCTATCTTTCTCAGCTGTTAATATTCTTGGATGGTCAAATGTAGGGTTTGGTTGCTTTATGGATGAGTTTGGGTATGGAGAGGTGCAAAAATAAAAATAAGAGTTTTGCTGGATTAATTATGCTTCAGCTGGGATTCGAGCCTGGTTGACTAAGGAGATAGCGGTGTGGTCCTGCCAGTCAAGCTACAAGTTGTTATTGATGCTCATTCCGCAGGTTAACTTGGTTTGCCTTGGTTTTCAGGATTTAGGTGAGTTTGATTAAAAAGAAAAGAAATAGGTTTTCTCTTCCTCGTTCTCCAAATCCCCCTTTGCCATCCAACCATCTTCTCCCAAGCCCTCTTGCCGAGCATCTTCCTCCCAAGAGCTCCGTCGTCTCGTTTGTCCCGGGTAAGCATTCCTCGATCTCTCATTCTCTTCCTTTTTTGTGTTGTTCTTGTTGGCCGAGACAAGAGGACTGAGAGTTTGTGTTTGTGTAGCCCAGCCGAGCAGCCCCAGCGCCGATCGCCCGACTACGCGCAGCCTGTGCCGCCTGCAGCGTTATCGCCTGCGCACCCACGCCGATCGCATGCCTGCTTTGCGCGCCCGGCCGGATCGCGTCGCAGCCCAACGTCCGATCGTAACACGTCCGCGCGCAAGCAGTTGCCCCGTTCGCCCAGCCGCACGCGAGCACGCCCGTGTCGCATCGCCCTTCAGAGCGCAGCCCAGCGCCCTGTCGCGTATGCACGCTAGCCGCAAGCCCAGCAGTGCCCAACGCCCGTTGCAGCCGGTCTGTCCGCGCGCTAGCCCTGTGTCGTGTGAGTTGCTCCCGACCGAGCCGAGCTCTGCTTGCATTTTGCCTAAGTCTTATATATTGTGATGTTTGTTGTTTGTCTGTTAGGTTCCCGATAGCTAGCTCGGCTTCGGTTGCAGCATAAGATCCTTTTGTGTGTGTTTGCCTTCCGACCTAGGTAAGGATTTCTTACCGGAGTTGTGTGGGCCCTGCGGTATTTTCTGTGATTGTTGATTGTATGCATGTGTATGTTTATTAGCATGTTAGTGGATAGGTGCTCTGTTCTCAATACCGACTGGCATGATTTCTCATGTTATTTCTCATGTTAGTTCCATGCTAGGTTGTTCTGTTCTAGCATGTTCGTTATCTGTTCTTGCTCCGTAGTATCATGCTAGGTTCATTGTTTCTGTTGAGCACGTATTGGAATGTTTGCTGTCATCTGTTATAGCTTAGAGTTCTGATAGGTAGCATCATTCTGGCGAGGATGCATAACGTAACTTGCATCCGTGGCAGGGACGTGCGAGGCAGTACACCGTTGTAAGCACCCGACCAAAATACGGTCCTAAACCTAGGTTCTCACTCAACATGCAAGTTAAATACTTCATAAAGCGGTTTAGTGCTCATATTTAAAACCTTTCAAAACATTTGAGAACGGGGAACACTTAAAACATAACAACAATCTTCATTTAAGCAAAACCAACAAAGTAAAACAAGCCTGGCTAGTATTTATAAAAACATACAAAACAATTTAAACAACTTTAAAAAATGTCCCCCTAGGACTCCTGTCCGTCTACATGCTGGACAAATTATGCAAACAATAAATGACAGAGTGCCGGCGACTCCCATGATCAATCAGCTCCCTCCGCTAGCCGTCTCGGTGCTGTCACAAGTTACCTGTTGGAAAAACCACAGAAATAAGGGTGAGTATAAACATACTCAGTAAGAATCCCCAACTGGGGTACAATACGATACATCAGTCATCTAGCACCCTAGTATACATGCAAACAGTTACCAACACAGATCATAGCTCAACGAGCTTACAAGGCAGAATCTGGAATCCTCAGAAGTCTCCTACTTCCGGCCTAATGATTGGTTCTCATAACCAATCCCGGGACATCTCCGAGGGTCTTTCTCCCTCGGCCAATTGATCAGCTCAAAAACCGATCCCAAAAGTTGTCCGACACCCTCGAGGGTCTCTCACCCTCGACCATATGATTAGCTCAAAAACCAATCCCAATGGGTGTCCTCAACGGCCTCTTACCCTCGCTAATAAATCTGGACTATCGGGAGAGTACCCGAAGTCTGGCTCTAAACTGGAAGGAACTGGTGTACTCACGAACATTAGCCCGGGGGAGCTCTCCGAACCGGCGCCTAACGCGTGTCTTGCGCAGCGCACATCGCATCTTCTTTGCAACCGGCGTAAATGTGGGGCCTAGGTACAAACTACGCGGGCCAGGTACGCATGCCTAAGACTCGGAAGCGGTGTCAATAAACACAGTAGTGCGAGGTCCTCGACACTCATCTGTGTAGCTTGTACCACCTATCTGAAGCCAAGAACCGGCCAAGGCAGGCTTGCACCATTGGCAGGGTTTCGCTCTAGCAGGCTACAAACTAGGCTTATGCCGATGTGTGGTAGCTACATCCACATCCGCGGCTGGGGGGAAGCAATGTACGTTATGCTTCACTCTAACACCCGACCCGTTGGGACAAAGTACGTTATGTCCGCTCTCAGCCTCTGGATGATGACAAACAGTACTACACTAGCTAAGAGTATGAAATAACTGATTCCTGGCTATACATACATATAATCATCAATCACACTTAACCTAGCATGATACTACGAACTTAAAGCAGGAATCATAAGCATGCTGGAAGAACAAACCTAGCATGGCACTAACATGTACAAACAGGCAAACATGCTAGCAAGAGATCAATCATAGCTGCCCTATCACTATCATGTTCACAACAGTGTCAACAAGCATACAAGGCACATCATGATAATATCGCAGGGTCCACACAACCACGGTAAAGAAATCCTTACCTGGAAACAAGCAGAAAATAACTATCTCAAATCAACCAAGCGACTCTCGAGCTTCTAAGTGAACCCGAGCAACCTAAGCATTTAATACAAATATCCTAATTAAATAAACAGCAGCCAACAGCTTAGGGTCCAAAAGAGAAAAGACTCAGAAATTACCAACCGAGAAAACACAAGGTCTCGGCCCAACCCACATGGCAAGGCAGGCTGTCGGCATGAAGGAGGTAGGCAGGGCGCTGGCGCGGCAAGGGACGCATGCGCTGGGCGAGAAGGCACGGCTTGGCGCGGGAACTGCACGGGGCGAAGCGTGCACACGGGCTGGCGCAGGCGAGCGTCTGAGGCGGGAACGGCGATAGACATGGAGCGCTGGGGGCGGACGCGGACGAGCGACACGACGAGGCGTCTAGTCTGCGACGGGGATGACGTGCGGTGCAGGCGAGTGTGGGGCTGGTGGCTCGGTGCGAGGCGGTGCAGCGCGGCTGGGCGGTCTGGTGCAGAGCGGTGCGGCGCAGCTGGGCAACCTGGTGCAGAGCGGTGCGGCGTGGCTAGGCAGCCTGGGCGGAGCGGTGCGGCGTGGTGGATTGGCTGGGGTTCTTGGGCTTGGTTCTAAGGCTTGGTGCTGCTAGGGTTTGGAGAGAGAGAGAGAGAGAGAGAGAGAGAGAGAGAGAGAGAGAGAGAGAGAGAGAGACTTGCAAAACAAGGGGGAATGGGATTTTCTTGATTTTCTTTCCTTTTCCTAATTTAAATAGGTCTAAAAATCCCATCCCAAAGCTTCCTCTTTCGAGACCCGGCAGAAACAACTGTTCTCCTAAATAAAACTCACTTAATTCAAACTCCCAAATCAACATGAAGGGCAAGGGCTCAAATCCCAAAGGAAGCACTAAACTTAACAATAATTTTGCCAAAACCCAAACCACTTCCAAACGACTAGCCCAAACATCTTGGGTCTTCCAACCAACAACAATCAAGCCTCGACAAAGGCAGGAGTGACCCTGAAATCCTGAAAATCCACAAATCCTGCCCGGGGAGCAAAAGACCAAAATACCCCTAAGTGTTTAAAATAGCACTAACGGCCCAACCGAACTACTGAATCTTGAACCGAAAGCACCTAAAAAACCGGAATAGAAAACTGGGCCGTTACAACCGTCCCTGATCTGTCGTTAGGGTTTAGCTAACCTTAACGGCAGCCCAGTGCAATCTTGGGTGAGGGTGGCAGATTGTTAAATGCCCCAACGGTCGGGGGAATGACGAGGCATTGCCTTGTCCCCGACAGTCGACACGACCTCAGCGTGTCGGCAGTAGCCCTTGATTGCCACCTGATTGGGCAAGAACGTGTTCCTGGTGTAAGCCTACCACGACTAGTTTCTTAGCCTCAGGTGTGGTGGTACATGCTGACATACTCATAGTGTCCTGGTCTCACACCACTATGTTCAGTGACACCGATCCAGAAATTATTTTAGGCATGCGTACTGGACCAGGGCAGCATGCCCTAGACCCATCACCTCCCTGGTTTGCAACAACATGCGGTGCGCGCGCACCCTCATTACAGCGCCGACTGGAGAGCTCCTCGGGATCTTGAGTTCAGTGCACCTTTCGTATTAATAGTAGTAGGAAAGCTGAGGCCGAGTTTAGTTTCTCATATAGTATCGAGATGCGTTGTAGAATTCCGGAGTAAGACCGTAAGATGGCATCCGTGGTATTTTATGTATGGATTAAAGTGATGTGCTCTCTTCTGTGTTTATATTCATAGCTTGCATACTTTCTGCTAGATGACCAGTTATATCGTATTGTACCCCGGTTGGGGATTCTTGCTGAGTAATTCGTTACTCACCATTATTTTGTGGTTTTCCATAGGTAATCAGGGCGGGAGATAGGATGGCTCTAGGAGGAGCTGCTGATCATGGAAACCAGCTGTTTTAAAACTCTGAGTTGTGTTTATGTTTTTTTGTTGTCCTCTGAATGCATGTAGTTGGGCACGGAGCCCTTAGGTTGTTTTCTGATTGTTTTCTGGATTCTGACATTGTTGTAAACTTTTTGGGATTTTCGAATGATTTGAATAAATCTCTGATCAGAGTATGTTTTAAACTACTTTTAGCTTGGAATAGGTGCTTGGAAACAGGAACAGGTTCCAGGACATTCGTAAAGACCCGACCCGAATGGGGTCCTAAAATATGCCTTTACCTCAATGCATGCATTCAAAACTAAAGTCAATATGCAAGAATGGTTTTTCGGATTCTAAGTAAAAACTAAAAACATACAACTTCCATTCAAAAGTCAACATAAATTCCTGAAACCTGTCCCTGTTTCCAAGCACCTATTCCAAGACAAATACATTTCCAAAACTTACTCCGATCAGAGATTTATTTAAAACATTCAAAACATCCAACAATTACAATAGTGCTAGAATCCGAAAAAGCAGTAAGAAAACAACCTAGGTCTCCATGCCCAACTACATGCATTCAGAGGAAAATAAGACATAAAGAATCATAGATAAAATTCAGAGTTCGACAGCTGGTTTCCATGATCACAGCTCCTCCTTCAGCCATCCTGTCTCGCACCTTGGTTACCTGTGGAAAACCACAAAATAAGGGTGAGTAACGAATTACTCAGTAAGAATCCCCAACCGGGGTACAATACGATATACATGGTCATCTAGCAGAAAGGTATGCAAGCTATGAATATAAACACAGAAGAGAGCACATAGCTTAAATCCATACATACACTTCGGATGCTATCTCAGGGTCTTACTCTGAGATAATCCACCTCATGATACGATCCTATACGAGAAACAAGTCTCGGCCTCAGCCTGTCTACTGTCGATACGAAAGGTGCACTGAACTCAAGATCCCGAGGAGCTCTCCAATGGTGCCAGAATGAGTGTGTGCGCGCGCCTTTGCATGCTACTGCAAAACCATGGGGGTCTTTGGTCTAGTTGCAAGCTGCCCAGGTCCAGTCACCATGCCTAACTAAATCTCTGGATCGGTGTCACTAACATAGGGGTGTGAGACCTGGACACGTGAACTATGTCAGCCTGTACCACCGCACCTGAGGCTAAGGAACCGGTCGTGGTAGGCTTACACCATGAAGTCGTCCTTGCCCTAACAAGTGGCAATCAATGGCTACGGCCGAACACGCTGAGGACGTGCCGATTGCCGGGGACAAGGCAATGCCATGTCATCATCCCGACCGTTGGGGCATTTAACAGTCTGCCACCCTCACCCAAGATTGCAGGGCCTACCGTTAGGGTTATCTAAACCCTAACAGGGGATCAGGAACGGAGTACTGCCTCGTACGTCCCTTCCATGGATGCAAGTTACGTTATGCATCCTGGCCCGGGTGAGGCTACCTACCATATCTCATCCTATAACAGATACAGCAAACAATCCGATATGTGCTCAACAGATACAACGAACCTAGCATGATACTACGAAGCAAGAACAGATAACGAGCATGCCAGAACGGAAAAACCTAGCATGGACTAACATGAGAAACAACACAAGAAATCATGCCAGTCGGAAATTCAGAACAGAGCACCTATCACTAAACATGCTGATAAACACAACAAGCATACAAACAGCAATCACAAATAATATCGCAGGGCCCACACAACTCTGGTAAGAAATCCTTACCTTGGTCGGGAGACAACTACACACAAGAATTCCTAAGTTGCGATTGATCCCGAGCTAGCTAATGAGAACCTAACAAGCACAGCAATAATCACAATCCATAGGCCTAAACATAATGAAACAAATAGGGCTCGGCTCGGGAGAACTCACACGGCACGGGCGACACAGGAGCTGGGCGCTACTGGCGGGCTGGTGCGGTAGGGCTACGCGTTGGACAGGCGATGGCACGGCGCTGGGCACTAGGCTGCGCGCGCTGACAGGTGATGGCACGGCGCTGGGCTGCGCACGCACAGGCGCTGAGGCAGATCTGTTGTTGGCTGCGACGGCATCTAGCTCGGCTGCTGGGTGATAGGCTGAGCGACGACGCTGTAGGGAACGATGGACCTGCTGCTGTGCGTGCTACAGGGGCGACGGGCTGCTGCTGGGTTCCTCTCGGCTAGCTACAACAAAACACACACAACACACCTCTTCTTTTCACTCGGCCAGCAAGAACACCAAACGGAGAAGAAGAAGAGGACGACAAATCTTACTCGGAAAGACACCATGGAGCTGCTAGGGAGAAGGGGGTCGGCTTGGAGCTTGGGAGAGACTAGCTTGGGCGGCCAAGAAACTTTTGGACAAGAAAGACAAAAAAACCTAATTTCCTTTCATTTGAACAAATACACCAAAACCCAAAGGACTCAAGGCTAACCAAGATATGCCGCAGAAAGAGTAACAAGAGCACCCAATAGCTCAATTGGCACGCAACCCAACAAGCTTCCCAGAGACCCGGGTTCGAGACCCAACAACACCACTTTAAATTCCCAATTTTTCTTTTGCATCTCACCATGCCCAAACACATCAACAAAGTATCAAAATCCTACTTAAGTCCATCCCATAATTTTTAACAACTGGAAAAGGCATAAATGGCCCTGACGGCCCGACCAAATTACCAAAATACCCCTAGGGCATACCTGGAAGACCGGGATGAAAACCTGGGCCGTTACAACATTTTACATTTGTTTTATGAATGGATGTTTACAAGTTTTTTAGTTTTCTTTCATAATCTGGAAACGATCTTGCATATTGTTTTTATGTTTTAAAGCATGCATTGAGGTAAAGGCCTAGTTTAGGACCTCTTTTCGGGTCGGGTCTTTACAGAAGCTTTGGAGAGTAAGGACTCCAAAAAATGGCTACAAGCCATGAAATTCGAAATGGATTCTATGTCTGAGAATCAAGTATGGGACTTGATTGAATTTGCCTAATGGAGTGAGACCTATTGGTTGCAAATGGTTATTTAAATTTAAAGCAAACAAAGATGGAAACGTTGTAGTTTTCAAAGCAAGGCTAGTGGCAAAAGATTTTAGATAAATTCATGGTATAGACTATGATGAAACATTTTCACCAGTAGCAATGTTGAAATCCATAAGGATACTTCTTGCGATTGCTGCCTATCTTGATTATGAAATATGGCAGATGGATGTTAAAACTGCTTTCTTGAATGGGTTCTTGAAAGAGGATGTGTATATGACACAACCTAAGGGTTTTCAAGATTCAGCTAATCCTGGGAGAGTATGCAAGCTTCGAAAATCTATTTATGGATTGAAGCAAGCATCTAGGGGTTGGAACCTCAAATTTGATGAGGCAGTCAAACAGTTTGGTTTCCTTAAAAATGAAGAGGAATCTTGTGTATACAAGAAGTTAAGTGCAGTATTACCTTTCTTGTTTTGTATGTGGATGACATACACTCATAGAAAACGATATAACCATGCTTGAATCAGTCAAGGATTGGCTTAAAAATTGTTTCTCTTGAAAGACATTGGAGGGCTGAGTACATTTTAGGAATAAGAATCTACAGAGATAGATCCAAGAGAATGATTGGACTTAGTGAAGAAACTGAAATTGATAAGGTTCTTACTAAGCTCAACATGAAAAACTCTAAGAGAGGTTTAATTCTCATGCAACATGGCATATCGAGTAGCAAGACTCATTGTCCTACAAGTCCTAATGAGGCTAAGCGTATGAGTAATGTTCCTTATGCTTCGGCAATGGGTTCAATCATGTATGCCATGATTTGTACTCGACCAGATGTTGGTCATGCTTTAAGCATGTATAGCATATACCATTCTAATCCAGGTGACACACAATGATAGCAGCAAAGAATATCCTTTAGTACTTGAGAAGAACTAAGGATAATTTTCTGGTTTATGGTGGAGATAATGAGTTGGTTGTTACTGGGTAAACTGATGCAAATGTTGCAGATCCACTTACTAAACCATTACCACAGCTCAAACATGAGAGTCAGGATAAACTGATGCAAATGTTGCAGATCCACTTACTAAACCATTACCGCAGCTCAAACATGAGAGTCATACTAGGGATATGGGTATTAGACATGTGAGAGAATGGCTTTAGATTATAAACTAGATGTTAGCAATTGTAAAACAATTGAACATGCTATTCAAATGTTTATCAATAAAAATTATTTCTTATTATTAAATAAATGTCCAAATGATTTGTGTTTTTTATAGGATTATCAAAAATGTTTTGATAATTGGAACCCTATAAGGTGAACTAAAAAACAACACATTAAATGTTCCTAGTCTAAATCACTAAGTTGGACATAAGTGATTAGGTTGAAAGACTAGCATATAATTGATTGATAGCGCAGTTCCATGGAGATGTCTAGTCATTTATATAGATATATGTGGTATATTGAAACATGACCTAACAAAGTTCTAATAGTGGAATCTTTCTTTTTTATCTAGTGGATTCCTTAGACATGAGAATAACATTACAACCATGATAAGATAGATTTAACTTTGACACTGTTAAACGTCGTGCTGTAAAAGGAGGTTATAAAAGCAGTGATCAGGTTGGTCAAGATTTGAGTGGGAGTTTTGGTCATACATGTAAGAACCCTTAAAACATATTTAAATACTGTTAAATATGATAACAAGCGGTTTAGTGCTCATATTTAAATACTCTTCAAAACATATGAGAAGGGGGAACCCTTAAAACATAACCAATAATTTTCATTTAAACAAAACCAACAAAGTAAAACAAGCCTGGCCAGCATTTATAAAAACTATCAAAACAGTTTAGCACCACTTTTAACAATGTTTCCCCTAGGACTCATGTCCATCTACATGCTGAATAAACAATGCAATAATAAATGACAGAGTGCCGGCAGCTCCCATGATCAATCAACTCCCTCCGCTAGCCATCCTGGTGTTGTCCCAAGTTACCTGAAAGATAAATAAGGGTGAGTATAAACATAATCAGCAAGAATCCCCAACCGGGGTACAATACGATACATCAGTCATCTAGCACCCTAGCATGCATGCAAACAGCTACCAAAACAGATCATAGCTCAACGAGTTTACAAGGCAAGATCTGGAGTCCTCGGAAGTATCCTACTTCCGGCCTAATGATTGGTTCTCATAACCAATCCCGTGACATCTCTGAGGTCTCTCTCACTCGGCAAATTGATCAGCTCAAAAACTGATCACAAGGATTTTCGACACCCTCGAGGGTCTTTCTCCCTCGACCAAATGATTAGCTCAAAAGCCAATCCCAATGGGTGTCCTCAAGGGCCTCTTACCCTCGCTGCAAATTTGGACTTACGGGAGAGTACCCGAAGTCTGGCTCTAAACTGGAAGGAACTGGTGTACTCACGACATTAGCCTGGGGAGCTCTCCAAACCGGCGCCTAACGGGTGTGCGCTCACACCGCATGCTGCTGCAATCGGCGTAAATGTGGGGGCCTAGGTACAAACTACGCGGGCCAGGTACGCATGCCTAAGACTCGGAAGTCGTGTCACTGTGCGGGGCTGGGCAACGCGGCACTGTGCGCCGCTCGGCACAGTGGGTAGCTGGGCGACAAGTGTCTGGGTGATCTGGCGCGGACGGGGCTCGCGCGGGGGGTGCGACGACGCGACACAAGGCGCGGGCGACTCGGGCCGGGCGGCTCGCATCATCTGGTCAGCTGGCTGGGCTCGGGCTTAGGCGAGCTGAGCTAGGGTTGGGCGAGCTGGGCGGCTAGGTTGGGCGAGCTGGGGGGCTGGCTCGGGCTGGGGGAGAGAGAGAGAGAGAGAGAGAGAGAAAAGGGAAAAATGGGAAAAAAAGGGAAAAATGGGATTTTTATCCTATTTTTCCAACCTTATCCATTTTTAAAACCTTAAAATCCTTAAAATCCCATTTCTCGGCTTCGTCTTTCGAGACCCGACTGCAGCAACCTTTTCCAACAAATAAAACTCACTTAAAACAAACTCCCAATTTAACATTAAGGGCCCGGGCTCGAATCCCAAAGGATGCACTCAACCAACCATAACTTTGCCAAAACCCAAATCACAACCGAACATCCAAACGACTAGCCCAAACATCTTGGGACTCGCAACCAACAACAAACAAGCCTCGCCAAAGGCAGGAGTTGCCTTGGAATCCTGAAAATCCACAAATCCTGCCCGGGGAGCCAAAAGACCAAAATACCCCTAAGGGTCAAAACAGCTCTAACGGCCCAACCGAACGACTGAATCTGAACCGGAAGCACCTCGAGAACCAGAATAGAAAACTGGGCCGTTACAATACAACAGTCGATAAATCCTCCTATTAGATAGGACTGATATTTGGGCCCTTTGATGAGCAAGAATTGAAAAATGCATGGCGATGCTTTATGGATTAAGAATTTAATCTATGTTTTAACAATTTGAACTCGGATATCAAGGAGTAGAATTTGAGAAACATCATGGATTACATCAGATGTTAATCATGTTGTCAAATTCTGGTATTAAGATATTTAAGGAATTTAGTATTGCTAGCTTGTCTACGGACAAGTGGGAGATTGAAGAAATCGTGTCCTAAGACAAATCCCAGCAATTACTAAATATAAATAGGAATTATTATCGAGATAAGAATTAGTGTATTTTAGTAATTAATAATTACTTGCTAGAGAATAATTTTTATAGTTAGACTAATTAGATTGGGCTAACAACTAAAATATCTAATTCATAAGAGGTCACACATAAAGCAATGAGCTAAACTAAATATAAAGCCCAAAAGGTTTTATATCGGATGGAAAATTAAGAGTATGTGAGTTTTGGTTTTCTCTGCTGGCCTAACCCTAAATATATATGGGGTCAGGAGAAATGATACGGTAGATTAATTTTTCCATCAGATAAAAAACCTTAACCCCATTTTCTCATTCTGCCTCCACATCCCAATAAAAGTAAGAGAGGGAAATAGTACTCTGCCTTCCGTACTAACATACATGGGATCATTCCATTGCTGGTAGACTAATTGGAGAGGTTGATGTTGGAGCCCTAACATATCCTGGCAATGGCGTTCTTGCTTGGGAATCACGCATCAAAGGTTGTAATTCTTTACTCCCTGTTTAATTCATATAATTATTATGCACGTGATTCTTTGATAGATGTTAGGAAATTGTTTCCTGAAATTTTTCTTTTTGCATCTATAATTTCCTACATAGATAAGCAAGAATCAAGTGAGAAATAAAATACTAAAATTAATTAAACCGATCAAACATGCTGTAGTTATGGATAAAAGAAGAAATACCCATTTTGGTTATACTTTGTTGGTTTGTGACTCATATATTTGTATTAGGAAGTTTAGGTATCAAAATTTTTTGTTAAAAGAGTTCTTAGATAAGTTTTGTTTATAATTTGGCTCCTTCTCTTCGATTTGTACTTAGAATTTGCGTTATCTATTTTTTGGTAAATAGAAGAATAATTTTGTAAGCGGTTGTGTCGATTTGGTTACCGAATTTCATAAGGAAATTGAAACGATTTGCGAGTAATATTGAATTCTTGCAATAGGCCATATTTTGATTTAGATGCCAATAAAAATGAATGGCTGTGATTTTCACCATTTGGAAAACAGGTTGAAGCGATTTTTTAGAAGGGTAATAGTAGCTAGTAGCTACTTTTGGCAAAATAATTCATGGGATGGCTATACTTTTGAAATATATAATTCCATGTCTATTTTCCACCTGGCAGTAGTGGGACTGTAAGGACCCGTAATTTTGAACTACATTTCCCACGTCATGCTGACTAAAAAACAGTTACAAACATGCATAAGTTTTTAATTTTCAAATAATGGCTCCTATTGAATTTATTCAAGTAAATAAATGAATATAAAAGCCCTTGGCCAAGGTGTCTATTTAAAACAATCGAAAACAATTAAAAGAAGGAAATAACATGAAAGAGGCTTTCATGCCAACAGTTCAAAACGGTTATGTTTCAAGAAAATAACAAGAACCCTACTTTATTATGTTGAACAAACAAATGATGAAAACTGTAACTGTCCTAACAACAACCTTAACAGATGCGGCAACCTTCGCCCATGATCACCTCAGCATCTCCCAACTAACCGTCTCGATGATGTCCCTGATTACCTGGTGGAAAGAAACCATAGAAAGGGTGAGTATAAAAGAATACTCAGTAAGAACTCCACAACAAGGGACAATGCAAAAGGTAGAGTTTAACATGCTAGCAATACACATTCAATCTCAGCTTATCCTTTTTTACTTTACTTGGTCATGGGATTCGTTACATGACTTGCTTGTGAGGCCATTGAGACACTCACTTGTTCTAGATAATATGACTGGTCATGGGCTCGTTACACGACTATCTAGCTCAAACTCAACTTTTCACTACTAGTGTACTGACGACTCCGGTTCATGTGAGCCATCTACTTGACACCTGACATGTGTATGCGTACACCACATGGTGTTGGAAACCAGTCAGGTGTAGGCTACACAGACTGACCTGGTCCAGGTCGACATGTCTAAAATACTTGAAGGAAATGTGTCCACTGAGTCACGGTCTTGGAGGCCCACACTAGTGCACCAAGCCAGCCTGCTCACACCTATCACCTTAAGCTATGACCCTCCCATAACAATCGTACAATATGATCAGGGCTCGCCTAAAAGAGCTACAAACTAGCCATTTTCGGGGGCGGCATGTTACATCATATCCCCAGCTATTGGGCGCGGTATAAAGTTCCTCAATGGCACCGACCCAATGAGAACAACATATGTTGTGTTCTCTACAACCTCTAGATCATGACAGCTAAATAATTCCACAATAGAAGGATTTAATAGCATAGCCCTAGCAGATCACCAATAAGCTTAACAATTCAACTAGCATCCTAGCAGGATACTAACATACATGATCGTGACTAGCTATAACCAAACATGTCATCAACGCAACATACCAAACAAAGAACAACAGAACATGCATTAGAAGAACTGGCACACTAGGACCCCATAATCCCAGCATGCCTCTAGGAAACGTGGTTTAAAAGAATTAACATGGAGACAGGAACAGCACCTCGGGACCCCATAATCCCGAAGCACCGAAACTGGGTAAAACAGAGCAATAAGATAACAATCAACACAAACAAACCAGCACACATCAAACACCTTATCCCAACATCAACATTGTTTAAACCCGACTCTAAATGGTCCAGCCTTTACTAAATGATGTAATTCAAAATTCATTACACTTAAAAATAAAATATTTCAAACATCCATTTCATTAAAACAATCAAGTTCCAAATGCTTATGTAGAAATCATTAAAATAGTTTAGCCTCTAGCCATAGTATAATAAAACCATTACAAGTTCCAAGTAAAACATCCCAACTATATAAATATAAAATGAAACAAGAAGATGCAACAGACTCTCCCATGATCATCCAACTTCTCCTCTAGCCACCTCGATGCTGTGGCAAGTTACCTAGTGGAAAAACGAAAAAAAGGATGAGTACAATTGCACTCAATAAGGATCCCCCAACTAGGGTACAATACGCAAGAAAATCTTCTAGGATCCGAGCATACAAGCATAACAATAAAGCATGGCATTCTCCACAAGTATAACCAACAGGATGATCAACATCGAAGGTCTATGCTTATAGCTAGACAATGACACACTGGGCTAACAAACAGGAGAATGACTAAGAAATCTCGGAAGTTCTATCTCTAAATCAAACATAGTCAGCACACACTGGGATAACAAAGGACAGCTGTAAAGACCCGACCCAAAAAGGGGCTCTAAATGGGACTTTACCCCAATGCATGCATTCAAAGTAAAGAACAATATGCAAATATGATTTCAGATTCCAATTAAAACTTAAAACATTCAACAGTCACACATAAATCATTACAGTTTGCTGAAACCTGTTCCTGTCCCCAAGCACCTGTTTCAGGACAAATACATTTCCAAAGTTCACTCTGATCAGAGATTTATTAAAATCATTCAAAACCTTCCCAGATACAACAATGCTGGAATCCACAAAACATTTAGAAAACATCCTAGGGCTCCGTGCCCGACTACATGCATTCAGGGGAAAAATAAAAGACAAGAGTCATAATATAAAAAGTCAGAGATGACAGCAGGATTCCCATGATGACAGCTCCTCCTTCAGCCATCCTGTCTCGCACCTTGGTTACCTGTGGAAAACTACAAAATAAGGGTGACTAACGAATTACTCAGTAAGAATCCCCAACCGGGGTACAATACGATATACATGGTCATCTAGATGAATGTATGCAAGCTATGAATATAAACACAGAATGGAGCACATAGCTTAAGTCCATACTTGGACCTCGGATGCCAACTCAGGGTCTTAGTCCGGAATAATCCACCACACAATACGCCCTATACGAGAAACAAGGCTCGGCCTCAGCCTGTCTACTGTCGATACGAAAGGTGCACTAGCTCACAATCCCGAGGAGCTCTCCATCGGCTACAGTAATGAGCGTAGCGCGCCGCACCGCATGCTCTCGCAGCATTAACGGCCCCGCTTTCCTTCCCTTAAAAAACAAAATTAATTGGAAAATTAATTGAATCTTTTGGGATTTGAACCTTGCCTAAAATGGTGAATTTGGAGTTTTAAGAAAAGAGTCTTAATTAAAAAGAAAAAAAAGAAAAGAAGAAGTTGCTTTAGCCGGACCCGCAAGAGAAAAGCCTTGGGAAGGGAATTTAGGTCTCCTAACCTATTTAAAAATAAGGAAAAGAAGGAAAATCAAGAAAACCCCTAAAACCCTAGCCGAGCAGCCTTAGCCACACGATCGAACCACCCCGAGCCACCCAAAATTTCTAGCCGCGACGCACCACCACGCTCCATCGCACCACCCACCTTTGCCCCTGCGCGCTCGGCCCTGCGCGCACGCACCACACCACCGCCTACGCCGCCCGGCCATCGCATCGCGCTGCGGCACTGAAGCCCCACCGTAGCACACCCATCGCCGCCGACGTCGCGTGGTGCCGCCAAAGACCGCCGCGTCGTCGCTCGTGGTCGCGCCAAAGGCCGCGACGCAGCGGCCCGAGATCGCGCGCCCGCCGCTGCCCGCGCCGCTCAGCGCGACCCCGCCGCGCGCCCACTCCAACATGACCCCTCGCGCGCGCCCACTCCAGCGCGACCCCTCGCCACGCTGCGAACCCAATGAGCCGCTGCGCTCGCGCTGTCGCCTTACCACCGACACCCGCTGCTGCGCCTGCCTGCTGCGTCCGCCCGACGTGCCGCGCGCCCCAGCGCCCAGCGCCAGCGCCCCAGCCGCACCAGCAGCGCCCAAGCCACCCTCCTTGCTGCCGAGGCCCGTGTCTTCTCGGTGGTAATTCCCGAACCAATCCCTTTGTGTTTTCTAAGCTTCCGGCTCAGTATGTATTTACTTAGGATGCTTTATTTATGCCTAGGTTGCTCGAGTTCGTATTAAGCTCGAGGGTCTTTTTGGTTGTGATAGCTATTCTCCACTTATTTCCGTGTAAGGACATCCTACCGTGGTTGTGTGGACCTGCTATGCTATGCTTTCTTAATTGTGCCTTGTATGCTTGTTTACCTTTATGAGCATGTTAGTGGATAGGATAGCTAGTGATTAAATTCTTGCTAGCATGTTTTGCCTTTTTGTACATGTTAGTGCCATGCTAGGGTTGTTCTTCCAGCATGCTTGAGATTCCTGCTTTAAGCTCGTAGTATCATGCTAGGCTATGTATGACAGATGTCTTTGTGAATGTTAGCCAGAATCACGTACTTGGTAGTCTAAGCTAGTATAATAGGGTTTGTCATCATCTAGAGGCTGAGAGCGGACATAACGTACCTTGTCCCCACCGGTCGGGAGTAGAGCGAAGCATAACGTACATTGCTTCCCCCCGACAGCCGATGTGGATGTAGCTACCACATCGGCATAAGCCTAGTTTGTAGCCTGCTAGAGCGGAACCCTGCCAACGGTGCAAGCCTGCCTTGGCCGGTTCTTAGCTTCGTGTCGGTGGTACAGTGCCGCACAGATGAGTGCCGAGGGCCTCGCACTCTCGTGTTCGGTGACACCGTTTCCGAGTCTTAGGCATGCGTGCACTGCCCGCGTGGTTTGCCCTTAGGCCCCGCATTTACGCCGGTTGCGAAGAGCATGCGGTGTGCGCGCGCACACGCGTTAGTAGCCGGGTTCGGAGAGCTCCCCGAGCTAATGTTCGTGAGTACACCGCCTTCCTTCCGTTTAGAGCCGGACTTGGTACTCTCCCGATAGTCCAGATATAAGCGAGGGTAAAGATGCCCTTGAGGACACCCATTGGGATTGACTTTAGAGTTAATCAATTGGTCGAGGGAGAAAGACCCTCGAGGGTGTCGGACATCTTGGGATCGGTTTTTGAGCTGATCAATTGGCCGTGGGAGAAAGACCCTCGGAGATGTCCCGGGATTGGTTTGAGAGCCAATCATTAGGCCTAAGTAGGAGACTTCCGAGGATTCCGATTTGCCTTGTGAGCTCGTTGAGCTAAGATCCGTGTTGATATTTGTGGCATGTGTACTAGGTTGCTAGATGATAGATTGCATCGTATCGTACTCCTGGCTCGGGGTTCTTCTTGAGTATGTTTATACTCACCCTTATCGTGGTTTCTTCCACAGGTAACTTGGGACAAAGACCGAGGTGGCTAGCGGAGAGAGAGTGGGAGATCATGGATGCTCTTGACACTCTGTCGTGTCTTATTTTACTATTTTTGGATTTCAGCATGTAGTTGGACTTAGATCCGTAGGGAAAACTATGATTTGAACTATTTTATGTTTTTAAGGAAAAATCTACCGATCACCATCGCTTTAATTTGAATGGTTCGTTTTTGCCTAATGAATGTTTACTTTGTTTTGATTGTTTTCCCGCTCATGTGTTTGAAAAGCTTTTAATCCGACCACGGCCGGGTCCTTTTATGTTTTAAATTTGCATCTTTGAGTAAAGACCTAGATTTAGTTCCATTTTCGGGTTGGGTCTTTACAGCTTGGTATCGAGCACGTAGTCATAGATTCTGTAGAGACTAACTTTGTTTGTAGGTTGTGTTCCCATGATCTCCAAAGACTCCAAGGCCGCCAGTTTGTCTAAGTTCAATAAGCTAAGGGTTTTGTTTACGATACTATATGCATACACATGTGTTATCTTTGTTGGCGAGAGAAAGTCCGAGCGTGGACTAACCCATTGTGGTTTCCGTGTAGATCGCCACTATGCCGGTTACGTAGTGGAGCAGTCCGTCTGAATCGCAAATAGAGATGCCGCAGAGCCGGCCAGCAGCCTGTATATATCGAGCTCGTAGGCGCCCGTGGCACCGAGGCTAACTTGCCCAGAGAGGGGGTGGAGGCCGCTATGCCTCAAGGTACACCTCCGAGATGAGATATTTCTCGCTATGAGAGACATGATGATGGGCCTAATGGTCGAGCAGAGAGTCGAGACTCAGCGCAGCCTAGCAAATACAGAGAGAGAGAGTCTAGGGCACAGATAGCCCGGTTGACACACTCATGCAAAGAGAGCACCCCAGCAGCTCCAGAGTAGCCCGGTAGCTCCGGTAGCTCAACCGGAGAAGGCAGGGTCATCGAGACCAGTCGACTCACTTGATAGTGCAGAGGGAGCTGCTGAGTTTGGCAAGTGGTTGAAAGATTTCACCAAATGGAAGCCAAGGGAAATTTGATGCTTCAGAGAACCCACTTGTGGCGATCAGTGGTTGGCAAGAATGGAGTACATCTTTAGAGTTATGGGATGCCCAGATGTACAGAGGCCGAGATGTGCGGCCCATGTTCTCTCTAACATAGATGAGTGGTGGTGGGAGTCCACAGATAGAGCTAGACCACTGGGTCTTCTCCACCACTGGGAGTTCTTTAGAACGAAGTTCGAGCTAAGTATGTTAATGACGAGGCTCAGCGGAGATGGCAGAGGCCTTCTCAAATCAAACAGGATCGATAGTATTGCTTTTGCCTATGAGAAGAAGTTCTCTGAGTATAGCTATTTCGCACCGTAGCTCATTGCCACCGAGGAGCTCAAGACTAAGAAGTTCATTTGTGGGCTGAGGAAGGAGGTTGCTCGGGGATGTTCGAGCACTCGCTCCCGAGAGTTATGATCGAGCAAAGAGAGTTGGCCACGATTTATAACCCGGTATCCGCCATCACGCGAGGATTCTCATTGCGCCACTTGCTGCAGTCGATTCGCCTGCCAGAGATGATTCGGCGAAGAGGAAGTGCAGGACTTCTAGTGGTTTCCGCTCAATCGGTCACAGACTCGCCGGCGGGGCGATCTAGTGGTCGAGATCGTGCACGACCTCGGTAGAGCCGGATCGCCAGCAGGCGGGGCGAGCGGCACTCATTGCAACAAGTGCGGAAAGGCACATTATGGTCTCAGGTGGAGCATCGCCCGTGCTTGCTACGAGATGTGGCAAGGAGGGGCATTTGGCCGATTCTCGCACTCGAGATTTAGCAAAGACGGGGACCGCCCAACAAATAGGGCCGGGTGTTTGCCACTACTCGCCAGAGGCGGAGCGTATTGATGATGCAATTGCGAGTGTACGCTGCTTGTCTTACAAAGACTATGCATTTGTATTGTTTGATTCGGGTTCGACCCATTCCTTTGTTTCGATGCATTCGTTAGACAAGCTTGTGTGGAGCTCGAACCTCTAGGGTTTGAGCTGTGTGTTGCCACTTCTTCTGGTGTGAGTATGTTAGCTAGGAGTAGAGTTAAGCATGGCGGATCTGACGTATACTGATGAGATTTTAGAGGCTACCCTCATAGTGTCGTCTATGAGCGGTTTCGATGTGATCCTTGGCATGGATTGGTTGGCAGAGAACCATGCATTGATAGATCGCCACGGAAAGAAGTGGTGTTTAGGCCGCCGAAGCCGAGCTTCAAGTTTCATGGGTGTCAGGCGGAACTTTCCCGCCATTGATCTCAAAGAAATAAAGCCCATAGATTGTTGGCTCGAGGAGCTTGGGGCTTCTTGGCAAAGCTGTCGAGAGATAGTAGTCTCTGCGTTGGATCGCTGACATGGTCCCCGTGGTGCAAGAGTTTGCGATGTCTTTCTGAAGAGTTGCCGGGGTTTACCCCCGGCGCGAGAGTTAGACTTCACCATTGAGCCGGAGCCAAGGACTCTTCCCATTTCTAAAGCCCCGTGATCGTATGGCGCCAAAATGAGTTGAGAGAACTCAAAGTGCGCTTGCAAGAGATGCTTTGGATCGAGGTTTCATCCGTCCCGAGTGTGTCCCCGTGGGAGCACTGTCTGTTGTTAAGAAGAAGGATGGATCCATGCGCTTGTGTATAGACTATAGAGAATCAATAAAGTCACGGTGAAGAATAAGTATCCCCTGCCGCGTATAGATAATCTGCTTGTTCACCGGGGAGCCTCGTTTTTCTAAGATTGATTTGAGGTCGTGGTACCATCACCGAGGATTCGAGATGCAGATATCCCAAAGACCGTTCGGATCGAGGTATGGTCATTATGAGTTCGTGGTCATGTCTTTCGGACTCACGAACGCCCCGCAGCGTTTATGGACATGATGGACAGAGTGTTCAAGGCATTCTTGGATAACTTTGTCATCGTATTCATAGACGACATTTTGATTTATTCCAGACAAAGGAGGACCATGCTTCGCATTTGAGGCAAGTTTTGACAACATTGCGTGAGAACACATTGTTCGCAAAGTTCTCTAAGTGTGAATTCGGCTAGAGAGTAGCCTTCCTTGGACATATCGTGGTCGGCAGATGGTATAGCGGTGGACCCCGCAAAGATAGAGGCGATTAGCTCATGGGCGGCACCGACGACGGTCGCCGAGATACGCACCATGTAACGGCCCGTGTTTTTACGTCCCGATCTTCCGGTATGCCCTAGGGGTATTTTAGTAATTTGGTCGGGCCGTTTATGTCTTTTTCGGCTGCTAAAATTATTGGATGGATTTATGAAGGTTTTGAGGCTTTGTGGTTTGGTTTGAGCATGGGTAGATGCAAAAGTAAAAATAAAGGAATTTGTCTTTGCAGTGGGGTTTGAACCCGGGTCTCTGGAAGCTTGTAGAGATGTGTGCCAATTGAGCCATTAGGTGCTCTTGTTGCTCTTTCTCGCATCACATCTTAGTTAACCTTGGATCTTTGGTGTTTGGTGCATTTGGTTAAATGAAATAGAAATTAGGTTTGTTGTGTTTTCTTCTCCAAAGAGTTGTGGCCGCCCAAGCTTTCTCCCAAGCTCTCCTTGCCGATTCTTCATCCTTGCGGCTCCCTTGGATCGTTCATCATCATTCCGGTGAAGTCTTCATCCTCTTCATCTTCTTGATTGGGTGTTCTTGTTGGCCGAAGGTAAGGAGAAGAGCTTGTGTGTGTGTGTGTTTGTAGCAGTCGCCCAAAGATGCCCAGATCTGCCAAAGAAGCAAGCCCAGCCGCCCAGATCGCCTAGCAAAGCAAGCCCAGTCGCCCGGATCGCGCAGCGGCAGCAGCACCAGAGCCGCCTGACCGCCACTCCCCGTCGCGCGGCGTCGCGCGCTGGCTGAGCAGCCCGCGCGCCCGCGTCTCGCGCGCGCGCGCCGCTCGCCGCTGCGCGCGCGCGCGCGCGCGCGCTCGTCGCCTCGCGCGCGCCAGCGCGCTCGTCTCGTCCGCTTGCTCGCGCCCGCGCGCTGCGCGCCAGCCACCACCGTCCGCGCGCAAGCAGCCAGCCAGCCTCTACCGCCTCTGCCGCCCGTCGGCGCCCGGTGTGCGGTCCCCCGCCGCCCATCCGCCCCTTCTGCGCTGCTGTCGCGCGCCAGCCAGCCCGCCGTCTTTACTGCCGCCCGTCCGCGTGTCGGTCGTGCGTGTGAGTGCCCTGAGCCGAGCTCGCTTGTTTTATTATATTTTTAGGGCTATGATTGTGATTTCTATTGTGTTTGTTAGGTTCTCGTTAGCTAGCTCGGGATCGATCGCGCGTAGGATTTTGTGTGTAGTTGCCCCGGCCAAGGTAAGGATTTCTTCTGGGAGTTGTGTGGACCTGCGATGTTCTATGTGATTGTTGTTTGTATGTTTGTTTGTGATTATCATCATGTATAGTTTAGGTGCTCTGTTCTCAATTCTCGACTAGCATGACTTCGTATGTTGTTCTCTCATGTTAGCCCATGCTAGGTTGTTCCGTTCTAGCATGCTCATATCTCTGCTCTTGCTTCGTAGTACCATGCTAGGTTCGTTGTATCTGTTGAGCACGTTTTGGATTGTATTGGATTGTATGTTATTGATATGATAGGTTAAAGTGTAGGTAGGTAGCATCATCCGGGCCGATGCATAAAGTATCTTGCATCCATGGCGGGGGCGTCGAGACGATTCTCCGTCCACTCGACCCCGTTAGGGTTTAGCTAACCCGACCGTAGGCCCCGCAATCTTGGGTGAGGGTGGCGGTCATTAAATGCCCCAACGGTCGGGATGATGACTTGGCATTGCCTCGTCCTCGACGATCGGCACGTCCTCGTGCGTGTTCGGCCGTAGCCCTTGATTGCCACTGTTAGGGCAAGGACCGCTTCTGGTGTAAGCCTATCACGGCCGGTTCCTTAGCCTCGGTGCGGTGGTTCAGTGACATAGTTCACGTGTCCGTGTCTCACACCCTATGTCGGTGACACCGATCCGTAGATTTAGTTAGGCGTGGTGGATCGGACATGGGCAACTTGCCACTAGACCCGGCACCCCCATAGTTCTGCAGAGCACGCGGTGCATGCTTACGCTCATTACTGGCGCCCGCCCGGAGAGCTCCTCGGGATCTTGAGCTAGTGTACCTTTCGTATCGACAGTAGACAGGCTGAGGCCGAGACTTGGTTCTCGTATAGGGCTTATTGTGTGGTGTGGATTATTCCGGACTAAGACCCTGAGTTGGCATCCGAGGTCCAAGTGTGGACTTAAGCTATGTGCTCTATTATGTGTTATGTTCATAGCTTGCATACTCTCATCTAGATGACCATGTGCATCGTATTGTACCCCGGTCGGGGATTCTTACTGAGTAATTCGTTACTCACCCTTACTTATCTTTCAGGTAACCATGGCGCGAGGCGGATGGTCAAGGAGGAGCTATGATCATGGGAACGTGCTGTCGTCTCTGACTTTTTATTTCTATGACTCTTGTCTTTCATTTTCCCCTGAATGCATGTAGCCGGGCACGGAGCCCTAGGATGTTTTCTGAATGATTTTGTGGATTCCCGCTTTATTGAATTTGAGAATGTTCCAAATGTTTTAATAAATCTCTGATCAGAGTGTACGTTTTGGAAATGTATTTGCCTTGAAACAGGTTTCAGCAAACTATATTGATTTCTGATTGAACCTTGATTGTTTTGTTTTAATTGGGAATCTAAAAACTTATTTGCATATTATCCTTTCCTTTGAATGTATGCATTGGGGTAAAGGCCTATTTAGAGCCCCTTTTGGGTCGGGTCTTTACAGTTGGTATCAGAGCTCAGAGTCATAGACTTTGTAGACTGACCTTTTGTTGTAGGTCGTCTTTCCCATGATCACCGGCACTCCGACAGTCATCAGGTACGCCTAAGTTTTCTGTTTTAGAAAAGGGTTAAGAATTTACAATACCTTTCATCTAGTGTATGCCTTGTGTAGTGTTGTGGAGCGGAGACGAGCAGGTTCTGACTCGTTGTTGGTTTGGGCTTAGTGAGCCATCATGCCAACTTTCCCGCAGTGCGAGCAGTTTGTTTGGCAGCTTGTTGAGGTATCCAGATAGATTCGGATGCCCTGGAACATCGTTCCGCAGGGAGGCGAGCTTAGACTCCGTTGGCCATTTGTTGCCTAGTTCTTTGCTTTTCCCCTAGTGAGAGGGTGGTGGTGCTTCGTGCAGATTGCCAGTATGTTGATCGCACCTTGAGGAGCAGGGCGCTTGGCATGTCCGACCGAGGAGTTGGACAGATCATGTTGATGTTGAGGCCGCGCCCAGGGTTGTTAGGCCCGCATGCCAGATTTGGCCCCGGCAGTTGAGTTGCCTAGAGGAGGGGGTAGAGGCTAGCAGCGCCTCAGAGTGAGACTCCTTGAGCGAGTGTGCTCCACCATGAGAGATTTGATGGCGTGTCTTTAGCTATCGAGAGAGCGAGACCCAGCGCGCAGCTTTGTAGCGCGTAGTGAGGAGTCCCGGCACGATTAGCCCAAATGACGAGTTTGTTTCAGCATTTTCCCCAAAGAGCTCTTGTAGCCCCGAGGTTCTCGGGAGGGCATGATCGGCGAGTTTATTCGGATGAGTTTGTTGGCGTTGTTGGAGACGCCCGAGGTTGGCAAATGGATGCCCGTAGAGCTCGATGTTTTAGTAAGTCCTACTTTGCTAGTAGTAAGGTAGATGGCCAGTTTTGAGTTTAGCATCCGTGTGTGGGATGCCCTGCTGCTCAAAGGCCGAGGTGTGCCGCCTCTGTCTTTATTTGGTTCATCGGATGGTGGTGGAAATCCCTTGTGAGAGGTGGTCTAGCGAGTCTCCACCATCGCCCGATTGTTTGGCAAGTTGCCATGTTAGTGGCTTGAGGCAGATGAAGGGTCATCTTTGCCCCCTTGCGAGCCTGTTGTTGTTTAACAGCCCCGCTTCCTCGGATGTGGATTTGGTAGTAGTAGCACTTGAGGTGCATTGGTTGGTGTGCCACTTTGGCACTAAGTCCGGTTCAGCTTGAGTTTGGCTTGGCATAGCGGATGGTTCTATGCCACCTGGAGTTCAAAGACACTTCTTTAGCCATTGAATCCATTTATGGAAAATGCACTTGTTTAGGTCGTGCAAGAGGGATAGTTCAGTGGTAGTTGAAGGACCACAAGTGAAAGGATGTTCGAGAGGAGCTGGAGCCTCTTCCCAGTGTTACTGGGGGTCGAGTAAGTCAGCAGGTTGGTGGCTGGTAAGTGTTAGTGCGTGTGAGTCTCACGCTAGTGCTAAGGCTAAGAGATCTTTGTGGTTGGTAGTGCGGTCCACTACCTTCGGTGCCTAAACTCGAGTTGAGTGAGCATTGTAGATGCGAGTTCGGTCCAAAGAGGGGAACCATGAGTTGGATGCCCGTGAGATGAGTTGGATGCTCTCGAGATGAGTTGGATGCTTATGAGATGAGTTGGATGCCTATGAGATGAGTAGGATGCCTTATGTGTAAGCGCACTTGGTAGAGTCTTGGTATAAAGTAAGTTCGGTTTAGCGTCGTTATGTTTTAGCGAGCAAGGTTGCCACCGCTTTGAGTATCGTGTGAAGATGGAACTTTTGGTGTTCCTTGGATTGTTTGTATCATTGCCAGAGTTATCGTTGCTTTGTGGAAAAGCTCTTGTTAGTCTTGGATCTCTAAAGGAAGGTTGGGAGTTGTGCACACAAGTGTGTTTTGTGTGGTTCGTTCGTGGCGAGAGTTTCGATCCATGTAGGGTTTGCTTTGGAGATCTCGTGCTCGGTGCCTTGAGAAGTTGGACTCGGTGGTTGTTGTAAGGCTTGGGTTGAGGTGGTAAGGATACAGTGCTCGTGGTATCAAGTTGTTGCTTAGGCAAGATTTGTTAAGTTGGGCCTAAGCTTGGTTGGCGGATCTTCTTGTTGATCGTTGGTTGGAGTTCGGTTGGAAACTGAACAAGAGCGGTGGTAGCTAAGCCGCGTGGTTTCTGATCGGCATGGCTAAGAGAGTTGTTCGGATCCTTCCTTGGGTAGAAGTTATGTTGTGGCCGATGCTTTGAGTAGGAGGATGACGCATTCTGTAGCGTTTCGGGTCCTCTAGGTTCCCAAGGAGTTGGAGTTGGCCAGCATGGTTGGGATGCTGGAAATTGGAGTTGTTTGTTCAGGTAGTTGGTTGTTAGACCGTTAGACGACAGTGTGTGTCGAGGGTTGTCGAAGAACCCTAGGTTGTGGAGAGCCTCTCCAGAGCTCAGTCAGGCCCAGCTAGTGAGTTTCAGTTGGCTAGCTGGAGGCGTGTAGTTTGTAGCCTCGGTGGAGTTGCTAGCAGTCTTGGTAGACTAGCAAGCTAGTGTTTATTTGGAGTAAAGTCCGGAGTGGTTTCGGTGTGGTGGCAAGTTGATGCTTGGTGTTGACCAAGTGTGGATTGAAGTTGCTAGAGTTTAGTTTTGCTCGTGGGGGGCGAGTGGTTTGTGCCATGTTGGTTGTTTTTCCTGTTTCCAAGATGTTGAGTTGCCCCGTTTGGCATTTGGAGGTTCAGTCTGAGTTGGACCCTTGTTGTGCCCCGTGAGATTAGATGTTGTTGCTCGGTGGAGCAAGACAAAGGCGTATGTGGAGTTCTCTGTCCGTTGGTTGTCTGCTTGTAGGAGCCGTTTCCTTCGGGGAGTTGTCAGGTTACTCCCTTGGTCTTGGAGTTAATGGTGGAAGCGCTAGCTTGAAGGAAAAGTTTGTTGGCTGCTTGGAAGTAGTCGTTTGTCCAGTTAAGCGGATTCTTAGAGGGTGTTCTAGAGGCTGCAGTAAAGGTTGTCCTGCCTCTTATGAGTGTTTGGCCTAGTTGGTTAAGATTTTGTGTGTTGGCATGGAAGATGTTGCACCTTTGTAGTGGAAGATCTCCTTTGTATCAGTTGTGGGTTGAGGTTGCACCATTGTGGCTGGATTAGGTCCGGACTTATCGAGGATCCTTGCTCGGCTAGTGTAGCTTGCACTCTGCCACCCATTGTTGGTATTCTTGTTCTTGGTAGTTGGTGTTGACCGGGTAGTGGAGTTCCGTTATGAAGTTTCGGTGGGAAGGTGCATTAAGCCTAAGCTTGAGGGTTAAGCTTTGTATGTGTTATCGTTTGGACTTGTGAGATGTGTTTCATATTTGAGGCGAGCTTTGTTCCGTTGTTTGCATGGAGGTAAGTTTAGTGGATGGAGCCCTCTAGGGCCTGGTTGTTTGCAAGTTGTCTTGCCCAGCTAGTGATTTGAGTCGAGCTAGAGATGAGTGGATTGGCATAGCTATGCAGTTGTAGTTGTTTGAGCTTCCTAGTTCGTAGCACTCAAGTTGTTGGATTGTAAGTTTCCGTGTGGGAGCTGTCAGCTAGTTGAGGTTGTTGTGTGAGTTCGGATTTTTGGAGTATTGACTTGATGAGCTAGAGCTCGCACCTCGGTTGGTGTCTGCATGCCATTTCTATGGAGTAGAGGCATGTCAGTTTCAGGTTGGAGATGTTGCCATTAGGGTGTGGCAACAAAGGTTTGTTCTAGGCAGTGCGTGGGTGAACCGTGATTCAGGAGAGTGTCTTAGAGGCTTATGAGCCGAGTGCAGTTTCTGTAGTGTTTTCACCCTTTTTGTCCGATGGTCTTTTGGGAGGAGTGAGCCAGATCCTTCGGAGCTTGTTGCGAGTTGGTGTTTCCGTGATTAGGCAGCGGGAGACCAGTGTGGTTTTAGGAGGTTGCCTTGGGTAGCAGTTCTCAGCGGTCAGTTCTTGTGGTTCCATTGAGGCATTGTATGGTAAGTGTTGCGAGTCTCTAGTCTTTGTGAGAAAAGGTTGGTGGCCGTCAGTGTTGTTTTGGGTCCTGTGTTGCTGCAGTTGACCAGAGGTGTTGTGCAAGAGGTTGAGCTCGTTTGTGGTTAGCTCAGAGCAGGCATGAAAGTTTCGTCGATGTTCGGCGTCGAGTTTTAGAGTTTGAGGTTGGACAGTGCGTGCTTTTAAGGTTGTGCCGTTGTGAGTGGTGTTGAGTTTTGGTAAGCGGGAGAAGTGGAGTCTCCTGTTGTTGGACCATTTGAGATTCTCGAGAGGATTGGCAGAGTTGCATATTGGTTAGCTTTTTCTGTCATTGTCACCGTGTGCAGTATTCTCATGTATCGGTGTGAGGCAGTATGTGTCGGACCCATCGCTCGGTGTGGACTTTGGGCCTTTGCAAACGATTGAGGATTTGAGCTTGAGAGGAAGCCCGTGAGTATTCTCGTCCTTGAGACGCGAAGACGTTGCATAATCGTGAGATCCGTTTGGTAAAAGTTCAGTGGAGGAGTTAGAGTTCAGAGGAGGCCGCTTGTGAGCAGGGAAAACGGGATGAGATTGCAGTATCCTCTGCTGTTTCAGTCTTAAGGACTTTCGAGGACGAAAGTCATAAAAGGAGGGAATATTATAACGGCCTGTGTTTTCGTCCCGATCTTCCAGTGTATGCCCTAGGGGTATTTTAGTAATTTGGTCGGGCCGTCAGGGCCGTTTATGTCTTTCGATTGCTAAAATTATTGGATGGATTTATGAAGGTTTTGAGGCTTTGTGGTTTGGTTTGAGCATGGGTAGATGCAAAAGTAAAAATAAAGGAATTTGTCTTTGCAATGGGGTTTGAACCCGGTCTCTGAAGCTTGTAGAGATGTGTGCCAATTGAGCCATTAGGTGCTCTTGTTGCTCTTTCTGCATCACATCTTAGTTAACCTTGGATCTTTGGTGTTTGGTGCATTTGGTTAAATGAAATAGAAATTAGGTTTGTTGTGTTTTCTTCTCCAAAAGAGTTGTGGCCGCCCAAGCTTTCTCCCAAGCTCTCCTTGCCGATTCTTCATCCTTGCGCCTCCCTTGGATCGTTCATCATCATTCCGGTAAGTCTTCATCCTCTTCATCTTCTCGATTGGGTGTTCTTGTTGGCCGAAGGTAAGGAGAAGAGCTTGTGTGTGTGTGTGTTTGTAGCAGTCGCCCAAAGATGCCCAGATCTGCCAAAGAAGAAGCCCAGCCGCCCAGACGCCTAGCAAAGAAGCCCAGTCGCCCCCAGATCGCGCAGCGAAGCGAGCACCAGCCGCCCGCACCGCCCAGCCCCGTCGCGGCAGTCGTCGCGCACTGACTGGCTGAGCGGCCGCGCGCGCGCGCGCGCTCGCGCCGCGCGCTCGCTCTCCGCTGCGCGCCGCGCCTGTCGCAGCGTCGCCGCGCCTCGCGCCAGCCGCTTCGTCCTCGTCCGCTTGCCGCGCCGTGCGCGCTGCGCCCGGCCACCCGTCCGCGCGCGCGCGCAGCCTCTCCTCCTCCTCCTCGCCGCCCGTCGCGCCCGGTCGCGCGGTCCTCGCGCCCATCAGCCCCCTTCTGCGCCCCGTCAGCGCCCAGCCAGCAGCCGCCGCCGTCTTTGCCTGCCCCGCCGCGTGTCGATGCGTGCCGTGAGTGCCCCAGCCGAGCCTGCTTGTTTTATTATATTTTTAGGGCAATGATTGTGATTTCTATTGTGTTTGTTAGGTTCTCGTTAGCTAGCTCGGGATCGATCGCGGCGTAGGATTTTGTGTGTAGTTGCCCCGGCCAAGGTAAGGATTTCTTACCGGAGTTGTGTGGACCTGCGATGTTCTATGTGATTGTTGTTTGTATGTTTGTTTGTGATTATCATCATGTATAGTTTAGGTGCTCTGTCAATTCCTGACTAGCATGACTTCGTATGTTGTTCTCTCATGTTAGCCCATGCTAGGTTGTTCCGTTCTAGCATGCTCATATCCTGTTCTTGCTTCGTAGTACCATGCTAGGTTCGTTGTATCTGTTGAGCACGTTTTGGATTGTATTGGATTGTATGTTATTGATATGATAGGTTAAAGTGAAGGTAGGTAGCATCATCCGGCCTCGATGCATAAAGTATCTTGCATCCATGGCGGGGACGTCGAGACGCTTCTCCGTCCACTGGACCCCGTTAGGGTTTAGCTAACCCGACCGGTAGGCCCCGCAATCTTGGGTGAGGGTGGCGGTATTAAATGCCCCAACGGTCGGGATGATGACTTGGCATTGCCTCGTCCTCGATAGATCGGCACGACCTCGCCGTGTTCGGCCGTAGCCCTTGATTGCCACTGTTAGGGCAAGGACCGCTTCTCGTGTAAGCCTATCACGACCGGTTCCTTAGCCTCAAAAAGGTGGTTCAGCCGACATAGTTCACGTGTCCGTGTCTCACACCCTATGTCGGTGACACCGATCCGGAGATTTAGTTAGGCGTGGTGGATCGACATGGGCGGCTTGCCACTAGACCCGGCACTTCATAGTTCGCAGTGAGCACGCGGTGCATGCTTACGCTCATTACAACGCCGACCGGAGCTCCTCGGGATCTTGAGCTAGTGTACCTTTCGTGACGACGATGAGACAGCCGAGGCCGAGACTTGGTTCTCGTATAGGGCGTATTGTGTGGTGTGGATTATTCCGGACTAAGACCCTGAGTTGGCATCCGAGGTCCAAGTGTGGACTTAAGCTATGTGCTCTATTATGTGTTATGTTCATAGCTTGCATACTCTCATCTAGATGACCATGTGCATCGTGATTGTACCGATCGGCCGGATTCTTACTGAGTAATTCGTTACTCACCCTTACTTATCTTTCAGGTAACCATGGCGCGAGGCAGGATGGCTGAAGGAGGAGCTATGATCATGGGAACGTGCTGTCGTCTCTGACTTTTTATTTCTATGACTCTTGTCTTTCATTTTCCCCTGAATGCATGTGGCGCACACGAGCCCTAGGATGTTTTCTCAATGATTTTGTGGATTCCCGCTTTATTGAATTTGAGAATGTTCCAAATGTTTTAATAAATCTCTGATCAGAGTGTACGTTTTGGAAATGTATTTGCCTTGAAACAGGTTTCAGCAAACTATATTGATTTCTGATTGAACCTTGATTGTTTTGTTTTAATTGGGAATCTAAAAACTTATTTGCATATTATCCTTTCCTTTGAATGTATGCATTGGGGTAAAGGCCTATTTAGAGCCCCTTTTGGGTCGGGTCTTTACAGCAGCTTTTTGGTCCGCGCAGTTATTACCGGCGTTTCGTGAAAAAGACTTTTCCGCTAAGGCAAAGCACCCTAACCCGTCGACCAAGAAGGGTGTTGACTTTGTTTGGGATGCTAGATGTGAGGAAAGTTTTGCCCAACTTTAAGCTCACTTTGACGACAAAGACTGTGTTGGTAGTTCCTAAGGAACAGGAGGTTTCGTAGTTTATAGTGATGCTTCCAAGTATGGTTTAGGCAGTGTGTTGATGCAAAGATGGGAAGGTGATAGCTTATGCTTCCCTGCAGCTTGAAGCCTTATGAGAAGAACTACTATCAACTCATGATATGGAGTTGGCTGCAGCTTGTTTTTGCTCTAAAGATTTGGAGGCACTACTTATATGGTGAGAGGATTCATTGTTCACGGACCACCAGAGCCTCAAATATTTCTTCACTCGTAAGGAGTTGAACATGAGGCGAGAGAGGAGGTGGCTCGAGTTAGTAAAGGACTACGATCGTGAGATTTTGTATCATCCCGAAAAAGCCAATGTTGTGGCTGATGCACTGAGTAGGAAGACGTCACATTCAGCAGCTTTGCTTTGAGCTCCCAAGTTGAGTTGCGGAAAGAGTTTGAGCGAACCGGTATTGCGCCTTGTTGGGAGAGGTTACCGCCAGTGGTAGCCCAAACTATCGGGTTCGGTACCGTCGCTTAAGTAGAGGATCATCGGCGATCGGTAGTGATCCCAAGTTGAGGAGATTGCTCGAGAGGGTTGAGGCGATGGCGATTTCGACTTTGTTGTGGCACCGCATTTAAGGCTTGAGGTACCGAGAGTCGATTGTGCGTCCCGGATGACGCAGAGGTTCGAGCAGAGTTGCTCGCCGAGGCACATAGTTCCCCATTCACTTGGAACCCGTGAGGTACCAAGATGTACCAGATCTCAAGCGCACGCTCGGTGGATGGGCATGAAGCGAGATATAGCGGAGTTTGTTAGCGGTGTCTCACTTGTCAACAAGTGAAGGCCCTAGACGAAAACCTACAGTGTTTATTACAACCATTAAGTGTTCCACAAAGGGAAATGGGATGAGATTTCGATGGATTTTATCTCTGGGTTGCCGAGGACACCGAGAGGGTTTACGCAGATCTGGGTAGTAGTGGATCTGGTGACCAAGAGTGCACACTTTATTCCCTGGGAGGATTAGTTATACCGTGGAACAAAGGGCACGATTGTTCCTTGAGCGCAGATGTGCGGTACCACGGGGTACCCGCAAAGATAGTATCGGATCGGGATTCTCGGTTCACATCTCGCTTCGAGAGCGCCCGTAAGGGTTTGGGAATCGAGTGCGGCTTCAAGATCGCCTTCCACCCTCAAACCGATGGTCGATCGAGAGGGTGAATCGATTCTGAAGACATGTTGAGAGCCCGTGTCTTGGACTTCCTGTGCGCTTGGGACCAAGATGCTGTATTTGATGGATTTCGCTTACAACAACAAATATCAGCGACTATTCAAATGGCCCCATTCGAGGCGTTGTATGGTAGCGCTGCTGCAGATCCCAGTGTTCGGGAGGAGGTTGGGGATAGGCGGGTTCTGGGACCCGAGTTATCGCAGATGACGAACGACGCAGCGTCACGTAAAGATAAGGGCTCGCATGTTGACAAGACCGACAGAGTAGGCAAAAGTTACGCCGATGTGAGGCGTAGAGACTTGGAGTTTGAGGTGGGCAAACATGTTTTCCCGAAGAAGGTAGCACCTATGCGTGGGGTGTTAAGGTTTGGAAAGCGAGGCAAGCCGAGCCCCAGTGTTTGTAGGGCCTTTGAGATCCTTGAGCGGATCGGAGCGGTGGCCTATCGGTTAGCTTTACCCCGCCTTTGTCGGCGGTGCATAATGTGTTCCACGTTTCGATGTTGAGAAAGTACGTGGCGATCCTTCGCATGTGCTAGAGCATGAGCCCCTAGAGTTGAGTAAAGACTTATCCTTCGAGGAGAAGCCCGTGCAAATTTTGGCTTATGAGAGCAAGGTATTGCGCAACCGAGAGATAAGTTTAGTAAAGGTTCTTTGGAGGCATCAGAGGGGAGAGGAAGCGACGTGGGAGCTAGAGGATGAGATGAGGACTCATTACCCGGAGTTGTTCCAGTCTTAGGACTTTCGGGGACGAAAGTCTTTTAAGGGGAGTATTGTAACGGCCCCGCTTTTCCTTCCCTAAAAAAAAAAATTAATTGGAAAATTAATTGAATCTTTTTGGATTTGAACCTTGCCCTAAATGGTGAATTTGGAGTTTTAAGAAAAGAGTCTTAATTAAAAAGAAAAAAAAAAAGAAAAGAAGGTTGCTTTAGCCTGGACCCGCAAGAGAAAAGCCTTGGGAAGGGAATTTAGGTCTCCTAACCTATTTAAAAATAAGGAAAAGAAGGAAAATCAAGAAAACCCCTAATTTTCCCCTCATAGCCGCATTCTCTCTCTCTCTCTCTCTCTCTCTCTCCTAAAACCCTAGCCGAGCAAAATTTAGCCACACCATCGAACCACCCCCGAGCCACCCAAAATTTCTAGCCGCACGCACCACTGCTCCATCGCACCACCCCGCCCCGCACACCTGCTGCTTCGCCCCTGCGCGCGCACTAAACCACGCCGCCCAACCTCTACTTCGCCTAGCCATCGCGACGCTGCGCTGACAAAAGCCCCACCGTCGCACACCCATCGCCGCCGACGCCGCCGCGTGGCCGCCAAAGACCGCCGCGGCGTCGCTCGTGGTCGCGCACATGCGCCGCGACGCAGCCTCAGACGCGCCGCCCGCGACGCCGCCGCGCGCTCAGTAGCGACCCCGCCAAGCGCCCACTCCAGCGCGACCCCTCGCCGCGCGGCAACCCAGCGAGCCGCTCGCTCACGCGCCGCCTTGCAACCGCACACCCGCTGGCCTGCTCAAGCGCCGCCTGCGCCCGCCGGCGTGCCGCGCCCAGCGCCATAGCGCCAGCGCCCACTGCACCAGCGGCGCCCAAGCCACCCTCCTTGCTGCGAGGCCCGTGTCTTCTCGGTGGTAATTCCCGAACCAATCCCTTTGTGTTTTCTAAGCTTCGGGCTCACTGTATGTATTTACTTAGGATGCTTTATTTATGCCTAGGTTGCTCGAGTTCGTATTAAGCTCGAGGGTCTTTTTGGTTGTGATAACTATTCTCCACTTATTTCCGTAAGTAAGGACATCCTACCGTGGTTGTGTGGACCTCGCTATGCTTTCTTAATTGTGCCTTGTATGCTTGTTTACCTTTATGAGCATGTTAGTGGATAGGATAGCTAGTGATTAAATTCTTGCTAGCATGTTTTGCCTTTTTGTACATGTTAGTGCCATGCTAGGGTTGTTCTTCCAAAGATGCTTGAGATTCCTGCTTTAAGCTCGTAGTATCATGCTAGGCTATGTATGACAGATGTCTTTGTGAATGTTAGCCAGGAATCACGTACTTGGTAGTCTAAGCTAGTATAATAGGGTTTGTCATCATCTAGAGGCTGAGAGCGGACATAACGTACCTTGTCCCCACCGGTCGGGAGTAGAGCGAAGCATAACGTACATTGCTTCCCCCCGACAGCCGATGTGTGGATGTAGCTACCACATCGGCATAAGCCTAGTTTGTAGCTCCGCTAGAGCGGAACCACCGCCAACGGTGCAAGCCCGCCTTGGCCGGTTCTTAGCTTCCGGTCGGTTATGCAGTGTAGCCGCACATGATGAGTGCCGAGGGCCTCGCACTCACCGTGTTCGGTGACACCGCTTTCGAGTCTTAGGCATGCGTACTGCCCGCGTAGTTTGCCCTTAGGCCCCCGCATTTCGCCGCCGGTTGCGAGAAGCATCACATGCGTGTGCGCACTGCACGCGTTAGTAGCCGGTTCGGAGAGCTCCCCCGGGCTAATGTTCGTGAGTACACCAGTTCCTTCCCGTTTAGAGCCAGACTTCGGGTACTCTCCCGATAGTCCAGATTTATAGCGAGGGTAAAGAGGCCCTTGAGGACACCCATTGGGATTGACTTTAGAGTTAATCAATTGGTCGAGGGAGAAAGACCCTCGAGGGTGTCGGACATCTTGGGATCGGTTTTTGAGCCGATCAATTGGCCGTGGGAGAAAGACCCTCGGAGATGTCCCGGATTGGTTTGAGAGCCAATCATTAGGCGGAGGAAGTAGGAGACTTCCGAGGATTCCGGATTTGCCTTGTGCTCTCGTTGAGCTAAGATCCGTGTTGATATTTGTGGCATGTGTACTAGGTTGCTAGATGATAGATTGCATCGTATCGCACCCTGGTCGGGGTTCTTCACCGAGTATGTTTATACTCACCCTTATCGTGGTTTCTTCCACAGGTAACTTGGGACAAAGACCGAGGTGGCTAGCGGAGAGAGCTGGGAGATCATGGATGCCGCTGACACTCTGTCGTGTCTTATTTTCTTCGCTTTTGGATTTCACATGTAGTTGGACTTAGATCCGTAGGGAAAACTATGATTTGAACTATTTTATGTTTTTAAGGAAAGTAATCTTGATCGATCCAACGCTTTAATTTGAATGGTTCGTTTTTGCCTAATGAATGTTTACTTTGTTTTGATTATTTTCCCGCTCATGTGTTTGAAAAGCTTTTAATCCGACCCTGGCTGGGTCCTTTTATGTTTTAAATTTGCATGCTGAGTAAAGACCTAGATTTAGTTCCATTTTTGGGTTGGGTCTTTACATGCAGACTCTGGGGTTGCCGGGTCTAGTGGCAAGCTGCCCAGATCCAGTCACCATGCCTAACTAAATCTCTGGATCGGTGTCACTGACATAGGGGTGTGAGACTTGGACATGTGAACTATGTCAGCCTGAACCACCGCACCTGAGGTTAAGGAATCGGTCGTGGTAGGCTTACACCAGGAAGCCGTCCTTGCCCTAACAGGTGGCCATCAAGGGCTACTGCCGAACACGCTGAGGACGTGTCGGCTGCCGGGGACTTGGCATTGCCAAGTCATCATCCCGACTGTTGGGGCATCGCGCAGACTACCATCCTCACCCAAGATTGCAGGGCCTACCGGTGGGGTTAGCTAAACCCTAACGGGGTCCAGGGATGGAGTATTACCTCGTGCGTCCCTGCCATGGATGCAAGATACTTTATGCATACTGGCCCGGATGATGCTATCTACCTGAACTCTAACCTATCATATCAACAACAAGCAATCTAATACAATCCATTACGTGCTCAACAGATACGAACCTTGCATGATACTACGAAGTAAGAAAGAATACGAGCATGCCAGAACGGAACAACCTAGCATGGACTAACATGAGAAAACAACATAAGATATCATGCCAGTCGGGAATTCAGAACAGAGCACCTAACACTATACATGCTGATAATCACAAACAAACATACAAACAGCAATCACACATAATACCGCAGGGCCCACACAACTCCGGTAAGAAATCCTTACCTTGGTCGGGAGGCTTCTACACATAAAATCCTAAGCTGCGAACACTCCCGAGCTAGCTAACGCGAACCTATCAAACACAATAATAATCATAATCTAAAAGCCTAAAAATAATAAAATAGCAGGCTTGGCTCGGGAGCACTCACAGGGCACAGCGACACGGGGCTGGGCGCTGCTGGCAGGCTGGGCTGCGCGCTAGGCAGACGATGGCACGGCACTGGGGCGCTGGCTGCGCACTGGGCAGACGATGGCACAGCGCTGGGGCGCGGCACGGGTGAGGACGCTCGGGCGCTGGGCGTGCGATGCAAACACGGACGAGCAGCTCAAGCGAGGACGCGGGCGGGGGCGATCTGGGCGTGCTGGCCTGCGACGGGCGACAGGGACGATGGGCTGGCTCGGCTGCTGGGCGTGCGACGGGTGGCCTAATGTGCTGTGACGGCGAGCGATGGCGTGCTGGGGCGATCTGGGCTTCTGGCTCGGCTGCTGGGTAGATCTGGGCGGCCTACAACAAACACACACACACACAAGCTCTTCTTCTTACCTTCGGTCAGCAAGAACACCAAATCGAGAAGATGAAGACGATGAAGACTTACCCGGAATGATGATTGAACCTCGGGGCTGCAAAGGGGATGAAATTCGGCTTGGAGAGCTAGGGAGACAAGGCTTGGACGGCAAAGGGGAGTTTTGGAGAATAAAGAACAAAAACCTAATTTCTTTTTCATTTAACCAAATGCACCAAAACTCCAAGATCCAAGGCTAACCATAATATGACGCAGAAAGAGCAACAAGAGCTCTCCATGGCTCATCTGGCACGCATCCCCACAGACTTTCCCGAAGACTCGGGTTTGAATCCCAGCTGCAACATAATTTCCTTTATTTTTTACTTTTGCAGCTAACCATGCTCAAACCCATCCACAAAGCCTCAAAACTTATATAAATCCATCCAATAATTTTATCAACTGGAAAAAGACATAAACGGCCCTGACGGCCCGACCAAATTACCAAAATACCCCTAGGGCATAACTGGAAGACCGGGATGAAAACCTGGGCCGTTACAACAGCACACATTGGGCTAGTCCTGGATAGTACACACTGGGCTAGTCCTTCTCACTACTAGTCAGCACACACTGGGCCAACAATGTACAACACACACTAGGCTAGTCTTGAGCAACCTGGGCAGCACGCACTTGGCTAGCTTGGGATCAGCACACACTGGGCTAATCCTAACAATCTGGCCAGCACACACTGGACCAACAATGGGACAACACACATTGGTCTTGTCCTACTCAAACTTCGTCAGCACACATTGGGCCAACAGGGGACAACACACAGTAGGCTAGTCTTGAGGAAACCCGATCAGCACACAATGGGCAAATCTTGGACAGCACCCACTGCGGCTCTTTACAAGGAGGAAGATACCAAGGATTGACAACTCTACCCCCTCATAACCGTCGCGTCCAGGCAAAAGTGATAAATAATCACTAAGCTGATAAGGCAACCTTCACCTGAAAACCACAACAAAATAAACTCCACTTATGGTTTTTAACCACCACCTCAAGTTTTACACATCCTAAAAGCAAACCTCGGTTACAACTGAAACCCCAACTTTTGTTGTAACTCCAAAGGCAACTCAAAGATTATCGCGAAACTAACCTTTGCTTTGCAACTTTCAACAAAGCTCCAACCGAGCAATTGAAAACTCATTGTTTGAGTCTGACTTAGCTCTGGCAAGAATCTCCTCTAGCCTAGGGTCCTTCCGACGACCATCATCATAAATACGGTCTATCAACCAATGGACTAAACATGAAAAACCTTCATCATCATAACATCTGCACTGGCTAAGTCTATCTATCTAGATGCAAGGGCAAGGGACCAGACACGCTGAAGAATGTGTCGTCCTCTTACTCAAAGCATCAGTCACCTCGTAGCTTCACTCTGGGTAAAGACCTCTACAATACCCTTAGCAACACCAATCAATCACAACTGGATCAATCTCATCTAGGCTCTAACGAAACAACAAGAAGGATTCTTACCACCTGTAAGGACCCGACCCTAAATGGTCTCAATGATCCTTACAACATGTCTTAACTCATGTATTTAAAACAAAACATATAATTAAAAGATTGAAGAAACATGCACTTATAAATTTATTCAGTGTTCTCAGAAAACAACAGTTAAAACATAATTCTTAAAAACATCATTTAGCCTTTGGCCAGAGTTTACAAAAGCATAAAAAAAACCAATGTAATTAAATAATTCATTAAACAAGTGCAATGCTAGACAAAAGATGCAACGGACTCGTCCCCATGATCAACTAGCTCCTCATTTAGCCACCTCGATGCTGTGCCAAGTTACCTGGTGGAAGGAAACCACAGAAAGGGTGAGAACAATTGCACTCAGTAAGAATTCCCCAACCGGGGTACATTACTCAAGATAAATCATTTAGCATCCTAGCATACAAGCACACCACAATAAAACTCACTGGCAGTCTCAACAACAAGTGTCAACAAGTGACGAGCAGGGTCAGCACACTACTGAGTTGACTAAACATGAGGGCAATCTAAGTGTCCTCGGTTTCTGAATGTCTATCTCTAAGACAACTAGGTTAGCACTCAACTGGGCTAACTAGGGACAACACCCCACTAGGCTTGTCCTACTACACTAGGCAGCTCACAACTAGGCTTAACCCTATCACTAGCCAAGCCAGCACGCCACTCGACTGTCACTCGGGGCACAACAAGCCAGCTCGCAACTCGACTGTCACTCCTGGGTCATCCAAGCCAGCACGCAACTCGACTTTCACCTGGAAACGAGCCAGCACACAACTCGACTGTCACTCGTGGGTCATTCAAGCCAGCACGCAACTCGACTATCACTTGGGACATCCAAGCCAACACACAACTCGACTGTCACTCGTGAGTATAACCGAGAAAGCATGCAACTTGACTGTCACTCGAGCTCCCTATCAAGCACTTACTAAAATAAATACTTAGGCTAATAGTGTCTGACAAACAACAAGGCTAAAGACAATAGAGCATGAGCAGACAAGCGAGTCTCTTATTAAACAAAGGTGTACTACAGCCAATCTCAGGTTCTACATGCCAAGCCCTAGTAACAAAATGTAACGGCCCAGTTTTCTATTCCAGTTTCCCAGGTGCTTTCGGTTCAATATTCGGTTGTTCGGTTGGGCCGTTAAAGCTATTTTAACCCTTAGGGGTATTTTTGTCTTTTTGCTCCCCGGTCAGGGTTTGTGGATTTTCAGGATTCCAGGGTCATTCCTGCCCTTTTATCGATGCTTGACTATTGTTGGTTGCAAGACCCAAGATGTTTGTGCTAGTTGTTCGGAAGTTTGGAGGTGGTTTGGTTATTAGCAAAATTAATGTTAATTAAAGTGCTTCCATTGGGATTTGAACCCTTGACCTAATGGTGATTTGGAAGCTTGGTTTAAATGAGTTTTAATAAAGAGAAAAGATTGATTCAGCTAGGACTCGTAGGATGAAAGCCCTGGGAAGGGGCTTTAGGTCGTCAAAGCCTAATTAAATTAGGAAAGGGAAAAAGAAATCAAGGAAACCCTATTTTTCCCTTGCTCTTGCCGCACACACTCTCTCCCTCTTTCACCCTTGCCGAATTCTTGCTCCTCCTTCCCTATATCCTTGCCGTTTCATCAAGATCAAGAAGCAAGATCAAGAATCATGTAAGTTCCTCTCTTCTCTTTCTATTCTCCATAGCCGAGATTGTTTCCCTTCGGTGTTTGGCCAACCCTAAACGAGGAGTTGATGTTTCCTTTTAGCCGAGACCCTCTTGGATGTTTCTTGGAGTTGTCGAGCCTTGAGTTCCCTTTCTTGGAGAGTGCCGAATTGCCTTCTTGATTCCTCTCTTGGTGTAGCCGCAAACCAATTCAAGAACCAAGGCCGAGAGGTGTGTTTTCCTTGCTTTTTCCTTCTTCTCCTTGCCGAAGTCTTTTCCCTTGTTGATTGCGCAAACCCTAACCAAGCAAGAACTCATTGCCCTAGCTTGTAGCCGAGAGCTAGGAGGAGTTTAGGGCTGCCGAAGTTGATGATTCATCTTGTAAAGAACCGAGCCTTCATCCTTGTTCATCCCCATTGTTGCCGAATCAATTCCCTAGCTTTCCTTGCAACCGAAAAATCTTGTGGTAAGTTGTTCCTTTCCTTGGCCAAGAACCTTTGGTTGCTGGTTGCTGGTTTTCAAAGTGCTTCTCCTTTTTTTTGCAAGCTTCGAACGATGTTGGAAGAGTTCCCGCAACTAACCCTAGAAGCCGTGAGCAATAGCCAAGCAAAATGCAATCCCGAGGTAAAATTCACCATCATAGCTGAGAGCTTGATGGTGTGTTTATGTAACGGCCCAGTTTTCTTTTTCGGTTCTCAAGGTGCTTTCGGTTCAGATTCAGTGGTTCGGTTGGGCCGTTAGAGGTGTTTGGACCCTTTGGGGTATTTTGGTCTTTTTGCTCCCCGGGCAGGATTTGTGGATTTTTAGGGCTTCGAGGCAGCTCCTGCCTTTTTCGAGGTTTGTTTGTTGGTGGCTGCGAGTCCCGAGATGTTTGGGCTATTCGTTTGGAAGTTCGGTTGTGATTTGGGTTTTGGGCAGTGTTATGGTTGTTTGGGTGTTTCCTTTGGGATTCGAGCCCGGGCCCTTAGAGTTGATTTGGGAGGTTGATTTAAGTGAGTTTTGTTTATTGGAAAAGGTTGCTTCAGTCGGGTCTCGAAAGAGGAAGCCGGGAAATGGGATTTAAGGATTTTAAGGATTTTTAGAGATTGGATAAAATGCATAAGGATGGAAAATAAGGATAAAAAGAAAAAGGAAATTTCTTTTTTTTTAAATCCCATTTTTCCTTTATTTTTCCCCAAAATTCCCATTTTTCCCTTTTCTCTCTCTCTCTCCCCAAGCCCTCACCCCCTTCCAGGCCGAGCCAGCCCCTAGGTCGCCCAACCCCAGCGCCCACCCAAGCCCAAGCCCTACTCGCGTCGCCGCCAACTCCTGTGCCGCCCACCCGAGTCACCCTGCCCGGGGCCGCGCCGCCAGCACGGTCGCCAGTGCCGCGTCGCCACTCGCCAGTCCGTGTCCGGTCGCCCGAGCCCTGGCCTCACAGTGTCGCGTCGCCCGGCCTCGCCCCAGAGCCGTCCCAAAGACGATCGAGCGCCCACAGAGCCCATCCACGTCGCGCACACCAGGCCGCAAGCGTCCTCAGAGCTCGTGTCGCTCCCGCCCGCGCGCCGTCCCTTGTGCCGAGCCGCGCCGCACGCCATCGCCCAGTCGAGCTCGAGCCCGCGCCCTTGCCTCGCCGCCTCCTGCCCAGCGCGCAGCCTCCACGCCCGCTGCGCTGCGCGCTTCACTGTGCCTCACCGCCTGCTTGTGTCTTTGGTTGGCCCGATCCTTGTGGCTTCTCAGATGGTATTTCCCGAGTCTTTTCTTCGTTGGGCCCTGATTTGTTGGCTGCTGGTTATTGATTTAATTGGGGTGTTTTATTGAATGTTTAGGCTGTTCGGGTTCGATTAGAGGCTCGTGGGTTTTTGGTTGATTTGTAATTATTTGCTGCTTGTTCCAGGTAAGGATTTCTTACCGTGGTTGTGTGGACCCTGCGATATTATCACGATGTGCCTTGTATGCTTGTTGATTGTTATGAGCATGATAGTGATAGGCAGCTTTGATTGATTTCTTGCTAGCATGTTTGCCTGATTTTACATGTTAGTGCCATGCTAGGATTATTCTTCCAGCATGCTTATGATTCCTGCTTAAGTTCGTAGTATCATGCTAGGTAAATGTGATTGATGTCGGTCATTGCTTGCTAGCCAAGAATCATTTTACTCTGTACTCTTAGATAGAGTTGTAGGGTTTGTCATCATCCAGAGGTTGAGAGCGGACATAACGTACTTTGTCCCCACCGGTCGGGAGTAAAGCGAAGCATTGCTTCAAGGGTTGAGAGCAGACATAAGGTACTTTGTCCCCACTAGTCGGAAATAGAGCAAAGCATAACATACATTGATCAGTGACACCGCTTCCGAGTCATAGGCATGCGTACCTGGCCCGCATAGTTTGTCCTTGGGCCCCCACATTTACTCCGGTTGCAGCAGCATGCAGTGTGCGCTCACACGCGTTAGTCGCCGGTTCGGAGAGCTCCCCCGGGCTAATGTTCGTGAGTACACCATTCCTTCTAGTTTAGAGCCAGACTTCGGGTACTCTCCCGTAAGTTCAGATTAGCAAGGGCAAAGAGGCCCTTGAGGACATCCTTGGGATCAGTTTTTGAGCTGAACAATCCCCCGAGTGAAAGATACCTCGGTGATGTCCCAGGATTGGTCAGGGTAACCAATCATTAGGCCAGAAGTAGGAGACTTCCGATGATTCCAGATCTTGTGTTATGAGCTCGTTGAGCTATGATATGTGTTGATAGCTGTTTGCTTGCATGTTGAGGTGCTAGATGACTGATGTATCGTATTGTACCCCGGTTGGGGATTCTTACTGAGTATGTTTATACTCACCCTTATTTATCTTTCAAGTAACTTGGGACAACACCAGGAGGGCTAGCGGAGGGAGCTGATTGATCATGGGAGCTGCCGACACTCTGTCATTTATTATTGCATTGTTTATTCAGCATGTAGATGGACAGGAGTCCTAGGGGAACATTGTTTAAAACGTTGTTTAATTTGTATTGTATATTTTTATAAATACTGGCCAGGTTGTTTTACTTCGTTGGATTGTTTAAATGAAAACTGTTGGTTATGTTTTAAGGGTTCCCCCTTCTCACATGTTTTGAAAGGTTTTTAAATATGAGCACTAAACCGCTTGATATCATATTTAACTTGCATGTTGAGTGAGAACCCCGGTTTAGGACCTGTGATTTGGGTCGGGTTCGTCACAGTTGGTATCAGAGCACAGAGTCATAGATTCTGTAGACTAACCTGCTTTGTAGGTTGTTGTTCCCATGATCATCAGCTATCCACTGCCGCCAGGTTTTTCTGAGTTCATTAAGCTAAGGGTTAAGAATTTACAATACTTTTCATCTAGCTTTTATGCCTTGTGTAGAGTTGTGGAGCGGAGACGAGCAGGTTCTGACTCGTTGTTGGTTTGGGCTTAGAGCGCCATCATGCCAACTTTCCGTAGTGCGAGCAGTTTGATGAGCAGTGAGAGCCCCAGTGTGGGCCAGCTTTTATGCTTTGTGCAGATCGCCAGTATGTTGATTGCACTCAGAGGGAGGCAGAGTTTAGACTCCCGTAGGCCATTTGTGGCCCAATTGTTGGTTTTCCCCTAGTGAGAGGGTGGAGGTGCTTTGTGCAGATCGCCAGTATGTTGATCGCACTCAGAGGAGTTGGCCAGCGTAGTTGAGATGCTGGAGAGGGTTGTGCCCGTGTAGCTGGTTGTCTGTTAGATCGTTTGACAACCGTGTGTGTCGGAGGGTGATCGGAGGATCCCTAGGTTGTGGAGAGCCTTTCCAGAGCTCAGTCAGACCCAGGCAGTGTTCCTTGGGTCAGTTGCTTGTAGACTTGGTAGTCTAGCAAGCTAGTGCTTGTTTGGAGTAGAGTCCGGATTGGTTTCGGTGAGGTGGCTAGTTGGTTCTTGGTGTTGACCAAGATTCGGTTCTCTTGTTGTTTCAAGAGCTTGCTCGATTCGAGCAAGATGGCGTTGCCCTGAGGACTTGTTCCTAGTCAGGAGGTTTTGGGAGTTGACCCCTCCCTCGGTGGTTGAGTAAGTTTTGCTAGTTCTGGGTTGGTGGCCCAATCAGTTGTGTTTTCTCTTGGGTGTTGCTTCCAAGAAAGTTGGTTGTTGTTGCCCTTGGGTTTGAGCTAGTCAGCGAGCTTGTGTGATGTTCGCTGCCCTTCAGGGTTTGCTTGCTGGGGAAATCGGTTCCCTTTGAGAAGGAGTCAGCGTAGCTCCTGAGTTGTGTAGTGGATCAGAGTAGAGCAGTGGTTAGCCCAGCGAGAGGGTCCCTGCATGGTGTTGTTAGCAAGCAAAAGTTGTTTGTCCCCGCAAGAGCGGAGGCCAACCAGTTTAAGAGTTGAGCTTTTGCTGGAAAGTTGTTGGTTCTTTGGGGTTTGAGGAACCCCTAGTTTCTATGGTGGTTCAGTTTCACCATGGATGCCAGCCTCAAGTTCTATCTTTGGAGATAGCCTCGTCAGTCCGTTTTCCTTGCGATGTTCCGAGTGTGGAGTTTCTAGTCGCAAGATGAGTTAGGCCTAAGCTAAAAGGAGGAAGTCCTTTGAGTAGCCAGTTGGACTTAAGAGTTGAGTGGTAGCTTGGAGGCGAGCTTTGCTCGTTATAAGCTTGGGTTGAGTTTCTGTTGAGCAAGCCTTTCTCGGGCTTTGTAGTTGTGCATTCGCAGTTGGCATTTTAGCTGAGCCACAGTTGAGTGAGTTGGCACAGAGGTGCCGTGGCATTGGTTGGTTAAACCCTTGAGTTGCTATCCTCAAGGTGTTGTGTTGCTAGTGGCTGTGTGATGGCTTGGTCCTTGCTACCCGAGATTTTCAATGAGAGGAACGTTGGTTGTTTCCTTGCCTGGCAATGTTCTCTTTGGCCAGTTGCTAGTAGGTTTGCATGGAAAGTTTGCGTTCGGCTGTTCAGAGGCTCCAGTTTGTTGGTTTGGCCAGGTGGAGCCTGTGTCTGGATTTTGCCTTTTGGATCAATCGCCAGTTGGTGGGTTGATTGTATTTCGTTAAGGCTTTAGGCAAGCCTTGTGGTTCGCTGGTCTCTTGTGAAGTAAGAGTAGGCTGTTTAGTTTTTGGAACCTGAGAGGTTAAGTTGTTTGGCCAACTTGGTGTAGTGTTGAGGCTGTTGGTTAACAGCGGTGAGCATTCAGAGAAGTTACGCCAGTGCGTGGCGTTGAGATTTGGAGCTTGTGCCCAGTCTGCGAGTTTGCTGAGAGTAACACCGTAGAGAGGTGTTCAATGTTGGATTAGCAGAGTTTAGATTGAGCCCCTGGTTTGTAGGGCCTTTTGAGATCCTTGAGCGGATCGGAGCAGTGGACTTTCGGTTAGCTTTGCCCAGTCTTTGTTGAGATAGTCTGTGGCAGACTGGATAGCATTGTGGCTTTGAGCCTTTGAGAACCCAAGAGGGTTTGGTTCTCAAAGAAGGGCTAGTGTGTCTTAGCCGAGAAATTCAGTTGGCTAGGAATCAGTGGAGTATTCCTAGAGCCGTTTCGTCTTAGGACTTTCGAGGACGAAAGTCTTGAAAGGAGGGAGTATTGTAACGGCCCAGTTTTCTTTTCTGGTTTTCGAGGTGCTTCCGGTTCAGATTCAGTTGTTCGGTTGGGCCGTTAGAGCTGTTTGGACCCTTAGGGGTATTTTGGTCTTTTTGCTCCCCGGGCAGAATTTGTGGATTTTCAGGACTTCGAGGCAGCTCCTGCCTTTGTCGAGGTTTGTTTGTTAGTGGCTGCGAGTCCCGAGATGTTTGGGCTATTCGTTTGGAAGTTCGATTGTGATTTGGGTTTTGGGCAAAGTTATGGTTGTTTGGGTGTTTCCTTTGGGATTCGAGCCCGGGCCCTTAGAGTTGATTTGGGAGGTTGATTTAAGTGAGTTTTGTTTATTGGAAAAGGTTGCTTCAGTCGGGTCTCGAAGGAGGAAGCCCGGAAATGAGATTTAAGGATTTTAAGGATTTGTAGAGATTGGATAAAATAAATAAGGATGGAAAATAAGGATAAAAAGAAAAAGGAAATTTCTTTTTTTTTTAAATCCCATTTTTCCTTTATTTTTCCCCAAAATTCCCATTTTTCCCTTTTCTCTCTCTCTCTCTCTCTCTCTCCGAGCCCTCACCCCCTTTCAGCCTGAGCCAACCCCTTGGTCGTCTAACCCCAGCGCCCAGCTCGCCCAAGCTCGAGCCAGCCCGAGCCCCACCACTCGCGTCGCCACACCCCGAAGCCGCCCGGCCAGTCGCCCCTCGCCCGGCCGTGGCCGCAGTGTCGCCCGAACGCGTCGCCCCTACTCACCCAGGTCCGTGTCGCGTCACCCGAGCTCTGGCCGCACAGTGTCGCGTCGCCCAGACCTCGCCCAGGCCGTCCCCGCACCAGATCGAGCGCCCCTGTAGCCTGTCTCGTCGCGTCACCCTCGCGCGTCTTGTAGCTCGTGTCGCTCGCACCCGCGCGCCGTCCTCTTTGCCCAGCCGCGCCACATGCCTTTGCCCAACTGAGCTCGAGCCCGCGCCCGCGCGCCCTTGCCTCGCCCCAGCTCGCCCGGGCGCAGCCTCCGCGCCCTTGCGCCTGCGCCCCAGCTGCGCCCAGCCTGCCCTGTTGTGTGCTGGTTGGCCCGAGCCTTGTGGCTTCTCGGAAGGTATTTCCCGAGTCTTTTCTTCGTTGGGCCCTGATTTGTTGCCTGCTGGTTATTGATTTAACTGGGGTGTTTTATTGAATGTTAAGGCTGTTGGGGTTCGATTAGAGGCTCGTGGGTCGTTGGTTGATTTGTAATTATTTGCTGCTTGTTCCAGGTAAGGATTTCTTACCGTGGTTGTGTTGACCCTGCGATATTATCACGATGTGCCTTGTATGCTTGCTGATTGTTATGAGCATGATAGTGATAGGCAGCTTTGATTGATTTCTTGCTAGCATGTTTGCCTGATTTTACATGTTAGTGCCATTCTAGGATTGTTCTTCCAGCATGCTTATGATTCCTGCTTAAGTTCGTAGTATCATGCTAGGTAAATGTGATTGATGTCGATCATTGCTTGCTAGCCAGGAATCATTTTACTCTGTACTCTTAGATAGAGTTGTAGGGTTTGTCATCATCCAGAGGTTGAGAGCGGACATAACGTACTTTGTCCCCACCGGTCGGGAGTAAAGCGAAGCATTGCTTCAGGGGTTGAGAGCGGACATAAGGTACTTTGTCCCCACTAGTCGGAAATAGAGCAAAGCATAACATACATTGCTTATTCTCCCCCCTCCCGGCAGCCAATGAGAATTAGCTACCTCATTGGCGTATGCCTAGTTTGTAGCTTGCTATAGCGAAACCCTGCCAACGGTGTAAGCCTACCTTGGCTGGTTCTTAGCTTCAGGTCGGTGGTTCAGGCTGCACAGGTGAGCGCCGAGGGCCTCGTGCTACTGTGATCAGTGACACCGCTTCCGAGTCATAGGCATGCGTACCTGGCCCGCGTAGTTTGTCCTTGGGCCCCCACATTTACTCCGGTTGCAGCAGCATGCGGTGTGCGCGCACACGCGTTAGTCGCCGATTCGGAGAGCTCCCCCGGGCTAATGTTCGTGACTACACCATTCCTTCCAGTTTAGAGCCAGACTTCGGGTACTCTCCCGTAAGTCCAGATTAGCAAGGGCAAAGAGGCCCTTGAGGACATCCTTGGAATCAGTTTTTGAGCTGAACAATCCCCCGAGTGAAAGATACCTCGGTGATGTCCCATGATTGGTCAGGGTAACCAATCATTAGGCCGGAAGTAGGAGACTTCCGATGATTCCAGATCTTGTGTTATGAGCTCGTTGAGCTTTGATCCGTGTTGATAGCTGTTTGCTTGCATGTTGAGGTGCTAGATGACTGATGTATCGTATTGTACCCCGGTTTGGGATTCTTACTGAGTATGTTTATACTCACCCTTATTTATCTTTCAGGTAACTTGGGACAACACCAGGAGGGCTAGCAGAGGGAGCTGATTGATCATGGGAGCTGCCGGCACTCTGTCATTTATTATTGCATTGTTTATTTAGCATGTAGATGGACAGGAGTCCTAGAGGAACATTGTTTAAAACGTTGTTTAAATTGTATTGTATATTTTTATAAATACTGGCCAGGTTGTTTTACTTCGTTGGATTGTTTAAATGAAAACTGTTGGTTATGTTTTAAGGGTTCCCCCTTCTCACAAGTTTTGAAAGGTTTTTAAATATGAGCACTAAACCGCTTGATATCATATTTAACTTGCATGCTGAGTGAGAACCCCGGTTTAGGACCTGTGATTTGGGTCGGGTTCGTCACAGTTTAGGAGTGTGAGGTTTGCTTCCCCAGTTAGCTAACTTGTGTTCTTTCTTGTTGAGGTGAAGCCGAGCAAGTTCTGGGAAGTTGTTGTTTGTGAAGGCAAAAGCCAAGCTTGGCCGATAGCTTGTGAGACTAGCTAGGCAGTTTCCCGGCTCTTGTTTCTCTTGGTTTGGAGATAGGGTTATCTAGTTTAGATGTTAATGTATTTTGGTTGTTTTTCTAGGTTGTGTATTTCTGTAGCTCAAGGAGCATTATAGTTATTTTCTGCTTGTTTCCAGGTAAGGATTCCTTACCGGGGTTGTGTGGACCCTACGATGTTTTCTTGATTGTGCCTTGTATGCCTGTTTACTTTTATGAGCATGTTAGTGGATAGGACAGCTTGTGTTTGATTTCTTGCCAGCATGTTTGCCTTTTGTACATGTTAGTGCCATGCTAAGTTTGTTCTTCCAGCATGCTTATGGTTCCTGCTTTAAGTTCGTAGTATCATGCTAGGTTATGTGTGATTGATGCTGTATATGTATGTTTAGCCAGGAATCAATTATTCTGTACTCGTAGTTAGAACAGTAGGGTTTGTCATCATCTAGAGGCTGAGAGTGGACATAACGTACGTTGTCCCCACGGGTTGAGAGTTAGAGCGAAGCATAACGTACATTGCTTCCCCTCGGCAGCCGATGTGGATTTAGCTACCACATCGGCATAAGCCTAGTTTGTAGCCTGCTAGAGCAGAACCCTGCCAACGGTGCAAGCCTACCTTGGCCGGTTCTTAGCTTCGGGTCGGTGGTACAGGCTGTTACAGTATGAGTGCCGAGGGCCTCGCACTAGTGTGTTCAGTGACACCGCTTCTGAGTTTTTAGGCATGCATACCTGGCCCGCGTAGTTTGTACCTAGGCCCCCACATTTACGCCGGTTGCAGTAGCATGCAGTGTGCGCGCACACGTCTTAGTCGCCGATACGGAGAGCTCCCCCTGGCTAATGTTCGTGAGTACACCAGTTTCCTTCCAGTTTAGAGCCAGACTTCGGGTACTCTCCCATTAGTCCAGATTCGTTAGCGAGGGTAAGAGGCCCTTGAGGACACCCATTGGGATTGGCTTTTGAGCTGATTATTTGGTCGAGGGAGAAAGACACGCGAGGGTGTCAGACATCTTTTGGGATCGATTTTTGAGCTGATGAATTGGCCGAGGGAGAAAGACCCTCGGAGATGTCCCGGGATTGGTTATTAGAACCAATCATTAGGCCGGAAGTAGGAGACTTCCGAGGACTCCGGATTTTGCCTTGTTAGCTCGTTGTGCTAAGATCTATGTTGATATCTGTATGCATGTGTACTAGGTTGCTAGATGATTGATTGCATCGTATCATACCCCGGTCGGGGATTCTTACTGAGTATGTTTATACTCACCCTTACTATGGTTTTCCACCAGGTAACTGGGGGCAGCATCGGGGCGGCTAGCGGAGGGAGCTGGGAGATCATGGATGCTGCTGACACTTTGTCGTGTCTTTATTTACGTTATTTGAATTCAGCATGTAGTTGGACATGAGTCCGTAGGGAAAACTTATTTACTGTTGCCTCGAACTATCTTTTATGTTTTAAGGAAAAAGTACTGATCAGTCACTATTTTAAATTGGATGGTTTTGCTTAATGATTATCTGACCTTGTTTTAAATGTTTTTCATTCTTTATGTTTGAAAAGTTTTAAATTCAACCTCTAGTTTGTGTCATTTATGCTTTTCACTTGCATGCTGAGTAAAGACCTAGGTTTAGAACCGTTTTTCAGGTCGGGTCTTTACACAGAACATGCAAAGGAACAGTAACCAGGAAATAGGGCAAGTAAATGGGCATACCAAGCATACAATTCAGACATACAGAATAGATCAGCATACACACAACCTGCATAACCTAATCCACTACAATTTTATAATAGCATGCAGAACACATAGCTAGGAGTCTATTAAACCATGCGTAGGGTCCACACAACCCTGGCAAGGAACCCTTACCTGGACAGTGGATAAAGTCAGCAAACGAGGAGTGATCCCAGGCTACAAGAACGCACGAATTCTCCTAACATTAGCATGGCGCAACATAAAATTAATCCTAAGCAAACAATCCAACAAATGACAACAAATAGCCTCGGGAAGAGTGCCTTACCCAAAACCGAAGACACAAGCTCGGCAGTAGGCTCGATGGTCAAGGCAACTTGTGGCGCCAGGTGTGGGCGGCGAAACTCGGCAGGCGTGCAGCAGGCCTCAGTTAGGACACGGGCGAGGGGTTGCGGTAGGGACGACAGCACGGCGACAAGGGCATGTGCTAGGGCTGCGTCGCTACGGCTGTGCGGGCAAGGCGAGCAGTGCGTGCAGCAGCACTCGGTAGGGCAGTGAGCTTCGCTAGGGCGAAGATGATCGGTCATGCAGACGCGTGGGCAAGGGCATGCGCAAAGGTGGCTAGGCGAACGACAGGCTTCGCTGTGGCGAAACGTCGCGGCGATGGGCGAACGGCTCGCGTGTGCTACAGCGAGCGAGGGCAGATCGATAGCAATGGTGATGGTGCGAGCAGCGCAAGCGGGGACGTGGCATGGCTGAATGATGATCGCGCGCAAGGGGCTACTAGCTGGTGGCGTTGCGGCTGTCTACATGCAGCTGGTTAGCTCGGCGACGTAGGCTGTGCGTGTAAAGACCCGACCCGAATGGGGTCCTAAACTAGGCCTTTACCTTAATGCATGCTTTAAAAACTTAGAAACAATATGCAGGAATGTATTCCAGATTCTGAATGAAAACAAAAACATATAAACATCCATTTTATAAGTCAAACATTTAATTCTTGAAACCTGTCCTTATTTCCAAGTACCTGTTCCAAGCCAAATACATTTCCAAAACATGGTCTGATCAGAGACTTATTCAAATCATTCAAAACTTCAAACGGTTTACAGCAGTGTCAGAATCCAGAAAACAATCCTAAAACACCCTAAGGGCTCTGTGCCCAACTACATGCATTCAGAGGATACTACAAACATAAGAAAACATAAACATAAGACTCAGAGTAAAACAGCTGGTTTCCATGATCAGCAAGTCCTCCTTCAGCCATCTTGTCTCCAACCATGGTTACCTGTGGAAAACCACATAATAAGGGTGAGTAACGAATTACTCAGTAAGAATCCCCAACCGGGGTACAATACGATATAACTGGTCATCTAGCAAAAATGTATGCAAGCTATGAATAAAAACACAGAAGAGAGCACTACTTTAATCCACATATAAACCTCGGATGCCATCTCAAGGTCTTACTCCAGAAAACTACCACGCGATACGATACTATCCGAGAAACTAGTCTCGGCCTCAGCCTTCCTACTGTCGATACGAAAGGTGCACTAAACTCAAGATCCCGAGGAGCTCTCCAGTTGGCATTGTAATGAGTGTGAGCGTGCACCGCATGCTGCTGCAAACCAGGGGGTGCTGGGTTTAGAGCAAGCTGCCCTGGTCCAGTACTCATGCCTAACAAATCTCTGGATCGGTGTCACTGAACATAGGGGTGTGAAACCAGGACACGTAAACTATGTCTGCCTGTACCACCGCACCTGAGGCTAAGGAATCGGTCCTGGTAGGCTTACACCAGGAAACGGTCCTTGCCCTATCAGGTGGCAATCAAGGGCTACTCGCGACACGCTGAGGACGTGTCGACTGCCGGGGACAAGGCAATGCCTGATCTTTCCCTCGACCGTTGGGGCATTTAACAGTCTGCCACCCTCACCAAAGATTGCACTGGGCTGTCGTTAGGGTTAGCTAAACCCTAACGACGAATCACGGACGGAGTACTGCCTCGTACGTTCCTGCCACGAATGCAAGTTACGTTATGCATCCTCGCACGGATGATGCTACCTATCATAATTCTAACCATAAACAGATACAGCAAATAATCCAATACGTGCTCAGCAGAGACAACGAACCTAGCATGATACTACGAAGTAAGAACAAATAACGAGCATGCTAGAACAGAACAACCTAGCATGGGACTAACATGAGAAACAACACGAGAATCATGCCAGTTGGAATTCAGAACAGAGCACCTGTCCACTAAACATGCTGATAAACATAAACAAACACACAAACAGCAATCACATAATATATCAGAGGGCCCACACAACTCCGATAAGAAATCCTTACCTTGGTCGGAAGGCAATAACACACTAAGGCCCTATACTGCAAACAAACCCCGAGCTAGCTATCGGGTACATAACAAACAACAACACATATTACAACCAATAGGCCTAAAATAATAAAACAAACAGGGCTCAACTCGGGAGCAACTCACACTGCACAGCTGACGCGTGGACGGACAAGCTGCACAGGCGCTGGGTGCTGCAGGGCGCGCTGGTGAGGCATGGCTGCGAGCGCGGACACGAGCACTGAGCTACGCGCAGACGGGCGCTGGGGCACGGGCGTGCAGAGGCGGACGAGCGATGCGGCGAGCTCACGCTGAGACGGCGCGTGGGCGAAGCTGTTGGGCTGCTGGCGATGTCGCGATGCAGGGGCTGAGGGTGGGATCTGGGAGCGATGCAGGCGACGCGATGCAGGGGTTGAGTAGTGGCGTCTGGACTGCTCGGCTGCTGGTGCGACGGGCAGGGGTTGCTGTTGGTCCTCACGGCTAGCTGCAACAAAACATCAAAACTCACCTCTTCTTCTCCCGGCCAGCAAGAATGCACCAAACGAAAGAGAAGAAAGGATCGAGAACTCTTACCCGGGACGACGATCGATGGAGCTTGGCAAGGGGATGCACGACAAGGAGCTAGGGAGGATGGGTTAGGCGGCTAGTGAGTTTGAAGGAACAAAAGAACAACAAACCTATTTTCCTTTCCTTTTAATCAAACACACCAAAATCCCAAAAACTCATAGCTAACCAAGACATACCACGGAATGAGCATCAATAACATCTTGTGGCACAACCGGCAAGACCACTCATCTGACCACCCAGGCAACCCGAGTTCGAAACCCAACAACAGCACCTTTAATTCTCTAATTTACTTTTGCATCTCACCATGCCCAAACACATTCCACAAAGCATCAAAACCCTACATAAGACCATCCATTAATTTTAACAACTGAAAAAGATAGAAATGACCCTGACGGCCCGACCAAAATTACGAAAATACCCCTAGGGCATACCTGGAAGACCGGGATGAAAACCTGGGCCGTTACAATATTCCCTCCTTTTTATGACTTTCATCCCCGAAAGTCCTTAAGATTGAAACAGCTCAGGATAATGAAATCTCATCTCGTCCTTCCGCTCCCAAGAGGCTCCCTCTGAACTCTGACTCCTCCATTGAACCTTTACCAAACGGGTCTCACGATTACGCAAGGTCTTCGTCTCAAAGGCAAGAATCCTCACTGGCTTCTTCTCGAATCTCAAATCCTCATTCAGCTACAAAGGCTCAAAGCCGACAATGTGCGACGGGTCCGGCACATACTGCCTCAACATCGATACATGAAAAACACTGTGCACTGCTGACAACGATGGAGGTAAGGCTAACCGATATGCAACTCTGCCAATCCTCTCAAGAATCCCAAACGGACCAACAAAACGGGGACTCAACTTCCCTCGCTTACCAAACCTCAACACACCTCTCAACGGTGCAACTTTAAAAAACACGTGCTGTCCAACCTCAAACTCTAAATCCCGACACCGTACATCGGCGTAACTCTTCTGCCTGCTCTGGGCTACCAACATACGAGCTCTAATATTTTGCACTGCACCGTTGGTCAACTGTAGCAACTCAGGACCCATAGACTAACGGCCACCAACCTTTTCCCAGAACACCGGAAACCTGCAACAATTACCATACCACGCCTCAACGAAACCACATGAACTGACAGTTGGGAACTGCTACCCAAGGAAACCTCATAAAATCCAACACTGGTCCTCCGCTGCCTAACCACGGAAACACCAACTCGCCACAAATTCTAAAGGATCTGGTTCACCCCTCCCAAAAGACCATCTGTCAGAGGGTGAAAACACTACAGGAACTACACTCGGCTGACAAGCCTCTTAAGAACGCTATCCAGAACCACGGTTCATCAACGCATTGACTAGAATAAACCTTTGTTGCCACACCCTGGTGCCAAAAACTCTAGCCCGGAACTGCCATGCCACTACTCCATAGTAATGACATCTCCACCCGGGGCGAGGTGCGAGCTCTAGCTACTGAAACCAATCTGCCAAAAATCCGAACTCACACAAAAACCCCAACCAACAGCCGGCTCCCACACAGGAACCTACGAACCAACAACTTGAGTGCTACTAGCTCGGAAGACTAACCAACCGCAAGCTGCATAGCTACGCCAATCTGCTCAACTCTAGCTCGACCTAGATCACTGATTGGAGAAGCCAATCCGCTAGCAACAGGGCCCTAGAAGGCTCCCTCTACTAAACTTACCTCCATGCAAGCAACGGAACGAAGCTCGCCTCAAAAGTGAAACACAACTCACAAGTCCAAACGGTAGAACAAACAGGCTTTTATCCTCTAGCTTAGGCTTATTGCACCTTCCCTCCGGAACTTCATATACGGAACGCCACTACCCGGTTAACACCAGCTACCAAGAACAAGAACACCAACTATGGCTGGCAGAGCACAAGCTACACTAATCAGCAAGGATCCCTCTAAGGTCAAGACCCTAGACCAGCCGCAATGGTGCAACCTCATCCCACACTGAAACAAAGGGTTTCTCAACTACAAAGGTGCAACAGCTCTCAGGCCAACCACACAAGGTACCTTAACTGACTAGACCAAACACACAAGGGTATCTTAACTGACTAGGACACCACTCACAGGAGGCAGAACAACCCTTACAGCAACTTCCAGAACACCACTCAAGAGTCCGCTTAACTGGACAAACCACTTCTTTCAGGTGGCCAACAGATTTTCCGTCTTGCTAGCACCACTACCACCAACTCCAAGACTGAGGGAGTAATGTAACGGCCCAGGTTTTCGTCCCGGTCTTCCAGGTAAGCCCTAGGGGTATTTTGGTAAATTGGTCCTGCCGTAAGGGCCGTTTTTGTCCTTTTTCAGTTGCTAAAATTATTGGATGGTCTTAAGTAGGATTTTGATGCTTTGTGGATGTATTTGGGCATGGAGAGATGCAAAAGTAAAATAGGGATTTAAAAGTGTGAGTGTGGGATTTCGAACCCGAGGTGTTAAGAAGTCAGGTGGGTGGAGTGGCCAGTTGAGCCATAGGAGGCTCTTGTTACTCTTTCCGAGACATGTCTTGGTTAGCCTTGGATCCTTGGATTTTTGGTGCATTTGATTAAAAGAAAAGAAATAGGGTTTTTGGTGTATCTTCTCCAAATAACCTTGGCCGACTAAGCTATTCTCTCCCAAGCCCCAAGTCACCTTGGCAGCCCCGTGGTACGATCGTCATTCTGGGTAAGTTTATCGTTCTCTTCTTCTTCTCCGATTTGGGTTCTTGCTGGCCGAGAGAGAAAAAGAGGTTAGTGTGTGCAGTGTTTGCAGCTGGCCGAGAGGAGAGCCCCAGCAGAGCAAGCCAGTGCCGTCAGTGCGTAGCAGCGAAGACTTTCAGCGCCGTCGCAGCCTCGCCAGAAGAAATTTCGCCGCGTGGGTCGCAAAAGCACCAGATCGCCCAGCCGAGCTTGTGCCTACGCGCCCGCTTCTCGTCGCTTGCCCGTGCGCCCGCTTCGCATCGCTAGCCCGCGTGCCCAGTCCGTTTCGCGTTGCTCGCCTGAGCGACAAGTCCACCCGTCGCTCCTCGCGCCCGGCCAAGCCCGATCTACCTCGTCGCCAGTCAGGTGCGGCCTCGCGCCCCAGGCCGCGCCAACCAAGATGCCCCAAACCGCCAGACCGCGCCAGCGGCGCAAAGGTGCCAATGTCGTGCGGCATATGTACGCCCGCGCGTCACCGTCTTTGTGTGAGTTGCTCTCGAGCTGAGCCCTGTTTATTTTATTATATTTAGGCCTATGGATTGTAATAAATATTGTGCTTGTTAGGTTTTCATTAGCTAGCTCGGGATCGATCGCAGCTTAGGATTCTTGTGTGTAGTTGCCTTCCGACCAGGTAAGGATTTCTTACCGAAGTTGTGTGGGCCCTGCGATATTATATGTGATTGCTTTTGTATGCTTGTTGTGTTTATCAGCATGTTTAGTGATAGGTGCTCTGCTCTGAATTCCCAACTGCCATGATTTCTTATGTTGTTTCTCATGTTAGTCCATGCTAGGTTGTTCCGTTCTGGCATGCTCGTTATCTGTTCTTGCTTCGTAGTATCATGCTAGGTTCGTTGTATCTGTTGAGCACGTATTGGATGGTTTGCTGTATCTTTTTATAGGTTTGAGATATGGTAGGTAGCATCATCTGGGCCAGGATGCATAACGTAACTTGCATCCACGGCAGGAACGTTTGAGGCGGTACTCCGTCCCTGATCCCCCGTTAGGGTTTAGCTAACCCTAACGGCAGGCCCTGCAATCCTAGGTGAGGGTGGCAGACTGTTAAATGCCCCAACGGTCGGGATGATGACATGCATTGCCTTGTCCCCGACAGTAGGCACGTCCTCAGCGTGTTCGACCGTAGCCCTTGATTGCCACCTGTTAGGGCAAGGACGACTTCCTGGTGTAAGCCTACCACGACCGGTTCCTTAGCCTCAGGTGCGGTGGTTCAAGCTGACATAGTTCACGTGTCCAGGTCTCACACCCCTATGTCAGTGACACCGATCCAGAGATTTAGTTAGGCATGGTGACTAGACCTGGGCAGCTTGCCACTAGACCCGGCACCCCCACGGTTTGCAGTAGCATGTGGTGCGCGCATACGCTCATACAGCGCCGACTGGAGAGCTCCTCGGGATTGTGAGCCAGTGCACCTTTCGTATCGATAGTAGACAGGCCGAGGCCGAGACTTGTTTCTCGTATAGGATCGTTTCATGAGCTGGATTATTCTAGAGTAAGACCCTGAGATGGCATCCGAGGTTTATGTGTGGTTGTAAGCTATGTGCTCTTTTCTGTGTTTATATTCATAGCTTGCATACTTTTTCTTCTAGATGACCATGTATATCGTATTGTACCCCAATTGGGGATTCTTACTGAGTAATTCGTTACTCACCCTTATTTTGTGGTTTTCCACAGGTAACCATGGTGCGAGACAGGATGGCTGGAGGAGGAGCTGTGATCATGGAAACTCGTTGTTCGAACTCTGAGTTTATGTCTATGATTCTTTGTGTTTTATTTTCCTCTGAATGCATGTAGTTGGGCATGGAGCCCTAGGTTGTTTTCTGACTGCTTTTCCGGATTCTAGCACTGTTGTAACTGTTGGAAAGTTTTGAATGTTTTAAATAAATCTCTTATCATAGTGAGTTTTGGAAATGTATTCGTCTTGGAACAGGTGCTTGGAAACAGGGACAGGTTTCAGGAATTTTATGTTGAAATTCTAATGGTTGTTTGTATGTTTTTGTAACGGCCCAATTTTCTATTTCGGTTTCCCAGGTGTTTCCGGTTCATTATTCGGATGTTCGGATGGGTCGTCAGTGCTATTTTAACCCTTAGGGGCATTTTGGTCTTTTTGCCCCCGGTCAGGGTTTTGTGGATTTTGAGGACTCCAGGGTCACTCCTGCCTTTGTCGAGGCTTGATTATTGTTGGTTGCAGGACCCAAGAAGTTCGGGCTAGTTGTTTGGAAGTTTGGAGGTGTTTTGGTAATTAGCAAAATTATTGTTAATTAGAGTGCTTCCTTTGGGAATTGAACCCTTGACCTAACGGTTATTAGGAGGCTTGATTTAAATGGGTTTTATTAAATGTAAAAGAATGCGTCAGCTAGGACTCGAAGGAGCAAAGCCTTGGGAAGGGATTTTGGACCACCCAAAGCCTATTTAATTTAGGAAAAAGGAAAAGAAAAGAGAAAAACCCTTATTCTTTCCCTCTCTCTCTCTCTCTCTCTCTCTCTCTCTCTCTCTCTCTCTCTCTCTCTCTCTCTCTCTCCTTACCGACCTCACCAAGAAACCCAACCGAGCCGCACCGAGCCACACCGAGCCACCAAAGACTCAGACCAAGACACTTCGCCATCGTGACACCGGCGAGCACCCCAGACGCCCCAAAGATACCGCCCGCCATCGACACAGCCAAATAAGCAGCCCAAACGCCCAAAGACACCCGTGCATCGCGCTTCCAGACGCCTCGCTACTGCTCGCATCATCGCGCGCGCGCGCCCGATCCGTGTCGTCGCTGCCCGATCGCGCGCGCGCCCTTTCCCTGCCGTGCCAGCTCGCACGTGTCGCCGTGCCAGTGCCCGTCCCCTACCGCTCCAGCGCGCCCAGCAGCACTCGGCAGGGCCTAGTAGCGCCCAGATTGCTCACCTCTGCCGCCCAACGTGCCTGCCCCTTGCTGCCGAGAGCCTGATTTTTGCCAAGAAAGTTGGGCCGAGACCTTGTGCCTTCTCGATTGGTAATTCCCGAGCCTCCACTATTTTGGACCTTAAGATGTTAGTTGTTGGTTGCTTAATTAGGATGATTTTTATTGTTTTGCTTAGGTTGCTCGGGTTCTCTTAGAGGCTCGAGGGTCGCTTGTTGGTTGTGGTCATTATTTTCCGCTTGCCCCCAGGTAAGGATTTCTTACCGTGGTTGTGTGGACCCTGCGATGCTATCATGATTGTGCCTTGTATGCTTGGCTGTTGTTATGAGTATGTTAGCTATTGAACAGCTTGTGTTTGAAATCTTGCTAGCATGTTGCTTGTTGTTCATGTTAGTGCCATGCTAGGTTTGTTCTTCCAAAGATGCCATGTCTTGTGATTGTATGAAATTTCCAGTGGGTAGGTTACATGTTTTCTCTTGCTTCCGGATCGTGTTGCTCTTGTGTCCTCGATATATTCTCGTTAGTTCCATGCAAGGGGTTTAATTATCTTGGCATACCTTGTTCTATTTTATCCTGTTAGTTCCGTGCCAGGCATAGGCGGGTGATGTATAGTGTAGAAGACTGTAGGGGTAACTAGTTTAGGTCCCGCTTGGATAAGACCCCGATGGGCATCACTGAGTTGGAGGTGTAAGACCCTGATGGGCATCCTAGGTGTGTAAGTCCCTGATGGGCATCACTGAGTTGGAGGTGTAAGACCCTGATGGGCATCCTAGGTGTGTAAGTCCCTGATGGGCATCACTGAGTTGGAGGTGTAAGACCCCGATGGGCATCCTAGGTGTGTAAGTCCCCGATGGGGATCACTGAGTTGGAGGTGTAAGACCCTGATGGGCATCCTAGGTGTGTAAGTCCCCGATGGGCATCACTGAGTTGGAGGTGTAAGACCCTGATGGACATCCTAGGTGTGTAAGTCCCCAATGGGCATCACTGAGTTGGAGGTGTAAGACCCTGATGGGCATCCTAGGTGTGTAAGTCCCCAATGGGCATCACTGAGTTGGAGGTGTAAGACCCTGATGGGCATCCTAGGTGTGTAAGTCCCCGATGGGCATCACTGAGTCTGGAGGTGTAAGACCCTGATGGGCATCCTAGGTGTGTAAGGCCCCACTGGGCATCACTGATTCTGGAGGTGTAAGGCCCCGATGGGCATCCTAGGTGTGTAAGGCCCCACTGGGCATCACTGATTCTAGAGGTGTAAGGCCCCGATGGGCATCCTAGGTGTGTAAGGCCCCACTGGGCATCACTGATTCTGGAGGTGTAAGGCCCCGATGGGCATCCTAGGTGTGTAAGGCCCCACTGGGCATCACCGATTCTTGGAGGTGTAAGGCCCCGATGGGCATCCTAGGTGTGTAAGGCCCCACTGGGCATCACTGAGTCCTAGGTGTGTAAGGCCCCACTGGGCATCACTGAGTCCTAGGTTGTGTAAGGCCCGAAGGGCATCCAAGTGTAGAACCTAGGATAGCCTGTAGATGAAAGCCCTTGAATAGGCTCGCTCTAGAAGTAGCTCATAGCCTAATTCAACCGTTTTGCTCTAAGTCATTGTTTTATTTGCATGTATACTAGGGTGCTAGATGACTGATGTATCGTATTGTACCCCGGTTGGGGATTCTTACTGAGTATGTTTATACTCACCCTTATTTCTGTGGTTTTTCCACCAGGTAACTTGGGACAGCACCAGGATGGCTAGCGGAGGGAGCTGTTTGATCATGCGGGGCTGCCGACACTCTGTCGTTTATTGTTTGCATTTATTTATTCAGCATGTAGATGGACATGAGTCCTAGGGGAATGATGTTAAAGTTGTTTAAACTGTTTTGAATGTTCTTTTATAAATACTGGCCAGGCTTATTTAACTTGATTGGATTTGCTTTATGAAAATTGTTGGTTATGTTTTAAGTGTTCCCCGTTTCCAAATGTTTTGAAAAAGTTTTAAATATGAGCACTAAACCGCTTGTTGAAATATTTAACTTGCATGCTGAGTGAGGACCTAGGTTTAGGACCGTATTCCAGGTTGGGTCTTTACAGTTTTAGTTTTCACATAGAATCCGAAAACCATTCCTGCATATTGATTTTAGTTTTGATTGCATGCATTGAGATAAAGGGCCTATTTTACAACCCCATTCGGGTCGGGTCTTTACAAGTAACCTGACAACTCCCAAGAGGAAACAGTTCCCTACAAGTGGACATCATAAGAATAGAGAACTCCACACACACTCGCTGACTTGCTCAGCTAAACCAACAACGTCTAACTCTCACGGAGGCAACAACAGGGGGGGGGGGGTTCCACCACAGACCGAACCACCAACCACGAACTAGCAAAGACTCACCCCCAAACGCCCAAGGAGGGCAACTCCTGAAACTCCGGAAACAGGAAGAACATCTGACAGGGCAAGAACCGCTCACCCCATGAGCAAGGCTAACTTTCAGCAACTCGGAAACCACACCTTGGTCAACGCCAAGCACCAATTGCCACCACACCGGGACCAACTCGAATTTTACTTTAAACAACTCTAGCTTGCTAGCCTACTAAAACTGCCAGCAACTCCCCCTAGGTCTACAACCTACACAACTCCGGCCTAACAACTGAAACTCACTGCCTGAGCTGACTGAGCTCTGGTGAGGCTCTCCACAACTAGGGTTTCGTCGGCAACCCTCGAACACACACTGTCGTCAAACGGTCTAACAGTCAACTACCTGAACAAATAACTCCTTTTCCAGCATTACAACTATGTTGGCCTGCTCCGAACCTCGAAACCAAAAGACCAGAACGCTACAGAATGTGTCATCCTCCTACTCAAAGCGTAAGCCACATCGTAGCTTCCACCCAGGGTAAGGATTCCGAACAACACCCTTAGCAACTAAGGTCAGAGACTACGTGTCTTCGCTACAACCACCATTTGTTCAGTACCACCTAAACTCCAACCATGAACAACAAGAGGTTCCACCAACCAAGTTAGGACCGACATAACAAAACTTGCCTAAGCAACAACCCGACTACGAGCACGGTATCCTTACAACCTCAACTAAGGCCTTTCGACCTCCACCTGGAGTCCAACTTCTCCAAGAACTGAGCACCATTTCTCCAATGCAAACCCTACATGGATTCCAAAACTCTCGACATCGGAACGAACTACACAAAAGTACACTTGTGTGCACAGCTCCCAACCTTCCTTCAGAGATTCGAAACTAACAGGCGCTTTCTAAAAAGGCAACAACTAACTTCCGGCAGAAATACAGTCCGCTAAAGGAACACCAAGAGTTCCATCTTCACACGATAATCTAAGTTGTGGCAACCTGTAACGACCCAGGTTTTCATCCCGGTCTTCCAGGTATGCCCTAGGGGTATTTTAGTAATTGGTCGGGCCGTCAGGGCCGTTTATGTCTTTTTCCAGTTGCTAAAATTATTGGATGGATTTATGTAGGTTTTTGGAAGGGTTTGTGGTTTGGTTTGAGCAAGGTTTGATGCAAAAGTAAAAATAAAAGGGAATTGTGCTGCAGCTGGGGTTTGAACCCGGGTCTCCTGGGAAGCTTGTGGAGATGTGTGCCAATTGAGCCATTAGGTGCTCTTGTTGCTCTTCCTGCATCATTTTATGGTTAGCCTTGGATTTTGGAGTTTTGGTGCATTTGGTTAAATGAAATAGAAATTAGGTTTATTCCATCTTCTTCTCCAAATCTCCTCTTGGCCGCACAAGCTCTCCCTCTCCATAGCCCTTGCCGATTCTTCATCCTTGCAGCTCCCTTGGATCGTTCATCATCATTCCGGGTAGGTATCGATCTTCCTCTTCTTCTTCTCAGCCGTTTGGTGTGCTTTTGGCCAAGTGAAAAGAGGTGTGTTGTGTGTGTTTGTGTTGATTGCAGCCAGCCGAGAGAAGCCCACCAGCAGCCCATCGTCGCGACGCCCAACCGCCAGATCGCGACGCCGGATCGCGCCAAAGAAGAAGACAGATCGCCCTGCCGTCGCACCAGATCGCCCATGCGATCGCACGGTCGCCCAGATCTGTTGAGCAGCCCCGCCGCGACGCCATCGCTCACCAGTCGCCCGGATCTGTTGAAGCAGCCTGCCAAGACGCCATCGCTCGCGCGGATCGTGCGGATCGCGCAAGCAGCAGAGACGCCAGACGCCAGCGCCAGCGCGCTTTTTGCCGAAGCTTCGCCGCCGCGCGCGCCACCGTCGCGTCTGCGCTTGCTCGCCGCGACGCCAAAGACTACGCCGCGCCGCTGCCGCTGCCAAGCCCGCGCGCCAGATGCTCGCCGCGCGCGCTCCTGCGTGAATCCATGCCGTGCCGCGTGCGGCCACAAGCGCCGCCAGCCGCTGCTGCGCGGCGCGGCGGCGCGCCGCGCCACTGCTGCGCCCGGCTTGCCCGGCGCTCCAAGCTCGTGTCGCCTTGCCGCATGAGTTCCCGAGCCGAGCTTGCTTTGTTCTATTGTTGTTTAGACGTTTTAGATGCTGATTATTATTGGTTTGCTAGGTTCCCGCCGCTAGCTCGGGATTGTTCCGCACTTAGGATTTGTGTGTAGAAGCCTCCCGACCAAGGTAAGGATTTCTTACCGGAGTTGTGTGGGCCTGCGGTATATTTGTGATTGTTGTTTTGTATGCCTGTGTATGATTATTAGCATGTTTAGCCTTAGGTGCTCGTTTCAATTCTCGATCGCATGAACTCTTGTATTGTTTCTCATGTTAGCCCATGCTAGGTTGTTCCATTCTCGCATGTTCGATATCTGTTCTTGCTTCGTAGTATCATGCTAGGTTCCTTGTATCTGTTGAGCACGTATTGGACTGCATTGAATGAATTGTTATTATTGTTATGGTTTAGAGTTCAAGTAGGTAGCATCATCCGGCCGGATGCATAACGTAACTTGCATCCCCGACGGGGACGTGCGAGATGGTACTCCGTCCCTGATCCCGTTAGGGTTTAGCTAACCCTAACGGCTGGCCCTGCAATCTTGGGTGAGGGTGGCAGACTGTTAAATGCCCCAAAGGTCGGGATGATGACTTGGCATTGCCTCGTCCCCGGCGATCGGCACGTCCTCGGCGTGTTCGGCCGTAGCCCTTGATTGCCACTGTTAGGGCAGGGACCGCTTCTGGTGTAAGCCTACCACGACCGGTTCCTTAGCCTCAAAGTGCGGTGGTACAGCCGACATAGTTCACGTGTCGAGTCTCACACCCCTATGTCGCTGACACCGATCCGGAGATTTAGTTAGGCGTGGTGATCGGACATGGGCGACTTGCCACTAGACCCGGCACCCCCATAGTTCGCAGTAGAGCGCGCATGCGCGCTTACGCTCATTACAAACGCACGGCGGAGCTCCTCGGGATCTTGAGCTAGTGCACCTTTCGTGATCGACGAGAGTGCCGAGGCCGGGACTCGTTTCTCGTATAGGGCGTATTGTGTGGTGGATTTATTTCCGACTAAGACCACGAGTTGGCATCCGAGGTCCAAGTGTGGACTTAAGCTATGTGCTTTATTCTGTGTTTATACTCATAGCTTGCATACATTCTTCTAGATGATCATGTATATCGTATTGTACCCCTGTTGGGGATTCTTCTTGAGTAATTCGTTACTCACCCTTATTCTGTGGTTTTCCACAGTAAACCAAGGCGGGAGACAGGATGGTCAAGGAGGAGCCGTGATCATGGAATCCTGCTTTGTCATCTCGACCATTTTATTATATCATGACTCTTGACTTTTGTTATTTCCCCGAATGCATGTAGACGGGCACGGAGCCCTAGGATGTTTTCTTACGTTTTATGGATTCCAAAGATATTTGTACTTGTGGAATGTTTAAATGGTTTAAATAAATCTCTGATCAGAGCATGCTTTTAGAAATGTATGTTTTGATTGTGGAATGTTTCTGTTTTTACTTGGGATCCGAAATGCATTTTTTCATAATGTCTTTTATTTTGAATACATGCATTGGGGTAAAGGCCCATTTAGAGCCCCTTTTGGGTGGTCTCTCTGAGCTGGTATCGAGCTCGTAGTCATAGATTCTGTGAGACTGACCTTTTGTTGTAGGTCATCCTTCCATGATCACCAAAGACTCAGACGACCATCAGTGCGCGCTAGGTTTATTGTTTTAGAAAGAAAAAGGGTTAAGAATTTACAATACCTATCATCTAGTGTATGCCTTGTTTGGTGTTGTGGAGCGGTGTAACGACCCAGGTTTTTCTTCCCGGTCTTCCAGGTATGCCCTAGGGGTAATTTGGTAATTTGGTCGGGCCATCATGGTCGTTTGTGTCTTTTCCAAATACTAAAATTATTGGTTGGTTTTTGTAGGTTTTTGGAGGGGTTTGTGGTTTGGTTTGAGCAAGGTTTGTTGCAAAAGTAAAAATAAAGGAAATTGTGCATGCAAATGGGTTTGAACCCGGGTCTCCCGGGAAGCTTGTAGAGAGGTGTGCCAAATGAGCCATTAGGTGCTCTTGTTACTCTTTCTCGCATCACATCTTAGTTAACCTTGGATTTTTGGAGTTTTGGTGCATTTGGTTAAATGAAATAGAAATAGGTTATTTCATCTCCTTCTCCAAAACATCTCTTGGCCGCCCAAGCTCTCCATCTCCATAGCCTTGCCGAGTTCTTCATCCTTGCATCTCCTTGGGTTCGATCATCATCATTCCGGTAAGTCTTCGTCTTCTTCATCTTCTCATTTGGGTGTTGTTGGCGAATGTAAGAAAAAGGGGTTGTGTGTGTGTGTGTGTTGTGCACGGTAATGAGAGGGAGCACCATCATCCCCACCCACTCGCCGCCCCGGATCGGCCGAGCCAGCTGCCAGACGCCCAGATCGGCCGAGCCACCCTGCCGCGCGCCCAGATCGGCCGAGCCGAGCACTCGCGCGACGCCCCAGATCGGCCGAGCCAGCCACGCCGCGACGCCCAGATCGGTCGAGCCAGCCACCGCGCGCGACGCCCGGACTGTTTCGCGCAGCAGCCTCGCCGTTCGCCCGAAGCAAGAAGATCGCCCGATCGCTCGCGCCGCGCTCGCCGTGTCGCTTGCCGAGCTGCTCGCGCCGCGCGCCTTCGCTCGAGACGTTCGCCGCGCGCGCCGCCGCTGAGCCCGCCGCCAGGCCGCGCGCGCTTCCGTCGTCCAGACGCTCGCCCGCGCGCGCGTGTCCGCTGCTGCCGTGCAGCAGCGCAGCCAGTAGCGTGTCCGTGCCGTGCCGGTAGCGCAACCAGCAGCGTGTCCTGCCGCGTGCCAGCGCGCGCAGCGCCCCCACTTGCCGAGCCGGCTTGCCAGCCAGCCCCCAAGCTCGTGTCGTCGCGCGCGTGAGTTCCCTTTTGAGCCGAGCTTGCTGTTCTATTGTTGTTTAGATATTTTAGATAATCGATTATTGTTGGTTTGCTAGGTTCCCGCCGCTAGCTCGGGATTGTTCCGCAGCTTAGGATTTGTGTGTAAAAGTCTTCCGACCAAGGTAAGGATTTCTTCTGGGGGTTGTGTGGACTCTCTGCGGTATATTTGTGATTGTTGTTTTGTATGCCTGTATGTTTACTAGCATGTTTAGCCTAGGTGCTCTGTTACAATTCTGGTCGCATGAACTCTTGTATTGTTTCTCATGTTAGCCCATGCTAGGTTGTTCTATTCTAGCATGTTCGATATCCGTTCTTGCTTCGTAGTATCATGCTAGGTTCTTTGTATCCGATGAGCACGTATTGGACCGCATTGATTGAATCGTTATTATTGTTAAGGTTTAGAATTGAGGTAGATAGAATCATCCGGGCCCGATGCATAAAGTATCTTGCATCTATGGCAAGGACGTTCGAGACGCGCTCTCGTCCTTGGACCCCGTGAGGGATTAGCTATCCCAACCGGTAGGCCCCGCAATCTTGGGTGAGGGTGGCGGATCGTTAAATGCCCCAACGGTCGGGATGATGACTTGGCATTGCCTCGTCCCCGGCGATCGACACGTCCTCGGCGTGTTCGGCCGTAGCCCTTGATTGCCACTGTTAGGGCAAGGACCGCTTCTGGTGTAAGCCTACCACGACCGGGTTCCTTAGCCTCAAAGTGCGGTGGTACAGGTGACATAGTTCACGTGTCCGTGTCTCACACCCTATGTCGCTGACACCGATCCAGAGATTTAGTTAGGCATGGTGATCGAACTCGGCGGCTTGCCACTAGACCCGGCACCCCGAGTTTGCGGTAGCATGCGGTGCGCGCTTACGCTCATTACAAATACCGATCGAGAGCTCCTCGGGATCTTGAGCGATGCACCTTTCGTGACGATGTGAGATAGCAGCCGAGGCCGGACTTGTTCCCGTATAGTGCGTTTAGTGTGTTGTGGTATTTTCCGGACTAAGACCACGAGATGGCATCCGAGGTCCAAGTGTGGACTTAGCTATGTGCTCCGCTCTGTGTTTGTTCTCATAGCTTGCATACATTCTTCTAGATGATCATGTATATCGTATTGTACCCCTGTTGGGGATTCTTCTTGGGTAATTCGTTACTCACCCTTATTCTCGTGGTTTTCCACAGTAATCAAGGCGGGAGACAGGATGGTGAAGGAGGAGCTATGATCATGGAACCTCTTGTCATCTCTGATTGTTTTATTTTAATTATCATGACTCTTCACTTTTTGTTATTTCCCTGAATGCATGTAGACGGGCACAGAGCCCCGGGATGTTTTCTTACGTTTTATGGATTCCAAAGATATTGGTACTTGTGGATTGTTTTAATGGTTTAAATAAATCTCGATCAGAGTGTGCTTTTAGAAATGTATGTTTTGGTTGTTGAATGTTTCTGCTTTTACTTGGAATCCGAAATGTATTTTTCATAATGTCTTTTATTTTCACTACATGCATTGGGGTAAAGGCCCATTTAGAGCCCCTTTTGGGTCGGGTCTTTGAGCTGGTATCGAGCTCGAGTCATAGATTCGTAGGACCGACCTTTTGTTGTAGGTCGTTTTCCATGATCATCAAGACTCAAACGACCATCAGTACGCCTAGATTTATTGTTTTAGAAAGGAAAAGGGTTAAGAATTTACAATACCTATCATCTAGTGTATGCCTTGTTTGGTGTTGTGGAATGGTGACAGTGAGTTTTGATTCGTTGTTGGTTTGGATGTAGATCGCCAAATGCCACCACCCGTCATCGGGAGAGGAGGTTCGAGAGCGGTCGAGGTATCGGGATCGGATCGACATCGCAGGACATCGTCCCAAAGCGACACTCGATGGCATTCCACCAAAGCTCCTCCTCCCGTTACGCCTAGAGCGGGCGTTGAGGCGATCGAGCGCCGTGAGACGCTCTGGAGCGAGTTTGCCGAGTCTATGAGGGCTTTTATGGTCGGCATGTTGAGTGACCAGAGGCGAGAGACCTGTGCCTTGTTGGCGTAGCAAATGGGAAGAGTCCCGAGCCCGGACGAGCAAATGACTCGATTGGTTCAAAGAGAGCTCGAGAGCACCTCCACTCCACAGAGCAAGTAGCCCCAGAGGCGTATATGGCGGAGGGGTGCCGAGGAATTGGGTAGGTGGTGAAGGATTTTGTGAAGTGGAAGCTTTGAGAAGTTTGATGCCACCGGTGATGCGTTAGCGGCAGCCAGTGGATTGCCCTTTGGAGTACACCTTTACGATCATGGTGTGCCCCGATATTCAGAGGCCGAGATGTGCGGCTCATGTGCTAGGAGGCACAAATGAGATGGTGGTGGGAGTCCACCTTGAGCGAGAGACCAGGTGGGTCTCCACCCGCTACTTGGGAGTTCTTCAAGGCCGAGTTCAAGGTAAAGTTCATCGGTGATGAGGCTCGGGAGAAGATGGTGGAGCTCTTCCGAACTCCAAGCGTGGTTCTCGATTCCATTGAGGAATATGAGCGCAAGTTCTCGTGAGTATGGATATTTTGCTCCTCGCTTGATTGCCACCCCGGTGCCGAAGATTCGGAAGTTCATATCCGGATTGAGGCGGTGTGTTTCCCAGATGTCGGGGCTCGTGCCCCGACACTTATGCTAGGGCATCCAGCTTAGCCACGATCTATAATGGGAAGTATCCTGCACGAGCGGGTTGTTGCCGCTCTGTTCAAACTCCCGTCCCAAAGTAATGTGGGGCGTAAGAGGAAGTTTGACTTTCGGGAGGCGGCGCGCCGCCAAGGGCGCTTCGAAGCGAGACCACGCGGAGAGCTCCACCCGTTTCACTCCCGACAAAGCGGGGAGGACCCGTGCGCTTTCCGCTTGTGCTACTTGTGGGAAAGTCCACGCCGAGCTTGTCACCTGGACCTAGATTGTGCTACCGTTGTGGTAGAGAGGGGCACATGGCCCGTTTTGTGATCACCAAATTATGGCAAATTTCTCAAATGAATAAGCAGCAGCAGTGGTCGAGTGTTTGCTACGACCCGTCAGAGGCCGAGCGTCACGGATGCCGCATGGCGGTGCGCTTCTTGTTTTAGATCACCGCGCATTTGTCTTGTTTGATTCTCGTTCCACGCATTCATTTGTATCTGTGTTGTTTGGTTTGAGCATGCTAAGTTAAGACTAGAGCCTCTAGGTTTTGAGTTATCTGTTGCAACTCCTTCGGAGTTAGTATGTTGGCTAGAGATAAGATTAAGGATGGCCGGATCGAGATATCCGGAGAGTTGCTTGTGGCTACGCTCATAGTTCCGCCTATGAGCGGTTTTGATGTGATTCTTGGTATGGAGTGGTTAGTCGCTAACCACGCGCGTTGATTGATCGCCACCGAAAGAAGTAGTGTTCAGGCCGCCAGTCGGCCCACTTTTAAGTTTCGTGGAGTCCAGGGTGGAGTTTGCCCGCCGATGGTGTCACCGTGAAAGCTCGTCGTTTGCTAGCTCATGGAGCTTGGGGCTATCTAGCCAAGTTGTGCGGGAAGAGCGCCCCTCGCCGTCTGGCCGATCAGTGCCGGTCGTGCAAGAGTTCGCGGATGTGTTTCTGAGGAGTTACCGGGGTTGCCCCCAAAGAGAGAGTTGACTTCAATATTGAGCTCGAGCCGGACCCTCCCTATCTCGAAGGCTCCGTGTCGCATGGCGCCAGTGAGTTAAAGGAATCAAGATTCAGCTGCGGGAGATGTTAGACCGAGGGTTCATCCGTCCAAGTGTGTCCCCGTGGGAGCACCCGATTCCTGTTTGTGAAAAAGAAGGATGGTTCTATGCGCTTATGTATTGATTACCGCGAGCTTAATAAGGTGACAAAGAAGAAGAATAAGTATCCATTGCCCCGTATCGATGATTTGTTCGATCGGCTTGAGGAGCTTCATGTTCTCCAAGATAGATCGAGATCCGGTTACCATCGATTTGCGGATCGGGGATGCCGACATTCCTAAGACGACTTTTCAGTGTCCGGATATGGTCACTATGAGTTTGTGGTTATGTCGTTTGGATTGACCAATGCCCCACCCAAATGCGTTCATGGACATGATGGATAGGGTGTTCAAATCATTTTTGGACAAAACATCGTGTTCATTGACGATATTCGATTTATTCGAGGTCTAAAGAAGACCATGCGAGCATTTGAGACGAGTATTGGCGGCTTTGAGGGAAAACCACTTTATGCGAAGTTTTCCAAATGTGATTTCTGGTTGGAGCGGTGGCCTTCCTAGGCCACGTGGTTTCGAGAGATGGTATAGCCGTGGACCCCGCGAAGATTGAGGCCGTGAGTTCATGGGCCAAGCCGACTTCCGATTCTGCCGAGATTCGCAGCTTTACGGGTTTGGCGTGTTACTACCGTCGGTTCGTCAAGAACTTTTCTGCTTTAGCCTCACCCCTCACTCGTCGACGAGGAAGGGTGTCGAGTTTGTTTGGGACAAGCAGGTGTGATGAGAGCTTTGCCGTGCTCAAGCGTAGTTTGACTTCAAAGACTGATGTGTTGGCGATCCGGAGGGGACAGTGGTTTCGTGGTCTATAGTGATGCTTCCAAGTTTGGATTAGGTTGTGTGTTGATGCAAAGACGGGAAGGTCATTGCCTATGCTTCCCGTCACCGGCCGTATGAGCAGAACTACCCGACTCATGATATGGAGTTGGCGGCGAGTGGTGTTTGCAATCAAGATTTGGAGGCATTACCTGTATGGTGAGCGGATTCGGATGTTTACCGATCACCGAGCCTCAAGTATCTGTTTACTCGAAGGAGTTGAATATGAGGCGAGGAGATGGTTAGAGTTGGTAAAGGATTATGATCATGAGATTTTGTACCATCCGGTAAAGCCAATGTAGTGGCCGATGCTTTGAGCGAAAGACGCGTCGCACTCTGCGGCGTTGTTGAGTTCCCCCGTTTTTGAGAGAGAGAGTCGAGCGGGCCGAGGTTGCGATGTTGTTGGGAGAGGTTACCGCCAGGGTAGCTCGATTGACTGCTCACCGCCGATTCGGCAATGGATTATAGACACCCAGTTGGGTGACCCCGCACTTAAGAGATTGGTTGACAGAGTTAGTGCTTGACGGTGACTTTGACTTTGTGTATTCCCAGCATGGTGGGTAGACTTATAGAGGCCGGTTGTGTGTTCCGGATATTGCGGTTTTGCGCAGCAGAGTTGCTCTCGAGAGGCCCACAGCCTCCTTTTGCTTGGCACCCTGGGGTACCAAGATGTATCGAGACCTTAGCGGACCTTCCGGTGGATGGGGATGAAGAGAGATGTGGCGAGTTTGTTTGTCACCGGTCTCACTTGTCGGCAAGTGAAGGCACCCAGCAGAGGCCAGCCAGAGTTTGTTGCAACCAGAGTGTACCCCAGTGGAAATGGGAAGAGATCTCTATGGACTTTATATCTGGTTTGCCAAGGACTCAGGAAGTTCTCTCGATTTGGGTGATAGTCGATCGCTTTGACCAAGAGCGCACACTTCATTCCCGGTAGAGACACTTATACCGTGGAACAAAGGCGCACTGCTTTTGGAGCGAGATCATCCGTTATCATGGTGTACCGGTGAGGATTGTGTCCGATCGTGACTCGCGGTTCACTTCTCGTTTCGGAGAGCGCCCGAATGGTTTGGGCACGAGTGCGATTTCAAGACACGACTTTTTCACCCTCGGACGGATGGTCGATCGAGAGAGTGAATCGATTCTCGAGGATATGTTGAGGGCTTGTGTGTTGGATTTCCCGAGCAGCTTGGGACCATGATTCTGTATTTGATGGAGTTTGCCTATAACAACGATTACGATCGGCGATTCTGATGGCTCCATTCGAGGCATTGTATGGTAAGCGTTATCGGTCCCCGTGTTCTGGGAAGAGGTGGGTGATAGACAGTGTTGGGTCCCGAGTTACTGCAGTTGACCAATGGCGCAGCTGCGAGAAGATTAGAGCTCGTGTTGGTTGACAAATTTCGCGAGCAGCAGAAGAGTTACGCCGATGTTCGGCGTCCGAGATTTGGAGTTTGAGGTTGGTCACATGTGTTCCTTAAGGTTGCTCCGTCGCGAGGTGTTCTGAGGTTTGGTAAGTGTGGGAAGTTGAGTCCCCGCTTTTGTTGGTCCATTTGAGATCCTAGAGAGGATTGGCGAGTTGCTTACCGGTTAGCCCTACCTCCGTCACTATCGCGAGTGCATAGTGTTTTCCATGTATCGATGTTGAGGCGGTATGTGCCGGACCCGTCGCACATTGTGGACTTTGAGCCTTTGCACCGAATGAGGATTTGAACTTCGAGGAGAAGCCGTGAGGATCCTTGCCTTTGAGACCAAGACGTTGCGTGTGAATCGCGAGATTCGTTTAGTAAAGGTTCGTGGAGGAGTCGGGATTCGAGGAGGCCACTTGGGAGCGGGAAGACGAGATGAGGTTGCATTACCCTCGAGTGTTTTACATTTAAGGACTTTCGAGGACGAAAGTCATAAAAAGGAGGGAATATTGTAACGACCCAGGTTTTTCTTCCCGTCTTCCGTATGCCCTAGGGGTAATTTGGTAATTTGGTCGGGCCGTCATGGTCGTTTGTGTCTTTTCCACTACTAAAATTATTGGTTGGTTTTTGTAGGTTTTGGAGGGGTTTGTGGTTTGGTTTGAGCAAGGTTTGTTGCAAAAGTAAAAATAAAGGAAATTGTCTTTGCAGTGGGGTTTGAACCCGGTCTCTCTGGGAAGCTTGTAGAGAGGTGTGCCAAATGAGCCATTAGGTGCTCTTGTTACTCTTTCTCGCATCACATCTTAGTTAACCTTGGATTTTTGGAGTTTTGGTGCATTTGGTTAAATGAAATAGAAATAGGTTATTTCATCTCCTTCTCCAAAACATCTCTTGGCCGCCCAAGCTCTCCATCTCCATAGCCTTGCCGAGTTCTTCATCCTTGCATCTCCTTGGGTTCGATCATCATCATTCCGGTAAGTCTTCGTCTTCTTCATCTTCTCATTTGGGTGTTGTTGGCCGAATGTAAGAAAAAGGGGTTGTGTGTGTGTGTGTGTTGTGCAAATGGTAGGAGGCAAAACCATCATCATCCCACCCGGCCTCGCACGCCCGCCCGGATCGGCCGAGCCACCTCGCCGCCGCGACGCCCGGATCGGCCGAGCCACCCGCCGCGCGCCCAGATCGGCCGAGCCAGCCACATCGCCGCGCCCGGATCGGCCGAGCCAGCCACGCCGCGACGCCCGGATCGGTCGAGCCACCCTGCCGCGCGACGCCCGGACTGTTCTGCAGCGGCCTGACCTCGTCGTTCGCCCAAGAAGCCGAGATCGCCCGATCGCTCGCACGCCCTCGCCGTGTCCGCTTGCCGAGCTGCTCGCCGCGCGCGCTTCGCTCGAGCGTTCGCCGCGCGCCGCCCAGACGCCAGCGCCCGCGCGCCGCCGTCGACGCGCTCGCTTCGCGCGCGCGTGTCCTCGCAACTGCCGCGTGCGGCAGCAGCGGCAATAGCGTGTCGTGCCGCGCCCGGCCAGCGCAACCAGCGCGTGTCCTCGCCGTGCAGTAGCGGCCAATACCCCACCTTGCCGAGCGACTTGCCGAGCCCCAAGCTCGTGTCGTCGCGCCCGCGTGAGTTCCCCGAGCCGAGCTTGCTGTTCTATTGTTGTTTAGATATTTTAGATAATCGATTATTGTTGGTTTGCTAGGTTCCCGCCGCTAGCTCGGGATTGTTCCGCACTTAGGATTTGTGTGTAAAAGTCTTCCGACCAAGGTAAGGATTTCTTACCGGGGTTGTGTGGACCTCTTGGTATATTTGTGATTGTTGTTTTGTATGCCTGTGTATGTTTACTAGCATGTTTAGCCTAGGTGCTCTGTTCAATTCCTGATGGCATGAACTCTTGTATCGTTTCTCATGTTAGCCCATGCTAGGTTGTTTTATTCTAGCATGTTCGATATCTCTGTTCTTGCTTCGTAGTATCATGCTAGGTTCTTTGTATCCGATGAGCACGTATTGGACCGCATTGATTGAATCGTTATTATTGTTAAGGTTTAGAATTGAGGTAGATAGAATCATCCGGCCCGATGCATAAAGTATCTTGCATCTATGGCAAGGACGTTCGAGACAGTTCTCCGTCCTTGGACCCCGTGAGGGATTAGCTATCCCAACCGGTAGGCCCCGCAATCTTGGGTGAGGGTGGCGATCGTTAAATGCCCCAACGGTCGGGATGATGACTTGGCATTGCCTCGTCCCGGCGATCGACACGTCCTCGGCGTGTTCGGCGTAGCCCTTGATTGCCACTGTTAGGGCAAGGACCGCTTCTGGTGTAAGCCTACCACGACCGGTTCCTTAGCCTCAAAGTGCGGTGGTACAGTGACATAGTTCACGTGTCCGTGTCTCACACCCCTATGTCGGTGACACCGATCCGTAGATTTAGTTAGGCATGGTGGTCGACACTGGCGGCTTGCCACTAGACCGGCACCCCCGAGTTTGCGGTAGCATGCGGTGCGCGCTTACGCTCATTACAGCGCCGATCGAGAGCTCCTCGGGATCTTGAGCCGTGCACCTTTCGTGACGACGATGAGAGCAGCCGAGGCCGGACTTGTTCCCGTATAGTGCGTTTAGTGTGTTGTGGTATTTTCCGACTAAGACCACGAGATGGCATCCGAGGTCCAAGTGTGGACTTAGCTATGTGCTCCGCTCTGTGTTTTGTTCTCATAGCTTGCATACATTCTTCTAGATGATCATGTATATCGTATTGTACCCCCGGTTGGGGATTCTTCTTGGGTAATTCGTTACTCACCCTTATTCTGTGGTTTTCCACGGTAATCAAGCGGGAGACAGGATGGTCAAGGAGGAGCTATGATCATGGAACTCTTTGTCATCTCTGATTGTTTTATTTTAATTATCATGACTCTTCACTTTTTGTTATTTCCCTGAATGCATGTAGACGGGCACAGAGCCCCGGGATGTTTTCTTACGTTTTATGGATTCCAAAGATATTGGTACTTGTGGATTGTTTTAATGGTTTAAATAAATCTCCGATCGTGAGTGTGCTTTTAGAAATGTATGTTTTGGTTGTTGAATGTTTCTGTTTTTACTTGGAATCCGAAATGTATTTTTCATAATGTCTTTTATTTTCACTACATGCATTGGGGTAAAGGCCCATTTAGAGCCCCTTTTGGGTCGGGTCTTTACAAGCGGAGACGAGCAGGTTCTGACTCGTTGTTGGTTTGGGCTTAGTGAGCCATCATGCCAACTTTCCCGCAGTGCGAGCAGTTTGTTTAGCATCTTGTTGAGGTATCCAGATAGATTCGGATGCCCTGGGACATCGTTCCAGAGGGAGGCAGAGCTTAGACTCCCGTTGGCCATTTGTGGCCCGATTCTTTGCGCTTTTCCCCTAGTGAGAGGGTGGAGGTGCTTCGTGCGGATCGCCAATATGTTGATCGCACCCAGAGGAGCAGGGCGCTTGGCATGTCCGACCGAGAAGTTGGACCGATCGTGTTGATGTTGAGGGCGCGTCCAGGGTTGTTAGGCCCGCATGCCAGATTTGGCCCCGGCAGTTGAGTTGCCTAGAGGAGGGGGTAGAGGCTAGCAAATACCTCGAGTGAGACTCCTTGAGCAGAGTGTGCTCCACCGTGAGAGATTTGATGGCGTGTCTTTAGCTATCGAGAGCGAGACCCAGCGCGATTTGTAGCGCGTAGTGAGGAGTCCCGGCACAGATAGCCCAAATGACGAGTTTGTTTCAAAGATTTTTCCCCCAAGAGTTTCTTGTAGCCCCTGAGGTTCCCGGAGGGCATGATCAAAGCAGCTTATTCAGATGAGTTTGTTGGCGTTGATTGAGACGCCCAGGTTGGCAAATGGATGTCTGTAGAGCTCGATGTTTTAGTAAGTCCTCTTGCTAGTAGTAAAGTAGTTGGCCAGTTTGAGTTTAGCATCCGTGTGTGGGATGCCCCGCTGCTCGAGGCCGAGGTGTGCCGTTCTGTGCCGCTTTGGTTCATCGGATGGTGGTGGAAGTCCCTTGTGAGAGGTGGACTAGCGAGTCTCCACCAGATCGCCCGATTGTTTGGCAAGTTGCCGTGTTAGTGGCTTGAGGCGATGAAGGGTCATCTTTGCCCCTTTGCGAGCCTGCTTTGTTGTTTAACAACCCGACTTCCTCGATGTGGATTTGGTAGTAGTAGCACTTGAGGTGCATTGGTTGGTGTGCCACTTTGGCACTAAGTCCAGTTCGAGCTTGAGTTTGGCTTGGGCATAGCGGATGGTTCTATGCCGTTCGGAGTTCAGCGTACTCCTTTAGCCTTGGATCTGTTTATGGCGCTTGCACCCGCTTAGGTCGTGCGAGGGCTAGTTCGGTGGTAGTCGATGGACTACAAGCGAAAGGATGCTCGAGAGGAGCCGGAGCCTCTTCCCAGTGTTTCTAGAGGTTGAGTAAGTCAGCAGGTTGCCGGTTGGTAAATGTTGGTGCGCGTGAGTCTCGCGCTAGTGTTAAGGCCAAGAGATTTTCCTTGTGGTTGGTAGTGCGGTCAACTACCTTCGAGTGCCTAAATCTGAGGAGAGTTGAGCATTGTAGATGCGAGTTTGGTCCAGCTGAGGGACCATGAGTTGGATGCTTATCAGATGAGCTGGATGCCTATGAGGCGAGTTGGATGCTTTTGAGGCGAGATGAGCTGATGCCTTGCGAGAGGTTTTGGATGCCTTAGGGGTAAGCACCCTTGGTAGAGGCTTGGTACAAAGTAAGTTTGGTTTGGCATGATTATACTTTGGTAGAGCAAGGTTGCCTCAGCTTCGAGTATCATGTGGAGATGGAACTTTTGGTGTTCCTTGGATTGTTTGTATCGCTGCCAGGAGTTATCGTTGCCTTGTGGAAAAGCGCTTGTTAGTCTTGGATCTCTAAAGGAAGGTTGGGAGTTGTGCACACAAGTGTGTTTTGTGTGGTTCGTTCCGTGGCGAGAGTTTCAGATCCATGTAGGGTTTGCCTTGGAGATCTCGTGCTCAGTTCCTTGAGAAGTTGGACTCCAGGTGGTTGTTGTAAGGCTTTGGTTGAGGTGGTAAGGATACCGTGCTCGTGGTATCAAGTTGTTGCTTAGGCAAGATTTGTTAAGTTGGGCCTCAGCTTGGTTGGCGGATCTTCTTGTTGATCGTTGGTTGGAGTTCAGTTGGAAACTGAACAAGAGCGGTGGTAGCTAAGCCGCGTGGTTTCTGATCGTCATGGCTAAGAGAGTTGTTCGGATCCTTCCTTGGGTAGAAGTTATGTTGTGGCCGATGCTTTGAGTAGGAGGATGACGCATTCTGTAGCGTTTCGGGTCCTCTAGGTTCCCAAGGAGTTGGAGTTGGCCAGCATGGTTGGGATGCTGGAAATTGGAGTTGATGCTTGGTGTTGACCAAGGTGTGGATTGGAGTTGCTAGAGTTTAGTTTTGCTCGTGGGGGCGAGTGGTTTGTGCCATGTTGGTTGTTTTTCCTGTTTCCAGGATGTTGAGTTGCCCCGTTTGGCATTTGGAGGTTCATGCGAGATGGACCCTTGTTGTGCCCCGTGAGATTAGATGTTGTTGCTCTGGTGGAGCAAGACAAAGTGGCGTATGTGGAGTTCTCTCATCCGCTGGTTGTCCGCTTGTAAGAGCCGCTTTCCTTCGGGAGTTGTCGTTACTCCTTGGTCTTGGAGTTAATGGTAGAAGCGCTAGCTTGAAGGAAAAGTTTGTTGGTGCTTGGAAGTAGTCGTTTGTCCATTAAGCGGATTCTTGGATGGTGTTCTAGAGGCCGCAGATAAAGGTTGTTCTCGCCTCTTGTGAGTGTTGGCCAAGATTTGGTTCGTTTGTTGTTTCGAGAGCTAGTTCGTTTCTAGTCAAGGGCGTTGCCACGAGGTCTTGTTCCTAGTCGATAAGTTTTGGGAGTTGACCCCTCCTCGGCGATTGAGCAAGTGCTTGTTTGTTTCGGTTTGGTGGTCCGATTGGTTGAGTTTTCTCTTGGGTGTTGCTTCCAAGAGAGTTGGTTGTTGTTGCCTTGGGTTTGAGCAAGTCGGCGAGCGTGTGTGGAGTTCGCTCTTTCCGAGTTTGCTTGCTTTGGAAGTCGTTTCCCGTTTGGCGAGTCGGCTTAGCTTCCGAGTTGTGTAGTCGATCGTAGTAGCGCAGCGATCACCAAATGAGAGGGTCCTGCTTTGTGTTGTTAGCAAGCAAGAGTTGTTTGTTCCCGCAAGGGCGGAGGCCACTAGTAAGAGTTGAGTTGTTCTCGCAAGTTGTTGGTTCTTTGGGGATTGAAGATTTCCTTTCCCTCTAGCCTCTCTGTGGTGGTTGAGTTGCTCCTTGGATGCCACCTCGAGTGATAGCTTGCGAGGTAGTCTTGCGGATTCGTGTGGCTCGGGATCCGTAAGCTTTGAGGTTGTCGTTATCCGCTTTTCCTTGTGAGGTTTTGGGAGTGGAGCTTACGGTTGGAAGATGAGTTAGGCTTAGGCTTAAAGGGAAGTCCTTTGAGTAGCCGCTGGATTTTAAGAGTTGAGTAGTAGCTTGGAGGCGGCGTTGCTCGTTATAAGTTTGGGTTGAGTTCTCACGAGCAAGCCCTTCTCGGGCTTTGTTCCTAGTTGTTGTGAGTTCCCGGTTGGCGTTAGCGCGAGCCGCGTTTGAGTGAGTTGGCACAGAGGTGCCGTGGCATTGGTTGGTAAGTCGTTGAGCTGTTTTCCTCAAGGTGTTGTGTCGCAGATAGTCATGGGATGGTTTAGTCCTTGCTTCCCGAGTTTTCCTTGAGAGGAAGGTTGGATGTTCCTTGCTGGCGATGTTCTCCTTGGTCGGTTCTTTGGTAGGTGTTCGTTGGAAAGTTTGCGTTCGGCCGATGAGGAGTTCTAGTTTGTTGGCTTGGCCGAGTGGAGTCTGTGCTTGGCCCTTGTTTTTTTTTTTTTTTTGGGTGTGTCAAGTTTCACCGGTGTGAGTGTTGTTAGCCGTCTGTGTACCAGATGGTGCCCTTGCCTTTGGTTCGGCGATTTCTCCTTAAGATGGTTGCTTTAGTGTTGTGGTCGTGTTCTAGTTGGAGAAGTTTGTCTTTTTGGATCGATCGCCGATTGGTGGTTCGTTTGTATCTCGTTAAGGTCAGTAGTCAAGGTTTGAGGTTTGTTGGTCTCTTGTGAAGTAAGAGAAGGCCGTTTAGTTTTGGAATCTGGAAGGTTCAGATTGTTTGGCCATTTGTTGTAGGGTTGAGTTTGTTTGTTGACAAATGTGCACAGTGTTTTTATGTATCGATGTTGGGGCGAAGATGTGCCGGACCCATTGTTCATTGTGGACTTTGAGCCCTTGCGGTGATTGAGGGTTTGGGCTTCGAGGAGAAGCCTATGAGTATTCTGGTCTTGAGTCGAAGACGTTGCGTAGAAGTGAGATCCGTTGGTAAAAGTTTAGTGAAGGAGTCTCGAGTTCGGAGGAGGCCGCTCGTGGCGGGAAGGACGGGATGAGAATGCAAAGATCCTGTGTTGTTTCAGTCTTAAGGACTTTCGAGGACGAAAGTCATAAAAGGGAGGGAATATTGTAACGACCTGTGTTTTCATCCCGTCTTCCGTATGCCCTAGGGGTATTTTAGTAATTTGGTCGGGCCGTCGGGGCCTTTTATGTCTTTTTCGAGCTTGCTAAAATTATTGGATGGATTTATGTAGGTTTTTGAAAGGGTTTGTGGTTTGGTTTGAGCAAGGTTTGATGCAAAAGTAAAAATAAAAGGGAATTGTCTTTGCACTGGGGTTTGAACTCTGGGTCTCCGGGAAGCTTGTGGAGATGTGTGCCAATTAAGCCATTAGGTGCTCTTGTTGCTCTTCCTGCATCATTTTATGGTTAGCCTTGGATTTTGGAGTTTTGGTGCATTTGGTTAAATGAAATAGAAATTAGGTTTATTCCATCTTCTTCTCCAAATCTCCTCTTGGCCGCACAAGCTCTCCCTCTCCATAGCCCTTGCCGATTCTTCATCCTTGCAGCCCCCTTGGATCGTTCATCATCATTCCGGGTAGGTATCGATCTTCCTCTTCTTCTTCTCAGCCGTTTGGTGTGCTTTTGGCCAAGTGAAAAGAGGTGTGTTGTGTGTGTTTGTGTTGATTGCAGCCAGCCGAGAGAAGCCCAGCCAGCAGCCATCGTCGCACGTCCAGACGGCCAGATCGCACGCCGGATCGCGCCAAAGAAGCCGGCCTGGACCCTGCTGCCGCCGCACCAGATCGCCTCGCAGCCGCATCGCACGACGCCGCCAGATCTGTTGAGGAGCCCCCGCCGCGCGCCATCGCTCACCAGTCGCCGCCCAGATCTGTTGAAGCGCCGCCGCCGCGCCATCGCTCGCCAGATCGTGCGGTCGCGCGCAGCAGCAGCGAGACGCTAAACGCGCCAGCGCCGTGCGCGCTTTCGCCCGAAGCCGCTCCCCGCGCGCCACCCCGGCGTCGCTTCGCTGTCGCCGACGCCAAAGACCCGCGCGCGCTTCTTCGGTAGCTCGCCGCCAAGACGCCAGACGCTCGCTGCTGCTGCGCGCGCCTCGCCGTGAATCTGCGTCCGCGTGCGGCGCGCAGCGACAGCCGCGCCACCTGCCACTGCGGTGCGCGTTGGCGCACTGCGCCCGCCTGCCGTGCGGCTTGCCGCAGAACTTCAAGCTCGTGTCGCCGTGCGCGCGAGTTCCCTTTGAGCCGAGCTTGCCGTTCTATTGTTGTTTAGACGTTTTAGATGCCGATTATTATTGGTTTGCTAGGTTCCCGCCGCTAGCTCGGGATTGTTCCGCAGCCTTAGGATTTGTGTGTAGAAGCCTCCCGACCAAGGTAAGGATTTCTTACCGGAGTTGTGTGGGCCTGCGCGTATATTTGTGATTGTTGTTTTGTATGCCCGTGTATGATTATTAGCATGTTTAGCCCTAGGTGCTCTGCTCAATTCTGATCGCATGAACTCTTGTATTGTTTCTCATGTTAGCCCATGCTAGGTTGTTCCATTCTCGCATGTTCGATATCTGTTCTTGCTTCGTAGTATCATGCTAGGTTCTTTGTATCTATTGAGCACGTATTCGATCGCATTGAATGAATTGTTATTATTGTTATGGTTTAGAGTTCAAGTAGGTAGCATCATCCGGGCCGGATGCATAACGTAACTTGCATCCCCGACGAGGACGCGTGAGATGGTACTCGTCCCGATCCCGTTAGGGTTTAGCTAACCCTAACGGCCGCCCCGCAATCTTGGGTGAGGGTGGCGATCGTTAAATGCCCCAAAGGTCGGGATGATGACTTGGCATTGCCTCGTCCCTCGGCAGCCGGCACGTCCTCGGCGTGTTCGGCCGTAGCCCTTGATTGCCACTGTTAGGGCAAGGACCGCTTCGGTGTAAGCCTACCACGACCGGTTCCTTAGCCTCAAAGCGGTGGTACAGTGACATAGTTCACGTGTCCGTGTCTCACACCCTATGTCGCTGACACCGATCCGTAGATTTAGTTAGGCGTGGTGGTGACGGACATGGGCGCTTGCCACTAGACCCGGCACCCCCATAGTTCGCAGTGTAGCACGCAGTGCGCGCTTACGCTCATTACAGCACCGACGGAGAGCTCCTCGGGATCTTGAGCTAGTGCACCTTTCGTATCGACGATGAGAGCAGTGCCGAGGCCGGGACTCGCTTTCTCGTATAGGGCGTATTGTGTGGTGGATTTATTTCCGGACTAAGACCACGAGAGTTGGCATCCGAGGTCCAAGTGTGGACTTAAGCTATGTGCTCTATTCTGTGTTTATACTCATAGCTTGCATACATTCTTCTAGATGATCATGTATATCGTATTGTACCCCTGTTGGGGATTCTTACTTGAGTAATTCGTTACTCACCCTTATTCTGTGGTTTTCCACAGGTAACCAAGCGCGGAGACAGGATGGTCAAGGAGGAGCTGTGATCATGGAATCCTGCCTGTCATCTCGACCATTTTATTATATCATGACTCTTGACTTTTGTTATTTCCCCTGAATGCATGTAGACGGGCACGGAGCCCTAGGATGTTTTCTTACGTTTTATGGATTCCAGCATATTTGTACTTGTGGAATGTTTAAATGGTTTAAATAAATCTCTGATCAGAGTATGCTTTTAGAAATGTATGTTTTGATTGTGGAATGTTTCTGTTTTTACTTGGGATCCGAAATGTATTTTTTCATAATGTCTTTTATTTTGAATACATGCATTGGGGTAAAGGCCCATTTAGAGCCCCTTTTGGGTCGGGTCTTTACACAACCTTTCTCTACTAAAGCATAACAATGCCAAACCGAACTTAGCTAATACCAATGTCTCTACCAAGTGTGCTTCACACATAAGGCATCCAACTCATCTCATAAGGCATCCAACTCATCTCATAGGCATCCAACTCATGGCCCCTCTCCTGGACCAAACTCGCATCTACTATGCTCAACTCTACTCAGATTCAGGCACTCGGAGGTAGTTGACCGCACTACCAACCACATAGATCTCTTGGCCTCAGCACTAGCGTGAGACTCACGCGCACTAACACTTATCAACCTTCAACTTGCTGACGACTCAACCCCTGGTAACATTCGGAAGAAGCTCCGGCTCCTCCTGCACGACCTTTCTCTTGTAGTCCTACAACTACCACTGAACTAGTCCTCTTTCACGACCTAAGCAGGTGCAACTGCCACAAACGGGTCGAATGGCTAAAAGAGTGTGCTAAACTCCGTGCGGGTTATAGAACCATCTGCTATGCCCATGCCAAAGTCAGGCCTGAACCAGACTTAGTGCCCAACCGGCACACCTACCAACGCACCTCAAGTGCCACAACCACCAAATTCTGCATCTTATTACAAATAGGGCCAGCAAGGTCACAACTTCATGTGACTAAAACTCTTGCTAGGCATACAAGAGCTCAAAACTTAAACAACCCTATCTATGGCATCTCATCTAACTGAAGTCTCACGGCCTACTCTTGCATCCCCACTTGATGCTCAACAAAACTCCGACGGGCTCTTTCAACATGCAGCAGCTAGCTCTACTCTAGGAGCTCACCAAAGAAGAGTGCTCAACTCTAAAAGACAACTGGGAAAACCACCAACGGATTAAGTCCGATGGGTACACTGCTCGCTGCACCCTTAACCACAGGGTTTCGACTTACTGGCTGCAAAACAACAACAATTTCCAAGAGAACAAGGATGTCTCTACATCCTCCATGAAGGCTACTAACTCTGCAGCCACTCTCTGGGCAACCAGACAATCTGCTAAGGTTCAAGATTAACACTTGAACTACCCAGGCTAGTCCACACTGGAACCTGCTCCACTAGCAACAACATGAGCAAAGCCAAAGCTAATTCCGCTCCTAGAGCGGTACTCCGAGGAAAATCACCTCCACCCTCTCTTTAGGGAAAAACTAACAATTGGGCCACAACTGGCCTACGGGAGTCTAATCTCTACCTCCCTCAGGGACGATGTCCCTGCGGTATCTGAGTCTATCTGGATACCCTGACTAGTTGCTATCATACTCTTACACTACGGGCAGTTGGCATGATGGTGCTCTGGACCCAAACCAACAACGAGTCAGAACCTGCTCGTCTCCGCCCTGGTCTACTAAAATATGCATACACTAGATGTAAAAATGTATTGTGAATTCTTAACCCTTTTCTAAAACCATAAACTTAGGCGTACCTGATGACTGTCGGAGTGCTGATGATCATGGAAAAACGACCTACAACAAAAGGTCAGTCTACATAATCTATGACTCTAAGCTCTGATACCAACTGTAAAGACCCGACCCGAATGGGGTCCTAAACTAGGCCTTTACCTCAATGCATGCTTTAAAAACTTAGAAACAATATGCAGGATTGTATTCCAGATTCTGAATGACAACTAAAACATATAAACATCCATTTTAAAAGTCAAGCATTTAATTCTTGAAACCTGTCCCTGTTTCCAAGTACCTATTCCAAGCCAAATACATTTCCAAACACATGCTCTGATCAGAGACTTATTCAAATCATTCAAAACTTCAAACGGTTTATAGTAGTGTCAAAATCAAGAAAACAATCCTAAAACACCCTAAGGTCTCCGTGCCCAACTACATGCATTCAGAGGATACTACAAACATAAGAAAACATAAACATAAGACTCAGAGTAAAACAGCTGGTTTCCATGATCAGCAACTCCTCCTTCAGCCATCTTGTCTCGCATTAAGGTTATTTGTGGAAAACCACATAATAAGGGTGAGTAACGAATTACTCAGTAAGAATCCCCAACCGGGGTACAATACAATATAACTGGTCATCTAGCAGAAATGTATGCAAGCTATGAATATAAACCCAGAAGAGAGCACTTCTTTAATCCACATATAAACTTCGGATGCCATCTCAAGGTCTTACTCCGGAAAAATACCACGTGATACGATACTATACGAGAAACTAGTCTCGGCCTCAGCCTTCTTAGTGTCGATACGAAAGGTGCACTGAACTCAAGATCTCGAGGAGCTCTCAAGGCGGCGTTGTAATGAGTGTGAGTGCGCATCGCATGCTGCTGCAAACCAGGGGGGTGCTGGGTCTAGAGCAAGCTGCCCTGGTCCAGTACTCATGCCTTACAAATCTCTGGATCGGTGTCACTGAACATAGGGGTGTGAGACCAGGACACGTAAACTATGTCAGCCTGTACCACCGCACCTGAGGCTAAGGAATCGGTCCTTGCCCTATCAGGTGGCAATCAAGGGCTACTGGCGACACGCTGAGGACGTGTCGACTGCCGGGGACAAGGCAATGCCTCGTCTTTCCCCCGACCGTTGGGGCATTTAACAGTCTGCCAGCCTCACCCAAGATTGAACTGGGCTGCCGTTAGGGTTAGCTAAACCCTAACGACGGATCAGGAACAGAGTACTGCCTCGTACGTCTCTGCCACGGATGCAAGTTACGTTATGCATCCTCGCCCGGATGATGCTACCTATCATAATTCTAACTATAAACAGATACAACAAACAATCCAATACGTGCTCAGCAGAGTCAATGAACCTAGCATGATACTACGAAGCAAGAACAGATAACGAGCATGCCAGAACAGAACAACCTAGCATGGGACTAACATGAGAAACAACACGAGAATCATGCCAGTTGGAATTCAGAACAAAGCACCTATCCACTAAACATGCTGATAAACATAAAAAAACACACAAATAGCAATCACAGAATATATCGCAGGGACCACATAACTCCGATAAGAAATCCTTACCTTAGCCGGAAGGCAATAACACACTAAGGCCCTATGCTGCAAACGAACCCCGAGCTAGCTATCGGGTACATAACAAAGAACAACACATATTACAACCAATAGGCCTAAAATAATAAAACAAACAGGGCTCAGCTCTGGAGCATCTCACATGGCACGGCTGACGCACGGACGGACAAGCTGCACGGGCGCTAGGCGCTATCAAGCGCGTTAGTGCGGCACACTGCGCGTCGGCGACACGAGCGAGGCGCTAAAACTGCGCGCGCATGACGAGCCGGGCGCGGGTGTGCAACGCGACGAGCGATGAGGCGAGCTCGCTCTGGGACGGCGTGGGGGAAGCGGCTGGGCTACTGGCGATGTCGCAATGCAGGGGCTGAGTGGTGGGGTCTGGGCGCGATGCAGGAACTGGCGATGGGCGTCTGGGCGCGATGTAGGCGACGCGATGAGCGTCTGGGCGCGATGCAGGGGCTGAGCAGCGGCGTCTAGGCTGCTCAGCTACAGGTGCGATGGGCAGGGGCTGGTGCTGGTCCTCACAGCTAGCTGCAACAAAACATCAAAACTCACCTCTTCTTCTTCCGTCCAGCAAGAACGCATCAAACGAAAGAGAAGAAAGGATCGAGAACTCTTACCCTGGACGACGATCGATGGAGCTTGGCAAGGGGATGCACGACAAGGAGCTAGGGAGGATGGGTTGGGCGGCTAGGGAGTTTGGAGGAACAAAAGAACAATAAACCTATTTTCCTTTCCTTTTAATCAAACACACCAAAATCCCAAAAACTCATAGCTAACCAAGACATACCGCGGAATGAGCATCAATAACCTCTTATGGCACAACCAGCAACACCACTCATCTGACCATCCAGGCAACCCCGGTTCGAAACCTAACAACAGCACCTTTAATTCTCTAATTTACTTTTGCATCTCACCATGCCCAAACACATTCCACAAAGCATCAAAACCCTACATAAGACCATCCAATAATTTTTAAAACTGAAAAAGACATAAACGGCCCTGACCGCCAGACCAAAATTACTAAAATACCCCTAGGGCATACTTGGAAGACCGGGATGAAAACCTGGGCCATTACAGTGGGGCTGGCGATGGGGACTTGTTCGGCGATAGAGGTGAAGACTTGCGATGGAGAGGATGGAGAGATTGGGCAGGGAGTGTCTCAGCCAAAAGAGGTGTTGGGGAAGAAGGAAGTCGGCTAGGGCTTAGGGGGAGTCAAATTATACTTTTCCTTCTATTTTCTCCCAATTCAAAATACTCCAAAAATTTTCCAAGTGCCAAGTGTCCTTGGAGGTTCCCCCTTCGAGTCCTGGCAAGCTCACTTTTAAAATCCAATTTTCTATTTAATTCCGAACGGCCTCCAAACAACTCCAGGTATTGAAACCTGAAACCAGAACACAACCACAACACAACACAATTTTTAGAAACGACCCGGAACCCTAAAAGATTACCAGAATGCCTCTAGAGGCCAAATGACCAAATGTCCCTAGGAGCTCAGAAAGCCCCAACGACCCAACCAAATGACTGAATAATTGACCGAACATACTTGGAGATCCAGAATAAAACCCTGGGCCGTTACACTACCCAACGTCACGTTCCAAACGAACAACTCTTGTCTGACGACAAGCAATCCAATCACGAGCAGAAGACATCTGCAACTCAAGCTAAGGACATTTTTCAAGGTAGTATCCTTGAACTGAAAGTCCAACTTCTCTGCAAATTGAGCACAGTCCTGCTTCAAGCAAATCAGCTCTAACGTGGTTTCCAATAACCACCCGCACCGGGAACAAGCCACTCACAAGTACACATATGGGTACATAGACTAATCATCACAAGAGACCAAAGTCTAACCGACCCTCATAGAGATCGACCAATTGACTCCTAACAGAGTCACAACCAATGACTGAACACCAAGGGTTCAACTCTACACGTTCTATCTTTAACTCTTACCCAACTCTGGAGTAAACTTAGGGAATGATACTCTCAATCATTCCTCACACATCTTTTCTCTCGTGGCCATCTGACTACCACCAACTAGGTCACTCGTGCTACCTCAACAAGTACAACCACTGGCACTACAAGTGCGACCTCTAGAGAACATGTTGAACTTCCAAGTAAGTCATACGAATCATCTGCACAACAATGCGAACTGGGCCTGAACGTAGGCCTGCACCCAAGCTTGGTGCCAAACGATCATACTCCAACCACATCACGAAGTTCTTCTAAAACAAAACTCTAGGCCCTTCTACAAATAGGCCAACAAGGTCACAACCTCTTGTAACGACAACACCAAAAATTCGTACAAGAACTTCCAGACTCATCAATCTGGTCTTTGACATCTCGACTATCTGACATGCTAAAGATCTTCACTTGAAACTCTGCTTGACGCTCAGCGGGCATCGCTCTAACCATAACTCTCATGGTTGTTGCAAACTCCGCTCTAGGAGTGGCACTCGGAGGTAGGTCAGTCTCTACTCCTCTCGGCAAACTAGCATTTGGGCCACTGGTGGCCTACGGGTCTGCTCAACCCTAGACGTCGTCTCATCTATAGCTGGCTTAGCACTGACTCCTCGGTTGGCAACACATGATGTCCTGGCCCCTCTATGTGTGATCGTCAAACTGGCGATGTACACTCAACCACAAAGAGCTAGTCCTCACTTGGACCCTCATTGCCAACAACAAACTTGAACAAGTATGCTAGATGCACGTATTGTAAATTTAAACCCTTAAAACAACTTAATCACATACCTAGCGGCTATTGCTGTAACGGCCCAGATTTCTGTTCTCGTTCCCTAGTTGTTCTGTTAATATTTTGGTTGTTCGGTTGGGACGTTAGGGTTGTTTTAGTCTTTCGCTAAGCTCGAAGATTTTATTCAGTTTCAGGTTTTTGGAATTGGAGTCTATTCTTGTGCTTTGGTGGCTTGGAATGAAAAAGGAAAATTTAAAATAAAAGAGTTCGAGCCAGGACTCGAACCCAGGTGGCTAGGAGTTGAAGTTAGTTGTTGTTTAATTAAGAATTAATTAGTGTTGCTGCTAGAATTCGAACCTGTGACCAGCCAGAATTTGGAAGCTTGCCTTATAAAGAAGAAATAGGAAGTTAAAAGTGTGTCTGTTGGGATTTGAACCTGTGACCAGCCAAGCTTGGAAGCTTGTTTAGGAAAAAGGAGAATAAAGGGTGGAATTTGTGTCTTTGCTAGGGTTCGAACCTGGGTGGATTTGGAGAGCTTTTGCTTAAGTGTTTGTTAAGGAGAAAATAAAAAATGCTCTTGCCAAGGGTTGTTTTGGAGTTGTGGAGCTTAGTTTAAAGATTTTTAAATAGAGAAAAATGCGTTGGAGCTGGAACACGTGGCGCAAGGGGGATTCTTTTTGCGTTAGGAGAAGGCTTTCCATAAAACCTTTTCTTCCTTTTGTTCCAGAAGCTTGTAAATTCTCCAGAGCCCCTGTTCTTTACTATTTCCTCTTCCAGAGCAGCTTCTCCAAAATGATTTCCTCTTTTTTCCAGGTAATTTCTTCCTCTCCATCACTTCTCATTGTTTTCGCTTGTTCTTGCCAACCATCATTGCAACCGAGCAGCTCCTTGATCGCCAAGCCCTAATCATTCCTCTTTCTCCTTGTTTTGCCGAGATCTCCCAAGCCGACCAGCCCTTTGTAGCCGTAAATCCTTGGCCGAGAGACCTCCTCTTGCTACACCACCATTGTTGCAAGCCCTAGCCGAGGAGGGTCTTCATCTTGCAGCACCACCCTAATCAAAACAACCCCTTGTTGCCGTAAGCACCACCTAGCCGAGAGGTAAATTTCTCCCCTAGACTAATCCTATTGTGTGCTGGTTGGTTGTTCCCTAATCGAGGTTTTGTGTTGTGTATTGTCAAACCTTTGCTGGCCGAGAGCATCCTCAGATTGCCGAGCCTCCCTGTTAGCTAGGAGCCCTTGCCGAGATCACCCGAGGTAAGCATGTGTTGATGTTTGTGTTTGTTGGTGGTGGTACTTCCCCTTGGCCGAGAGCTACATGATAACTTGGGGATGCTTGTTGCTCATCCCTTGGCCGAGGTAGGGTGTGGGAGTTGTTGTGTTTGTCAAGAAACTAATCCTTGTTGGTGTTTGCATTGGTTGTTGTTGTGTTGCCCTGAGCCGAGCTGTCCTCATTGCTGCAAGTAATCGAGAGCTTGTGTTGCCAAGAGAGTTGGGAGCAGCCAAGACCACCTTGTTCAAGAGCGTGGCCGAGAGCATCTGGCAGCCTAGAGCACTTGTCTCTTTTAGTTCGGTAGTTTCTTAAACCCTTTGTTCCAGTTTCTAGTCCGGTTGTTAGCTATCTAGCATTAATATGTTTTTGTATGTTGTGATAGGTTGTGAAACTCTGCAGCTTAAGGAGCACTTTACTTTGTTATTATTTTACTGCTTGTTTCCAAGTAAGGATTGCTTACGCAGGGTTGTGTGGGCTCTGCATTCATCATGACTGCTACTTTATATGTTTGACTGTTATGAGCATGTTAGTGGATAGGTTTCTTGTTTGTGAACGAGCATGTTATGATTGTTATACTGTCTTGTTCTGCTAGCATGTATGTTATTCCTATGACATGTTAGTACCATGCTAGGTTGTTCTCCAGCATGCATTCCATTATTATCTGTTGAACTTGTTTGGCCTGTTAAGGCAAGGGGCGAGACTCTTAGATAGACTTGTTAGGGTTTGTCTTCATCTAGAGGCTGAGAGCAGACATAACGTATATTGTCCCCACGGGCCGGGATCTCGAGTTGCACGACGTATGATGCTTCAGCCCCAGTAGCCGGTACTAATTAGCTCATGTATCGGCATAAGCCTAGTTTGTAGCCTGCTAGAGCGGAACCCAGTAGACGGTGTCAGCCTGTCGTGGCCGGTTCTTAGCTTCAGGAGTGCGGTGGTCTTATGCTGCTTACAGTCTACTGTCGAGGACCTCGCACTACTGTTCGTTCAGTGACTCTACTTCGAGTCGTAGGTATGCGTACCTTGACCGGTGTAGCACGTTTAGGTCCCACGTCCTTACACGGTTTGCAGCAGCATGCGATGTGCGTGCACGGGCATTAGGCACTAGGAGGAGAGCTCCCCCGGGATAATGCTTACAGTACACCATTTCCTTTTCGAGTCTAGAGCCAGACACCATGTACTCTTCCGTGTGTCCAGGACTAGTTTAGAGAGCTAGTTAGCAGTTTGGATATAACGTAACTTGTCCTAGTGATTGGACATTCGTGTCCCAGATGTTTAGACCTTCGGGTCCCAGTTATTGGACATACTTGTCCAAGTTTCAGGATCAGTTGTTGAGCTGATCACTAGGCTGGTGGTAAGTGACCCCGATGATTCAGGAGTCGCTTGGTTGACTCAAGGGTTGATCTGTGTTGATAGCGGTTGTATTTATACTAGTATGTTGTATGATTGATGTTCGTTCTGTACCCCGGTTGGGGATTCTTACTGAGTATGTTTATATTCACCCTTCTTTTCTGTGGTTTTTGTAAGAACCCGACCCAAAATGGTCCTAAACCGCGGTCCTTACAAGCATGCTTACAATTTAAAACTTTAGAAAAACATTATGGAAACAACTAAAAGATGAAACTCATTTAAACTTCTTAATAGAAACAACATTTCATAAACATCCTTAAAACAATCCTGGCCAGTATTTCAAACAAAACAGTTTAACAAGTCTCAACATTAAACAAAGTCCTCAGCATGCTACTACATAACAAAAGACTCTAAAAGATAAAGACACAAAGTTCGCCGGCAGCTCCCATGATCACACAGTTCCCTCCACTAGCCATCCTGGTGCTGTCCCAAGTTACCTGAAAGATAAGTATGGGTGAGTATAAACATACCCAGTAAGAATCCCCAACCGGGGTACAATACGATACGTCCATCATCTAGCATCCTAGTATACATGCAATCAGTTACCAGCACAGAAACTTTGCTCAACAAGCTAATCAAGTCAAGTCCGGGAACCTCGAAAGTTTCCTACTTCCGGCCTAATGATTGGTTCTCCTAACCAATCCCAAAGACATCCTCGAGGGTCTTTCTCCCTCGGCCAAATGATCAACTCAAAAGCTGATCCCAAATAGATGTCAGACACCCTCGAGGGTCTTTCTCCCTCGACCAATTGACCAACTCAAAAGCTGATCCCAAATAGGTGTCCTCGGGGGCCTCTTACCCCCAGCCAAGCTAAACCCTAAGACAACGGGAGTGTACCCGAGGTCTGGCTCTAAGCAAGAATAAAAATGGTGTCACTGATCTACAGTAGTGCAGAGCCCTCGACACTAAGTTGTAGCAGCCTGTACCACCAACCTGAAGCTAAGAACTGTCTCCGGGCAGGCTTGCACCCATGACGGGTTCCGCTCTAGCAGGTTACAAACAAGGCTTGTACCGATGCGGGAGCTAATCCGCACCGACTGTCGGGGGAGGAGACAAAGTACGTTATGCCTCTCACTGATCCTGACCTGTGGGGACAAGATACGTTATGTCCACTCTCAGCCTCTGGAATACCAGTCTAGCTAACTATCTAATGTCACATGATATACATCTCTAACAACTGAACATGCTTAACAAGAATACTAGTACGACCTAGCATGATACTACGGGTGTAAACAGGGAACTCAGAACATGCTGGAAGGACAAACCTAGCATGGCACTAACATGTAGAAACAGGGCAAACATGCTAGCAGAGATAAACAGTGAAACAGTCCTAACCACTACATGCTCATAACAAACAACATATATATAAAAGATGCAATCAAAACATATCGCAGGGTCCACACAACCCTGGTAAGAGATCCTTACCTGTAACAACCAGAAATATAAACAGAAAAGTGCTCCTTGAGTTGCAGTGCCTCACAACCTAAAAGCATAAACATACACATTCAATCTAACTAGCTACACTTAACTAAACACTAATTCTAGAAGCAAGGGAACCAAGAGATTACCCCTACTTTCCCTAGTGCTCTCGGCCAAGCACCCAAGATGGAACCCTAGAAGCTCTCGGCTACACTTGCAACAAGGTGTCTTGGCTAGGGCATCAACAACAACAATCACAAATTAGCTCCCTTGTCCATGAAGCAAACAACACACACACACACAACTCATCATGAGGCTCTCGGCCACACACCCCCATTGGGGCTCTCGGCCAAACCAACACACAAGCAACCCAAAATCACACACTTACCAACTTACCCAAGAGGATTCGGCAAGAGCTCCTCAGAGAACAAGGTGGTCTCGCCCAAGGAAGGTGAACAACAAGGAGATCTCGGCTAGGGCTTGGATTTGCACAAAGGAGAAAAGAGAAAGTTAGATCTATCCAAAACACAAGTCAAACACAACAAAAACACCATCATCCCTACCTTGGAGCTCTCGACAATGGAGGTTGGAATGGGAAGTGCTCTTGGATCTCAATCAAACAAGGGGTACAAACACGATCGCCTCCACCCAAGCAAGCTTCTCGGATCTACAAGAAGAGAAGAAGAAAAACAACACCTTCTCTTAGAGAAAATATAGGCTCGGCCATGGCAAGAGAAGAAGAGGAACTTGGATTTTGCAATTGCTTACCTTGGAAAACAATGGAGAAGATGAACTACACTTGGGAATCTTGAGGTTGCAAGCAATGGAGATGGAGAGAAATGGAGAGGGAGTGTTCGGCCAAGGAGAGGATTTGAGAGAAGGGGAGGGTCGGCCAAGAGGGAAGGAGAAGAGGAAATGATGAAACCCTAAAGCAACTCCCCTATTTTTTAATCATAAAATGCCCAAAAAAATCCCACCAAGAGCACCTTTTTAAAACTATTTTATTTTCCTCTACACAAGGCTAAAACTCAACTCCCAAGCCACCATGGATCGAATCCTAGCTCCAACACTTTTATTTTCATTTTTCTTCTTTTAACCGGGAGGGCTCCAAACTTACCATAAATGGACTTCTTGACCTGAAACTTGAAACCGAAGAATAAACTTAAGTCCACCAACTCAAAAAAATTCTAGAAGCTCTGTTTTACTGCAACACTGCCTCGGGAAAGCAAAATGACCAAAATACCCCTGGAGGACAAAATGACCAAAATGCCACTGGAAGCACAAAAAGCCCTAATAGCCCAACCAACTCACTGGAGGAACAACCGAATAACCCTAGAGAACCGGAAGGAAATCTTGGGTTGTTACAGTTTTCCACCAGGTAACTTTGGACAGCCACTAGATGGCTAGAGAAGTGGCTGCTCGGACATGGGACTCCGCCGACAAACTCTGCTATCATGTTTTTCTTATTTTGTTGTTATCAGCATGCATTGGGGCATGGAGCCCTAGGATCTTTATTTATTGGGAACCTATTATTGGATTTTTCTGATTTTTAAATTTTGAAAGTTTAATGTTTGAAATCATCAGGATTTGTATTGTTAATTGGATTTTGATTGTGAATTTAAATGGTTTAGATTTGAAATGAAACTCTGGCCAGGGTTGCTTTGTTACATGTTGAAATAAATGTTTTAAACAGGTTCCAGGATTTGACAGGTTTAAACTGGAAATTGCATCGTTTGTTTTAATTCTTTACTGTTTTATTGTGCATGCTGAAGTAAGGATCCATTTAGTCCCATGTTTTAGGTCGGGTCTTTATAGTTGCAGTGCTGATGATCATGGGACACAATGACCTAACTCAGTAGGTCAGTCTACAAAATCTATGACTCTGAGCTCTGATACCAATTGTAAAGACCCGGCTCTAAATGGTCTAAAATGTCATTTACTAAATGATGTAATTAAAAATTTATTACACTTAAAAATAAAAGATTTCAAACATCCATTTCATTAAAAAAATCAAGTTCTAAATGCATATGTAGAAATCATTAAAATAGTTCAGCCTCTGGCCAGAGTACAATAAAACCATTACAAGTTCCAAGTAAAACATCCCAACTATATAAATGTAAAATGAAACAAGAAGATGGAATAGACTCTCCCATGATCATCCAGCTCCTCCTTTAGCCACCTCAATGCTGTGTCAAGTTACTTGGTGGAAAAAACCACAGAAAAGGTGAGTACAATTGCACTCAGTAAGGATCCCCAACCGGGGTACAATATGCAAGACAAATCCTCTAGGATCCTAGCATACAAGCATAATAATAAAGCATGGCAATCTCCACAAGTATAACCAACAAGATGATCAACATCGAAGATCTATGCTCATAGCTAGACAAGGTTAGCACATACTGGGTTAACTAATAGGAGAACAAGTAAGAAATCTCGAAAGTTTTATCTCTAAATCAAACATAGTCAGCACACACTGGGCTAACAAAGGACAACACACACTGGGCTAGTCCTGGACAACACACACTGGGCTAGTCCTGCGCACTACGTGTCAGCACACATTGGGCCAACAATGGAAAGCACACACTAGGCTAGTCCTGAGCAACCTGGGCAACACACACTGAGCTAGCCCTGGATCAGCACACAGTGGACTAATCCTGATAATCTGGTCAGCACACATTAGGCCAACAATGGGGCAGCACACACATGGCTTGTCCTACTCAAACCTGGTCAGCACACACTGGACCAATAGAGGAGCAGCATACACTGGGCTAGTTCTGAGCAACCTGGGCAGCATTCACTGGTCTAGCCCAGGATCAGCACACACTGGGCAAATCCTGACAATATGGTTAGTACACACTGGGCCAACAATGGGACAACACACACTAGGCTTGTCCTGCTCAAACATGGTCAGCACACACTTGGCTAGTCGTGAGCAAACCCGATCAACACACACTCGGCCAACCTTGAACAGAATACACTGGGCTAGTCCTGGGTATACTTAACATAATCCACCTATTACGACATAACCTGGCATGGTCCAATATCAACAGTGAACAACAGAAACAAAATAACAACAGTCATATGGTACAATATAGTGCAACAACAGGATGCATCTCCCTACATGCCAAGCTCTAACACACAGATCAATTAATCCTTATCCACTAACATGCTCAACCAAAACATACGAGAACAGGGCATACAAACATACAAGAACAGGTCATACAAACATACAGGAACAAGACATAAACAGTAGTAGCATGGCATCTAGATAACCTGCACGAGCCTACCCACTAACAATATAATAACAGACAACCTACACAAGCCTATCCACTAACAATATTAGCAATTCACTAGCCATGCATATCAATAGAACAATCAACCAGAAGCTCTCAAAGCCAAGCGGAGGGTCCACATAACCTCGGCAAGGAAACTTTACCTGAAAAGAGACAAAAGAAATAGGGAACAGTTGCTAGAGCTGCATAACTAATCAAAGATAACCTAGCAGAAAACACTACAACTGCAATTAAACTCCTACACAAACAAACAACCAAAAACCAAAAGCTTCGGGAGTTAGGGTTTACCCAACCCGAGAGCATAAGGCTCGGCAGCAAGGAAGGGTGGTCTCGACAAGTGTGCTCCTTGGCCTCAAAAGCTTGGACTTGTGTGTGTGTGTGTCAAGGGATCTCTCTCTCGGAAAGGGTAGGGTTGCAAACTTGCTGGTTGCGGCAACAAGGCAAGTAGAGATGGACCTCTCAGCTAGGTATTGCGGCACAAGCTCGAACGAAGATGAAGCTCTCGGGTGCAACTCGTGTTGTGTGCAACCAAACAAAGAAGAAGAGAGAGTCATGACTTCGGAAATAGAGAAGGGTGAAGAGGTTTCAGCAAGAAGAATGGGAGAGGAGCCTATCGGCAAGGTGAGGAGAGAGAGGTGATGCTTCTCGGCAATGGAAGAAGGGAAAGAGGAAGAAGGATTCGGCAACAATGGGGAGAAGGGAGAGAGAAATCGCAAGAAGAAGAAGATGAAGTGTCTCGTGCGACTAGTTCTCGGGAAGGAATAGACCATTTCATTTGTCGATCGAAACTCCCTGGCCACCCACCTTCAAATCCTAGGAAAGACGTCTTTTTCTTCTATTTTTCACAAATAACCTCAAAGCCTCTCAAATGCAAAATCAACAGGCTTCGAGTCTTGGAAACAACATCTTTTTCACCTTTATTTCTTCTTTTTAAAACAAGTCTCCAAATGCCTTGTCCATCACTACTTCGAGTACCAGCAATCACACATTTAAATCCTATTTTATTCTTTAAAAGCAACGCTCCAAATCCCTTGTCAATCCTTCTTTCGAGTCGCACCAACAACACTTTATTTTTCTCTTGAATTCTCATTTAGCCGAATGACCTCCGAACTTCACAAAATGTCCCTTTAGCCCTAGAACCTGAAACTGAAGAATAACCATACTCAATAAATGGCAGAAACAATCCTGAAACCCTGGTTAAGCACAAAACTAGCCTGAAGGCAAAATGACCGAAATGCTTCTAAAGGCTTAACTGCCCTAACGACCAAACCGTACTATCGAATAATTAACCAAACACACCTGGAGAACCGGAACGAAAACTAGCGCCGTTATAGACATGTATCAAATAGCACAGTGAACTTTTCCTTGAGTAAGGTCCACACAACCCAAGTAGAGATGTCCCTTACCTAAAAGAAGATACAGAACAATCCAATAATGCCACAAGAAAATGAGAACTCGAACCCACAACCTAAAAATTCATAGCTAACAAGATCAGCCACCAAAAATCATTATAAAACCCATCCATTTTCAACACAACAATAAATAGCCCATAAACTTATATAAGACAATCTCAAACACGGCTGTCCAATCCGGCAAACCCGAGGGCGAGTTAAAACAGAACACCACGGTGAGGAAAAACACAACAACCAATCTATCAAGGCACAAAATATCATATCTCGAAACTGGATCAACCATCAATAACTATTGATAGGAAACATAGCCTAAAATTAAGAGAAATGGAGGTGAGGAATTACCCAAAACCTCCACACGAATAGATCAGCCCCGACACGAGCAAGGCAACGAGGGCGTGACTGGTGCTGAGGCAAACGTAAGCTGCTGCTCGTGGTGGGTGGTGATTTGCGCAGGCGTTCGCAACGTAGGGGACACGAGCGGCTGTTGTAGGCCTGAGTCGGTGCTGGTGTGGGCATGACCCATGCTAGCTGAGGCGAACGGCGACGAATGCTGCATGTGGGTTGTGACGAGGTGCGCGCGAACTTGCGAGTGGTGCAGCTGTGTCAAGAGTGCGCGCGTGAGAATAGAGCAAAGACGGCAATAACATCTCTTCGGCGGGTTTTGTGTCAGTGCGGTAATGTCGGAGTCAAGGTTTAGCGGCTGGGCTGAGCGACGGATAGGGTTTGTGGTGGGGGGAAGAGAAGAAAGAAGAAGGAGGAGAAATAGAAGAAAAAGAAAAGGAAAAAGAAAAGGAAATTGTTTGTTTTTTTTTTTCTTTTTTTTTCTTCTAACATTAATGGGCCCCTTTCCTTTAAAAAAACAAAATCCATCCACCCATTTAAATAAGGAGAACCTTTTTCGTTTTTTTTTTTGTAGAATAAAACATAACAAAATCTTATTTTTATTGTTATTATTTATTTTATTTTATTTTTCTTTGTGAATTACAGGGACGAAATCTAAAATCATGGGGGGAGTTGAGGTTTGATTTTTTCCAACCTCTCTAAATTATCATCTTATTTTTATTTCATTTTATAAGTTTTCAAAAACATATCTTTTATCTTCCATGTTTTATGTTAGATCTTTTATCTTCCATCTTTTATGCCATATCTTACATCTCCATTTTACGAGCCAAAAGACGCAGAAGCAAAGGGGGAGCACCATCAGGATAACTCTGTGTTCGTTTCCAACTACAAACAATTCATCTCCCCAATATCGTAAGTTTATAATTGTGCAAAATAATGAAACTTACACGAATTGCCATTATCTTTGACGAGGTGTGGGATGAAAGGGACATCTATACAAACTACAAGATTGCATCTATTGAACTAGTATACGAGACCACAATTTTTTAATTTATTGACTTAATTATAAAAACACTCAACGTTGGTGAAAGTTTGAAGGTGGCGGCATTTTCCTTTACAAATATGGGCACGAAAAAGGTAAATCAATTGCACGCATTGAAGACAAGGACGTGCACATGATATTCAATGGATTCTCCACCAGTATGTATATTGATTGTTGCATACTTGCAGTTAGGGGTGTTCAAACAACCCAAAACTAGAACAACCCAAACTAACCCAACCCAAATTAACGGGTTGGGTTGGGTTAAATATATTTTTGGGTTGGATTCAAAATCATGAAGTATTTATAGGTTGGGTTGGGTTAAGGGTTGACTTAAAATTAATCCAACCCAACTCGACCAACCCGAAATTGTTATTTAGTTTTAAAATATATATATTTTTACCATAACATAATTATATATGCGTATATATATTTTTATTTAATTATTATTGTTAGACTTTTTATTTTCCATAATTTTTAATATTTTTTTAAATCTTAATAATTTATATATCATGATAAATATATAGTCAAATTATGTAAAATTCTTTGTTGGTTTTAATTATATATTTCTTTTACAGAAGTCGAATTATGTTATCTATTTTTGTTGTTTTAATTAACTATTTGTTTTATGTTTTATAATTGGAATCTTCTATATGAACTATGATTGTATATTTATATTCATTTCATTACCTTGATTGAAGATTATATTTTGTTTATATATATATATGATGTATGACTAATTTGATAAAAAATATTTATTATTATGATTTATTATTGAACTCGATGACTCAACCCAACCCAACCTAAAAATATAAGGGTTGGGTTGGGTTGGGTTGTCTCTTTAATTGGGTTGGGTTGGGTTGGAAAAATGACCAACCTGAAATTTTGGGTTGGATTGAAAACCTCTCTAACCCAACCCAACCCAACCTAACCCATGTGCACCCCTACTTGCAGTCATTGAACCAATACACACGGAGTTGTACAACGTGAATACCCCTACTAGCCCGGTTGTGGTAAAAGTTGGTCTTACATTTACCAGCAAGGATGAGATGAAGAAAGAACTAGGCAGCCTAGCATTGAGCAGGAATTTTCAGTTTAAAACCCCAAAGTCGAACAATAAGCAGTACAAAATTTGATGCATTCATGAGACATGTGGCTAGAAGGTTCGTGCTTCTACATATAGGGGCAGCGATATTTGGATCATTAGGAAATTCATTGATTTGCACACTTTCCCGATAGGTGTAGTTATGAATGATCATATGCAAGCTACACCCTTAATAATGAGTGGAGTTGTTGAATCGTTGATTTGAACCAAGAAAGATGGGACGTCTAGAAAAAGTATGGGGTATACATAAGTTACTACAAAGCTATGAAGGGTAAGAAGAAAGCTCATGAAGATTTGAGAGGTAGACCTGAAGATTAATACACATTCCTCTCTAAGTTTGCTTCTAAGATTATCCAGAAGAACCCAGGTATATATTAATAAACCTTTTATTTTATTTTTTATCTATACAGTGTAGACATTAGACTCGTTCTGATCCACAATACTTATGGATACATACTTATGATTTGTAGCATATATGCATAAGACCACACCTTAACATCTTCAATGCATAGAAGTACTCTTGGCTGACATAGATTTCAGAAATGTAGGGAGCTATATTGCACAAGAGGTTGACGACAACGGATGGTTTAAATATTTCTTTTATAGTTTGGTAGCATCAATTCAAGGATGGACACATCGCCTTCCTACCAATAGTGTTGACGAGGCATCTGTTGAGATCTCAATTGTCCAACATTGAAAAAGTGGGGAGTCCAACATCAATATAAAAGAGATATGGGTTACTACCCTCATTGCCAATTGGTTTTGAGGTGGAACCCCATATTCTCTAATATGGTATCAGAGCCCATAAAAGCTCAAACGGGTATCGGTCCAATAAAATGAAATTGAGATCCGATTCAAGAATGGTGAGTCCAAAAGAGGTACCATCTTGAGGGGGCATGTTAGGATCTCATATCCCACATTGGAAAGTGGGAGAGTCCAACATCAATATAAAAGAGATATGGGTTACTCCCCTCATTACCAATTGGTTTTGAGATGGATGTCCACACTATTTCACAGCATCATAAAAAAATAAGTTTGTTCACACTCTTATAACTGCATGTACATTTGATTCGAACTATAGAATTTATCCATTGGGATTTGCAGTTGTCGATTCCGAAAATGATGAATCATGGGGATGGTTCTTCAGGAACTTGAAAGCTTGTTTTGGTGATCACAAAGATCTCATGATTGTGTCGGACCAACACTCCAGCAATAAAAATGCATTTAATAGGGTGTACTTTAAAGCACACCAAGCAATATGCATTTTTCACCTAATGAAAAACATCAAGCTGAGGCACAATAGTGAAACATTTGTGAATACATACTTCAGTTGCGCCAAAGTGTACACACCGGAAGATTACAAGTACCATATTGGACATGTGGAACAAATGTGCCATAACATTAGAGATACGTTGGAAGATGCTGGCCCTCATCGGTGGGCTCGGGCATTTTCAGTGAAGAATAGGTACATTCTTATGACAACGAATGTGCCTGAAAGTCTGAATAAACACTTAAAGCATGCCTGAGAGCTCCCGATTTTAACTTTATTAGAAGAGGTAAGGAATTTCATGCAACTTTGGTTCTTTGAGAGGAGAAATTATGCTGACCATGAGGTCCAACGCATAGGTCGATGGTGCATTGACCCGTTATGCGAGAATCTAGAAGCAAGTCGTCCTATGGATGTAAGTAGCTATAGGTACATATTAAAATATATCATGAATCTATTCTAACACATTTGCAACAAAATGTTTTATAGATTGAGCCTATTGACAAATCATTAGACAACATACATGATGGTCGTAAACACTACGAGATTAGCCTAAGCGATCGAACTAGCACGTGTAAACAATGGCAATTAGACCTTATCCCATGCCTGCACACTTGCCAAGTCATATCTTACAAATCATTAAGTCTGCACTCATTTGTTCATGAATTTTTCAAGACAAGTACACTCAAGAAGCTTTACATGGGCAACATTTATCTTATTGGGATGTCATACCACTCACTAGCAGATGGCGATGGTGGTAATGAGTTAGTTCAACCACCCAAAGTAAGACGGCCTATAGGAAGAACTCGAAAGTCGAGGATTAATTCACACATCGAAACAACAAGCAGGGTGAAATATGGGAGATGCAGTAGGTTGGGACATAATAGGAGGACTTACAAAAATCAAATCTAGCCATTACTTCTTTTTTTCTTTTTACTACCATCAAGTTCTTTTTTCTATAAGTGCAGTCAACAACTCATGCATTTTGTTTTTTTTTAATAAGTACATTTACGGTTTTTCGAGTTAGGCTTACATGAATGAATTCTTTGTATTTTATGGTTTTTATTTATTCAAATCTATTTTATCAATAACCTAGACGACGTACGGGTATGTAAACATACAAAACGAATTTAAAACTATATGCTCAAGAACATACATGTCAGGTTATATAATGAATCTTCTTTCTCGATATTCCAATAACGTACTATTATTTAACGTACGACATGAATATAAACTATACACCTGGGGGACATTTTTTTGGCAATATGCAATTGGAATTGATTTTATTTTTTAAAAAAATACAAATAAAAACATTGCCTTCGTATTTACATATTGTTGTTAATCTATGGACTTAATTTTTTTATCCCTTTGACGAAGTGTGTATATGGGCCAGAATAAAAATAAACTTCGTATTTCAATCGAAAACTACTTATACGTATCCTAAAAACCACAATTGTGCGGGACGCACACGGAAAAAACCAGTCGCATTGGCTGAGTAAGTGTCATAACTATTTAGTCTACCATCTTAATTTTCTAATAGATATTTACTCATCAACGACACAAGAACAGAACTCTAATACATCTACATGCGCGTACATGTGTTCAAAAATATCAATACCATGAATAAACTATCTGCTAAGTGTTCCAACGTTTTTAAAACAATAATTTTTATTTATATCATTTTCAGCATCAGTCATAAAATAACAAAAGAAACAAAACTAACAAGTACCTACAGTTAACAGGATCAATATCCCAAAAACAAACAACTACTAAAACTCCATCTTTTCAGCATCAGCAATAAAAAAAAAAGAGGAAATAAACCAGATATAAGCTATCCAAACACAAGCATATTTAATTAAAAAATAACATTAGTTCTTCACAACTGGCTGAGATGTAGGTCGAACGACGGGGCATCAAATTTAGGGGGTAGCGCTTCAGCCAGGGGTTTCCAATTTGAGCCTCTAATAGCCTCAACATACTGTGTAGTTCCTCTTGATCCTATGGCTTAATTAAGTTTTTTTCCAACATTAACTTAAAACACAATAACATGTTAGGATGCGTTTAAGATTGGTAATTAATACACACTAATACATGTTCAAGGCAGCACGCATTATCTCAGAGAGCTCTCACCTTTGGTGACCCACCGTAATTTTTGTGTTTGCCGTCACTTCCATCATCGTGTATGGAGCATTTTCCTTTACACCCCGCCGCTAGAAAAAAAATTAAAGTTAGTCAGGGACATCAATTGATATGAAGATCATGGTAGTAAGGAGGGATCCATTGAGATCGATTCATATGGGGCATACAAAATCTGTCATTATTCAAGCTCTTTCACATGGGTACAAAAATCATCCTTTTCTTTATAGTCGTATCTACTTTAATAATCGACATTGTCACAAATAAAAGTACATAAACGGTTCTACATATATTTACATAATAGATGAAAATTAGACTTAACATTTATTTAGTCCTAAACACACACACCCCCCACAGGCGACCACATGCATGTAATCAGTTTGGAATTAGCACAGCTTCATACAACAACATAAGTCTGAGATTAAGTTTCATAGAGACTATTAGCAGTAATATAATACCTTCAAAGATTCAGCTAGTCTCTCTTTTGCTGCAAGTTTTCTAAGTACCTCCCGTTCACTGATTGAGTTGATAACGTCGTTGATTGACTCATCATTATCATCGGCGCACTACATGTGGAACAAATAATTGTGCAAGTCATTTTTTTTATGCAAATACACTGTTTTACAAAGAAGTTGGGATAAAAGGCTTGTGCTAACTCTCAATTAGAGAGTTATTTAGTCCTCTTTAAGATGCATTTATTGAAGAAATCATGCACTTTCATCACAGTCTAATGCATATAATGCTTTTAAGATAGAGAATTTGTTATAAAACGCTATGCATGTTAGAAATGAGGCAAAGATTGGGAAATCAAATCAATTAAGTGTTTTTGTGCCAAGAAGCTAAAGTTTGCAGCATTATTCATAGCATTTCTAGAATCCCCATTTGCGATAAATGTTTTTATCATTGTTGGGCTTTAATGTTCTAGAAGCATTGAATTCATGCCTCAATTGGTGAAGTCTAAGGAGAGAAAAGATGAGCCATTTGGGAGCAAGCCAATGTTGTAAGCACTTGATCAAATGAGGACAGCTTCAGCAAAAAGGCTGCAAACTCTGCACCTGCGTCAGAAAAGCTGAAAAAGGCAGATCTTATCGACTAGGGATCAAAAGCAAGGGCCATTTTGCCCTAGAATTTGGACCGTTGATCTTGGAAATGAGGGGAGTATATAGAGATCCTCTTGGGAAGAGAAATGGACCTCTCAATTATTCCTTTTTCGGATTTCAGCCTTGATTTCAAAGCACTTGGGAGAGGAGTCCTCGTTGTTCGAAGCATCGTTACAACATTTTCTACACCTTTCTTCTTTGAGTTTTTCTTCGTTTATGTTTTGTAGTTTTGATTTTGTAGTTCAGACTCTGGGTGTAATTCATGTTTCCGCACTATATTGCTTAGTCATTTTAGCTTAATAGTATTTCAAAGTTTCTTCTCTTGTTTTCTCTTTTTTTTTCATGATCTGCACCTTTTTCTTACTATTCTGAGTGTTACTGTTCCATTACTGCACTGTTCGTAGCTGTTTGTTTTACCGTTTCAGTTTTGGTTGCATGATGGTTACAACATTCCTACTCTCTATTTTTGTTCTTTCCTGCATAACCATGAGCTAAATTCATATAGGTGAGGGTTGAGGGGACAAGTGTTTGTTGCATGTACTTCAGGTGAGTAGGGAGATGTTAGGCCAAGACATAATAGGCGTTTTAACTAAAAGCATGTTTCGATTGGTCATCCATTCATGTTTGCTTTTCATTTCATCTCGAGAGAGAGAAGGAGTAGTTATAAACTATTCATGTCCATTAGTTTCAATGTTTGGAACTCTTACTTGTTAAAGAGGGAGGCTAGAGATAGTCACCTCACTAGTGTGTGCATTTCATTATTTATACCTTCGAGCTTAGATGCGAGAGCTTAAGCTTGAAGAGAATGAATGCATCGTGAGAAAGAGCATTTGATCACATGTTGTGTGGAGTCTACTTCTCACCATAGTCTCACCTTTGATGCATGTTAATCACACTCAACCGACCCTTAACCCGAGCCTACTTCATCATTAGAGTATCTATCTTCTATTTCTAGCATTTACTTGTTGCATCTGTTCTATTACTTTAGCAGTTTATATTTTTGTTCTAGCAAATTACTGTCTGAAGTCAATAGCATTTATCCTGTTGCAGTTGCACTAGTTGGTTTATCAGTGTATTTAGCATTTCTGTTGCATTCTGATGCTATTTAAAATTGTGTTTAGTAGAAACTGGTTACCATCAAAATTTCCTTTACTTTTCTGTTCTTGACTTTGAACGTAACACTTATTTAGAGATTAGCCCAGTCCCTGTGGAGATGACTTGTTACTTATCACTTGATTGCGAACGACTGCGTATACTTGCGTATTAATCTATTCATTACTTGAAACATTGCCTGTGTTTGTTATCCATCCATATTAGTATTCATATTATTCGAAGCAGTTGAATAGCAATTATCAGCTTGACAACAGACTTGCTGCTGCCCTCCTGATGAGCGTGATGTGTGGTGTTCACTAGTCGAGTAAGTCTGAGTTTTCAGCATTTGAGTCCCTTGGATATTTAGCCCACGTCCACTGATAAGACCCTCGTCATCATCTGTAAGAACCCGACCTGAAATACGGTCCTAAACCTAGGTTCTCACTCAGCATGCAAGTAAAACATATTTAAAACAGTTAAGTGATCCAATTAAAAACTTTTCAAACATCGAAGAACGGGGAACAGTTCAAACACTTCCAACAATTTTCATAAAGAAAAAGCAATAAAAGCAAAACATGTCCTGGCCAGTATTTATAAAAAACATTCAAAATAGTTTAGAACATCAAATAACCAAGTTCCCCTAAGGACTCCAGGTCCAACTACATGCGGAATAACAAATGCAATAAGAAAGACAGAGTGCCGGCAGCTCCCATGATCAGTCAGCTCCCTCCGCTAGCCCTCTCGGTACTGTCTCAATCTACCTGGTGGAAAAAACCACAGAAATAAGGGTGAGTATAAACATACTCAGTAATAATCTCCAACCGGGGTAGAATACGATACATCAGTCATCTAGCAACCTAGTATACATGCAAACAGTTACCAACACAGAATATGGCTCAACGAGCTAACGGGGCAGATCCGGAATCCTCAAAAGTCTCCTACTTTCGGCCTAATGATTGGCACTCTTAACCAATCCCAAAGACATCCTCGAGGGTCTTTCTCCCTCGGCCATTTGACCAACTCAACAGCTAATCCCAAATAGATGTCAGACACTATAAAGACCTGACCCGGAAAGAGGTCCTAAACTAGGCCTTTACCTCAATGCATGCTTTAAAACTTAAAAACAATATGCAAGATCATTTCCAGATTCTGAAAGAAAACTAAAAACTTGCAAACATCCATTCATAAATCAAATGTAAAACGTCCAGGAACTTGTCCCTGTTTCCAAGCACCTGTTCCAATCTAAATACCATTTTAAACTTACTCTAATCAATGATTTATTCAAAACATTCAAACCCTTAACAGTTACAACAGTGTCAGAATCCAGAAAACAATCAGAAAACATTCTAAGGGCTCCTTGCCCAACTACATGCATTAAGAGGACAACAAAACATAAAACATAAACTCAGAGCTTTTAAAATAGATGGTTTCCATGATCAGCAGCTCCTTCAAAAGCCATCATGTCTCGCGCCCTGATTACCTGTGAAAAGCCACAAAATAAGGGTGAGTAACGAATTTCTCAGTAAGAATCTCCAACCGGGGTACAATACGATATAACTGGTGATCTAGCAGAAAGTATGCAAGCTATGAATATAAACACAAAAGAGAGCACATCACTTTAATCCATACGTAAATACCTCGGATGCCATCTTACAGTCTTACTCTAGAAATCTACAACGCATCTCGATACTCTACGAGAAACTAAACTCTGCCTCAGCTTTCCTACTACTCTCGATACGAAAGGTACACTGAACTCAAGATCCCGAGGAGCTCTCCAGTCGGCGCTATAATGAATGTGCGCGCGCACCGCATGCTGCTGCAAACTAGGGAGGTGCTGGGTCTAGGGAATGCTGCCCTGGTCCAGTACGCATGCCTAAATAATCTCTGGATCGCTGTCACTGAACATAGTGGTGTGAAACCAGGACACTATGACAATGTCAGCTTGTACCACAACACCTGAGGCTAAGAAACCGGCCGTGGTAGGCTTACACCAGGAACCAGTCCTTTCCCTATCAGGTGGCAATCAAGGGCTACTGCCGACACGCTGAGGAAGTGTCGACTGCCGGGGACAAGGCAATGCCTCGTGATTCCCCTGACCGTTGGGGCATTTAACAGTCTGCCACCCTCACCCAAATATTGCACTGGGCAGCCGTTAAGGTTAGCTAAACCCTAATGACGGATCAGGGACGGAGTACTGCCTCGCATGTCCCTAGCACAGATGCAAGATACGTTATGCATCCTCGCCCGAATGATGCTACCTATCAGAACTCTAAGCTAACAGATAACAGCAAACATTCCAATACGCCCTCCGCAGATACAATGAACCTAGCATGATACTACGGAGCAAGAACAAATAACAAACATGCCAGAACAGAACCTAGCATGGAAATAACATGAGAAATAACACGAGAAATCATGCCAGTCGGAATTCATAATAGAGCACCTATCCACTAACATGCTGATAAGCATACACATACATACAATCAACAACCACAGATAATATCGCAGGGCCCACACAACTCCAGTAAGAAATCCTTACTTGGGTCGGAAGGCAACAACACACAAAAGGATCCTAAGCTACAACCAAACCCGAGCTAGCTATCGGGAACCTAACAGACAAACAACAAATATCACAATATAAACGACTTAAGCAAAATGCAAACAGAGCTAGGCTCGGTCAGGAGCAACTCACACGGCACGGGGCTGGCGCGAACGGACAGGCTGCAACGGGCGCTAGGGTGCTGCTGGGCGTGCGGTTGGAACGGAAAAGCTGCGCACGCGGACGGCTAGGCGTGCAGACTCGACAGGGCGTTGGGCTGCGCTCGGACGGGTGATGAGATGCTAGCGCTGGGGATGCACGCGGACGGGCAATGCGATGCGGGTGCTGGGGCTGCGAGCGGACGGGAGATGCGACGCGGGCGAACGGGCTGCTCGCGCGCGGCCGAGCGCGCGGTGATGCGCTGCTGGGCTGCTGCAGACTGGGCGACGCGACGGCAGGGGCTGCGATCTGGTTGGGCGAGCGACGAAGAGCAGGGCTGCGAACGGCCAGGTGCTGCGTGCGGCTGTGCGATCGGCGCTGTTGTTGCTCGGTTGGGTTGCACAAACACAAGCTCTCAATTCTCTTCTCTCGGCCAGCAAGAACAACACCAAAAAGGAAGAGGAAGAGAGATCAAGGAACGCTTACCCTGGACGAACGAGACGAAGGGTCTGTTGGGAGGAGACGCACGACAAGCGGCTTGAGAGAAGGTGGTGGCCGGCAAAGGGATTTTTAGGAAGAATGATGCAAAACCTATTTCTTTTTCTTTTTCATCAAACTCACCCTAATCCCGAAAACCAAGGCAAACCAAGATATCCTACTGAATGAGCAACAATAACAACCTGCAGCTTGACTGGCAGGACCACAACGCTATCTCCCTAGCCACCTAGGCTCGAATCCAAGCTGAAGCATATTTAATCCAACAAAACTCTAATTTTTATTTTTATGCATCTCTCCATTCCCAAACTCATCCAAAAGCAACCAAACCCTACATTTGACCATCCTAGAATATTAACAGCTGAAAAAGACAGAACGACCCTAACGACCCGACCAAATTACCAAAATACCCTTAGGACATACTTGGAAGACCGGGATGAAAACTTGGGCCTTTACAATATTCCCTCCTTTTTATGACTTTCGTCCTCGAAAGTCCTTAAGACTGAAACAGCTCAAGATAATGCAATCTCATCTCGTCCTCCCGCTCCCAAGTGGCTTCCTCTGAACTCTAAGTCCTCCACTGAACCTTTACCAAAAGGATCTCACGATTACGCAACGTCTTAGTCTCAAAGGCAAGAATCCTCACAGGCTTCTCCTCGAAGCTCAAATCCTCATTCAGCTGCAAAGGCTCAAAGTCCACAATGTGCGACGGGTCCGGCACATACAGCCTCAACATTGATACATGAAAAACCCTGTGCACAACTGACAACGACAAGGGTAAGGCTAACCGATATGCAACTCTGCCAATCCTCTCAAGAATCTCAAACGGACCAACAAAACGGGGACTCAACTTCCCTCGCTTACCAAATCTCAACACACCTCAGATCGGTGCAACCTTTAAGAACACGTGCTGTCCGACCTCAAACTCCAAGTCTCGACCCCGCACATCGGCGTAACTTTTCTGCCTGCTCTGAGCCGTCAACATACGAGCTCTAATCTTCTGCACTGCACTGTTGGTCCACTGCAGCAACTCAGGACCCAAACCCTGCCTATCACCAACCTCTTCCTATAACACAGGAGACCGGCAACGCTTACCATAGAAGGCCTCGAATGGAGCCATCTGGATCGTCGACTGATAACTGTTATTACAAGCAAACTTCATCAGATACAAATAGTGGTCCCAACTGCCCGGGAAGTCTAACACACAGGCTCTCAGCATATCCTCAAGAATCTGGTTCACCCTCTCAGTCTGACCATCTGTCTGAGGGTGAAAAGCTGTGCTGAAACTGCACTCTGGGCCTAAGCCTTTCTAGAGTGCCCTTGTAACAGCCCGGATTTCAGTTAAAATAAAATAAGGTTTAAAAGGTGTTATTTGGAGGGCTCGAACCCTTGGCCTCCAAGAGAGTTGGGAGTTTGGAATTAACTAAGGAAAATAAATGCGTCAGCTAGGGTTTGAAGGAGGAAAGCCTTGGGAAGGGATTTTGGATCACCAAGCCTATATAAACAAAAAGGAAAAATAAAAGAAAAGAAAGAAAGAACCTCACCCTCACGCAAACCCTCTAACCCTCACCCTCGCCGCCGTCGCCCAACCCTGCCTGTCGCCTCCCGTCGCCCCGCCTCGCCGCGCTCAGCTTCCAGCCCAGGCCGCACCGAGCAGCCCTACAGCAGTCCCACCACAACGGTCACAGCCAGCAGCCCCACCGTGCGCCCTAGCGTCGCCTGCATCTGCACGCCCGTGCCCCAGCGTACCGGCCGCGTCGCCTCGTCCGTCCGCGTCCCACGACCGTGCCCCAGCGCCCAGCGTCCTTGCGCCAGCGCGCCTCGTAGAGCCCCGTCCGATCGCCTCTGCTACCTGCAGCCTTGTCGTGAGCCTGCTTGGGCGAGACAGCTTGGCGCCGAGCCTGGTGTCTTCTTTGTTGGTAATTAGGATGATTTTAATTACTTGCTTAGGTTGCTCGGGTTCGCTTAGAACCTCGAGGGTCACCTGTTGATTGTTGTACTGCTTACTTCCAGGTAAGGATTTCTTACCGGGGTTGTATGGACCCTGCGAATACTTGATAGCATGCCATATCTTGTGATTGTATGAAATTTCTAGTGGATAGGTTACATACTCTCTTGCATCCAGATTGTGTTGTGCTTGTTTTCCTGTTATATTATATTAGGTCCATGCTAGGGGTTTCCTTATCTTGGCATAACCTTGTCCTGTTTTAATCTGTTAGTTCCATGCTAGGGATAGCAGGTGATGTATAGTGTAGAAGACTGTAGGGGTAACTAGTTTAGGTCCCACTTGGGTAAGCCCCTGATGGGCACCAACGCGGTGCTAGTGTAGGTGAGTCCTCGATGGGCACTGCACTGTTCCCTTATGTTTAAGACCCCGATGGGCATCCTAGATGTGTAAGACCCCGATGGGCATCATTGATTGGAGGTGTAAGACCTCGATGGGCATCCTAGATGTGTAAGGCCCCGATGGGCATCATTGATTTGAGGTGTAAGACCCCGATGGGCATCCTAGATGTGTAAGACCCCAATGGACATCATTGATTGGAGGTGTAAGACCCCGATGGGCATCCTTGTGTATAAGTCCCCGATGGGCATCACTGAGTCCTAGGTTGTGTAAGACCCCGAAGGGCATCCAGGTGTAGAACCTAGGATAGGCTGTAGATGTAAGCCCTTGAATATGCTAGCTCTAAGAGTATCTCATAGCCTAAACCAACCGTTTTGCTCTAAGTCATTATATGGTTGCATGCTAGTGTGCTAAATGAGATGTTTTCGTATTGTACCTCGGTTGGGGATTCTTACTGAGTAACTCGTTGCTCACCCTTATTTTCTGTGGTTTTCCACAAGGTAACTTGGGACAGAGGCTGGATGGCTAGGAGGAGGCTGCTAGATGATCATGGATAGCTAAACTCTGAGTTGCAAGTTTCTTTTACTGTTTTATGATTTAGCATGTAGTGGGACTTGAGTCCCTAGGAAAGCACTCAAAACTAACTGTTTAATGTTTCTCGAACCGTTTTCTTAGTTTTCTTTTAAGAAAGTACTGATCAGTCACTTACTTGTTGATTTCATTTATTGGATTTATGGTTTGTTTTAAATGTGTTGATTGAAAAGTTTTAAATTTGGTACTCTGAATGGTGATTTTACATTCTTAATCATGCATGCTAAGTAAGGATCTAGGTTAGAGACCGTTTCTCGGGCAGGATCCTTACAGTTGGTATCAGAGCTCAGAGTCATAGGTTCTGTAGACTGAACTGCAATTGTAGGTTGTTTTCCATGATCATCAGCGCTCCGACAGCCATCAGGTATGTCCATAAGTTTAAGGTTAAGGGTTAAGAATTACAATACTATTTGCACTTTGCATGTACATGACTTGTTGTGTAGGGCAGGAAAACTGGTTCTGACTCATCGTTGGTTTGGGTGTAGATTGTCAGCATGTCAGTTACCCGTAGAGGGCAGGGAGGCTCGAGGCCAACCACTCAGGGCATTCGTATTGATTCTGACACTGGAGGGACGTCGTCCCAAGCTGAGGCAGATGTTAGGCCACCTGCAGACCTGTAAAGACCCGACCCGAATGGGGTTCTAAAATAGGCATTTACCTCAATGGATGCAATCAAAACTAAAATCAATATGCAGGAATGGTTTTCGGATTCTAAGTGAAAACTAAAACATACAAACAACCATTTGAAAAGTCAACATAAAATTCCTGAAACCTGTCCCTGTTTCCAAGCACCTGTTCCAAGACAAATACATTTCCAAAACTCACTCTGATCAGATATTTATTTAAAACATTCAAAGCTTTTCAATAGTTACAACAGTGCTATAATCCGGAGATACAGTCAGAAAACAACCTAGGGCTCCGTGCCCAACTACATGCATTCAGAGGAAAATAAAACACAAAGAATCATAGACATAAACTCAGAGTTTGAACAACGGGTTTCCATGATCACAGCTCCTCCAGCCATCCTGTCTCGCACCATGGTTACCTGTGGAAAACCACAAAATAAGGGTGAGTAACGAATTACTCAGTAAGAATCCTCGACCGGGGTACAATACGATATACATGGTCATCTAGCAGAAAGGTATGCAAGCTATGAATATAAACACAGAATAGAGCACATAGCTTAAATCCACATATAAACATCGGATGCCATCTCAGGGTCTTAGTCTGGAATAATCCACCACACAATATGCCCTATACGAGAAACAAGTCCCGGCCTCAGCCTGTCTACTGTCGATACGAAAGGTGCACTAGCTCAAGATCCCGAGGAGCTCTCCGGTCGGCGTTGTAATGAACGTAAGCGCGCACCGCATGCTACTGCAAACCATGGGGGGTGCTGGGTCTAGTGGCAAAGCGCCCATGTCCGATCCACCATGCCTAACTAAATCTCTGGATCGGTGTCACTGACATAGGGGTGTGAGACTTGGACACGTGAACTATGTCAGCCTGAACCACCGCACCTGAGGCTAAGGAACCGGTCGTGGTAGGCTTAAACCAGGAAGCCGTCCTTGCCCTATAAGGTGGCAATCAAGGGCTACGGCCGAACACGCTGAGGACGTGCCGACTGCCGGGGACGAGGCAATGCCAAGTCATCATCCCAACCATTGGGGCATTTAACAGTCTGTGTAACGGCCTAGGTTTTCATCCCGGTTTTCTAGGTATGCCCTAGGGGTATTTTGGTAATTTGGTCGGGCCCTCAGGGTCGTTTATGTCTTTTGCAGTTTCTAGAATTATTGGATGGGCTTAAGTAGGATTTTGATGCTTTGAGGTTGTGTTTGGGCATGGTGAGATGCAAAAGAAAATTTGAGTAATAAAGATGTCTTTGTTAGGATTCGAATGTAACGACCCAGGTTTTCATCTCGGTCTTCCAGGTATGTCCTAGGGGCATTTTGGTAATTTGGTTGGGCCGTCAGGGTCGTTTCTGTCTTTTGCTGTTGTGGCCAGTTGAGCCAGAGGAGGATCTTGTTGGCGAGTTGAGCCACAGGAGGATCTTGTTGCTCTTTCCGCGGCATATCTTGGTTTGCCTTGAGTTTTCGGGATTTTGGTGCATTTGATTAAATGAAAGGAAATTAGGTTTTTGGCTTTCTTCTCCATAAGCTCCTTGGCCGCCCAAGCTCCCCCTCCCTTGTTCCTTGCCGAGCTCCTTCTCCCCTTGCAGCCCCGTCGTTCGTGAGTCGTCCCGGCCGAGCAGCAGCCCAGTCGAGAGCAACAGTCGCGGCCAGCCCAAGCACCGAGCACCGCCCGCCAAAGACGCCCGAGCGACCCACTCGCCGACGCCCGATCGCATATCCGCCGCCGCCCACCCTGTTGCACTGCCGTCGCACGCCGAGTCGTCTGCGCGAAGTTCGCGTCCGCGCCTAGCGCTAGCGCGCCCGTGCCATGCCGCTCGCCCGCCCGCGTCCAGCTTGTCCTCGCCCGTGCGCCTGCGCCAGGCTGCCGTCCGCGTGTCCGCGTGCCCATCAGCGCCGTGTCAGCACGCTCTGCAGCACCCAGTGTCGTGCAGCCTGCCCGTCCGCGTGTCAGCTGCGCCGCGTGAGTTTCTCCCGAGCCGAGCCTTGTTTATTTTATTATATTTAGGCCCATGGATTGTGATAATTATTGTGTTTGTTAGGTTCTCGTTAGCTAGCTCGGGATTGATCGTAGCTTAGGATTCTTGTGTGTAGTTGCCTCCCGACCAAGGTAAGGATTTCTTACCGGAGTTGTGTGGGCCCTGCGATATATTATGTGATGCTGTTTGTATGCTTGTTTGTGTTTATCAGCATGTTTAGTGTTAGGTGTTCTGTTCTGAATTCCTGACTGGCATGATCTCTTATATTGTTTCTCATGTTAGTCCATGCTAGGTTGTTCCGTTCTGGCATGCTCGTATCTGTTCTTGCTTCGTAGTATCATGCTAGGTTCGTTGTATCTGTTGAGCACGTATTGGATTGTTTGCTGTTGATGTTATAGTTTAGAATCAGATAGGTAGCATCATCCGGGCCGGATGCATAACGTAACTTGCATCCACGACAGGGACGTATGAGACGGTACTCCGTCCTTGATCCAGTTAGGGTTTAGCTAACCCTAATGGCTGGCCCTGCAATCTTGGGTGAGGGTGGCAGAGTGTTAAATGCCCCAACGGTCGGGATGATGACTTGGCATTGCGTCGTCTCCAGCAGTCAGCACGTCATCAGCGTGTTCGGCCGTAGCTCTTGATTGCCACCTGATAGGGCAAGGACGACTTCCTGGTGTAAGCCTACCACGACCGATTCCTTAGCCTCAGGTGCGGTGGTTCAGGCTGACATAGTTCACGTGTCCAGGTCTCACACCCCTATGTCAGTGACATCGATCCAGAAATTTAGTTAGGCATGGTGACTGGTCCTGGGCAGCTTGCCACTAGACCCGGCACCCCCCATGGTTTGCAGTAGCATGCGGTGCGCACATACGCTCATTATAGCGCCGACCGGAGAGCTCCTCGGGATCTTGAGCCAGTGCACCTTTCGTATCTACAGTAGACAAGCTGAGGCCGAGACTTGTTTCTCGTATAGGGCGTATCATGAGGTGGATTATTCCGGAGTAAGTCCCTGAGATGGCATCCAAAGTTTATGTGTGGATTTAAGCTATGTGCTCTATTCTGTGTTTATATTCATAGCTTGCTGTAACGACCCAGGTTTTCATCCCGGTCTTCCAGGTATGCCCTAGGGGTATTTTGGTAATTTAGTCGGGCCGTCAGGGCCGTTTATGTCTTTTTCCAGTTGCTAAAATTATTGGATGGATTTATGTAGGTTTTTGGAAGGATTTGTGGTTTGGTTTGAGCAAGGTTTGGTGCAAAAGTAAAAATAAAGGAATTGTCTTTGCAGTGGGTTTGAACCCGGGTCTCCTGGGAAGCTTGTGGGGATGTGTACCAATTGAGCCATTAGGTGCTCTTGTTGCTCTTCCTGCATCATTTTATGGTTAGCCTTGCATTTTGGGAGTTTTGGAGCATTTGGTTAAATGAAATAGAAATTAGGTTTGTCTCATCTTCTTCTCCAAAGTGTGTGGCCGCCCAAGCTTTTCTCTCCATTGCCTTGCCGAGTTCTTCATCCTTGCAGCTCCCTTGGTTCAATCATCATTCCGGGTAAGTCTTCATCCTCTTCATCTTCTCGATTGGGTGTTCTTGTTGGCCGAAGGTAAGGAGAAGAGCTTGTGTGTGTGTGTGTTTGTTGCAGGCTGCCCAGCATGCCCAGATCTGCCCAGCAGCAAGCCCAGGCCGCCCAGATCGCCTAGCAGCAAGCCCAGGCTGCCCAGATCGCGCAGCAGCAGGCACCAGGCCGCCCAGACCGCCAGCCCCGTCGCAGCCCGTCGCGCGCACCAGCTGAGCAGCCCGCGCGCCCGCGTCTCGCGCCCGCGCGCCCGCTCCTCGCCTGCGCCCGTGCGCCGCATCGCGTCGCCTGCCTCGCGCCAGCGCGCTCGTCTCGTCCGCTTGCCCGCGCCCGTGCGCGCGCGCGCGCAGCCCTGCCGCCTCCTGCCGCCCGTCAGCGCCCAGTGTGCGGTCCCTGCCGCCCATCAGCCCCCTTCTGCGCCCGTCCGCGTGTCAGCCGAGCCGCGTGAGTTGCTCCCGAGCCGAGCCTTGTTTATTTTATTATATTTAGGCTTATGGATTATGATTATCATTGTTTTTGTTAGGTTCTCGGTAGCTAGCTCGGGTTCGATCGCAGCTTAGGTTTTGTGTGTAGTTGCCCTACTGTAAGGATTTCTTACCGGACTTGTGTGGACCTGCGATGTTCTATGTGATTGTTGTTTGTATGTTTGTTTGTGATTATCGGCATGTATAGTTTAGGTGCTCTGTTTCAATTCCGACTAGCATGACTTCGTATGTTGTTCTCTCATGTTAGTCCATGCTAGGTTGTTCCGTTACGGCATGCTCATATCTGTTCTTGCTTCGTAGTACCATGCTAGGTTCGTTGTATCTCATTGAGCACGTTTTGGATTGTATTGGATTATATGCTATTGAAATGATATGTTAGAGTGTAGGTAGGTAGCATCATCCGGGCCTGATGCATAAAGTATCTTGCATCCATGGCAGGGACGTACGAGGTAATACTCCATCCCTGGACCCCGTGAGGGTTTAGCTAACCCGACCGGTAGGCCCTGCAATCTTGGGTGAGGGTGGCAGACTGTTAAATGCCCCAACGGTCGGGATGATGACTTGGCTTTGTGTGACGAACCCGACCCAAAACATGGTCCTAAACCGGGGTTCTCACTCAGCATGCAAGTTAAATATGATAACAAGCGGTTTAGTGCTCATATTTAAAAATTATTCAAAACATATGAGAAGGGGGAACCCTTAAAACATAAACCACAGTTTTCATTTAAAACAAACCAACGAAGTAAAACCACCTGGCCAGTATTTATAAAATCATACAATACAATTTAAACAACTTTTTAAACAATGTTCCTCTAGGACTCCTGTCCATCTACATGCTGAATAAATAATGCAACAATAAAAGACAGAGTGCCGGCGGCTCCCCATGATCAATCAGCTCCCTCCGCTAGCCATCCTGGTGTTGTCCCAAGTTACCTGAAAGATAAATAAGGGTGAGTATAAAGATACTCAGTAAGAATCCCCAACCGGGGTACAATACGATACATCCGTCATCTAGCACCTCAACAAGCAAGCAAACAGCCATCAACACAGATCATAGCTCAACGAGCTCAATAAAACAAGATCTGGAATCATCGAAAGTCTCCTACTTCCAGAATCATCGGAAGTCTCCTACTTCCGGCCTAATGATTGGTTCTCATAACCAATCCCGGGACATCTCTGAGGGTCTTTCTCCCTCGGCCATTTGATCAGCTCAAAAACCGATCCCAAGATGTCCGACACCCTCGAGGGTCTTTCTCCCTCGACCAATTGATTAGCTCAAAAGCCAATCCCAATGGGTGTCCTCAAGGGCCTCTTACCCTCGCTATACATCTGGACTATCGGGAGAGTACCCGAAGTCTGGCTCTAAATTGGAAGGAATGGTGTACTCACGAACATTAGCCCGGAGGAGCTCTCCAAACCGGCAACTAACGCGTGTGCGCGCACACCGCATGCTCTTCTGCAACCGGCGTAAATGCGGGGGCCTAAGGGCAAACTACGCGGGCCAGGTACGCATGCCTATGACTTGGAAGCGGTGTCACTGATCACGCGATGGCGAGGCCCTCGGCGCTCATCTGTGCAGCCTGATCCACCGACCTGAAGCTAAGAACCGGCCAAGGCAGGCTTATACCGTTGGCAGGGTTCCGCTCTAGCAGGCTACAAACTAGGCTATGCCGAAGTGGGTAGCTAACTCCACAACCGGCTGGTCGAGCGGGGTAGCAAGATACGTTATGCTTCGCACAATTTACTCCCGAGCTGAGCTACTGGGACAAAGGACGTTATGTCCGCTCAGCCTCTGGATGATGACAAACCCTACAACTCTATCTAAGAGTACAGAGCAAAAATCAATGATTCCTGGCTAGCAAGCAAAGACTGACATAAATCACATTACCTAGCATGATACTACAACTTAAGCAGGAATCACAAGCATGCTGGCAGAACAAACCTAGCATGGCACTAACATGTAAAATCAGGCAAACATGCTAGCAAGAATTCAATCAATTGCTCTATCTCTAACATGCTCATAACAATCAGCAAACAAGCAAGGCATATCGAGATATATCGCAGGGTCCACACAACCACGGAAGAAAATCCTTACATGGGACAAGCAGAAAACAATAATTATAATAAATCTACGAGCGAATCCTCGAGCCTCTAGACGACCCCGAACAACCTGAACATCAAACAAAGCACCCAAATCACATACATAAACAGCCCAATAAATCCAATTTATCCATTTTCCAATTTTTCCAAAAATCCTTAAAATCCTTAAATCTCATTTCCCGGCTTCCTCCTTCGAGACCCGACTGAAGAAACCTTTCCAAACAACAAAACTCACTGAAATCAACCTCCCAAACCAACACTAAAGGCCCGACTTGAATCCCGAAGGAAACACCAAAACAACCATCATTTTGCCCAAAACCCAAATCACAACCGAACTCCCAAACGAAAAGCCCAAACATCTCGGGACTCGCAGCCCACAACAAACAAGCCTCAACAAAGGCAGGAGCTGCCTCGAAGCCCTGAAAAACCACAAATCCTACCCAGGGAGAAAAAGACCAAAATGCCCCTAAGGGTCCAAACAGCTCTAACGGCCCAACCGAACCACTGAATTTGAACCGGAAGCTCCTCGAAAACCAGGATAGAAAACTGGGCCGTTACACTTTGCCTCATCCCCGGCAGTCGACACGTCCTCAGCGTGTTCGGCCGTAGCCCTTGATTGCCACCTGATAGGGCAAGGACGGCTTCCTGGTGTAAGCCTACCACGACCGATTCCTTAGCCTCAGTGCGGTGGTTCAGTGACATAGTTCACGTGTCGAGTCTCACACCCCTATGTCGGTGACACCGATCCGGAGATTTAGTTAGGCGTGGTGATCGGACATGGGCGACTTGCCACTAGACCCGGCACCCCATAGTCTGCGCATGTACGCGCGATGCGCGCTTACGCTCATTACTGGCGCCGACCGAGAGAGCTCCTCGGGATCTTGAGCTAGTGCACCTTTCGTATCGTCGATGTAGACAGTGAGGTCGGGACTCGTTTCGTCGATCTGGCGTATTATGTGGTGGATTTATTTCGGACTAAGACCACGAGTTGGCATCCGAGGTCCAAGTGTGGACTTAAGCTATGTGCTCTATTCGTGTTTATATTCATAGCTTGCATACACTCACCTAGATGACCATGTGCCTCGTATTGTACCCCCTGTTGGGGATTCTTCTTGAGTAATTCGTTACTCACCCTTATTTTGTGGTTTTCCACGGGTAACCAAGGTGCGAGACAGGATGGTGGAAGGAGGAGCCGTGATCATGGGAACTCGCTTTGTCGTCTCGATCTTTTATTTCTATGACTCTTGTCTTCTATTTTTCCCCGAATGCATGTAGTCGGGCACGAGCCCTATGATGTTTTCTCGAATGTTTTTGGATTCCCGCTTTATTGAATTTGAGGATGTTTCAAATGTTTTAATAAATCTCTGATCGAGTGTACGTTTTGGAAATGTATTTGCCTTGAAGCAGTGCTTGGAGACAGGGGACGAGTTTCAAAGAAACCATCTTGATTTACGATTGAATCTCTTTTATTTTTAATTGGGAATCAAAACCTATCTCGCATATTGTTCTTTACTTTGAATGCATGCATTGGGGTAAAGACCTATTTTGAGCCCTTTTTTGGGTCGGGTCTTTACTGATTGGTATCAAAGCTTAGAGTCATAGATTCGTAGGACTCGACCTTTCGTTGTAGGTCATTTTTCCATGATCATCGGCACTCAAGACAGTCATCAGTGCGCCTAAGTTTACTATTTGTTGTTGAAAAAGGGTTAAGAATTTACAATACCTTTCATCTAGTGTATGCCTTGTTTTGTGTTGTGGAGCGGAGACGAGCGAGTTACGACTCGTTGTTGGTTTGGGTTTAGAGCGCCATCATGCCAACTTCCCGCAGATGTGTGATGTATGTTGTGGCTTGTTGAGGTATCCAGATAGATTCGGATGCCGCTGGGACGTCGTCCCCGATAGAGGCAGAGCTTAGTCTCCCATTGGCCATTTGTGGCGCAATTGCTGCTTTTCCCCTAGTGAGAGGGTGGAGGTGCTTTGTGCAGATCGCTAGTATGTTGATCGCACCCGGAGGAGCGGGACGCTTGGCATGTCCGACCGAGGAGTTGGGTGATCGTGTTGATGTTGAGGCCCCGTCCAGGGTTGTTAGGCTCGTTGGCCAGAGTTGGCCCTGGCAGTTGAGTTGCCTAGTGGATGGGGTAGAGGCTAGCAGCGCCTCAGTGAGACTCCTTGAGCGAGTGTGCTCCACCATGAGAGATTTGATGGCGAGTCTTTATCTATCGAGCGGAGACCCGAGCGCGATTTGTAGCGCGTAGTGAGGAGCCACGGCACGCACGATATAGCCGGTGTGAGTTTTGTTTCAGCATTTTCCCCCAATAGCTCTTGTAGCCGGAGGTTCCCGGAGGGCATGATCAGCGAGTTTATGCCGATGAGGATGCTTGTGGAGCGAGTCCCCGTGTGGACTAGCACAGGTAGCTCAAGTGTTGATCTTAAGCCTTAGCAGATTGTTTGTTTGCCCAGTGAGTAGCTGCAGAGTTGGCGACCTTCGAGGAGATTGTTGAGGCATCTTTGTGCTCCTGTAAAGTGTTGTTGTTTGCAGCCCAGATGGCGGAACCACGTGGTTAAGGGTGCAAAGTGAGCGATGTTCCTTCGGATTTGATCCGTTGGTGTTTTCCTCGGATGTTGGTAGAGTTGAGCACTCTTCCTTTGGTGAGCTCTGGAGTGGAGCTAGGCGATGCATGTTGAGAGAGCCGACCGAGTTTTGTTGAGCATCATGTGGAGGTGCGGGGGTAAGTCGTGAGCCTTGGTTTGATGAGATGCCGTAGGCATGGTTTTTGAGTTGGAGCCCTTGTATGCCTAGCCAGAGTTCTTGTCACTTGAGGTTGTGACCTTGTTGGCCCCATTGGTAGTAAGATGTGGTTTTGGTAGTAGTGGCACTTGAGGTGCATTGGTTGGTGTGCCGCTTTGGCACTAAGTCTGGTTCAGGCTTGAGTTTGTCTTGGGCATAGCGGATGGTTCTATGCCGTCCGGAGTTCAGCGCACTCCTTTAGCCTTGGATCCGTTTATGGTAGTGGCACTGTTTAGGGTCTTGCCAGAGGGCTAGTTCAGTGGTAGTCGATGGACTACAAGCGAAAGGATGCTCGAGAGGAGCCGGAGCCTCTTCCCAGTGTTTCTGGAGGTTGAGTAAGTCAGCAGGTTGCCGGTTGGCAAGTGTTGGTGCGCGTGAGTTTCGCGCTAGTGTTAAGGCCAAGAGTTTGCTTGTGGTTGGTAGTACGGTCAACTGCTTTCGAGTGCCTTTATCTGAGGAGAGTTGAGCATCTTAGATGCGAGTTTGGGTCCAGCAGAGGGACCATGAGTTGGATGCTTTTGAGGCGAGATGAGCTGATGCCTTGCGAGAGATTTTGGATGCCTTATGGGTAAGCACCCTTGGTAGAAGCTTGGTATAAAGTAAGTTCGGTTTGGCATGGTTATGCCTTGGTAAAGCAAGGTTGCCTCAGCTTTTAGCATCGTGTGGAGTTGGAACTTTTGGTGTTCCTTCGGTTGGTGTTCAGTTGGAAACTGAACAAGTGCGGTGGTAGCAAAGCCGCGCAGTTTCGGATCGCCTTGGCTAAGAGAGTTGTTCGGATCCTTCCTTGGGTAAAAGTTATGTTGTGGCCGATGTTTGAGTAGGAGGATGACGCATTCTGTAGCGTTTCGGGTCCTCTGGGTTCCCAAGGAGTTGGTGTTGGCCAGCATAGTTGTGATGCTGGAAAATTGGAGTTGTTTGTTCAGAGCGATTGTCTGCATTAGATCGTTTGCTTGGGCGGTGTGTGTATCGAGGGTTGTCGGAGAACCCTAGGTTGTGGAGAGCCTCTCCGGAGCTCTCGTCGAGCCTGTAGTGAGTTTAGTTGGCGGTGGGAGCGTGTGGTTCGTAGCCTCGGGTGAGTTGCTAGCAGCCTTGGTAGACTAGCAAGCTAGTGTTTGTTTGGAGTAAAGTCCGGATTGGTTCCGGTGTGGTGGCAAGTTGGTGCTTGGTGTCGACCAAGGTGTGGATTGGAGTTGCTAGAGATTAGTTTTGCTCGTAGGGCGAGTGGTTTGTGCCCTGTTGGTTGTTTTCCGTTGTTGCCCCGTGAGTTTTAGATGTTTTTGCTTTAGCAGAGCAAGGCAGTTAACGTATGTGGAGCTCTCTGTCCTTTGGTTGTCTGCTTGTAAGAGTCGTTTTCCTTCGGGGAGTTGTCAGGTTACTCCCTTGGTCTTGGAATTGATGGTAGTGGTGCTAGCAAGAGGGAAAAGTTTGTTGGCTGCTTGGAAGCAGTCGTTTGTTCAGTTAAGCGGATTCTTGGATGGTGTTCTAGAGGCTGCAGTAAAGGTTGTTCTGCCTCTTGTGAGTGTTTGGCCAAGATTTGGTTCTTTTGTTGTTTCGAGAGCTAGTTCGGTTCTAGTTGGAGGGTGTTGCCCTGAGGTCTTGTTCCTTGTCAGGAAGTTTTGGGAGTTGACCCCTCCCTCGGCAGTTGAGTAAGTTCTGTTAGTTTTGGGTTGGTGATCCGATTGGTTGAGTTTTCCTTGGGTGTTGCTTCCTAGAGAGTTGGTTCTTTGTTGCCTTGGGTTTGAGCAAGTCGTGAGCGTGTGTGATGTTCACGCCCTTGAGTTTGCTTCTTTGGGAAGTCGTTTCCCGTTTGGTAGGAGTCACTTAGCTCCCGAGTTGTGTAGTTGATCGAGTAGTAAGCGCGCCAGTCATTGACGTGAGGGTCCTCTGCTTTGTGTTGTTAGGAAGCAAAGTTGTTGTTCCGCAAGGGCGGAGGATAGCTGATCAAAGTTGAGTTGTTCGGGCAAGTTGTTGGTCCTTTGGGGAGTGATGATTTCCTTTCCCTCTAGCCTCTGTGGTGGTTGAGTTGCTCCTTGGATGCCACCTCGAGTGATAGCTTGCGAGGTAGTCTTGCGGATTCGTGTGGCTCGGGATCCGTAAGCTTTGAGGTTGTCGTTATCCGTTTTCCTTGTGAGGTTTTGGGAGTGGAGCTTACGTTTGGAAGATGAGTTAGGCTTAGGCTTAAAGGGAAGTCCTTTGAGTAGCCAGTTGGATTTTAAGAGTTGAGTAGTAGCTTGGAGGCGGCGTTGCTCGTTATAAGTTTGGGTTGAGTTCTGCGAGCAAGCCCTTCTCGGGCTTTGTTCCTAGTTGTTGTGAGTTCCCGGTTGGCGTTAGCGAGAACCGCGTTTGAGTGAGTTGGCACAGAGAGCCGCCGTGGCATTGGTTGGTAAGTTTGTTGAGCCGTTTTCCTCAAGGTGTTGTGTCGCAGATAGGCTGCGTGATGGTTTAGTCCTTGCTTCCCGAGTTTTCCTTGAGAGGAAGGTTGGATGTTCCTTGCTGGCGATGTTCTCCTTGGTCGGTTCTTTGGTAGGTGTTCGTTGGAAAGTTTGCGTTCGGCCGATGAGGAGTTCTAGTTTGTTGGCTTGGCCGAGTGGAGTCTGTGCTTGGCCCTTGTTTTTTTAAGGTGGTCGTGGCTGAAGTTTCACCGGTGTGAGTGTTGTTAGCCGTCACGGTGTACCAGGATGGTGCCCCTTGCCTTTGGTTGGCGATTTCTCCTTAAGATGGTTGCTTAAGTGTTGTGGTCGTGTTCTAGTTGGAGAAGTTTGTCTTTTTGGATCGATCGCTTGATTGGTGGTTCGTTTGTATCTCGTTAAGGTCAGTAGTCAAGGTTTGAGGTTTGTTGGTCTCTTGTAAAAAGTAAGAGTAGGCGGTTTAGTTTTGGAATCTGGAAGGTTCACTCGTTTGCCGATTTGTTGTAGGGTTGAGTTTGTTTGTTGACACACAGGTGCACGCAGTGTTTTTATGTATCGATGTTGGGGCGGATGTGCCGGACCCATTGCTCATTGTGGACTTTGAGCCCTTGCGGTGATTGAGGGTTTGGGCTTGAGGAGAAGCCTATGAGTATTCTGGTCTTGAGTCGAAGACGTTGCGTAGAAGTGAGATCCGTTGGTAAAAGTTTAGTGAAGGAGTCCGAGTTTGGAGGAGGCCGCTCGTGAGCGGGAAGGACGGGATGAGAATGCAGATCCTCTGTTGTTTCAGTTCTTAAGGACTTTCGAGGACGAAAGTCATAAAAAGGAGGGAATATTGTAACGACCTGTGTTTTCATCCCGGTCTTCCGGTATGCCCTAGGGGTATTTTGGTAATTTGGTCGGGCGTCAGGGGCCGTTTATGTCTTTTTCCAGTTGCTAAAATTATTGGATGGATTTATGTAGGTTTTGGAAGGATTTGTGGTTTGGTTTGAGCAAGGTTTGGTGCAAAAGTAAAAATAAAGGAATTGTCTTTGCACTGGGGTTTGAACCCTGTCTCTGGGAAGCTTGTGGGGATGTGTACCAATTGAGCCATTAGGTGCTCTTGTTGCTCTTCCCGCATCATTTTATGGTTAGCCTTGCATTTTGGGAGTTTTGGAGCATTTGGTTAAATGAAATAGAAATTAGGTTTGTCTCATCTTCTTCTCCAAAGTGTGTGGCCGCCTAAGCTTTTCTCTCCATTGCCTTGCCGAGTTCTTCATCCTTGCAGCTCCCTTGGTTCAATCATCATTCCGTAAGTCTTCATCCTCTTCATCTTCTCGATTGGGTGTTCTTGTTGGCGAAGGTAAGGAGAAGAGCTTGTGTGTGTGTGTGTTTGTTGCAGTCGCCCAAAGATGCCCATATCTCGCCTAGCAGCAAAGCCCAGTCGCCCAGATCGCCTAGCAGCAAGCCCAGTGCTGCCCAGATCGCGCAGCAGCGAGCACCAGCCGCCCGCCTGCCGCCAGCCCGTCGCGGCCCGTGGCGCGCACCACCGGCGGCCAGCGCTCCGTGTCTCGAGCCCACGCGCCGCGCCTCCTCCCTGCGCGCGTCGCGCGCATCGCGTCGCTCGCCTCGCGCCCGGCGCTCTCGTCCGTCCGCTTGCCCGCGCGCCCGTGCGCTGTGCCCAGCCAGCCGTCCCAGCTGCGCGCGCCGCCCTGCCGCCTCCTGCGCCGCCAGGCGCCCGATGTCGCGGTCCTGCGCGCCCATCAGCCCCCTCTGCGCGTCGGCGCCAGCCCAGCGCCCCGCCGTCTTTGCCCGCCCGTCAGCGTGTCGGCCGAGCGCGTGAGTTGCTCCGAGCCGAGCCTTGTTTATTTTATTATATTTAGGCTTATGGATTATGATTATCATTGTTTTTGTTAGGTTCTCGGTAGCTAGCTCGGGTTCGATCGCGGCTTAGGTTTTGTGTGTAGTTGCCCGGCGGTAAGGATTTCTTCACCGGACTTGTGTGGACCACTGCGATGTTCTATGTGATTGTTGTTTGTATGTTTGTTTGTGATTATCGGCATGTATAGTTTAGGTGCTCTGTTGCAATTCCTAACTAGCATGACTTCGTATGTTGTTCTCTCATGTTAGTCCATGCTAGGTTGTTCCGCTCGCATGCTCATATCTCTGTTTCTTGCTTCGTAGTACCATGCTAGGTTCGTTGTATCTGTTGAGCACGTTTTGGATTGTATTGGATTATATGCTATTGAAATGATATGTTAGAGTGTAGGTAGGTAGCATCATCCGGCCCGATGCATAAAGTATCTTGCATCCATGGCGAGAGACGTCACGAGGTAATACTCCATCCTGGACCCGTGAGGGTTTAGCTAACCCGACCAGTGGTGGGCCTACAATCTTGGGTGAGGGTGGCGGTGTTTAAATGCCCCAACGGTCGGGATGATGACTTGGTTTTGCCTCATCCCCGCAGATCGACACGTCCTCGGCGTGTTCGGTCGTAGCCCTTGATTGCCACCGATACGGCAAGGACGGCTTCTGGTGTAAGCCTACCACGACCGATTCCTTAGCCTCAAAGTGCGGTGGTTCAGGTGACATAGTTCACGTGTCGAGTCTCACACCCCTATGTCGGTGACACCGATCCGAGATTTAGTTAGGCGTGGTGGCCGGACATGGGCGGCTTGCCACTAGACCCGGCACCCCCATAGTCTGCGATGGCATGCGGTGCGCGCTTAAGCTCATTACAACACGCCGACCGAGAGCTCCTCGGGATCTTGAGCTAGTGCACCTTCGTATCGTCGTCGATGAAGCGGTGAGGCGGGACTCGTTTCTCGTATAGGGCGTATTGTGTGGTGGATTTATTTCCGGACTAAGACCCTGAGTTGGCATCCGAGGTCCAAGTGTGGACTTAAGCTATGTGCTCTATTCTGTGTTTATATTCATAGCTTGCATACACTCACCTAGATGACCATGTGCATCGTATTGTACCCCGGTTGGGGATTCTTACTGAGTAATTCGTTACTCACCCTTATTTTGTGGTTTTCCATAGGTAACCAAGGTGCGAGACAGGATGGCTGAAGGAGGAGCTGTGATCATGGGAACCTGCTGTCGCCTCTGATCTTTTATTTCTATGACTCTTGTCTTCTATTTTTCCCCTGAATGCATGTAGTCGGGCACGGAGCCCTAGGATGTTTTCTGAATGTTTTGTGGATTCCCGCTTTATTGAATTTGAGGATGTTTCAAATGTTTTAATAAATCTCTGATCAGAGTGTACGTTTTGGAAATGTATTTGCCTTGAAACAGGTGCTTGGAGACAGGGACAGGTTTCAGCAAACCATCTTGATTTCTGATTGAATCTCTTTTGTTTTTAATTGGGAATCCGAAAACCTATCTGCATATTGTTCTTTACTTTGAATGCATGCATTGGGGTAAAGACCTATTTTGAGCCCTTTTTGGGTCGGGTCTTTACACTTGCATACCTTTCTGCTAGATGACCATGTATATCGTATTGTACCCCGGTTGGGGATTCTTACTGAGAAATTCGTTACTCACCCTTATTTTGTGGTTCTCCACAGGTAACCATGGTGCGAGACAGGATGGTCGAGGAGGAGCCGTATGCCCCGATTTTATATTTGATTACCCGGTGATTTGGGTCATTATTCGGATGTTCGGATGGGCCGTTAGAGCTGTGTTAACCCTTAGGGGTATTTTGGTCTTTTTGCCCCCGGTCAGGGTTTTGAGGATTTTCAAGATTTCAGGGCCTTTCCTGCCTTCGTCGAAGTTTGGTGGTTGTTGGTTGCAAGACCCAAGAGGTTTGGGCAAGTTGTTTGGGAGTTTGGAGGTATTTTAGTTATTGGCAAAATTAATGGGTTTTTTAGTGCTTCCTTTGGGATTTGAACCCTTGCCCTAAATGGTTTTGGGAGTTTGTAGGAAAAAGAGTTTTTCTAGAAAGAAAAGTTTGTTTGGGCCGGGTTTTGAAAGAGGAAGCTTTGGGAAGGGATTTTAGACCCTTTTAAATTAGGAAAAGTGAAGAAAAATCAAGAAAGTCCCTTTCCACTTGTTTTGCAATCTCTCTCTCTCTCTCTCTCTCTCTCTCTCTCTCTCTCCTAGCCGACCTCACCAAGAAAAACCCAACCCTAGCCGCCCAGCCATGCCCTAGCCGCACCACACCGGGCCGCATCGATCGGCCACTCAAAGATGCCGCAGCCACCCCCCACGCCACTGCACGCACGAGCGCCTGCATCGCCCGGCCAGTGTGCGCCTAGACGCGCGTTGCATCGCCCATCCCGAGTGCGCCCGAGCGCGTTACGCATCGCCAGGCCAGTGCGCGCCGAGCGCGCGCGCGCCGTTCCTCACGAGCGTCGAACACGCCGCGCGCCGTTCCGCACCAGGCGTCCAGACGCGCCGCGCCGTTCCGCACCAGGCCTCCCAGATGCGCCACGCCGCTCCGCTCGCTGCCGCCCCGATGCGTCGCCCAGCGCCGCTCGCTGCCGCCCAGACGCGTCGCCCGTGCGCTGTCCTCGCACGTCCTCTACCTCGCTAGCGCCAGCGCCCAGCGCCAGCGTGCCCTGCTTGTCCTTGCTGACGGACAGCCTGCCCTGCCGTGCGGGTTGGGGCGTGACCTTGTGTCTTCTTGGTCGATAATTCATGAGTCTTTTCTCCTTTGGGCACTAGGCTGTTGGCTGCTGTTTATTTAATTAGGATATTTTTATTAAATACTTAGGTTTCTCGGGTTCACTTAGAAGCTCGGGAGTCGCTTGGTTGGCTTATGGTAGTTATTTTCTGCTTGTTTCCAGGTAAGGATTTCTTACCGTGGTTGTGTGGACCCTGCGATGCTTTCTTGATTGTGCCTTATATGCATGTTTACGTGTATGAACATGGTTAGTGGATAGGATAACTTGTGATTCCACTCTTGCTAGCATGTTTGCCTGTTTGTACATGTTCGTGCCATGCTAGGATTGTTCTTCCAGCATGCTTGAGATTCCTGCTTTAAGTTCGTAGTATCATGCTAGGTTATGTGTGATTGATGTTGATATGTATGTCTAGTCAGGAATCAGTTATTTTGTACTTTTAGCTAGTATAGTAGAGTTTGTCATCATCCAGAGGCTGAGAGCGGACATAACGTACTTTGTCCCCACCGGTCGGGAGTAGAGCGAAGCATAACGTACATTGCTTCCCCCCGGCAGCCGATGTGGATTTAGCTACCACATCGGCACAACCCTAGTTTGTAGCCTGCTAGAGCGGAACCCTGCCAACGGTGCAAGCCTACCTTGGCAGGTTCTTAGCTTCAGGTCGGTGGTACAGGCTGCACAGATGAGTGCCGAGGGCCTCGCACTACTGTGTTTAGTGACACCGTTCCGAATCTTTAGGCATGCGTACCTGGCCCGCGTATTTTGTACTTAGGCCCCCACATTTACGCCGGTTGCAGCAGAATGCGGTGTGCGCGCACACGCGTTAGTCGCCGGTTAGGAGAGCTCCCCCAGGCTAATGTTCGTAAGTACACCCGTTGTTTCCAGTTTAGAGCCAGACTTCGGGTACTCTCCCGATAGTCCAGATTTGTTAGCGAGGGTAAGAGGCCCTTGAGGACACCCATTGGGATTGGCTTTTGAGCTGATCATATGGTCGAGGAGAAAGACCCTCGGCGCGTCGGACATCTTTGGGATCGGTTTTTAGGTGATCAATTGGCCCAGGGAGAAAGACCCTCGGAGATGTCCGGGGATTGGTTATGAGATCCAATCATTAGGCCGGAAGTAGGAGACTTCTGAGGATTCCAGATTCTACCTTGTAAGCTCGTTGAGCTATGATCTATGTTGGTAACTGTTTGCATGTATACTAGGGTGCTAGATGATTGATGTATCGTATTATACCCCGGTTGGGGATTCTTACTGAGTATGTTTATACTCACCCTTATTTCTGTGGTTTTCCACCGGTAACTTGGGACAAAGACAGGACGGCTAGCGGAGGGAGCTGATTGATCATGGGAGCCGCCGACACTCTGTCTTTTATTGTTTGCATAATTTGTTCAGCATGTAGACGGACAGGAGTCCTAGGGGGATGGTTTTAACAGTTGTTTAAATTGTATTGTATGATTTCATAAACACTGGCCAGGCTTGTTTTACTTTGTTGGTTTGCTTAAATGAAGGTTGTTGTTTATGTTTTAAGTGTCCCCGCTTTTAAATGTTTTGAAAGGTTTTAAATATGAAGCACTAAACTGCTTGATGAAGTATTTAACTTGCATGCTGAGTGAGAACCTAGTTTTAGGACCGCATTTTGGGTCTGGTTCTTACAAGTTGTGATCATGGAAAACCGTTGTTGAACTCTGAGTTTATGTCTATGATTCTTTATGTCTTATTTTTCCTCTGAATGCATGTAGTTGGTCATGGAGCCCTAGGTTGCTTTCTGACTGTTTTTCCAGATTCTAGCACTGTTGTAACTATTGAAAAGCTTTGAACGTTTTAAATAAATCTCTGATCAGAGTGTGTTTTGGAAATGTATTTGCCTTGGAACAGGTGCTTGGAAATCTCTCGCCCTCTCTGCTTCCACACTTGCCGCCAGCGCGCCGTGTGCGTGTCGCTCGCCGCTGCGTCCGGCTTGTCGCGCCCGGTCGCTGCGCTAGCCAGTTGTCCGATCAGCGCAGCGCGCGCGCTCCTCCGCCGCCATCAGCGCCACCACCATCGCGCCCAACACTCCCAGCAGCGTCCGAGTTCTCGCGCCTGTGTTGTGGGCTTGTGAGCCAGTTGGATTGTAGTGTGATTCGACTACCCTAGAGTTACCCTAATATGAGTAGGGTTGGCATCGATGATGCGTGGTTGATCCACTGTTAGAGCCATGAGTTGAATGGTTGATCGGAGCACGTTTAGTGGACCATTGGTATGAGGTAAGTTAGCTTGGTGTGGCTATGCTCTTGTAAGAGTGAGTCGACCAATGTGGCATTCCGTGGTGAGTTGACCCCGAGTGGGTTGAACTCTTGTTGCTCCTTTGCTAGATGTGGCTCTATTGGGAGTTAAAAGTTGCCTTGTGTGAGAATACTTGTTGGTTTGGATCTTAAGGAACCAAGTTGGAGCTGTACACGGCGGTGTACTTTTGGTAGCTCGTTCCGTGGTGTATGTTTCAAGAACCACGAGGGGTTTCGGGTTGTGAAACCAGTGCTCAGTTCTGAGGAGTTAGGACTTTAGTTCTTGGCAAGTGCCCTAACTTGGGTTGAGAGGTTACTGTGTGCTTGAGTGGCCGGGTTGTTCACGTGAGGCAAGTTATGCTAGTTGGCCCTTGACACAGGTAGAGGCATTTCTTGTTGATCGATGGTTGGAGTTCGATTGGGCCCGATCCAGAGCGATGGTAGTAAAATCGCAGAGTTTCGCCGCCATGGCTAAGAGAGTTGTTCGGATCCTTACCACAGGTAGAAGCTACGATGTGGCGATGCTTTGAGCAAGAGAAAGTTTGGGTCTTCTCGTTGTTCCCGCTTTCAGTGGATAGCGAACTCGCCGAGCGAGGCGATCTAGGGTCGCGATCAAGACCGATCGCAGTTAGAGCTCGTGATCGTCGGCGAGGCGGGGCCGAGCGGCGCTCATTGCATCAAGTGTGGTAAGGAGCTTTTCGGATTGTGTGGAGCATCGCCCGTACTTGCTACAGATGTGGCAAGGAAGAGCTTTTGGCCAGCACAGTTGAGATGCTGGAGGGAGATGTGCTCGTGTAGCCAGTTGTCTGTTAGACCGTTTGACGACAGAGTGTGTCCGAGGGCGATAGGAGGAACCCTAAGTTGCGGAGAGCCTCACCAGAGCTCAGTCAGACCCAGGCAGTGTTCCTCGGTTGAGTTGCTGGATGCTTGTTGTCGGTTAACAAGCTAGAGTTGTTCTTGGTAACCTCCACGTTGATTTTCGGAATTCTTAGGGAGGTGGTCCTTGGTGTTGACCAAGGTTTGGTTCCCATGTTGTTTCGTGAGCTAGCTCGGTTCGAGCAAGCGGGCGTTGCCCTGAGGACTTGTTCCTAGTCAGGAAGTTTTGGGAGTTGACCCCTCCCTCGGCAATTAAGTAGGCACTGCTAGTTCCAAGTTGGAAGCTCAAGCGATTGAGGATCCTCCTATGTTGCTTCCGAGAGAGTTGGTTGTTGTTGCCCTTGGGTTTGAGCAAGGCAGCGAGCGTGTGTGAAGTTCGCTGTCCTTCCGAAGTCCGCTTGCTGGGAAATCGTTCCTGTTGAGGAGGAGTCAACTTAGCTCCTGAGTTGTGTAGTTGATCAGAGTAGCACAGCGGTCATTCCAGCGAGAGTGTCACTGCGTTTGTTTGTTAGCAAGCGGAAAGTTGTTTGTTCCCGTAAGGGCAGAGGCCTGCCAGTTCAAGGACTTGAGTTGTTGCTGGAAGGTTGTTGGATCTTCGGAGTTTGTTGAACCCCTTAGTTCTTTGGTAGTTGAGTTGCACCGTGGATGTCGGCCTCGAGTTTTAACTTTTGAGGTAGTCTTGCCGACTCGTGTTGTTCAGGATCTGCAAGCTTGTGGTCGTCGCTATCCTTATTCCTCGCGATGTTTCGTGGGTGGAGTTTCTGGATTGGAAGAAGAGTTAGGTCTAAGCTATAAGGAGGAAGTTCTTGGAGCAGCCAGATGGGCTTAAGAGTTGAGTGGCAGCTTGGAGGCGAGCCTTGCTCGTTATAAGCTTGGGTTGAGTTTCTACAGAGCAAGTCTTCTAAAGGTGGCCGTAGCTGAAGTTTCAGCTGGTGTGATGGTGGTAGCCGTTTGGTGAACCAGAAAAGTGCCCCTTGGCTTTGGTGCTTCGATTTCTCGTAAGATGGTTGCTTAAGTGTTGTGGACGCATGCTAGTTGGAGGAGTTTGCCTTGGGATCAGTCACTAGTTGGTGGTTCGATTTGGATTTCGTTAGGAATTGTAGGCAACCATTGGGGCTCGCAGATCTCTTGCCAAGTAAGAGTAGGCCGTTTAGTTTCTGAAACCTGGGAGGTTCAGTTGTTTGGTCAGCATGGTGAAGGGTCGAGGCTGTTTGATAACAACTATGAGCATTCGAGAGAGAGTTCTGCCGGAGCGTGGCGTAGAGTTTTAGAGCTTTTGACCCGTCCACGAGTTTGCTGAGAGTAGCGCCGTAGAGAGGCGTTTCGAGTTGGGCTAGCAGGGTTAAGTGAGCCCTAAGATTTTAAGACCGTTTGAGAGCTAGTGCGAGTTTGAGGATGTGTATTACCGTTAGCACTATCACATCTATTTCTTCGGAGTTCGATGTATGCCCAGTCTTGGTTGAGATAGTTTGTGGCAGACTGGATGGCTTGTGGCTTTGAGCCTTTGGGAACCCAAGGGGGTTTGGATTTCAAAGAAGATTTAGTGTTGTCTTGACCGGGAGTTTGGTTGGTTAAGGATCAGTGGAGATTTCCTAGAGTTGTTTTCGTCTTAGGACTTTCGAGGACGAAAGTCTTAAAAGGAAGGAGTATTGTAACGACCCAGTTTTCTATTTCGGTTTCCCAGGTGTTTTCGGGACATTATGCGGATGTTTGGATGGGCCGTTAGAGCTCTTTTAACCCTTAGGGGTATTTTGGTCTTTTTGCCCCCGGTCAAGGTTTTGTGGATTTTCAAGATTCCAGGGTCACTCCTGCCCTTGTCGAGACTTGATTGTTGTTGGATACAGGACCCAAGAAGTTCGGGCTAGTTGGTTGGAAGTTTGGATGTGATTTGGTAATTAACAAAATTATTGTTAATTTAAGTGCTTCCATTGGGATTTGAACCCTTGCCCTTGATGGTGATTTGGGAGCTTGGTTTAAATGATTTTTAATAAAGAGAAAAGGTTGCTTCAGCCGGGACTCGAAGGAGGAAGCCCGGGGAAGAGATTTAGGTCACCAAGACCTATTTAAATTAGGAAAAGGAAAGAAAATCAAGAAAATCTCATTCCCTTGTTTTACCTCTCTCTCTCTCTCTCTCTCTCTCTCTCTCTCTCTCTCTCTCTCTCTCTCTCACCGACCTCACCGAGAGCCACTCAGCCACCAGCCCAGCCCGGCCCGCCATCCATCACCCTGTCGCCCAACCATCAGCCCATTCGCCCAGCCATCAACATTGTCGCCCAGCCGAGCAGCGGCCCAGATGCTGTCGCGGCCGGCGCAAGGCCGCGCCGCCAGACGCTGACGCCTAAAGCAGCCGCGCGCCGCCACGCCCCGTCGCCCGCGCCAGCCGCGCGCTTCCAGCCCGTCGTCGCGCCACGCGACCGTGTCGCCAGCGTCCGTCCGTGAGCCTGTTCCTTGCCGCGCCAGCGCCCGTGTGGCCGTGCAGCTCGGTCCTCCCCGCGCGCGCAGCGTGCCAGGCAGCGCTTGGCTGCCAGCGCCAGATCTGCTCGCCTCAGCTCCACGTCCTGCCTGCCCATATGCCGCCTAGAGCCTGTTTTGCCAAATTTGTTGGGGCCGAGACCATGTACTTTCTCGGTTGGTAATTCCTGAGCCTCCACTCTTTTGGACCCTAAGTTGATTGGCTGTTGTTATTTAATTAGGATATTTTTATTAAATGCTTAGGTTGCTCGGGTTCACTTAGAAGCTCGGGAGTCGCTTGGTTAGCTTATGGTAGTTATTTTTTGCTTGTTTCCCGATAAGGATTTCTTACCGTGGTTGTGTGGACCCTGCGACATTATCATGTTGTGCCTTATATGCATGTTTACTTCTATGAACATGATTAGTGGATAGGACAGCTTGTGATTGCATTCTTGCTAGCATGTTTGCCTGTTTGTACATGTTAGTGCCATGCTCGAATTGTTCTTCCAGCATGCTTGAGATTCCTGCTTTAAGTTCGTAGTATCATGCTAGGTTATGTGTGATTCATGTTGATATGTATGTCTAGCCAGGAATCAGTTATTTTGTACTCTTAGCTAGTATAGTAGAGTTTGTCATCATCCAGAGGCTGAGAGCGGACATAACGTACTTTGTCCCCACCGGTCGGGAGTAGAGCAAAGCATAACGTACATTGCTTCCCCGGCGGCATGATGTGGATTTAGCTACCACATCGGCATAAGCCTAGTTTGTAGCTCCGCTAGAGCGGAACCCCGCCAAAGGTGCAAGCTGCGCTTGGCCGGTTCTTAGCTTCGTGTCGGTGGTACAGTGCCGCATGCATGAGTGCCGACGGCCTCGCACTCACCGTGTTCGGTGACACCATTTCCGAGTCTTTAGGCATGCGTGCTGCCCGCGTAGTTTGTACTTAGGCCCCACATTTACGCCGGTTGCGGCGAAGATGCGGTGTGCGCGCACACGCGTTAGTCGCGCCGTTCGGAGAGCTCCCACAGGCTAATGTTCGTGAGTACACCAGTTCCTTCCGATTTAGAGCCGGACTTGGTACTCTCCCGATAGTCCAGTTTGTTAGCGAGGGTAAGAGGCCCTTGAGGACACCCATCGGGATTGGCTTTTGAGTGATCAAATGGTCGAGGAGAAAAAGACCCTCGAGGGTGTAGGACATCTTTGGGATCGGTTTTGAGTGATCAATTGGCCGAGGGAGAAAGACCCTCGGAGATGTCCCGGATTGGTTATGAGAGCCAATCATTAGGCCTAAAGTAGGAGACTTCCAAGGATTCCAGTCTCGCCTTGTAAGCTCGTTGAGCTATGATCTGCTTTAGTAATCTGTTTGCATGTATACTAGGGTGCGGATGATTGATGTATCGTATTGTACCCCGGTTGGGGATTCTTACTGAGTATGTTTATACTCACCCTTATTTCTGTGGTTTTTCCACGGGTAACTTGGGACAAAGACCGGACGGCTAAGCGGAGGAGCCGATTGATCATGGGAGCCGCCACGGCACTCTGTCTTTATTGTTTGCATAATTTGTTCAAAGATGTAGACGGACAGAGTCCTAGGGGACGTTTTTAAATGTTGTTTAAATTGTATTGTATGATTTTATAAACACTGGCCAGGCTTGTTTTACTTTGTTGGCTTTGCTTAAATGAAGGTTGTTGTTTATGTTTTAAGTGTCCACGCTTTTAAATGTCTTGAAAGGTTTTAAATATGAGCACTAAACCGCTTGATGAAGTATTTAACTTGCATGCTGAGTGAGAACCTAGGTTTAAGAGCGTGTTTTGGGTCGGGTTCTTACAGTTGGTATCAGAGCACAGAGTCATAGATTATGTAGACTAACCTGCTTTGTAGGTTGTTGCCCCCATGATCATCAGCACTCCGCGGCTGTCAGGTTTGTCTGAGTTCATTAAGCTAAGGGTTTTATTTTACAATACTACATCTAGTATACATGTGTTACCCTTGTTTGGCAGTAAGAGCCCCAGCGTGGGCTAGCTTTTATGCTTTGTGTAGATCGCTAGTATGTTGATTGCACTTAGAGAAGCAGGGACGTTTGGTATTTCCAACCGAGGAGTTGGACTGTTCATGTTGATCATGAGACCACGTCTAGGGTTGTCTACCCGTAGGCCACCTTTGGCCCTGGCAGATGAGTTGCCAAGAGAAGGGGGGTAGAGCCTAGTCTGCCTCAAATTGAGACTCCTTGAGCAGAGTGTGCTCCAGCTATGAGGGAGTTGATGGCAGGTCTTTTAGCTAACAGAGATCAGAGACCCAGGCGCAGTTTGTAGCGCGTAGTGAGGAGTCTTGGGCACAGATAGCCCAGCTGGCAGAGTTTATTTAGGCGACACCCCTCCTTGTAGCTCCAGTAGCCCTGGAGGTTCCCGGGAGGGCTCGATCAGCTGGTTATGCTGATAAGTTAGTTGGCGTTGATCGAGCCGCTGAGCTGAGTCTAGCAGCAAGGTGGTTGGCCAAGATCGAGTTTATCATCCAAGTGTTGTGATGACCTGGTGTTCAGAGGCCGATGACCTGATGTCCAGAGGTCGAGGCCTGCCGTTCTGGTGTTGTTTAATGCATCAGTGTGGTGGTGGAAGTCCCCTGTGAGAGGCGGACCAGCAGAGTCTCCACCAACCACCCGGTCGATTGGCAAGCTGTCAAGTTAGTAGCTTTTGAGGAAGATGTAGAGCATCTTGTCCTCCCCGCAAGCCTCTGATCGTTTTGCAACCAGCTTCTTTTAGTACCCTCGTAGCCGGGGTAGTGTGGAGTTTGCTTGTCGGGGACTTAATCCGTCTGTGGTTTTCACCGGCTATTAGAGAGAAGCACCTTACATTAGCATGTTCCGTGTGGAGCTAGGTGCCACCACCCGAGGGTTGGCTTTGAGTATTCGTTGAGCATCGAGTGGGATGCGAGGAGTGGGCCTTGGCTTGTCTCATGTAGACGTGATGTCGGGCAAAGTAGTCTACTCGAGTGTTGAGACTCTTGTGTTGAGTGCCATTGCCTGTGTCACCGGAGTGTGACCTTCCCTACCCTCAGAGGGGCTTAAAGCCCGTAAAGGGATGTTTGTGTTGTAAAGGAAGTAGTGCTTGTTGGCACCAAGCTTTGAGAGGAGGCCTAGATTCAGGCCAGTTGGCACTTTTCGTACAGGTGGTTCCAGGATCCGCCCGGAGTTTAACATCCCCACTAGTCTTGTACCCATTCATGAGATTGCACCTATTTGGGCTGCATAAGAGATCTAGCTCGGTGGTAGCCAGAGAACTACAAGTTTGAGGTCGTTCGAGGAATAAGTAGGAGCCTTTCAGGGTCAACGAGAGTTGGGTACAAAGGATGTTGTTGGTTGTTAAGGGCTAGCGCGTCCGAGTTCTCGGACCTGTGTTGTGGGCTTGTGAGCCAGTTGGATTGTAGTGTGATTCGACTACCCTGGAGTTACCCTAATATGAGTAGGGTTGGCATCGATGATGCGTGGTTGATCCACTGTTAGAGCCATGAGTTGGATGGTTGATCGGAGCACGTTTAGTGGACCATTGGTATGAGGTAAGTTAGCTTGGTGTGGCTATGCTCTTGTAAGAGAGAGTCGACCAATGTGGCATTCCGTGGTGAGTTGACCCCGAGTAGGTTGAACTCTTGTTGCTCCTTTGCTAGATGTGGCTCTATTGGGAGGCAAAAGTTGCCTTGTGTGAGAATACTTGTTGGTTTGGATCTTAAAGAACCAAGTTGGAGCTGTACACGCTGGTGTACTTTTGTGTAGCTCGTTCCGTGGTGTATTTTTCAAGAACCACGAGGGGTTTCGGGTTGTGAAACCAAAGCTCGGTTCGAGGAGTTAGGACTTTAGTTCTTGGCAAGTGCCCTAACTTTGGTTGAGAGGTTACCGTGCTTCGGTGGCGGGGGTGTTGCTTAGGCAAGTTATGCTAGTTGGCCCTTGACCTGGGTAGAGGCATTTCTTGTTGATCGATGGTTGGAGTTCAAATGGAACTGATCCAGGGCGATGGTAGTAAAATCGTGGAGTTTCTGGCCGCCATGGCTAAGAGAGTTGTTCGGATCCTTACCCTGGGTAGAAGCTACGATGTGGCTGATGCTTTGAGCAATAGGAAGTTTGGGTCTTCTGGTTGTTCCCGCTCAGGTGGATAGCAGACTCGCCGACAAGGCCAGTCTAGGGGTCGCGATCAGCGCCGACCGCATGTTAGAGCTCGTGAGATCGTCGGCGGGCGGGCGGGGCCAGCAAACGCTCATTGCATCAAGTGTGGTAAGGCGCTTTTCAGATTGTGTGGAGCATCGCCTGCTTGCTCTGCGTATGTGGCAAGGAAGAGCTTTTGGCCAAAGACAATTGAGATCTTTGGAGGGAGATGTGCTCGTGTAGCTAGTTGTCTGTTAGACCGTTTGACGACAGAGTGTGTCGGAGGGCGATCCGAGGAACCCTAAGTTATGGAGAGCCTCACCAGAGATCAGTCAGACCCAGGCAGTGTTCCTCGGTTGAGTTGCTGGATGCTTGTTGTCGGTTAACAAGCTAGAGTTGTTGTTGGTAACCTCCACGTTGATTTTCGGAATTCTTAGCTAGGTGGTGCTTGGTGTTGACCAAGGTTTGGTTCCCATGTTTCGTGAGCTAGCTCGGTTCGAGCAAGCGGGCGTTGCCCTGAGGACTTGTTCCTAGTCAGGAAGTTTTCGGAGTTGACCCCTCCCTCGGCAATTGAGTAGGCACTGCTAGTTCCTAGTTGGGGGTTCAAGCGATTGAGGATTCTCGGATGTTGCTTCCGAGAGAGTTGGTTGTTGTTGCCCTTGGGTTTGAGCAAGGCAGCGAGCGTGTGTGAAGTTCGATGTCCTTCGGAAGTTCGCTTGCTGGGAAATCGTTCCTGTTGAGGAGGAGTCAACTTAGCTCCTGAGTTGTGTAGTTGATCAGAGTAGCGCGCAATGTCACCAAATGAGAGTGTCACTGCGTTTGTTTGTTAGTAAGCGGAAAGTTGTTTGTTCCCGTAAGGGCGGAGACCTGCCAGTTCAAGGACTTGAGTTGTTGCTGGAAGGTTGTTGGATCTTTGGAGTTTGTAGAACCCCTTAGTTCTTTGGTAGTTGAGTTGCACCGTGGATGTCGGCCTCAAGTTTTAACTTTTGAGGTAGTCTTGCCGACTCGTGTTGTTCAGGATCCTTGTGGTCGTCGCTATCCTAATTCCTCGCGATGTTTCGTGGGTGGAGTTTCTGGATTGGAAGAAGAGTTAGGTCTAAGTTATAAGGAAGAAGTTCTTGGAGCAGCCAGATGGGCTTAAGAGTTGAGTGGCAGCTTGGAGGCGAGGCTTGCTCGTTATAAGCTTGGGTTGAGTTTCTGCAGAGCAAGCCTTCTAGAGCTTTGTTCCTAGTTGATGTGCGTTCGCAGTTGGCGTTATAGCTGAGCCACAGTTGAGTGGGTTGGCACAGAGACGCCGTGGCATTGGTTGGAAACATTAGAGTTGTTATTCTCCAACTATTGTGTTGCTAGTAGCCACGTAATGTTTTATTCCTTGCTGCTCGAGATTTCCGTAAGAGGAATGTTGTTTTTTTTTTCTGTCTGGCGATGTTCTCTTAGGCTAGTGTCTGATCGGATTGCATTGGAAAGCTTGTTGTCGGCCATTGAGGGGCTCAGTTTGTTAGTTTGGCCGAGTGGAGCCTGTGCCTGGACCTTGTCTTCTAAAGCTGGCCGTAGCTGAAGTTTCAGCTGGTGTGATGGTGGTAGCTGTTTGGTGAACTAGAAAACTGCCCCTTGACTTTGGTGCTTCGATTTCTCGTAAGATGGTTGCTTAAGTGTTGTGGACGCATGCTAGTTGGAGGAGTTTGCCTTGGGATCAGTCACCAGTTGGTGGTTCGATTTGGATTTCGTTAAGAATTGTAGGCAACCATTGGGGCTCGCAGATCTCTTGCGAAGTAAGAGTAGGCCGTTTAGTTTCTGAAACCTGGGAGGTTCAGTTGCTTGGTCAGCATGGTGAAGGGTCGAGGCTGTTTGATAACAGCTATGAGCATTCAGAGAAGTTACGCCGGAGCGTGGCGTAGAGTTTTAGAGCTTGGGACCCGTCCACGAGTTTGGTGAGAGTAGCGCCGTAGAGAGGCGTTCCGAGTTGGGCTAGCAGGGTTAAGTGAGCCCTAAGATTTTAAGACCGTTTGAGAGCTAGTGCGAGTTTGAGGATGTGTATTACCGTTAGCACTATCACATCTATTTCTTCGGAGTTCGGTGTATGCCCAGTCTTGGTTGAGATAGTTTGTGGATGACTAGATGGCTTGTGGCTTTGAGCCTTTGGGAACCCAAGGGGGTTTGGATTTCGAAGAAGATTTAGTGTTGTCTTGACCGAGAGTTTGGTTGGTTAAGGATCAGTGGAGATTTCCTAGAGTTGTTTTCGTCTTAGGACTTTCGAGGATGAAAGTCTTAAAAGGAGGGAGTATTGTAACGGCCCAGTTTTCTATTTTGGTTTCCCAGGTGTTTTCGGGACATTATGAGGATGTTCGGATGGGCCGTTAGAGCTCTTTTAACCCTTAGGGGTATTTTGGTCTTTTTGCCCCCGGTCAGGGTTTTGTGGATTTTCAAGATTCCAGGGTCACTCCTGCCCTTGTCGAGACTTGATTGTTGTTGAATACAGGACCCAAGAAGTTCGGGCTAGTTGGTTGGAAGTTTGGATGTGATTTGGTAATTAACAAAATTATTGTTAATTTAAGTGCTTCCATTGGGATTTGAACCCTTGCCCTTGATGGTGATTTGGGAGCTTGGTTTAAATGAGTTTTAATAAAGAGAAAAGGTTGCTTCAGCCGGGACTCGAAGGAGGAAGCCCGGGGAAGAGATTTAGGTCACCAAGACCTATTTAAATTAGGAAAAGGAAAGAAAATCAAGAAAATCTCATTCCCCTTGTTTTACCTCTCTCTCTCTCTCTCTCTCTCTCTCTCTCTTTCTCTCTCTCTCTCCTTGCCGACCTCACCAAGAAACCCAACCGAGCCGCCCCAGCCACCAGCCCCAGCAGCAGCCCTTGCCTGCCATCAGCCCTGTCGCCCAACCATCAGCCCTGTCGCCCAACCGAGCAGCCCAGACTCCTGTCGCAGCCGGCAGCCCGTCGCCCAGACGCCAGACGCCCAGCAGCGCGTCGCACAACCCGTCGCCCAGAGCCAGCGCGCCCGCGACAGGCGTCTCCGTCTACTTCTGCGCGCCAGCTCGCTCGCCCCTGCACGACCGTGTCGCCGCTGTCCGTCCGCTTCGCTTGTTCCTGCCGCGCCCGGCTCCAGGTATGGCCGTGCAGCCAGCGGATCCCCACGCCACGCCCAGCGTGCCCAGCGCGCCGCCGGTGCCGATCTGCTCGCTCGCCCACCGTACGCCCCGCCTGCTGCCCATATGCCGCCTAGAGCCTGTTTTGCCAAAATTGTTGGGGCCGAGACCTTGTACCTTCTCGGTTGGTAATTCTTGAGCCTCCACTCTTTTGGACCCTAAATTGATTGGCTGTTGTTATTTAATTAGGATATTTTTATTAAATGCTTAGGTTGCTCGGGTTCACTTAGAAGCTCGGGAGTCGCTTGGTTGGCTTATGGTAGTTATTTTCTGCTTGTTTCGGTGTAAGGATTTCTTACCGTGGTTGTGTGGACCCTGCGACATTATCATGATGTGCCTTATATGCATGTTTACTTCTATGAACATGATTAGTGGATAGGACAACTTGTGATTGCATTCTTGCTAGCATGTTTGCTGTTTGTACATGTTAGTGCCATGCTAGGATCGTTCTTCCAAATGCTTGAGATTCTGCTTTAAGTTCGTAGTATCATGCTAGGTTATGTGTGATTCATGTTGATATGTATGTCTAGCCAGAATCGCTTATTTTGTACTCTTAGCTAGTAGAGTAGAGTTTGTCATCATCCGGTGAGGCGAGACACATAAAGTACTTTGTCCCCACCGGTCGGGAGTAGAGCGAAGCATAACGTACATTGCTTCCCCCCGGCGATGTGGATTTAGCTACCACATCGGCATAAGCCTAGTTTGTAGCCTGCTAGAGCGGAACCCAGCCAAAGGTGCAAGCCTGCCTTGGTCGGTTCTTAGCTTCAGGTCGGTGGTACAGGCTGCACAGATGAGTGCCGACGGCCTCGCACTACTATGTTCAGTGACACCGTTTCTGAGTCTTTAGGCATGCGTACCTGGCCCGCGTAGTTTGTACTTAGGCCCCCACATTACGCCGGTTGTAGCAGCATGCGGTGTGCGCGTACACGCGTTAGTCGCCGGTTCGGAGAGCTCACCCGGGCTAATGTTCGTGAGTACACCAGTTCCTTCCAGTTTAGAGCTAGACTTCGAGTACTCTCCCGATAGTCTAGATTTGTTAGCGAGGGTAAGAGGCCCTTGAGGACACCCATCGGGATTGGCTTTTGAGCTGATCATATGGTCGAGGGAGAAAGACCCTCGAGGTTGTCGGACATCTTTGGGATTGGTTTTTGAGCTGATCAATTGGCAGAGGGAAAAAGACCCTCGGACATGTCCCGGGATTGGTTATGAGAGCCAATCATTAGGCCGGAAGTAGGAGACTTCCAAGGATTCCAGATTCTGCCTTGTAAGCTCGTTGAGCTATGATCTGTTAGTGCTAATGCTTTGCATGTACATGTAGGGTGCGAGATGATTGATGTATCGTATTGTACCCCGGTTGGGGATTCTTACTGAGTATGTTTATACTCACCCTTATTTCTGTGGTTTTTCCCCCAGGTAACTTGGGACAACACCGGGACGGCTAGCGGAGGGAGATGATTGATCATGGGAGCTGTCGATACTCTGTCTTTTATTGTTTGCATAATTTGTTCAGCATGTAGACGAACAGGAGTCCTAGGGGGACGTTTTTAAATGTTGTTTAAATTGTATTGTATGATTTTATAAACATTGGCCAGGCTTGTTTTACTTTGTTGGCTTTGCTTAAATGAAGGTTGTTGTTTATGTTTTAAGTGTCCCCGCTTTTAAATGTTTTGAAAGGTTTTAAATATGAGCACTAAACCGCTTGATGAAGTATTTAACTTGCATGCTGAGTGAGAACCTAGGTTTAGGACCGTGTTTTGGGTCGGGTTCTTACAAGATGGTTCTATGCCGTCCGGAGTTCAGCGCACTCCTTTAGCCTTGGATCAGTTTATGGCAGTTGCACCTATTTAGGTCGTGTCAGAGGGCTAGTTCAGTGGTAGTCGATGGACTACAAGTGAAAGGATGCTCGAGAGGAGCCGGAGCCTCTTTCCAGTGTTTCTGGAGGTTGAGTTAGTCAGCAGATTGGTTGGTAAGTGTTGTTGCGCGTGAGTCTCGCGCTAGAGTTAAGGCCAAGACTTTCCTTGTGGTTGGTAGTGCGGTCAACTACCTCCGAGTGCCTTAATCTGAGGAGAGTTGTGCATCGTAGATGCGAGTTTGGTCCAGCAGAGGGACCCTGAGTTGGATGCTCATGAGATGAGCTGGATGCCTATGAGGCTAGTTGGATGCCATGAGGCGAGTTCGATGCTTTTGAGGCGAGATGAGCTGATGCCTTGCGAGAGGATTTGGATGCCTTATGGGTAAGCACCTTTGGTAGAGGCTTGGTATAAAGTAAGTTCGGTGTGGCATGGTTATGCCATGGTAGAGCAAGGTTGCCTCAGCTTTGAGCATCGTGTGGAGATGGAACTTTTGGTGTTCCTTTGGTTGGAGTTCAGTTGGAAACTGAACAAGAGCGGTGGTAGCAAAGCCGCGCAGTTTCTGATCGCCTTGGCTAAGAGAGTTGTTTGGATCCTTTCCTTGGGTAGAAGCCTTGTTGTGGCTGATGTTTGAGTAGGAGGACGACGCATTCGGTAGCGTTTCGGGTCCTCTTGATTCCCAAGGAGTTGGAGTTGGCCAGCATGGTTGAGATGCTGGGGAGAGTTGTGCTGTTCGAGCGCTTGGTCATAGCTCGTTTGTCGACAGTGTGTGTCGAGGGTTGCCGAAGAACCCTAGGTTATGGAGAGCCTCTCCAGAGCTCAGTCAGGCCCAGGTAGTGAGTTCAGTTGGCTAGCTGGAGCCGTGTAGTTTGTAGCCTCGGTTGAGTTGCTAGCAGTCTTGGTAGACTAGCAAGCCAGAGTTTGTTTGGAGTAGAGTCCAGATTGGTTCCGGTGCAGTGGCAAGTTGATGCTTGGTGTTGACCAAGGTGTGGTTTGGAGCTGCTAGAGATTAGTTTTGCTCGTGGGCGAGTGGTTCGTGCCCTGTTGGTGGCTTTCCGATTTCCAGGATGTTGAGTTACCCCGTTTGGCATTTGGAGGTTCAGTCTGAGATGGACCTCTGTTCTTACCCCGTGAGTTTTAGATGTTGTTGCTCTAGTGGAGCAAGACAGTGAGCGTATGTGGAGCTCTCTGTCCTTCGGTTGTCTGCTTGTAAGAGCCGTTTCCTCCTGGGAGTTGTCAGATTTCTCCCGTAGCCATGAGTTGATGGTAGAGTTGCTAGCTTGAAGGAAAAGTTTGTTTGCTGCTTGGAAGCAGTTGTTTGTCCAGTTAGGTGGACTCTTGGATGGTGTTCTAGAGGCTGCAGTAAGGGTTGTTTTGCATCTTGTGAGTGTTTGGTCCTCTTATTGTTTCGAGAGCTAGTTCGGTTCTAGCTAAAGGGCGTTGCCCTGAGGCCTTGTTCCTAGTCAGGAAGTTTTGGGAGTTGACCCCTCCCTCGGCAGTTGAGTAAGTGTTGTTAGTTCCGGATTTGTGATCCGATTGGTTGAGTTTTCCCTTGGGTGTTGCTTCCAACAGAGAGTTGGTTGCTGTTGCCTTGGGTTTGAGCAAGTCAGCGAGCTTGTGTGAAGTTCGCTGTCCTAAAGAGTTTGCTTGCTGGGAAAGTCGTTTCTCGTTTGGCAGGAGTTAGCTTAGCTCCTGAGTTGTGTAGTTGATCAGAGTAGCGCAGTGGTCAGCCCAGCGATAGGGTCCCTGCTTTGTGTTGTTAGCAAGCAAGAGTTGTTTGTCCCCGCAAGGGCGGTGGCCAGCCAGTAAGAGTTGTTTCTGACAAGTTGTTGGTTCTTTGGGGATTGAAGATTTACCTTTCCCCCTAGTCTCTGTGGTGGTTGAGTTGCTCCTTGGATGTCAGCCTCGAGTGTTAGCTTCTGAGGTTGTCTTGCGGATTCGTGTGGCTCAGGATCCGTAAGCTTTGAGGTTGTCGTTATTCGTTTTCCTTGCGAGGTTTCGGGAGTGGAGCTTCTGGTTGGAAGTTGAGTTAGGCTTAAGCTAAAAGGAGAAGTCCTTTGAGTAGCCTGTTGGATTTTAAGAGTTGACTAGTAGCTTGGAGGCGAGCGTTGCTCGTTATAAGCTTGAGTTGAGTTCTGCAGAGCAAGCCCTTCTCGGGCTTTGCTTCTTGTTGTTGTGCGTTCGCAGTTGGCGATAGCAGAGCCTCGTTTGAGTGAGTTGGCACAGAGGTGCCGTGGCTTTGGTTGGTAAAGCCGTTGAGCTGTTTTCCTCAAGGTGTTGTGTTGTTAGTAGCTGCATGATGGTTTAGTCCTTGCAACTCGAGTTTTCCTTGAGAGGAATGTTGGTGGTTTCCTTGACTGGCAGTGTTCTCTTTGGCCAGTTGCTGGTAGGTTTGCGTTCGGCCGATGAGGAGTTCTAGTTTGTTGGTTTGGCCGAGTGGAGCCTGTGCCTGGCCCTTGTCTTTTAGAGGTGGCCGTAGCTGAAGTTTCAGCTGGTGTGAGTGTTGTTAGCCGTTGGGTGTACCAGGATGGTGCCCCTTGCCTCGTTAAGGCTGTAGGCAAGGTTTGAGGTTCGCTGGTCTCTCGTGAAGTAAGAGTAGGCCGTTTGGTTTTCTAGAACCTGAAAGGTTCAGTTGTTTGGCCAGTTTGTTGTAGGGTTGAGGCTGCTTGTTAGCAGCTGTGAGCTCCCAGAGGAGTTTTGCCAGTGTGTGGTGTAGAGTTTCAGAGCTTGTAGCCAGTCCTCGAGTTTGCTGAGAGTAGCACCCTTTGAGAGTTGGTGCGAGTTGATGATGTGGTTTGCCGTCTATTCCCTTTGGAGTTCAGGGTATGGCAGTCTGGATGGCATTCTGCCTTTGAGTTTTTGAGAACCCAAGAGGGTTTGGTTTTCGAAGAAGGTTGGTGTTGTTGGCTGAGAAGTTCAGTTGGCTGAATCAGTGGAGTTTTCCTGGAGCTGTTTCGTCTTAGGACTTTCGAGGACGAAAGTCTTAAAGGGAGGGAGTATTGTAACAGCCCAGTTTTCTATCCCAGTTTTCGAGGTGCCTTCGGGTCAAGATTCGGTTGTTTGGTTGGGTCTTAGAGCTGTTTTGACCCTTGGGGGCATTTTGGTCTTTTGGCTCTTCGGGCAGGATTTGTGGTTTTCAGGGCTTCGAGGTAGCTCCTCCCTTTGTCGAGGCTTGTTTGTTGGTGGTTGTGAGTCCCGAGGTGTCTGGGCTAGTCGGTTGGATGCTCGGTTGTGGTTTGGGCTTTGGCAAAGTGATGGGTGTTTCGGTGTTTCCTTTGGGATTCGAGCCCGAGCCCTCAGTGTTGATTTGGGAGTTGGATTTAAGTGAGTTTGTTTATTGGAAAAGGTTGCTTCGGTCGGGTCTCGAAGGAGGAAGCCGGGAAATGGGATTTTAAGGATTTTTTTAAGTTTGGATAAAATTTGGATAAGTATGGAAAAATGAGATAAAATCCAATTTTTCCCTTTTTCCCATTTTTCCTTTTTATTTCCCATTTTCTTTTAATTTTTTTCCCAAAATCCATTTTTCTCTTTTTTTCTCTCTCTCTCTCTCTCTCTCCCCGAGCCCCCACCTAGCCCGAGCAGCCCCAGCCCCTTTGGTCGCCCAACCCAGCCAGCACGAGCAGCCCAGCCAGCCCAAGCCCCTAGCTCGCCCAGCCGAGCCCTGCCCTTCCTAGGGCGTGCCAGCGTCGCCCGAGCCCAGCCCCTGCGCGCCCTGTGTCGCCAGCCCGAGCCCCTCGCCCGCATCGCACAGTGTCGCCCAGCCAGGTCGCGTCACCCAGCTCGCCCGAGCCTCGCCCAGCTCGTGTCGCCCTCGCCCTCGCCCAGGTCGTGTCCGTCTGCACTTGAGTTGCCCCGCACAGTGCCAGGCTGCCCAACCCTCGCGTCGCCCGTGTTGTCCGCGCCCGTGTCGGCCAGATCGCGCGTCCTGTAGCCGTGGCGTCGTGTCACTCGCGCCCACTCGCCGTCCCTGTGCCTAGCTGCGCCCGCGCGCAGCCCAGCGCCCCAGCGCATGTGCCAGCGCACCCCCTACGCCCCAGCGCGCCCAGCCAGCCCCTTTAGCTGCCTTGGCCGTGCAGCCGGCTCGTTCGCGTGTCAGCCGCGCCTCGTGAGTTGCTCCCTAGCCGAGCCCTGTTTATTTTATTGTATTTAGGCCTATTTTTATGATTATTGATGTGTTTGTTTGGCTCGATATAGGTTGCTCGGGTTCGATCGCAGTTAATTTTATTGTGTGTTGTTGCCTTCTGACAAGGTAAGGATTTCTTACCAGAGTTGTGTGGGCCCTGCGATATTTTCATGATTATGCCTTGCTTGTTTGTTGACTGTTATGAGCATGTTAGAGATAGAGCAGTTTGTTTGATTTCTTGCTAGCATGTTTGCCTGATTTTACATGTTAGTGCCATGCTAGGTTTGTCCTGCCAGCATGCTTATGATTCCTGCTTAAGTGTAAAGACCCGACCCAAAAGGGGCTCTAAATGGGCCTTTACCCCAATGCATGTAGTGAAAATAAAAGACATTATGAAAAATACATTTCGGATCCCAAGTAAAATCAGAAACATTCAACAACCAAAACATACATTTCTAAAAGCATACTCTGATCAGAGATTTATTTAAACCATTAAAACAATCCAAAAGTACAAATATGCTGGAATCCATAAAACGTAAGAAAACATCCTGGGGCTCTGTGCCCGTCTACATGCATTCAGGGGAAATAACAAAAAGTGAAGAGTCATGATAAAATAAAATAGTCAGAGATGACAGCAGGATTCCATGATCACAGCTCCTCCTTGACCATCCTGTCTCCCGCTTGATTACCCGTGGAAAGCCACGAGAATAAGGGTGAGTAACGAATTACCCAGTAAGAATCCCCAACCGGGGTACAATACGATATACAAGATCATCTAGAAGAATGTATGCAAGCTATGAGTACAAACACAGAGCGGAGCACATAGCTAAGTCCACACTTGGACCTCGGATGCCAACTCAGGGTCTTAGTCCGGAAATACCACAACACACTAAACGCGCTATACGGGAACAAGTCCCGGCCTCGGCTGTCTCTCGCCGATCACGAAAGGTGCACTCGCTCAAGATCCCGAGGAGCTCTCGATCGGCGCCAGTAATGAGCGTAAGCGCGCACCGCATGCTACCGCAAACTCGGGGTGTCTGCGGGTCTAGTGGCAAGCCGCCCGTGTTCGATCCACCATGCCTAACTAAATCTCTCTCGGATCGGTGTCACCGACATAGGGGTGTGAGACTCGACACGTGAACTATGTCGTCCTGTACCACCGCACTTTGAGGCTAAGGAACCGGCCGTGGTAGGCTTACACCAGAAGCGGTCCTTGCCCTAACAGTGGCAATCAAGGGCTACGGCCGAACACGCCGAGGACGTGCCGATCGCCGGGGGCGAGGCAATGCCAAGTCATCATCCCGACCGTTGGGGCATTTAACGATCTGCCACCCTCACCCAAGATTGCGGGGCCACCGTTAGGGTTAGCTAAACCCTAACGGGATCGTGGACGGAGAGTACCATCTCGTGCGTCCCTCGCTGGGATGCAAGTTACGTTATGCATCCGGCCCGGATGATGCTACCTACTTGAACTCTAAACCATAACAATAATAACAATTCATTCAATGCGGTCCAATACGTGCTCAACGAGATACAAGGAACCTAGCATGATACTACGAAGCAAGAATGGATATCGAACATGCCGAATGGAACAACCTAGCATGGGCTAACATGAGAAACAATACAAGAGTTCATGCCAATCGAGAATTGAACAGAGCACCTAGGCTAAACATGCTAATAATCATACACAGCATACATACAAAACAACAATCACAAATATACCGCAGGCCCACACAACTCGTAAGAAATCCTTACCTTGGTCGGGAGGCTTCTACACACAAATCCTAAGTCTGCGGAACAATCCCGAGCTAGCGGCGGGAACCTAACAAACCAACAATAATCGGCATCTAAAATGTCTAAACAACAATAGAACAACAAGCTCGGCTCGGGAACTCACGCGGCACGACGACACGAGCTTGGAGCTGCGCCAGCAGCTGGCTGGCTGGCTGTCCGCATACGGCACGGCAGGGGCAGGGACGCTACTGCGCTACGCCGCACGCACGGCACTGCACGCAGCACAGCGCGCGCGCGAGCGCTCGTCGGCGGCGCCGCGCGGCGCCGCGCGCGATGCGGACACAGGCGAGCAGCTTCAGGACGCGCGCGCGAACGTAACGTCTCTGGCGGCGCGCGCGCGCCAGGCGTCGCGATCGCGGACCGCACGGCGGCTTCGGCGAGGGACGAACGACGATCTGGCCGGCTTTATTCTTGGGCGCGATCCGGCGTGTGGTCTCGACCGGCCGGGCGTCGCGGCAACGAGGGGCGATCTGTCTTCTTTGGACGAACGCAACAAAGGCTAAGCGGATCCGGGCGTCTGGCGGCAGCCTGGTTCGACAGATCTGGCGTCGGCGAGCTGGTTGGTTCGACAGATCTGGGCGTGCGGAGCTGGGCTGGTTCGACAGATCTGGCGCGTCGAGCTGGGCCGGTTCGACAGATCTGGGCGTCTGAGCTGGTCGGCGATGATGGTCGCTTGCTCCTCTCGGGGCCGCAACCAACACAAACACACACACACTCTACATCTTACCTTCGGCCAAAGATAAAAACCAAATGAGGAGATGAAGAGGATGAAGACTTACCCTAATGATGATGATCGAACCCAAGGAGATGCAAGGGAAGAAGAATTCGGCAAGGCAATGGAGAGGAGAGCTTGTGCGGCCAAGAGGAGTTTTGGAGAAGAAGATGGAATAACCTAATTCTATTTCATTTAACCAAATGCACCAAAACTCCAAAATCCAAGGTTAATTAAGATGTGATGCGAGAAAGAGTAACAAGAGCACCTAATGGCTCAATTGGCACACATCTCTACAAGCTTCCCAGAGACCCGGGTTCAAACCATTTGCAAGACAAATTCCTTTATTTTTACTTTTGCATCAAACCTTGCTCAAACCAAACCACAAACCCCTCCAAAACCTACATAAAACCATCCAATAATTTTAGTAATCGGAAAGGACACAAACGACCACGACGGCCCGACCAAATTACCAAATTACCCCTAGGGAATACCTGAAGACCGGAAGAAAAACTGGTCGTTACAATATTCCCTCCTTTTTATGACTTTCGTCCTCGAAAGTCCTTAAGACAAGAAATAGCTCGGGTAATGCAATCTCATCTCGCTCTTCCCGCTCCCAAGTGGCTTCCTCGAAACCCGACTCTTCCACTGAACCTTTACCAAACGAATCTCGCGATTACGCAACGTCTTGGTCTCAAAGGCAAGGATCCTCACCGGCTTCTCCTCGAAGTTCAAATCCTCATTCAACTCTACAAAGGCTCAAAGTCCACAATGTGCGACGGTCCGGCATATCTTGCCTCAACATCGATACATGAAAAACACTATGCACCGCCGACAAGTGACGGAGGAAGGGCTAACCGGTAAGCAACTCGCCAATCCTCTCTAGGATCTCAAATGGACCAACAAAACGGGGACTCAACTTCCCACGCTTACCAAACCTCGTAACACCTCGCGATCGGAGCAACCTTAAGGAACACATGCCGACCAACCTCAAACTCCAAATCTCGGCGCCGAACATCGGCGTAACTCTTCTGCTCTCTCCTCGAGTTGTCAACATACGAGCTCTAATCTTACGCCTTGCACCATTGGTCAATCTGCAGTAACTCGGGACCCAAAACTCGTCTATCACCAACCTCTTCCCGAAACACGGGGGCCGACAACGCTTACCATACAATGCCTCGAATGGAGCCATCTCGATCGCCGATCGTAATCGTTGTTATAGGCAAACTCCATCAAATGCAGAATCTTTGGTCCGGTGCTGGGAAATCCAACACACAAGCCCTCAACATATCCTCGAGAATCGATTCACTCTCTCGATCGACCATCCGTCCGAGGGTGAAAAGTCATCTTTGAAAATTGCACTCGTGCCCAAACCCTTCTCGAGCGCTCTCGAACGAGAAAGTGAACCGCGAGTCACGATCGGACACAATCCTCACCGGCACACCATGATAACGGATGATCTGCTCCAAAAACAATCTGCGCCCACTGCTCTCCACGGTATAAGTGTCTCGTCCGGGAATGAAGTGTGCGCTCTTGGTCAAACGGTCGACTATCACCCAAATCGAGAGAACTTCCTCGAGTCCTTGGCAAACCAGAGATAAAGTCCATGGAGATCTCTTCCCATTTCCACTGGGTACACTCGGTGGTGCAACAAACCACTGGCCTCTGCTGGGTGCCTTCACTTGGCGACAAGTGAGACACCTACCGACAAACTCTGCCACATCTCTCTTCATTCCCATCCACCGGAAGGTCTCAGCAAGGTCTCGATACATCTTGGTACCCCGGGGTGCCAAGCAAAAGGGGGAACTGTGGGCCTCTCGAGAGCAACTCTGCTCGCAAACTCGCAATGTTCGGAACACACAACCGCCTCTATAAGTCAACCCATCATCGTGAATATACAAAGTCAAAGTCACCACAAGACTAACTCACAACCAATCTCTTAAGTGCGGGGTCCCCAACTGGCCGTCTATAATCCATTTTAATCGACGGTGAATAGTCCAATCGAGCTACTACAGCGGTAACCTCACCCAACAACATCGCAACCTCGGCCCGCTCGAACTCTCTCCGCAAACTGGGCTGGGAACTCAACAACGCCGCGCAGAGTGCGACGTCTTTCTACTCAAAGCATCGGCCACTACGTTGGCTTTACCCGGATGGTACAAAATCTCGCAGATCATAATCCTTTACCAACTCTAACCATCTCCTCTGCCTCATATTCAACTCCTTCGAGTAACCAGATACTTGAGGCTCGGTGATCGGTAAACATCTGAATCCGCTCACCATACAGTAATGCCTCCAAATCTTCATTGCAAACACCACTGCTTTGCCAACTCCATATCATGAGTCGGGTAGTTCTCGCTCATACGGCTTGGTGACGGGAAGCATAGGCAATGACCTTCCCGTCTTTGCATCAACACACAACCTAATCCAAACTTGGAAGCATCATCAGACCACGAAACCACCTGTCCCCTCGGATCGCCAACATCAGTCAAGTCGATCGCGCTTGAGTCCGCAAAGCTCTCATCACACTCGCCGCCCAACAAACTCGACACCCTTCCTCGTCGACGAGTGAGGGGCGAGGCTAAAGCGAAAAGTCCTGACGAACCGACGGTAGTAACACGCCAAACCAGAAAGCTGCGAATCTCGGCAAGCAAGTCGGCTTGGCCCATAAACTCACGGCCTCAATCTTCGCGGGGTCCACGGCTATACCATCTCTCGAAACCACGTGGCCTAGGAAGGCCACCGCTCCAACCAGAGTCACATTTGGAAAACTTCGCATAAAGTCGTTTTTCCTCAAAGCCGCCAATACTCGCCTCAAATGCTCTGCATGGTCTTCTTTAGACCTCGAATAAATCGAGAATATCGTCAATGAACACGATGTGAAGGCTGTCCAAAAATGATTTGAACACCCTATCCATCATGTCCATGAACGCACCGGGGCATTGGTCAATCCAAACGACATGACCACAAACTCATAGTGACCATATCTAGACACGAAAGTCGTCTTAGGAATGTCGGCATCCCCGATCCGCAAATCGATGGTAACCGGATCTCGGATCTATCTTGGAGAACACGAAGCTCCTCAAGGCGATCGAACAAATCATCGATCACGGGCAACGGATACTTATTCTTCATCGTCACCTTATTAAGCTCGCGGTAATCAATACATAAGCGCATAGAACCATCCTTCTTTTTCACAAATGCAGATCGGTGCTCCCCACGAGGACACACTCGGACGGATGAACCCTCGATCTAACATCTCCTGCAAATCGAATCTTCGCCTTTAACTCACTGGCGCCATACGATCACGGAGCCTTCGAGATAGGGAGGGTCCCCGGCTCGAGCTCAATTGTGAAGTCAACCTCTCTCTTGGGGCAACCCGGTAACTCCTCGAAAAACACGTCCGCAAACTCCTGCACGACCGTACTGATCAACAGACAGCAGCGGGGGCGGCTCTTCCGCACAACTTGGCTAGATAGCCCCAAGCTCCATGAGCTAGCAACCGACGAGCTTTCACGGTGACACCATCGGCGGGCAAACTCCACCTGGACTCCACGAAACTTAAAGTCAAGGCGACTGGGCGGCTGAACACTACTTCTTTCCGGTGGCGGTCAATCAACGCGTGGTTAGCGACTAACCACTCCATACCAAGAATCACATCAAAACCGCTCATAGGCGAGAACTATGAGCGTAGCCACTAGCAACTCTCCGGATATCTCGATCCGGCCATCCCTAATCTTATCTCTAGCCAACATATCAACTCCCGAAGGAGTTGCAACAGAATAACTCGAAACCTAGAGGCTCTAGTCTTAACTTAGCATGCTCGAAGAAACAACACGATACAAATGAATGCGTAGAACCGAATCAAACAAGGCAAATGCGCAGTGATCTAAAACAAGAAGCGTACACCGCCACAGCGGCATCCGTGACTCGGTCTCTGACGGTCGTAGCAAACACTCGACCTGCTGCTGCCGGGCCGGCCGAGCCGCCATAGCCGGTGATCACAAAACGGGCCATGTGCCCCTCCCTACCACAACGGAAGCACAATCTAGGTCCAGGTGACAAGCTCCGGCGTGGACTTTCCCACAAGTAGCACAAGCGGGAACTCGCTGGGTCCTCCTGCTGCCGGGCCGAAACGGACTGGAGCTCTCCGCATCTCTGCTTCGAAAATGCCCTTGGCGGCGCCGCCGCCTCCCGAAAATCAAACTTCCTCTTACGCCCCACACTTGCTGGGACAGACGCCAACAGAGCGGCAACAAACCGCTCAAAGGATACTTCCCATTATAGATCGTGGCTAATCGGGACAGCCCCTAGCATAAGTGTCGGGGCACGAGCCACGACATCTCGGGAAACACCCCGCCTCAATCCGGATATGAACTTCCGAATCTTGACTCCGGGTGGCAATCAACCGAGGAGCAAAATATCCATACTCGAGAACTTGCGCTCATATTCCTCAATGGAATCGAGAACCCCGCTTCGTGTTACGGAAGAGCTCCACCATCTTCTCTTGAGCCTCATCACCGATGAACTTTACCTTGAACTCACCTTGAAGAACTCCCAAGTAGCGGGTGGAGACCCAGTGGTCTCTCGCTCAAGGTGGACTCCCACCACCATCTCATTGTGCCTCCTAGCACATGAGCCGCACACCTCGGCCTCGCCTCTGAATATCGGGGCACACCATGATCGGAAAGTGTACTCCAAATGGGCAATCCACACGGGCCGCCGCTAACGCATCACCGGTGGCATCGAACTTCTCAGCTTCCACTTCACAAAATCCTTCACCACCTACCCAATTCCTCGGCACCCTCTGCCATATCCGCCTCTAGGGCTACTTGCTCTGAGGAGCCGGAGGAGCTCTACGAGCTCACCAACCAATCGAGTCACCGCTCGACTGGGCTCGGGACTCTTCCCGCTTGCACGCCAACAAGGCTCAGGTCTCGCCTCTCTCACACTCAACATGCGACCATAAAAGCCCTCATAGACTCAAAGCAAACTCTGCTCCGGAGAGCGATCTCACGGCGCTTCGATCGCCTCAACGCCCGCTCTAGGCGTAACGAGGAGGCTGCGGTGGAATGCCATCGATGTCGGCTTGGGGCGATGTCCCCGCGATGATCGAGATCCGATCCCGATACCTCGACCGCTCTCGAACCTCCTCTCCCGATGCGGGTGACTGCATCTTTGGCGATCTACATCCAAACCAACCACGAATCAAAACACCACTGTCACCACTCCACAACACCAAACAAGGCATACACTAGATGATAGGTATTGTAAATTCTTAACCCTTTTCCTTTCTAAAACAATAAATCTAGGCGCACTGATGACCGCTTGAGTCTTGGTGATCATGGAAGGATGACCTACAACAAAGGTCGATCTACAGAATCTATGACTCGAGCTCGATACCAATCAGAAAGACCCACCCAAAAGGGGCTCTAAATGGGCCTTTACCCCAATGCATGTAGTGAAAATAAAAGACATTATGAAAAATACATTTCGGATCCCAAGTAAAAACAGAAACATTCAACAACCAAAACATACATTTCTAAAAGCATACTCGATCGAGAGATTTATTTAAACCATTAAAACAATCCAAAAGTACAAATATGCTGGAATCCATAAAACGTAAGAAAACATCCTGGGCTCAGTGCCGTCTACATGCATTCGGGAAATAACAAAAAGTGAAGAGTCATGATAAAATAAAATAGTCGAGATGACAAAGAGGATTCCATGATCACAGCTCCTCCTTCACCATCCTGTCTCCCGCTTTGATTACCCGTGGAAAGCCACAGAGTAAGGGTGAGTAACGAATTACCCAGTAAGAATCCCCAACCGGGTACAATACGATATACAAGATCATCTAGAAGAATGTATGCAAGCTATGAGTACAAACACGAGAGCGGAGCACATAGCTAAGTCCACACTTGGACCTCGGATGCCAACTCGTGGTCTTAGTCCGGAAATACCACAACACACTAAACGCGCTATACGGGAACAAGTCCCGCCTCGGCTTTGTCTGCCGATCGTCTGAAAGGTGCACTCGCTCAAGATCCCGAGGAGCTCTCGATCGGCGTTGTAATGAGCGTAAGCGCGCACCGCATGCTACCGCAAACTCGGGGGTGCCGCGGGTCTAGTGGCAAGCCGCCCGTGTTCGATCCACCATGCCTAACTAAATCTCTCGGATCGGTGTCACCGACATAGGGTGTGAGACTCGACACGTGAACTATGTCACTGTACCACCGCACTGAGGCTAAGGAACCGGTCGTGGTAGGCTTACACCGTGAAGCAATCCTTGCCCTAACGGTGGCAATCAAGGGCTACGGCCGAACACGCCGAGGACGTGCCGATCGCCGGGGGCGAGGCAATGCCAAGTCATCATCCCGACCGTTGGGGCATTTAACGATCTGCCACCCTCACCCAAGATTGCGGGGCCAGGCCGTTAGGGTTAGCTAAACCCTAACGGGATCGAAGACGGAGTACCATCTCGTGCGTCCTCGTCGGGGATGCAAGTTACGTTATGCATCCGGCCGGATGATGCTACCTACTTGAACTCTAAACCATAACAATAATAACAATTCATTCAATGCGATCCAATACGTGCTCAACAGATACAAGGAACCTAGCATGATACTACGAAGCAAGAACAGATATCGAACATGCCGAATGGAACAACCTAGCATGGGCTAACATGAGAAACAATACAAGAGTTCATGCGATCGAGAATTGAAACAGAGCACCTAGGCTAAACATGCTAATAATCATACACAGCATACAAAACAACAATCACAAATATACCGCAGGCCCACACAACTCCGGTAAGAAATCCTTACCTTGGTCCGGGAGGCTTCTACACACAAATCCTAAGTCTGCGAACAATCCCGAGCTAGCGGCGGGAACCTAACAAACCAACAATAATCAGCATCTAAAATGTCTAAACAACAATAGAACAGCAAGCTCGGCTCGGGAACTCACGCGCACGCACGACACGAGCTTGGAGCTGCTGGCAGCAAGGGCGGGCGCTGGCCGCTGCTGCCGCACGGCGCAGCGTGCAGCGAGGCTAGCGCTGCTGCGCGGCGCGCACGCGCACGCGCAGCGGCAGGGACGCAGCGCGCGCGAGCGAGCGTCTGAAAGCGCGCGCGCGCGGCGCTGGCGTCGCGATGCGACACACGGCGCAGCTCGGCGAGGGGACGCGCGCGCGCGAACGTCTGGCGAAAGCGCGGCGCCAAGGCGTCGCGATGCGGACACGGCGAGCGGCTTCGGCGAGGACGAACGACGATCTGGCCTTTTTATTCTTTGCGCGATCCGGCGTCGCGGTCTCGACCGGCCGGGCGTCACGACGGCAACGAAGCGATCTGTCTTCTTGGACGAACAGCAAGGTTGCTAGGCGGATCGCGGCGTCGGCAGCGGTGGTTCGGCGACAGATCTGGCGCGTCGCGGTGGGCTGGTTCGGCAGATCTGGCGTCGAGCTGGGCTAGTTCGACAGATCTGGGCGTGCGAGCTGGGCTGGTTCGACAGATCTGGGCGTGCCAGCTGGTCGGCGATGATGGCTGCTCCTCTCGGCTGGCTGCAACCAACACAAACACACACACACTCTACATCTTACCTTCGGCCAGCATAAAAAACCAAATGAGGAGATGAAGAGGATGAAGACTTACCCGGAATGATGATGATCGAACCCAAGGAGATGCAAGGGAAGAAGAATTCGGCAAGGCAATGGAGAGGGAGAGCTTGTGCGGCCAAGAGGAGTTTTGGAGAAGAAGATGGAATAACCTAATTCTATTTCATTTAACCAAATGCACCAAAACTCCAAAATCCAAGGTTAATTAAGATGTGATGCAGAAAGAGTAACAAGAGCACCTAATGGCTCAATTGGCACACATCTCTACAAGCTTCCCAGGAGACCCGGGTTCAAACCCCGGCTGCAGCACAAATTCCTTTATTTTTACTTTTGCATCAAACCTTGCTCAAACCAAACCACAAACCCCTCCAAAAACCTACATAAAACCATCCAATAATTTTAGTAACTGGAAAGGACACAAACGACCCTGACGGCCCGAACAAATTACCAAATTACCCCTAGGGCATACCTGGAAGACCGGGAAGAAAAACCTGGGTCGTTACATTAAGCTCGTAGTATCATGCTAGGTAAATGTGTTTGATGTCGGTCATTGTTTGCTAGCCAGGAATCATTGATTTTACTCTGTACTCTTAGATAGAGTTGTAGGGTTTGTCATCATCTAGAGGCTAAGCAGACATAACGTACTTTGTCCCCACTGATCGGGAGTAAGGTATGCGCAGCATAAAGTATCTTGCTTCCCCCCGGTCGCCAAGGTGGATTTAGCTCTGGTCGGGAGTAAAGTGTGCGCAGCATAACGTATCTTGCTTCCCCCCTCAACCCGCCGGTTGTGGAGTTAGCTACCCACTTCGGCATAAGCCTAGTTTGTAGCCTGCTAGAGTGGAACCCTGCCATCGGTGTCAGACTGCCAAGGCCAGTTCTTAGCTTCAGGTCGGTGGATCATGCTGCACAGATGAGCGTCGAGGGCCTCGCGCTCATCGTGATCGCCATTACACCTTCGAGTCATAGGCATGCGTACATGGCCCGCGTAGTTTGCCCTTAGGCCCCCGTATTTACGCCGGTTGCAGAGAGCATGAGGTGTGCGCGCACACGCATTAGTTGCCGGTTCGGAGAGCTCCCCCGGGCTAATGTCGTGAGTACACCATTCCTTCCGTTAGAGCCTGACTTCGGGTACTCTTCCGTAAGTCCAGTTTAGTGCAAGGGCAAGTAGGCCCTTGAGAACATTCTAGGGATCAGTATATTCCCCCCGAGTGACAGATACCTCGGTGATGTCCAGGATTGGTCAGTGTATCCAATCCCTAGGCCGGAAGAAAGAGACTTCCGATGACTCCAGATCTTTCTTTATGAGCTCGTTGAGCTATGATCTGTGTTGGTAGCTGTTTGCTTTCATGCTTTGGTACTAGATGACTGATTATATCGTATTGTACCCCGGTTGGGGATTCTTACTGAGTAATTCGTTACTCACCCTTATTTTTGTGGTTTTTCCACAGGTAACCATGGTGCGAGACAGGATGGCTGGAGGAGGAGCTGTGATCATGGAAAACCCGTTGTTCAACTCTGAGTCTTATTTATGTTTATGATGTAAATGTTCTCTGAATGCATGTAGTTGGGCACGGAGCCCTATGGTGTTTTCTGAATGTATTTCCGGATTCTAGCATTGTTGTAAAGTTTGTATGTTTTAAATGAATCTCTGATCATAGTAAGTTTTGTAAATGTATTTTACTTGGAACAGGTGCTTGGAAACAGGGACAGGTTCCAGGAATTGATGTTGATTTTAAATGGATGTTTTATGTTTTAGTTTTTACTTAGAATCCGGACACCATATTGCAAATTTTTTTGTTGATTTGAATGCATGCATTGAGGTAACGGCCTAGTTAGAACCCCTTTCGGGTCGGGTCGTTACAGGATGGTATCAGAGCTCAGAGTCATAGATTCTATAGACTGACCTTTATTGTAGGTCGTTTTTCCATGATCATCAGCACTCCGACAGTCATCAGGTACGCCTAAGTTTACTGTTTTAAAGAAATGTGTAAGAATTTACAATACTTTTCATCTAGTGTTTGCCTTGTGTAGAGTTGTGGAGCGGAGACGAGCAGGTTCTGACTCGTTGTTGGTTTGGGCTTAGAGAGCCATCATGCCAACTTTCCGCAGTGCGAGCAGTTTGATAGCAGCTTGTTGAGGTATCCCGATAGATTTGGATGCCCTGCGACGTCGTCCCCGAGGGAGGCAGAGCTTAGACTCCCGTAGGCCATTTGTGGCCCAGTTGCTGTTTTTCCCCTAGTGAGAGGGTGGAGGTGTTTTGTGCAGATCGCCAGTATGTTGATCGCACTCAGAGGAGCAGGACGCTTGGCATGTCCGACCGAGGAGTTGGACTGATCGTGTTGATGTTGAGGCCGCGTCCAGGGTTGTTAGGCACCTCTGTGCCTAGAGGAGGGGGTAGAGGCTAGCACGCCTCAGAGTGTGACTCCTTGAGCAGAGTGTGCTCCAGCCATGAGAGATTGGATGGCAGGTCTTTAGCTATCAGAGAGCGGAGACCCAGGAGTAGTTCGTAGCGTGTAGTAAGGAGTCCCGGGCACAGATAGCCCCGTTGACAGAGTGTTTCAGCATTTTCCCCCAGTAGCTCTTGTAGGCCCGGAGGTTCCCGGGAGGGCATGATCAGCAGGTTTATTTAGATGAGATTGTTGGCGATGATGGAGCCGCCCAGTTTGGCAAGTGGATGCCTGTAGAGCTCGATGTTTTAGTAAGTCCTGCTGCTAGTAGTAAAGCGGTTGGCCAGGTTTGAGTTTAGCATCCGTGTGTTGGGATGCCCTGCTGTTCAGAGGCCGAGGTGTGCCGTTCCTGTGCTGTTTGGTACAGCAGTTGGTGGTGGAAGTCCCTTGTGAGAGGTGGACTAGCAGAGTCTCCACCAGTCGCCCGATTGATTGGCAAGTTGCCGTGTTAGTGGCTTGAGGCAGACGTAGAGACATCGTTGCCCCCTAGCAAGCCTGCTGTTGTTTAACAGCCCAGTTTCCTCAGATGTTTGGTAGAGTTGAGCACTCTTCCTTGGTGATCTCCTAGAGTGGAGCTAGCTACTGCTTGTTGAGAGATCCGGCCAGAGTTTTGTTGAGCATCATAAGGAGATGCTAGTGTAGGCCGTGGGCCTTCGGTTTGATGAGATGCCATAGGCATGGTTGTTTGAGTTGAGCCCTTGTATGCCTAGCCAGAGTTGTTGTCACTTGAGGTAGTGACCTTGCTGGCCCCATCTGTAGTAAGATGTGGATTTGTTAGTAGTAGCACTTGAGGTGCATTGGTTGGTGTGCCACTTTGGCACTAAGTCTGGTTCAGGCTTGAGTTTGGCTTGGGCATAGCAGATGGTCCTATGCCGTTCGGAGTTCAGCGTACTCCTTTAGCCTTTGGATCCGTTTATGGCAGTTGCACCTGTTTAGGTCGTGCCAGAGGGCTAGTTCAGTGGTAGTCGATGGACTACAAGCGAAAGGATGCTCGAGAGGAGCCGGAGCCTCTTCCCAGTGTTTCTGGAGGTTGAGCCAGTCAGCAGGTTGGCGGTTGGTAAGTGTTGGTGCGCGTGAGTCTCGCGCTAGTGTTAAGGCCAAGAGTTTCCTTGTGGTTGGTAGTGTTGTCAACTACCTTCGAGTGCCTAGATCTAAGGAGAGTTGAGCATCGTAGATGCGAGTTCGGTCCAGCAGAGGGACCCTGAGTTGGATGCTCATGAGATGAGCTGGATGCCTATGAGGCGAGTTGGATGCCATGAGGCGAGTTGGATGCTTTTGAGGCGAGATGTGCTGATGCCTTGCGAGAGGATTTGGATGCCTTATGGGTAAGCACCCTTGGTAGAGGCTTGGTATAAAGTAAGTTCGGTGTGGGATGGTTATGCCTTAGTAGAGCAAGGTTGCCTCAGCTTTGAGCATCGTCTGGAGATGGAACTTTTGGTGTTCCATCGGTTGGAGTTCAGTTGGAAACTGAACAAGTGCGGTGGTAGCAAAGCCGCACAGTTTCTGATCGCCTTGGCTAAGAGAGTTGTTTGGATCCTTTCCTTGGGTAGAAGCCTTGTTGAGGCTGATGTGTGAGTAGGAGGACGACGCATTCGGTAGAGTTTTGGGTCCTCTTGGTTCCCAAGGAATTGGAGTTGGCCTGCATGGTTGAGATGCTGTAGTGAGCTTCAGTTGGCAAGCTGGAGGCGTGTAGTTTGTAGCCTTGGTTGAGTTGCTGGCGGTCTTGGTAGACTAGCAAGCCAGTGTTTGTTTGGAGCAGAGTCCGGATTGGTTCCGGTGCGGTGGCAAGTTGATGCTTAGTGTTGACCAAGGTGTGGATTGGAGCTGCTAGAGGTTAGTTTTGCTTGTGGGGCGAGTGGTTAGTGCCCTGTTGGTGTCTTTCCTGTTTCAAGGATGTTGAGTTGCCCCGTTTGGCATTTGGAGGTTCAGTGTGAGATGGACCCCTGTTGTTGCCCCGTGAGATTTAGATGTTGTTGCTCTAGTGGAGCAAGACAGTGAGCGTATGTGGAGCTCTCTGTCCTTCGGTTGTCTGCTTGTAAGAGCCGTTTCCTTCTGGGAGTTGTCAGATTTCTCCAGTAGCCATGAGTTGATGGTAGAGGTGCTAGCTTAAAGGAAAAGTTTGTTGGCTGCTTGGAAGCAGTTGTTTGTCCGGTTAGGTGGACTCTTGGATGGTGTTCTAGAGGTTGCAGTAAGGGTTGTTTAGCCTCGTATGAGTGTTGGGCCAAGGATTGGTCCTCTTGTTGTTTCGAGAGCTAGTTCTGTTCTAGCTGGAGGGCGTTGCCCTGAGGTCTTGTTCCTAGTCAGGAAGTTTTGGGAGTTGACCCCTACCTCGGCAGTTGAGTAAGTGCTGTTAGTTCCGGATTGGTGATCCGATTGTTTGAGTTTTCCCTTGGGTGTTACTTCCAAGAGAGTTGGTTGCTGTTGCCTTGGGTTTGAGCAAGTCAGCGAGCTTGTGTGAAGTTCGCTGCCTTTCAGAGTTTGCTTGCTGGGAAATCGTTTCCCGTTTAGCGAGTCAGCTTAGCTCTGAGTTGTGTAGTTGATCAGAGTAGCGCAGTGGTCAGCCCAGCGTGAGGGTCCCTGCATTGTGTTGTTACAAGCAAAAGTTGTTTGTCCCCGCAAGGGCGGAGGCCAGCCAGTTAGAATTGTTTCTGGCAAGTTGTTGGTTCTTTGGGGATTGAAGATTTCCCTTTCCCCCTAATCTCTGTGGTGGTTGAGTTGCTCCCTAGATATTAGCCTCGAGTGTTAGCTTCTGAGGTAGTCTTGCGGATTCGTGTGGCTCAGGATCCGTAAGCTATGAGGTTGTCGTTATCCGTTTTTCCTTGCGAGGTTTCGGGAGTGGAGCTTCTGGTTGGAAGTTGAGTTAGGCTTAAGCTTAAATGAGAAGTCCTTTGAGTAGCCAGTTGGATTTTTAGAGTGAGTAGTAGCTTGGAGGCGAGCGTTGGTCGTTATAAGTTTGGGTTGAGTTCTGTTGAGCAAGCCCTTCTCGGGCTTTGCTCCTAGCTGTTGTGCGTTCGCAGTTGGCTATAGCAGAGCCACATTTGAGTGAGTTGGCACAGAGGTGTCGTGGCTTTGGTTGGTAAAGCCGTTGAGCTGTTTTCCTCAAGGTGTTGTGCCACAGATAGCTGCGTGATGGTTTAGTCCTTGCAGCCTGAGTTTCCCTTGAGAGGAATGTTGGTTGTCCCTTCCCTGCCCCTTGTCTTTTAGAGGTGGCCGTAGCTGAAGTTTCAGCTCGTGTGAGTGTTGTTGGCCATTTGGTTTCTGGAACCTGGGAGGTTCAGTTGTTTGGCCAGTTTGTTGTGGGTTGAGGCCGCTTGTTAGCAGCTGTGAGCTCCCAGAGGAGTTTTGCCAGTGTGTGGTGTAGAGTTTCAGAGCTTGTGGCCCGTCCTCGAGTTTGCTGAGAGTAGCACCGTTTGAGAGTTGGTGCGAGTTGAGGATGTGATTGCCGTCTGTTCCCTTCGGAGTTTAGTGTATGCCCAGTCTTGGTTGAGATAGGTTTGTGGTAGTCTGGATGGCATTGTGGCCTTGAGTTTTTGAGAAACCAAGAGGGTTTGGTTCTCGAAGAGGGCTAGTGTTGTCTTGGCCGAGAAGTTCAGTTGGCTAGATCAGTGGAGTTTTCCTGGAGCTGTTTCGTCTTAGGACTTTTGAGGACGAAAGTCTTAAAAGGAGGGAGTATTGTAACAGCCCAGTTTCCTATTCTAGTTTTCGAGGTGCCTTCGGGTCAAGATTTGGTTGTTGGTTGGGTCATTAGAGCGGTTTTGACCCTTGGGGGTATTTTGGCCTTTTGGCTCTCCGGGCAGGATTTGTGGTTTTCAGGGCTTCGAGGTAGCTCCTGCCTTTGTCGAGGCTTGTTTGTTGTTGGCTGCGAGTCCCGAGGTGTTTGGGCTAGTCGGTTGGATGCTCGGTTGTGGTTTGGGATTTGGCAAAGTGATGGCTGGTTGTGTGCTTCCTTTGGGATTCGAGCCCGAGCCCTTAGTGTTGCTTTGGGAGTTGGATTAAAGTGAGTTTTATTTACTAGAAAAGATTGCTTCGGTCGGGTCTCGAAGGAGGAAGCCGGGAAATGGGATTTTAAGGTTTTTAAATAGATAAGGATGGATTTTGGATAAAAATCCCATTTATTCCCTTTTTCCCTTTATTTTATTTTATTTTTCCTTTTATTTTCTAAATTCCCATTTTTCTTTTATTTTTTTTCCCAAATTCCTTTTTTTTTCTCTCTCTCTCTCTCTCTCTCTCTCTCTCTCTCTCTCTCTCTCTCTCTCTCTCCCGAGCTAGCCCTCACCCCAGCTCGAGCAGCCTCAGCTCAAGCCTAGCCCAGCCAGCCCTAGCTCGCCCAGGTCGCCCATCCCGAGCCCTGCTCGCCCAGCCAAGCGTCGCCAGCCCCAGCCTCGAGCCGCGTCGCCCAGTGCTGAGCCCTGCCCTAGTCGCGCGTCCCAGCGCTAGATCGAGCGTCCCCGCACCCAAGTCGCGTGTCCTCGCTTCAGATCGCCCGAGCCTAGGTCCGAGTCGCTCGTCCCAGCCCGTGTCGGGCGCCCTCGCCCTGTAGCTTGCCGAGTCGCGCCGCTTCGCTAACGCCAGCCCGAGCTAAGCGCCGCGCCCACAAGGCCGTCCGAGCGCAGCCCAGCGCCCCAGCGCCCGACCACATGCGCCGAGCCCAGTCAGCCCCTTTAGCTGCCTCGCCCGTGCAGCCAGCTCGTTCGCGTGTCAGCCGCGCCTCGTGAGTTGCTCCAGAGCCGATCCCTGTTTATTTTATTGTATTTAGGCCTATTTTATGATTATTGATGTGTTTTTTTGGCTCGTTATAGGTTGCTCGGGTTCGATCGAAGTTAATTTTATTGTGTGTTGTTGCCTTCCAACTAGGTAAGGATTTCTTACCGGCGTTGTGTGGGCCCTGCGATATTTTCATGATATGCCATGTATGTTTGCTGACTGTTATGAGCATGTTAGAGATAGAGCTGTTTGATTGAATTCTTGCTAGCATGTTTGCCTGATTTTACATGTTAGTGCCATGCTAGGTTTGTTCTGCCAGCATGCTTATGATTCCTGCTTAAGCTCGTAGTATCATGCTAGGTAAATGTGATTGATGTCGGTCATTGTTTGCTAGCCAGGATTCATTGCTTTTTGCTCTGTACTCTTAGATAGAGTTGTAGGGTTTGTCATCATCCAGAGGCTGAGCGGACATAACGTACTTTATCCCCACTGATCGGGAGTAAAGTGTGCGCAGCATAACGTATCTTGCTTCCCCCCCGGGTCGCCAAGGTGGATTTAGCTAAGTCGGGAGTAAATTGTGCGCAGCATAACGTATCTTGCTTCCCCCCCCCCCCGACCCGCCGGTTGTGGAATTAGCTACCCACTTCGGCATAAGCCTAGTTTGTAGCCTGCTCGAGCGGAACCCTGCCATCGGTGTCGGCTGCCCGGGCGTTCTTAGCTTCGTGTAGGTGGATCATGCCGCATGATGAGGCGCGAGGCCTCGCGCTCTCGTGATCGCGTGACACCGCTTCCGGGTCATAGGCATGCTTACCTGGCCCACGTAGTTTGCCCTTAGGCCCCCGCATTTACACCGGTTGCAGAGAGCATGCGGTGTGCGCGCACATGGGTTAGTTGCCAGTTCGGAGAGCTCCCCCGGGCTAATGTCGTGAGTACACCATTCCTTCCGTTAGAGCCTGACTTCGGGTACTCTCCCGTAAGTGCAGTTTAGTGCAAGGGCAAGGAGGCCCTTGAGGATATTCTAGGGATCAGTGTATTCCCTCCGAGTGACAGATACCTCGGTGATGTCCAGGATTAGTCAGTGTATCCAATCCCTAGGCCGGAAGTAGGAGACTTCCGATGACTCTAGATCTTTCTTTGTAAGCTCGTTGAGCTATGATCTGTGTTGGTAGCTGTTTGCTTGCATGCTTTGGGACTAGATGACTGATTATATCGTATTGTACCCCGGTTGGGGATTTTTACTGAGTAATTCGTTACTCACCCTTATTTTTGTGGTTTTTCCACAGGTAACCATGGTGCGAGACAAGATGGCTGGAGGAGGAGCTGTGATCATGGAAAACTCGTTGTTCAACTCTGAGTCTTATTTATGTTTATGATGTAAATGTTCTCTGAATGCATGTAGTTGGGCACAGAGCCCTAGGGTGTTTTCTGAATGTATTTCCAGATTCTAGCATTGTTGTAAAGTTTGTATGTTTTAAATGAATCTCTGATCAGAGTAAGTTTTGTAAATGTATTTTACTTGGAACAGGTGCTTGGAAACAGGGACAGGTTCCAGGAATTGATGTTGATTTTAAATGGATGTTTTATGTTTTAGTTTTTACTTACAATCCGAACACCATATTGCAAATTTTTTTGTTGATTTGAATGCATGCATTGAAGTAACTGCCTAGTTAGAACCCCTTTCGGGTCGTGTCGTTACAGAAGGCACCTGGAAAACTGGAATAGAAAACTGGGCCGTTACAAGACCCTTCTGCTGCGTTGCCCGGAGAGGGTGTGGAGGCATTTGAGCCTCGAGAGGCTGCACCGGGTGTAGCATTTGAGCCTCGAGAGGCTGCACCGGGTCTAGCGGACCAAAGGGCCGAGCAGAGAGCAGAAACGCAGGCTATGTTAGCTGCACAGAGGAAAGAGTCCCGAGCTCCGCAGGGGCCGAATGTGAATGAGGCCGTAGTGGCAGAAGGTGGTGTGGATCTGGGCAAGTGGCTGAAATGATTTTGTCAAATGGAAGCCCAAAAAGTTTAGTGCCCCTAGAGAACCGTTTGTAGCAGCTAGATGGATAGCTGAGCTAGAATACACCTTCATGGTGATGGCCTGTCCTGAGGTGCAGCGAGCTCGTTGTGCAGCTCATGTGTTAGCTGGTACAACTAAGTGGTGGTGGGATTCCACTTTGAGTGAGAGACCGGCTGGGTCTCCACCTGCCACCTGGGAATTCTTCAAGGCTGAGTTCAAGGCAAAATTTATCAGTGAAGAAGCCCAAGAGAAGATGATTGAGCTATTTTCAAACCTTAAGAAAGGTTCTGATTCGATTGAGGTTTGTGAGAAAACGTTTTCTGAGTATGGGTACTTCGCGCCGCAGTTGATTGCTAAGCTGAGAAGTGTGACGAGAGTTTTGCTAAGCTGAAGAGCAGTTTGACGTCTTCGCCAGTGTTGGCAGTTCTAGAGGGAACAGGGGGTTTTGTGGTGTGCAGTGATGCCAACAAGTTTGGCTTGGGTTGCGTTCTGATGCAGCACGGTAAAGTAATAGCGTACGCCTCGAGGCAGTTGAAACCTCATGAGCAGAATTATCCAACTCATGACATGGAGTTGGCAGCGGTCGTCTTTGCACTCAAGATTTGGAGGCATTACTTGTATGGGGAAAAGATTCAAATTTTCTCGGACCACCAGAGCCTCAAGTATTTCTTCGCCCAAAAAGACCTGAACATGAGGCAGAGGAGGTGGTTGGAGCTTGTAAAGGATTACGACTGTGAAATCCTGTATCACCCTGGGAAGGCAAATGTTGTAGCAGATGCACTAAGTAGAAAGACCTCGCATTTAGCAACGTTGGCAAATCCAAAAAGTATTATAATGAAAGACCTTGAGAGGGCTGAAATAGCAGTGTTGTTAGGAGAGCTTACCGCCAGGGTAGCTCAGTTGACCATCCAGCCTTCGATTAGGAAAAGGATTATCGACGGCCAGTTAAACGACCCTAAGTTAAAAAGTTTGTACGAGAGAGTTCAGGTCGATGGTGACTTCAATTTTGTGGTATCTACAGATGGAGGCTTGAAATATAAGGGTCGGTTATGTGTTCCAGCCGATGCTGGTATTCGCACAAAGTTATTGACCGAGGCTCACACCTCACCTTTTGCATGGCACCCAGGGGGTAACAAGATGTACCAAGATCTTAAGCAGACTTTTTGGTGGATGGGAATGAAGCGAGAGATTGCCCAGTTCGTCAGTCGATGTCTCACTTGTCAGCATGTGAAGGCGCCTGGCGGCTCCAAAGAGTTTGTTGCAGCCACTTAGGGTGCCGCAGTGGAAGTGGGAGGAGATTACCCATGGACTATATCTCGGGTTTGCCCGGGACTCCCAGAGGTTATGCAAAAATCTGGGTGATCGTTGACAGGTTGACCAAGTGTGCACACTTCATTCCCGGCAGGATAAGTTATACCGTGGAGCAGTGGGCACAGTTGTTCCTTGAGCAGATAGTTAGGTACCACGAAGTGCCAGTTAAGATTATCTCAGATCGAGACTCCCGTTTTACGTCCCGTTTTTGGAAGGCCCTTCAGGCCGGATTCGGCACAGAGTGCAGCTACAGTACAACCTTCCAATCCACAGACCGATGGTCAGACAGAGCGGGTGAATCAGATCTTAGAGGATATGTTGCGAGCCTGTGTGTTAGATTTCTCGGGAAGTTGGGATCAGTACTTATATTTGATGGCGTTTGCCTACAACAATAGTTTTCAGTCGACCATTCAGATGGCACCATTTGAGGCGTTGTATGGTAAGCGCTGCAGATCCCCGGTATTCTGGGAAGAGGTTGGAGACAGGCAGGTATTGGGTACGGAGTTGCTCCAGTTGACCAATGAAGCGGTCCAGAAGATCAGGGCTCGTGTGTTGACTGCCCAGAGTAGGCAGAAAAGCTACGCCGACGCCAGGCGTAGAGAGTTAGGGTTTGAAGTTGGACAGCATATCTTCCTTAAGGTAGCCCTGATGCGTGGAGTTCTGAGATTTGGTAAGAAGGGGAAGCTGAGCCCTAGGTTTTTTGGACCTTTCGAGATCCTTGAGAGGATTGGGGCTGTGGCTTATCGGTTAGCATTGCCGCCGAGCTGTGTTCCACATTTCGATGCTCCGCTAGTATCTGGCAGACCCTTCGCATATCATAGATTTTGAGCCTTTGCAACTGAACAGTGACCTGAGCTTTGAGGAAAAACCCATAAAGATCTTAGCATTTGAGAAGAAAGTTTTGAGGAACCGAGCCATTGATCTAGTGAAAGTGCAGTGGCGGAATCAGGGAGTTAAGGAAGCTACTTCGGAGTTGGAAGGAGAGATGAGGAGGAACTTCCCAGAGTTATTTTAGTACAGCGACTTTTGGGGACGAAAGTCTTCTAAGGAGGGAGTATTGTAACAGCCCGGATTTCAGTTAAAATAAAATAAGGATTAAAAGGTGTTATTTGGAGGACTCGAACCCTTGGCCTCAAAGAGAGTTGGGAGTTTGGAATTAATTAAGGAAAATAAATGAGTCAGTTAGGGTTTGAAGGAGGAAAGCCTTGGGCAGGGATTTTGGATAACCAAGCCTATATAAAAAAAAAGGAAAAAGAAAAGAAAAAAAAAAGAAAGAACCTCACCCTCACACAAACCCTCTCCCCCTCACCCTCGCCGTCGTCGCCCAAACCTGCCCGTCGCCGCCTGTCGCCCCTCCTCACCGAGCGCAGCTGCCAGCCTAGGCCGCACCGAGCAGCCCTGCAGCAGCCCCACCACAACGGTCGCAGCTAGCCGCAGAGCCAGCGTCGCCTGTCGCCTGCACCGTGGGCCCCAGCGCCGCCCGTTGCCTGCACCGTTTGCACCAGCGCACCATCGGCGTCGCTCCGTCCGTCTGCTGTCGCATCTGCACGCCAGCGCACCGGCCGCATCTCCCTGTCCGTCCGCGTCCGCACGACCGCGCCCCAGCGCCGTCGCATCTGCACGCTCACGCCAACGCCCAGCGTCACTGCGCTAGTGTGCTTCACAGAGCCCCGTCCGCTCGCCTCTGCCGACCGCAGCCTTGCCGTGAGCCTGCTTGGCCGAGACAGCTTGGTGCCGAGCCTGGTGTCTTCTCGGTTGGTAATTCCCGAGCCTCCACTCTTTGGACCTTAAGATTTTAGCTGTTGTTTGGTTAATTAGGATGATTTTAATTACTTGCTTAGGTTGCTCGGGTTTGCTTAGAAGCTCGAGGGTCACCTGTTGATTGTTGTTTCTGCTTACTTCCAGGTAAGGATTTCTTACCGGGGTTGTGTGGACCCTAGGAATACTTGATAGCATGCCATATCTTGTGATTGTATGAAATTTCTAGTGGATAGGTTACATACTCTCTTGCATCCAGATTGTGTTGTGCTTGTTTTCTTGTTATATTATATTAGGTCCATGCTAGGGGTTTCCTTATCTTGGCATAACCTTGTCCTGTTTTAATCTATTAGTTCCATGCTAGGGATAGGCAGGTGATGTATAGTGTAGAAGACTGTAGGGGTAACTAGTTTAGGTCCCGCTTGGGTAAGCCCCCGATGGGCACCAACGCGGTGTCAGTGTAGGTGAGTCCCTAATGGGCACTGCACTGTTCCCTTATGTGTAAGACCCCGATGGGCATCATTGATTGGAGGTGTAAGACCCCGATGGGCATCCTAGATGTGTAAGACCTCGATGGGCATCATTGATTGGAGGTGTAAGACCCCGATGGGCATCCTAGATGTGTAAGACCCTGATGGGCATCATTGATTGGAGGTGTAAGACCTCGATGGGCATCCTAGATGTGTAAGACCCCGATGGGCATCATTGATTGGAGGTGTAAGACCCCGATGGGCATCCTAGATGTGTAAGACCCCGATGGGCATCATTGATTGGAGGTGTAAGACCCCGATGGGCATCCTAGATGTGTAAGACCCCGATGAGCATCATTGATTGGAGGTGTAAGAACCCGATGGGCATCCTTGTGTATAAGTCACCGATGGGCATCACTGAGTCCTAGGTTGTGTAAGACCCCGAAGGGCATCCAGGTGTAGAACCTAGGATAGGCTGTAGATGTAAGCCGTTGAATAGGCTCGCTCTAGGAGTAGTTCATAGCCTAAACCAACCGTTTTGCTCTAAGTCATTATATGGTTGCATGCCAGTGTGCTAAATGAGATGTTTTCGTATTGTACCCCGGTTGGGGATTCTTACTGAGTAACTCGTTGCTCACCCTTATTTTCTGTAGTTTTCCACCAGGTAACTTGGGACAGAGGCTGGATGGCTAGGAGGAGGCTGTTGGATGATCATGGATAGCTGAACTCTGAGTTGCACGTTTCTTTTATTGTTTTATGATTTAGCATGTAGTGGGACTTGAGTCCCTAGGAAAGCACTCAAAACTAACTGTTTAATGTTTCTCGAACCGTTTTCTTGGTTTTCTTTTAAGAAAGTACTGATCAGTCACTTACTTGTTGATTTCATTTATTGGATTTATGGTTTGTTTTAAATGTGTTGATTGAAAAGTTTTAAATTTGGTACTCTGAATGGTGATTATACTTTCTTAATCATGCATGCTAAGTAAGGATCTAGGTTAGAGACCGTTTCTCTGGCAGGGTCCTTACAGCCCTCCAGAAACGAGAAGTGAACCACGAATCACGGTCCGACACAATCCTCACATGCACACCATAGTAACGGATGATCTGCTCCAAAAACAACTGCGCCCACTGTTCCACGGTATAGGTGTCTCTTCTGGGAATGAAGTGTGCGCTCTTAGTCAAACGGTCAACAATCACCCAGATCTGAGAAAACTTCCTCGGAGTCCTCGGCAAACCAGAAATAAAGTCCATGGAGATCTCTTCCCATTTCCACTCAGGCACACTCAGCGGCGGCAACAAACCGGCTGGCCTCTGCCTGGATGCTTCCACTTGCTGAAAAGTGAAACACCGACTAACAAACTCAGCAACGTCTCTCTTTATACCCATCCACCAGAACGTCTGCTTAAGATCCTGATACATCTTGGTACCCTCGGGGTGCCAAGCAAACGATGAACTGTGGGCCTTTGAAAGCAACTCTACTCTCAATCCTCCAGCCTCCGGAACACACAATTGGCCTCTGTAAGTCAACCCACTGTCTGGTGAATACACGAAGTCAAAGTCTTCGTCAGCACTAACTCTGTCAATCAATCTCTTAAGTGCGGGATCACTCAGCTGGCTATCAATAATCCATTGTCCGATCAATCTGCTGAATCACAATCGTGAGCTACCCCGCGAAAACCTCACCCAACAACACTGCAACCTCGGCCTGCTCGAACTCTTTCCACAATCTATGTTGGAAACTCAACAACGCCGCGGAGTGCGATGTCTTTCTACTCAAAGCATCAGCCACAACATTGGCTTTGCCAGGATCGTACAAAATCTCGCAGTCATAATCCTTCACTAGCTCGAACCACCTCCTTTGCCTCATATTCAACTCCTTCTGAGTAAACAGATACTTGAGTAAACATCTGAATCCGCTCTCCGTACAAGTAATGCCTCCAAATCTTCAATGCAAACACTACTGCTGCCAACTCCATATCATGAGTCGGGTAGTTCTGCTCATACGGTTTCAACTGACGAGAAGCATAAGCAATTACCTTCTCGTGCTGCATCAACACACATCCTAACCCAAACTTGGAAGCATGGCTGTAGACTACGAAACCACCTGTCCCCTCCGGGACTGCTAACACTGGTGTTGAAGTCAAACTGCGCTTGAGCCTTGCAAAGCTCTCCTCACACTTGCTATCCCAAACAAACTCGACACCCTTCCTCGTCAGACGAGTGAGGGGCGAGGCTATGGCGGAAAATTCCCTAACGAACCGACGGTAGTAACCTGCCAAACCCAGAAAGCTACAAATCTAGGCAACTGAAGTCGGCTTGGCCCACGAACTCAACGCCTCAATCTTTGCGAGGTTCACGGCTATACCATCAAAGCTGTCAACACTCGCCTCAAATGCTCAGCATCCCAGATCCGCAACTGATGGTAACCAGATCTCAAATCTATCTTGGTGAACACAGAAGCTCCCTGAAGCTGGTCAAACAAATCATCAATACGAGGCAACGGGTACTTATTCTCCACGGTAACCTTATTAAGCTCACGGTAATCTATACACAAGCGCATCGAACCATCCTTCTTCTTTACAAATAGAACTGGTGCTCCCCACGGGGACACACTCGGACGGATGAACGCTCGATCTAGCATCCCCTGCAACTGAACCTTAAGTTCCTTTAACTCTGCTGGAGCCATACGATACGAAGCCTTTGAGATAGGGAGGGTCCTTGCCTCGAGCTCGATTGTGAAGTCAACCTCTCTCATCGGGGGCAACCCCGGTAACTCCTCAGGAAACACATCCGCAAACTCCTGCGCGACCGGTACCTGATCAACAGTCAGCGAGGGGCGGATCTCCCCTGACAACATGGCTAGGTAGCCCCAACCTCCACGAGCTAACAGATGACGAGCTTTCACAGCTGAAATCATCGGCGGGCAAACTCCACCCTAGACTCCACGAAACTTAAAGCTGGGCCGACCCGACGGCCTGAACACTACTTCTTTCCGATGGCAGTCAATCAACGCCTGGTTAGCAGCTAACCTGTAAGAACCCGACCCAAAATACGGTCCTAAACCTAGGTTCTCACTATGCATGCAAGTTAAATACGTTAACAAGCAGTTTAGTGCTAATATTTAAAACCTTTCAAACATTAGAGAACGGGGAACACTTTAAAACATAAACAACAATCCTCATTTAAGAAAAACCAAGAAAGTAAAACAAGCCTGGCCAGTGTTTACAAAAACATACAAACAGTTTAAACAACTTTTAAAAACAATGTCCCCCTAGGACTCCTGTCCGTCTACATGCTGAACAAATTACGCAAACAATAAATGACAGAGTGCCGGTGGCTCCCATGATCAATCAGCTCCCTCCGCTAGCCGTCCCGGTGCTGTCCCAAGTTACCTGGTGGAAAAACCACAGAAATAAGGGTGAGTATAAACATACTCAGTAAGAATCCCCAACCGGGGTACAATACGATACATCAGTCATCTAGCACCCTAGTATACATGCAAACAGTTACCAACACAGATCATAGCTCAACGAGCTTACAAGGCAGAATCTGGAATCCTCGGAAGTCTCCTACTTCTGGCCTAATGATTGGTTCTCATAACCAATCCCAGGACATCTCCGAGGGTCTTTCTCCCTCGGCCAACTAATCAGCTCAAAAACCGATCCCAAAAGATGTCCGACACCCTCGAGGGTCTTTCTCCCTCGACCAAATAATCAGCTCAAAAGCCAATCCCAATGGGTGTCCTCAAGGGCCTCCTACCCTTGCTAATAAATCTGGACTATCAGGAGAGTACCCAAGTCCGCTCTAAAGCGGAAGGAAGGCGGGTGTACTCACGAACATTAGCCCGGGGGAGCTCTCCGAACCGGTGACTAATGCGTGTGCGCGCACACCGCATGCTGCTGCAACCGGCGTAAATGTGGGGGCCTAAGTACAAACTACGCGGGCCAGGTACGCATGCCTAAAGACTCGGAAGCGGTTTCACTGAACACAGTAGTGCGAGGCCTCGACACTCATCTGTGCAGCCTGTACCATTGACCTGAAGCTAAGAACCGGCCAAGGCATGCTTGCACCATTGGCAGGGTTCCGCTCTAGCAGGCTACAAACTAGGCTTATGCCGATGTGGTAGCTACATCCACATCGGCGGCCGGGGGGAAGCAATGTACGTTATGCTTCGCTCTAACACCCGACATGTGGGGACAAAGTACGTTATGTCCTCTCTCAGCCTCTGGATGATGACAAACCCTACTACACTAGCTAAGAGTGTGAAATAACTGATTCCTGGGTATACATACATATCAACATCAATCACACTTAACCTAGCATGATACTACGAACTTAAAGCAGGAATCTCAAGCATGCTGGAAGAACAAACCTAGCATGGCACTAACATGTACAAACAGGCAAACATGCTAGCAAGAATTCAATCACAAGCTGTCCTATCCACTAACATGCTCATAAAAGCAAACATACATACAAGGCACTTCATGATAGTATCGCAGGGTCCACACAACCACGGTAAGAAATCCTTACCTGGAAACAAGCAGAAAAAGCTATCATAAATCAACCAAGCGACCCTCGAGCTTCTAAGAGAACCCGAGCAACCTAAGCATTTAATAAAAACAACCTAATTAAATAAACAGCAGCCAACAGCCTAGGACCCAAGGGAGAAAATACTCGGGAAATACCATCCGAGAAGCCACAAGGCTCGGGCCACACCAACACAAAGAGGCGGTGTGCCGCGTGAGCAGGCGGCGGGCGGCAGTGGCGCCGTGGCGCGCCCGACGCGCGCAGCGCTGGGTGGCGGCGCGAGCGGTGCACGCTTGCTCGGAGTGCAACGCGGGGCGGCAGCGTGCGGACATGGGTCGGGCGCAGGAGTGGCGATTGCTCTGGAACGGGTGCGCGGACGAGCGGTACGGCGAGGCATCTGGTCTACAACAGGGATGATGTGCGGTGCAGGCGAGCATCATCGGGCGAAGTAGGGTGTGCGACGGCTGGGGGCGACGGGGGGGCGATTCTGGCGGTGGGTTGGCGCACGGCGACGCCAGGCGGCGGCGTGGCGGAGCGGCGGTAGCGCGCTTCTTTGGGCGGCTGGGGTGGAGCGGCTGGGAGGCCTGGGTGGTCTGGTGCGGCTGGAGTGAGGTGGCTCGGCTGGGCTCCTTGGCTCAGCGCTGCTAGGGTTTGGGGAGAGAGAGAGAGAGAGAGAGAGAGTCTTGCAAAACAAGGGAATGGGATTTCCTTGATTTTCTTTCCTTTACCTAATTTAAATGGGTCTAAAATCCCTTCCCAAAGCTTCCTCTTTCGAGACCCGGCAGAAACAACTTTTCTCATAAATAAAACTGACTTAATTCAAACTCCCAAATCAACATTAAGGGCAAGGGCTCAAATCCCCAAAGGAAGCACTAAACTTAACAATAACTTTGCCAAAACCCAAACCACCTCCAAACTTCCAACTGACTAGCCCAAACATGTAACGGCCCATTTTTCCATTCCAGTTTCCCAGGTACTCTCGGTTAAGTATTGGGGCAATCGGTTGGGCGGTTAGAGCTTTTTAACCTTTAAGGGTATTTTGGTCTTTTGCTCCCCGGTCAGAGGTTGAGGATTTTCAGGGCTTCAGGGTCATTTCGGCCTTCGTTGAGACTTGATTAATGTTGGTTGCAAGACCCAAGGAGTTTGGGTTAGTTGATTAGAAGTTCGGAGTCATTCCGGTTGATAGCAAAATTAATTGGAATTTAATTGGTCCCAGTGAGATTTGAACCCTTGCCCTAATGGTGGAATTGGAGTTTTTAGAAAAAGAGATTTAGTTAAAAAGAAAAGAATTTCTTTAGCCGGGACCCGCAAGAGAAAGCCTTGGGAAGGGAATTTTAGGTCTCCTAACCCTTTTAAAATAGGAAAAAGAAGGAAATTAGGGAAAACCCTCTTTGTTCCCTTGGTAATCTCTCTCTCTCTCACTCTCTCCTAAAACCGAGCCACCCTAACCCAGCCGCACCACTCAGCCAAGCCACCCCAGCCACACCGCACCACACACACCCGCTCGCCACCACCCCCATCGCGCGCACTGCACCGCACCACCCGCTCGGCCCTTGCCTCGCCCAGCCGCCGATCGTCTGCAGTCCAGACACCCCACCAGGCCGCCCTGCACCGCGCCGCTCGTTGCCATCCGCACGCGTCGCCTAGCGCCGCCGCCGTCGCTTTCGGCCAGTGCGCCCGAGCGCGCGCCTTCCGTTCCGCACCAGCGCCCGAGCGCGCCGCCACAGCTGCCCTCGCGAACCGACGTCTCGCGCTGCGCCCCGCCCCGGCCAGCGTGTTCGCTCGCCTCCGACGGCTGCGTCACACGTCCTCTGCCTCGCTAGCGCCCGGCGCCAGTTGCCAGCGCCAGCGCGCCAGCGCGCCACTGCTTGTCGCTGGCGGCGGGACGGCCGCCTCTACCGTCGCGAGTTGGGGTGTGACATTGTGTTTTCTCGGTCGGTAATTCCCGAGCCTTATCTCCTTTGGGCACTAGGTCATGTTTGGCTGCTTGTTTATTTAATTAGGTTGTTTTTACTAAAATGCTTAGGTTGCTCGGTTTCGCTTTAAAGCTCGAGGGTCATTATTTGATTGTGAAAGTTATTTCTGCTCGTTTCCAGGTAAGGATTCCTTACCGTGGTTGTGTGGACCCTGCGATGCTTTCTTGATTGTGCCTTATATGCATGTTTACTTTTATGAACATGATTAGTGGATAGGACAGCTTGTGATTGCATTCCTGCTAGCATGTTTGCTTGTTTGTACATGTTAGTGCCATGCTAGGATTGTTCTTCCAACATGCTTGAGATTCCTGCTTTAAGTTCGTAGTATCATGCTAGGTTATGTATGATTGATGATGATTATGTATGTTTAGCCAGGAATCGTTTACTTTATACTCTAGCTAGTGTGTTAGGGCTGTCATCATCTAGAGGCTGAGAGCGGACATAACAAACCTTGTCCCCACCGGTCGGGAGTAGAGCGAAGCATAACGTACATTGCTTCCCCCCGGCAGCCAATGAGGATTAGCTACCTCATTGGCATAAGCCTAGTTTGTAGCCTGCTAGAGCGGAACCTTGCCAACGGTGCAAGCCTACCTTGGCCGGTTCTTAGCTTCAGGTCGGTGGTATAGGCTGCACAGATGAGTGCCGAGGGCCTCGCACTACTGTGTTCAGTGACACCTTTTCCGAATCTTAGGCATGCGTACCTGGCCCGCGTAGTTTGTACTTAGGCCCCCACATTTACGCCGGTTGCAGCAGCATGCGGTGTGCGCGCACACGCGTTAGTCGCCGGTTCGGAGAGCTCCCCCGGGCTAATGTTGATCATGAGACCACGTCTAGGGTTGTCTAGACCCGTAGGCCACCTTTGGCCCTGGCAGATGAGTTGCCAAGAGTAGGGGGGTTGAGGCTAGCACGCCTCAGAGTGAGACTCCTTGAGTAGAGTGTGCTCCAACCATGAGGAGTTGATGGCGTCTTTTTAGCTAACAGAGAGCGAGACCCAGCGCGCAGTTTGTAGCGCGTAGTGAGAAGTCTTGGGCACAGATAGCCCAGCTGGTAGAGTTTATTTAGGAGACACCCCTCCTTGTAGTTCCAGTAGCCCCGGAGGTTCCCGGGAGGGCTCGATCAGCAGGTTATGCTGATAAGTTAGTTGGCGTTGATCGAGTCGCCGATTTTGGCATGTGGAAGCCTGTAGAGCTGGATGTTTTTGAAACCTACTGCTAGCAGCAAGGTGGTTGGCCAGGTTCGAGTTTATCATCCAAGTGTTGGGATGACCTGGTGTTTAGAGGTCAATGACCAGATGTTTAGAGGTCGAGGCGCGCCATTCTGGTGTTGTTTGATGCAAAGAAGTGGTGGTGGAAGTCCTCTGTGAGAGCGGACCAGCGAGTCTCCACCACCACCCGGTCGATTGGCAAGCTGCCAAGTTAGTAGCTTTTGAGGAAGATGTAGAGACATCTTGTCCTCCCGCAAGCCTCTGATCGTTTTGCGGCCAGATTCTTTTAGTACCCTCGTAGCTGGGGGTAGTGTGGAGTTTGCTTGTCGAGGACTTAATCCGTCCGTGGTTTTCAAACCGGCTATTAGAGAGAAGCACCTTCATTAGCATGTTCCGTGTGGAGCTAGGTGCACACCCGAGGGTTGGCCTGAGTATTCGTTGAGCATCGAGTGGGATGCGAGGAGTAGGCCGTGGCATGTCATTAGGCGAGATGCCAGAGTTTAGGCTGCTCGAGTGTTTGGACTCTTGTGTTGAGTGCCTTTGCCCGTCACTTGGAGTGTGACCTTCCCCATCCTTAGAGGGGCATAAAGCTTGTTTTAGGCTGATTTGTGTTGTAAAGGATGTTGTGCCTGGTGGCACCAAGCTTTGAGAGGAGGCCTAGATTCGGGCCAGTTGGCACTTTTGGTGCAGATGGTTCCATGCCCGCCCGGAGTATAGCATCCCCACCAGCCTTGTACCCGTTTTTCTGAAGTTGCATCTGTTGGATTGCTTAAGAGATCTAGCTCGGTGGTAGTCAGAGAACTACAAGTGTGAGGTCGTTCGAGGGAAAAGTAGGAGCTTTTCAGGGTCACTAAGAGATGGGTGCAAAGGATGTTGTAGGTTGGTGAGGGCTAGCGCGTCCGAGTTCTCGCGCTTGTGTGTGGGCTTGTGAGCCAGCTTGATGGTAGTGTGTTTCGACTACCCTTGGAGTTACCCTAATATGAGTAGGGTTGGCATCGATGATGCGTGGTTGATCCACTGTTAGAGCCATGAGTTGGATGGTTGATCGGAGCACGTTTAGTGGACCATCGGTATGAGGTAAGTTAGCTTGGTGTGGCTATGCTCTTGTAAGAGTGAGTCGACCAATGTGGCATTCCGTGGTGAGTTGACCCCGAGTGGGTTGAACTCTTGTTGCTCCTTTGCTAGATGTGGCTCGTGTTGAGTAGCAAGTGCTCAGTTCTTGAGGTGTTAGGGCTTTAGTTCTTGGCAAGCGCCCTAACCTTGGTTGTGAGGATACCGTGCTTGTAGCCGTGTTATTGCTTAGGAAAGTTATGCCAGTTGGCCCTTGACCAGGGTGGAGGCATTTCTTGTTGATCGATGGTTGAAGTTTAGTTGGAACTGATCCAGGGCGATGGTAGTAAAATCGCGGAGTTTCTGGCCGCCATGGCTAAGAGAGTTGTTCGGATCCTTACCCTGGGTAGAAGCTACGATGTGGCTGATGCTTTGAGCAAGAGGAAGTTTGGGTCTTCCGGTGGTTCCCGCTCAGGTGGATAGCAGACTCGCCGACAAGGCCAGTCTAGGAGTCGCGATCAGCGCCGACCGTAGGTTAGAGCTCGAGATCGCCGCAGGGGCGAGGCGAGCAAAGCTCATTGCATCAAGTGTGGTAAGGCGCTTTTCGGATTGTGTGGAGCATTGCCCGTGCTTGCTACAGATGTGGCAAGGAAGAGCTTTTGGCCAGCACAGTTGAGATGTTGTAGGGAGATGTGCTCGTGTAGCCAATTGTCAGTTAGACCGTTTGACGACAGTGTGTGTCGGAGGGAGATCGAAGGAACCCTAAGTTGTGGAGAGCCTCACCAGAGCTCACCAGACTCAGCGGTGTTCCTCGGTTGAGTTGCTGGATGCTTGTTGTCGGTTAACAAGCTAGAGTTGTTCTTGGTAACCTCCACGTTGATTTTCGGAATTCTTAGCGAGGTGGTGCTTGGTGTCGACCAAGGTTTGGTTCCCATGTTGTTTCGTGAGCTAGCTCGGTTCGAGCAAGAGGCGTTGCCACGAGGACTTGTTCCTAGTCGGGGTTTTGGGGAGTTGACCCCTCCCTCGGTGGTTGAGTAAGTTCTGCTAGTTCCAAGTTGGGGGTTCAAGCGATTGAGGATCCTCGGATGTTGCTTCCGAGAGAGTTGGTTGTTGTTGCCCTTGGGTTTGGGCAAGACAGCGAGCGTGTGTGAAGTTCGCTGTCCTTCGGATGTCCGCTTGCTGGTAAATCGTTCCTGTTGAGGAGGAGTCAGCTTAGCTCTTGAGTTGTGTAGTTGATCGAGTAGCGCGATGGTCACCCAAAGAGTGTCCTGCGTTTGTTTGTTAGCAAGCGGAAAGTTGTTTGTTCCCGCAAGGGCGAGAGCTGCCAGGTTCAAGGGCTTGAGTTGTTGTTGGATCTTTGGAGTTGTAGAACCCCTTAGTTCTTTGGTAGTTGAGTTGCACCGTGGATGTCGGCCTCAAGTTTTAACTTTTGAGGTAGTCTTGCCGACTCGTGTTGTTCAGGCTCCGCAAGCTTGTGGTCGTCGCTATCCTTATTCCTCGCGATTTTTCGTGGGTGGAGTTTCTGGATTGGAAGAAGAGTTAGGTCTAAGCTATAAGGAGAAAGTCCTTGGAGCAGCCAGATGGGCTTAAGAGTTGAGTGGCAGCTTGGAGGCGAGCTTTGCTCGTTATGAGCTTGGTTTGAGTTTCTGCTAAGCAAGCCTTTCTCGGGCTTTTCTTTTAGTCGTTGTGCATTCGTAGTTGGCATTTTAGCTGAGCCACAGTTGAGTGAGTTGGCACAGAGGTGCCGTGGCATTGTTTGGTAAAGCCCTTGAGTTGCGATCCTCAAGCTTTTGTGTTGCTAGTAGCCGCGTGTTGTTTTTATTCCTTGCTGCTCGAGGTTTCCGTGAGAGGAATGTTGTTTGTTTTCTGTCTCAGCGATGTTCACCTAGGCCGTGGCTGATCGGATTGCATTGGAAAGTTTGTTGTCGGCCGATGAGGGGCTCCGATTTATTAGTTTGGCTGAGTGGAGCCTGTTCCTGGACCTTGTCTTTCAGGGGTGGCCGAAGCTGAAGTATTAGCTAGTGTGAGTGGTGGTAGCCGCTTGGTGAACCAGAAAAGTGCCCTTGGCTTTGGTGCTTCGATTTCTCGTAAGATGGTTGCTTTAGTGTTGTGGACGCATGCTAGTTGGAGAAGGTTGCCTAGGATCGATCACGGTTGGTGGTTCGAATTGGATTTCGTTAAGGATTGTAGGCAACCAGATGGGGTTCGCAGTCTCTTGCGAAGTATGAGTAGGCCGTTTAGTTTCAAACACAGGAGGTTCAGTTGTTTGGTTAGCATGGTGAAGGGTCGAGGCTGTTTGATAACAGCTATGAGCATTCAGAGAAGTTACGTCGGAGCGTGGCGTAGAGTTTTAGAGCTTGTGACCCGTCCACGAGTTTGGTGAGAGTAGCGCCGTAGAGAGGCGTTCCGAGTTGGGCTAGCAGGGTTAAGTGAGCCCTAAGATTTTAAGACCGTTTGAGAGCTAGTGCGAGTTTGAGGATGTGTATTACCGTTAGCACTATCACATCTATTTCTTTGAAGTTCGGTGTATGCCCAGCCTTGGTTGAGATAGTTTGTGGCAGACTGGATGGTTTGTGGCTTGAGCCTTTGGGAACCCAAGGGGGGATTGGATTTCGAAGAAGATTTAGTGTTGTCTCGACCGGGAGTTTGGTTGGTTAAGGATCAGTGGAGATTTCCTAGAGTTGTTTTCGTCTTAGGACTTTCGAGGACGAAAGTCTTAAAAGGAGGGAGTATTGTAACGGCCCAGTTTTCCATTCCAGTTTCCCAGGTACTCTCGGTTAAGTATTGGGGCAATCGGTTGGGCCGTTAGAGCTTTTTAACCTTTAAGGGTATTTTGGTCTTTTTCTCCCCGGTCAGAGGTTGAGGATTTTCAGGGCTTCAGGGTCATTTCGACCTTCGTTGAGACTTGATTAATGTTGGTTGCAAGCCCCAAGGAATTTGGGTTAGTTGATTAGAAGTTCGGAGTCATTCCGGTTGATAGCAAAATTAATTGGAATTTAATTGGTCCCAGTGAGATTTGAACCCTTGGGAAGGGAATTTTAGGTCTCCTAACCCTTTTAAAATAGGAAAAAGAAGAAAATTAGGGAAAAACCCTCTTTGTTCCCTTGGTAATCTCTCTCTCTCTCTCTCCTAAAACCGAGCGACCCTAACCCAGCCGCACCACTCAGCCAAGCCACCCCAGCCACAACGAACCACACCTGCCCGCTCGGCCCGGCCAACTGCGCGCACGAGACCGCACCAGCCGCTCGGCCAACCAACTGCGCGCACGAGACCGCACGCACCCGCTCGGCCCCTTGCCTCGCCCGGCCGCCGCTCATCTGCGATCCAGACACCCCACCAGAGCCGCCACCGCGCGCTTCGTTGCCGTCGTCCGCGCGCGTCGCCAGCCGCCCCGTGCCTTCGGCCAGTGCGCCAGACGCGCGCGCCTCCGTTCCGCACCAGTGCCGCTACGCGCGCGCCGCTCGCTTCGCTGCCGCCCGACCCAGACGCGCCGCCGCCGCTGCCCTCGCGAACCAGCGTCTCACCCGCGCGCCCGAACCAGCGTGTTAGCTCGCTGCGGCGCGCCAGCGTCTGACGCGTCCCTGCCTCGCTAACGCCCGCGCGCCAGTGCAGCGCCCGGCGCCAGCGCCAGCGCCCCCCTTGTCCTTGGGCGACGGACACCGCCTGCCGTGCGAGTTGGGGTGTGACATTGTGTCTTCTCGGTCGGTAATTGCCGAGCCTTATCTCCTTTGGGCACTAGGCTGTTGGCTGTTGTTTATTTAATTAGGTTGTTTTTACTAAAATGCTTAGGTTGCTCGGTTTCGCTTTAAAGCTCGAGGGTCATTATTTGATTGTGAAAGTTATTTCGCTTTCGTTTCGGTAAGGATTCCTTACCGTGGTTGTGTGGACCCTGCGATGCTTTCTTGATTGTTCCTTATATGCATGTTTACTTTTATGAACATGATTAGTGGATAGGACAGCTTGTGATTGCATTCCTGCTAGCATGTTTGCTTGTTTGTACATGTTAGTGCCATGCTAGGATTGTTCTTCCAAATGCTTGAGATTCCCGCTTTAAGTTCGTAGTATCATGCTAGGTTATGTATGATTGATGATGATTATGTATGTTTAGCCAGAATTGTTTACTCTATACTCTAGCTAGTGTGTTAGGGTTTGTCATCATCTAGAGGTGAGAGCGGACATAACGTACCTTGTCCCCACCGGTCGAGAGTAGAGCGAAGCATAACGTACATTGCTTCCCCTCTCGACGACCAATGAGGATTAGCTACCTCATTGGCATAAGCCTAGTTTGTAGCTCCTAGAGCGGAACCACGCTAGCGGTGCAAGCCTACCTTGGCCGGTTCTTAGCTTCGTGTCGGTGGTACAGTTTGCACAGATGAGTGCCGAGGGCCTCGTACTCACGTGTTCGATGACACCGTTTCCGAGTCTTAGGCATGCGTGCACGCCCGCGTAGTTTGTACTTAGGCCCCCCCACATTTACGCCGGTTGCGCGGTGAGCATGCGGTGTGCGCGCGCACGCGCGTTAGTCGCCGGTTCGGAGCTCCCGGGCTAATGTTCGTGAGTACACCGCTTTCTTCTGTTTAGAGCCGGACTTGGGTACTCTCCGATAGTCCATATTTATAGCGAGGGTAAGAGGCCCTTGAGGACACCCATTGGGATTGGCTTTTGAGTGATCATATGGTCGAGGAGAAAGACCCTCGAGGGTGTCGGACATCTTTGTGATCGGTTTTTGAGAGTGATCAATTGGCCGAGGAGAAAGACCCTCGGAGATGTCCCGAGATTGGTTATGAGAGCCAATCATTAGGCCGGAAGAAGGAGACTTCCTAGGATTCCGTTTCTCGCCTTGTAAGCTCGTTGAGCTATGATCCATGTTGGTAATCGCTTTGCATGTATACTAGGGTGCTAGATGATTGAAGTATCGTATTGTACCCCGGTTGGGGATTCTTATTGAGTATGTTTATACTCACCCTTATTTCTGTGGTTTTCCACCAAGTAACTTGGGACAGCACCGGGACGGCTAGCGGAGGGAGCTGATTGATCATGGGAGCCGCCGGCACTCTGTCTTTATTGTTTGCATATTTGTTCAGCATGTAGATGGACATGAGTCCTAGGGGAACCATTATTAAAAGTTGTTTGAACTGTTTTGGATGTTTTTATATATACTGGCCAGGCTTGTTTTACTTCGTTGGTTTTCTTAAACAAAATTGTTGATTATGTTTTAAGCATTCCCCGTTCTAAATGTTTTGAAAGGTTTTAAATATGAGCACTAAACCGCTCGGTGAAATATTTAACTTGCATGCTGAGTGAGAACCTAGGTTTAGGACCGTATTTTGGGTCGAGTTCTTACAAAACATCTTAGGTCTTGCAACCAACAACAATCAAGCCTCGATGAAGGCAAGAAGGACCCCAAAGTCCTGAAATTCCACAAATCCTGCCCGGGGAGCAAAAGACCAAAATACCCCTAAGGGTTAAAATAGCTCTAACGGCCCAACCGAACAACCGAATCTTGAACCGAAAGCACCTGAAAAATCCGAATAGAAAACTGGGCCGTTACATAACCACTCCATACCAAGAATCACATCAAAGCCGTTCATAGGCAGGACTATGAGCGTAGCTACAAGCAACTCTTCGGATATCTCGATCTGGCCATCCTTAACCTTATCTCTAGCTAACATACTAACTCCCGAAGGAGTTGCAACAGAACACCCAAATCTTAGAGGCTCTAATCTCAAACTAGCATGCTCAGCAGACATAATAGATACAAATGAATGCGTAGAACCAGAATCAAATAAAACAAATGCGCAGTGATCTAAAACAAGTAGCGTACCTGCCACATCAGCATCTGTACGCTTGGCCTCCTGTCTGGTCGTAGCAAACACCCGACCTGCTTCTGCTGGCCTTGATTGTTTGAGCCGCCATAGCCGGTGATTACAAAAAACGGGCCGATGATGCCTTCTTCTACCACAGCGATAACACGATCGGTCCTGCTGACAAACTCCAGTGTGGGCTCTTCCACAAGTAGCACATAAGGGAATCTGTCTAGGACCGCCCTGCTGGTGAGGCTGGAAACGAACCGGAGCTATACGCTGATCCCGGTTCTGATACTGCCCTTGGCGGCGCTGGCCGCCTTCTCTAAAATCAAACTTCCTCTTCTGCCCCACTGCAGTTGGGACATGACGTTGAACCGGAGCGGCGACAACCTGCTAAACTGGGTACTTCCCATTATAAATGGTCTCCAACTGCACTGCCTTAACATAAGTTTCGGGGGCATGTGCCCTGACATCCTTGGATACACCCTGCCTCAAACCAGAAATAAACTTCCTAATCTTCAACTCGGGAGTAGCTATCAACTGCGGAGCAAAATATCCATACTCCGAGAATTTCCGCTCATACTCCTTAATCGAATCAGATCCCTGCTTCAGGTTCTGGAACATCTCTACCATCTTTTCCTGGGCCTCATCACTGATATACTTGGCCTTGAACACTGTCTTAAAGAAATCCCAGGTGGCAGGTGGAGACCCAGCTGGTCTCTCACTCAGAGTGGACTCCCATCACCATCTAGTTGTGCCTCCTAGCACATGAGCTGCACAACGCGGCCTCTGAACATCAGAACACACCTTAATCAGAAAGGTGTACTCCATATGGGCAATCCATCTGGCTGCAGCTAATGGATCTCCCAGCGCGTCAAACTTCTGTGGCTTCCACTTCATAAAGTCTTTCAGCCATCTGTCAAGCTCCTCGGCACCCTTTGCCACAAATGCCTCTGTGGCTGCTTGCTCCTGTGGAGCTGGTGGTGCTGCAGTGCCGTGCTAAAACATCCGAGTCAACTGCTCGATCTGGGTTAGGGACTCTTCCCGCTGCGCGGCCAACAAATCTTGGGTCTCTGCCCTTTGGTCACTCAACAAACTGACCATCATGCCACTCATAGAATCAGCAAACTCTGCTCCAGGAGCAGTCTCTCGGCCCTCGGTCGCCTCAACGCCTCCTCTAGGAAAAATAAGGGGAGCTACTGGTGGCACACCATCTGTCTCATCTTGGGACGATGTCCCTGCGGTATCAAAACCAATCCTGATACCCTAACCTGCTCTCGAACCTCCTCTTCCTGCGCGGGTAATTGGCATGCTGGCTATCTACACCCAAACCAACAACGAGTCAGAACCTGCTCGTCTCCGCTCTACAACACTAAACAAGGCATACACTAGATGAATGGTAGTGTAAATTCTTAACCCTTTTCTAAAATAGTAAACTTAGGCGTACCTGATGACTGTAGAAGTGCTGATGATCATGGAAAAATGACCTACAACAAAAGGTCAGTCTACAGAATCTATGACTCTGAGCTCTGATACCAACTGTAAAGTGTAACGGCCCAGGTTTTCATCCCGGTCTTCCAGGTATGCCCTAGGGGTATTTTGGTAATTTGGTCGGGCCGTCAGGGCCGTTTATGTCATTTTCTAGTTGCTAAAATTATTGGATGGGTTCTTGTAGGTTTTTTAGTCTTTGTGGATGGGTTTGAGCAAGGTTTGATGCAAAAGTAAAAATAAAGGAAAATTGTGTTGCAGCCGGGGTTCGAGCCAGGGTGGCCTTGTGTGCTAGAGGATAGCCTTGCCAATTATTGTTACTCTTTCCGCGTCATATTTTAGTTACCCTTGGATCTTTGGAATTTTGGTGCATTTGGTTAAATGAAAAAGAAATTAGGTTTTTTGTTCCTTCTTCTCCAAATCTCACTTTGCCGTCCAAGCTTCTCTCCCAAGCCCCTTGCCGTGATTTTCTTCCCTTGCAGCCCCGAGCACCGTCCCGACCAGCCGAGCAACCCAGCCGGATCACCCAAAGAAGCAGCCCAAATTTCCAAACGCCTGTGCCGCCGCGCAGCCAAGCAGCGCGCCAAGAAGGCCGCCGTCGCCGCGCACTGCGATCACAGCGCGCGCGATCGCCGTCGCGCGTGCTCGCCGCCTTCGCCGCGCGTGTCCTCACTCCTCGCCGCTCGCCCGATCCGCTTGTGGTCGCGCCGCCGCGCTGCGTTCGTCCGTCGCGTCCGCGCGCGCTTTGCGCGCTGCCAGCGCCTTTCCGTCGCGCGCGCGATCAGCGCCAGTGCGTGCCATTTCCTATCCAGCGTGCAGCCCAGCCGCACCAGCCAGCCCATCAGCTCCTAGCAGCAGCCCCACCGTGCTGCCTGCCCGTCGCGTATCAGCCGCGCCGCGTGAGTTGCTTCCGTGCTGAGCCCTATTTATTTGATTATATTTAGGCCTATGGATTGTGATTATTATTATGTTTGTTAGGTTCTCGTTAGCTAGCTCGGGATCGATCGCAGCTTAGGAGTTTGTGTGTAGTTGCCTCCCGGCCAGGTAAGGATTTCTTACCGGTGTTGTGTGGGCCCTGCGATATTATATGTGATTGTTGTTTGTATGTTTGTTTGTGATTATCAGCATGTATAGTGTTAGGTGCTCTGTTTTGAATTCCCGACTGGCATGATTTCTTATGTTGTTTTCTCATGTTAGTCCATGCTAGGTTGTTCTGTTCTGGCATGCTCGTATTATTTCTGCTTCGTAGTATCAAGCTAGGTTAGTTGTATCTATTGAGCACGTAATGGATTGTATTGGATTGCTTGTTGTTATATGATAGGTTAGAGTTCAGGTAGATAGCATCATCCGGGCCAGTATGCATAAAGTATCTTGCATCCATGGCAGGGACGCACGAGGTAATACTCCGTCCCTAGACCCCGTTAGGGTTTAGCTAACCCTACCGGTAGGCCCTGCAATCTTGGGTGATGGTGGTAGTCTGCGCGATGCCCCAACGGTCGGGATGATGACTTGGCAATGCCTAGTCCCCGGCAGCCGACACGTTCTCAACGTGTTCGGCAGTAGCCCTTGATTGCCACCTGTTAGGGCAAGGACGACTTCCTGGTTTAAGCCTACCACGACCGATTCATTAGCCTCAGGTGCGGTGGTTCAGGCTAACTTAGTTCAATGGTCCAGGTCTCACACCCCTATGTCAGTGACACCGATCCAGAGATTTAGTTAGGCATGGTGACTGGATCTTGGCAGCTTGCCACTAGACCCAGCAACCCCCAGAGTCTGTAGTAGCATGCGGTGCGCGCTTACGCTCATTACAACACCGACTGGAGAGCTCATCGGGATTGTGAGCCAGTGCACCTTTCGTATCGACAGTAGACAGGCTGAGGCCGGGACTTGTTTCTCGTATAGGGCGTATTGTGTGGTGTGGATTTTCCGGACTAAGACCCTGAGTTGGCATCCGAGGTTTATATGTGGATTTAAGCTATGTGCTCTATTCTGTGTTTATATTCATAGCTTGCATACATTCATCTAGATGACCATGTATATCGTATTGTACCCCGGTTGGGGATTCTTACTGAGTAATTCGTTACTCACCCTTATTTTGTGGTTTTCCACAGGTAACCATGGTGCGAGACAGGATGGCTGAAGGAGGAGCTGTGATCATGGGAACCTGCTGTCATCTCTAACCTTTTTTATTATGACTCTTGTCTTTTTATTTCCCCTGAATGCATGCATTGGGGTAAAGGCCAATTTAGAGCCCCTTTTAGGTCGGGTCTTTACAGTTGGTGAGCCAGTGCACCTTTCGTATCGACAGTAGACAGGCTGAGGCCGGGCCCTATTGTGTGGTGTGGATTTTTCAGACTAAGACCCTGAGTTGGCATCCGAGGTTTATATGTGGATTTAAGCTATGTGCTCTATTCTGTGTTTATATTCATAGCTTGCATACATTCATCTAGATGACCATGTATATCGAATTGTACCCCGGTTGGGGATTCTTACTGAGTAATTCGTTACTCACCCTTATTTTGTGGTTTTCCACAGGTAACCATGGTGCGAGACAGATGGTCAAGGAGGAGCCGTGATCATCATGAAATCTGCTTTCATCTCGACCTTTTTATTATGACTCTTGTCTTTTTATTTCCCACTGAATGTATGTAGTCAGACACGGAGCCCTAGGATGTTTTCCCAATGTTTTGTGGATTCCAGCATTGTTGTATCTCGAGAAGGTTTTGAATGATTTTAATAAATCTCTGATCGAGAGTAAACTTTTGAAATGTATTTTCCCCAAACAGTGCTTGGAGACAGGGGCAGTTTTGATAAAATCTGATTGATTTCTGTTTGAATACCGAATGTTTTAATTTTAATTGGAATCCGAAATCATATTTGTATATTGTCCTTACTTTGAATGCATGCATTGGGGTAAAGGCCCATTTAGAGCCCCTTTTGGGTCGGGTCTTTACAGTTGGTATCAGAGCTCAGAGTCATAGATTCTGTAGACTGACCTTTTGTTGTAGGTCATTTTCCCCATGATCACCAGCACTCCGATAGTCATCAGGTACGCCTAAGTTTTCTATTTTTAGAAAAGGGTTAAGAATTTACAATACTTTTCATCTAGTGTATGCCTTGTTTAGTGTTGTGGAGAGGAGACGAGCAGGTTCTGACTCGTTGTTGGTTTGGGTCCTGAGTACCATCATGCCAACTTCCCGCAGTGTAAGATGTATGTTTGCAGCTTGTCAGGGTATCAAGATAGATTCAGATTCCGCTGGGATATCGTCCCAGAGAGAGGCAGAGATTAGACTCCCGTAGGCCCTTGCGGTGTGGCCCAGCTGTTGATTTTCCCCTAGAGAGAGGGTGGAGGTGTTTTGCCCTGGAGTACCACTCCAGGAGAGGAGTTAGCTTTGGCTTTTGCTAATGTTGATGCTTGTGGAGCAGGTCTCCGTGTGGACTAGCCTGGGTAGCTCAAGTGTTGATCTTGAGCCTTAGCAGATTGTTTGATTGCCTAGTGAGTAGCTGCAGAGTTGGTATCCTTCGAGGAGGTTGATGAGGCATCTTTGTGCTCTTGTAAAGTGTTGTTGTTTCCAGCCAGTAAGCCGGAACCCTGTGGTTAAGGGTGCAGTGAGCAGTGCCCCCTTTGGACTTGATCCGTTGGTGGTTTCCTCAGTTGTTTTGTAGAGTTGAGCACTATTCTCTTGGTGAGCCCTAGGGTACAGCTAGCTGCTGCATGTTGAGAGAGTCGGCCAGAGTTTTGTTGAGCATCATGTGGAGATGCAAGAGTAGGTCGTGAGCCTTCAGTTTGATGAGATTCCATAGTCTGGTTGTTTGAGTTTTGAGCCCTTATATGCCTAGCCATAGTTTTTGTCACTTGAGGTTGTGACCTTGCGGGCCCCGTTTGTAGTAAGATGTGGATTTCGTAGTAGTGGCACTTGAGGTGCATTGGTTGGTGTGCCGCTTTGGCACTAAGTCTGGTTCAGGCCTGAGTTTGGCATGGGTATAGCAGATGGTTCTATGATCCGTCTGGAGTTCAGCACACTTCTTTAGCCGTTGGATCCGTTTATGGCAGTTGCACCTGTTTAGGTCGTGCAAGAGGGCTAGTTCAGTGGTAGTCGAAGGACTACAAGTGAAAGGATGTTCGAGAGGAGCTGGAGCCTCTTCCCAGTGTTACTGGGGGTTGAGTAAGTCAGCAGGTTGACGGTTGGTAAGTGTTGGTGCGCGTGAGTCTCACGCTAGTGTTAAGGCCAAGAGATCTTTGTGGTTGGTAGTGCGGTCAACTACCTTTGAGTGCCTAAATCTGAGGAGAATTGTGCTTTGTAGAAGCGAGTTTGGTCCAGCAGAGGGACCATGAGTTGGATGCCTATGAGATGAGTTGGATGCTTATGAGATGAGTTAGATGACTATGAGATGAGTAGGATGCCTTATGAGGGAGTTGGACGCCTTATGTGTAAGCACACTTGGTAGAAAGTAAGTTCGGTTTGGCATTGTTATGCTTTAGTAGAGCAAGGTTGCCGAAGCTTCGAGTATCGTGTGGAGATGGAACTTTTGGTGTTCCTTTGGTTGATTGTATCTCTGCGAGAAGTTAGTGTTGCCTTTTGGAAAGCACCTGTTAGCCTTGGATCTCTGAAGGAAGGTTGAGAGTTGTGCACACAAGTGTGTTTTGTGTAGTTCATCTGGTGGCGAGAGTTTCAGAACCATGTAGGGTTTGCATTGGAGAACTGGTGCTCAGTTCTTGGAGTAGTTGAACTCCAGGTGGATGTTGTAAGGCTTTCTTGAGGTTGTAAGGATACCGTGCTCGTAGTCGGGTTGTTGCTTAGGAAAGTTTGTTAAGTTGAACCTAAGCTTGGTTGGTGGAACCTCTTGTGTTCTTGGTTGGAGTTCAGATGGTACTGAACAAATGGTGGTTGTAGTGAAGCCGCGTAGTTCTTGACCGTAGTTGCTAAGGGTGTTGCTCGGAATCCTTACCCTGGGTGGAAGCTACGATGTGGCTGATGCTTTGAGTAGGAGGATGACACATTCTGAAGCGTTTCTGGTCTTTTTGGTTTCGAGGTTTGGAGCAGGCCAGCATGGTTGTGATGCTGGCAAAAAGAGTTGTTTGTTCAGGCAGTTGGCTGTTGACCGTTATACGACAGTGTGTGTCGAGGGTTGCCGAAGAATCCTAGTTGTGGAGAGCCTCACCAGAGCTCAGTCAGGCCCAAGTAGTGAGTTTCAGTTGGCAAGCCAGAGTCGTGTAGGTTGTAGCCTCGGGTGAGTTGCTGGCAGTCTTGGTAGACTGGCAAGCTAGTGTTTGTTTGGAGTAGAGTCCGGATTGGTTCCGGTGTGGTGGCAAGTTGGTCCTTGGTGTTGACCAAGGTGTGGTTTTTGAGTTGCTAGAAGTTAGCTTTGCTCGTGGGGCGAGTGGTTTGTGCCCTGTTGGTTGTTTTCCTATTTCCGGGATGTTGAGAGTTTCCCCCTTTGGTGTTTGGAGGTGTGTCTTGGCTAGTGTGTGGTTGGAGGTTCAGTCTGTGGTGGACCCCCTATTGTTGCCCCGTGAGACTTAGGTGTTGTTGCTTTAGCTGAGCAAGACAGAGAGTGTGTGTGGAGCTCTCTGTCCTTCGGTTGTCCGCTTGTAAGGATCTGTTTCTCCTTGGGAGTTGTCAGGTTATTCCTTGGTCTTGGAATTGGTGGTAGTGGTGCTAGTAGGAGGAAACGTTTGTTGGCTGCTTGGAAGCAGTTGTTTGTCCAAGTTAAGCGGTCTCTTGAGTGGTGTTCTGGGGGTTGCAGTAAGGGTTGTTCTACTTCTATGAGTGTTTGGCCTAGTTGGTTAATGTTTTTGCGTGTTGGCATGGAAGCTGTTGCACCTTTGTAGTTGAAGAACTCCTTTGTATCAGTTGTGGGTTGAGGTTGCACCACTGTGGTTGGATTAGGGTCTTGACCTTTTGAGGAATCCTTGCTGGTTAGTGTGGCTTGTGCTCTGCCAGACATTATTGGTATTCTGGTTCTTGGTAGTTGGTGTTAACCGAGTAGTGGAGTTCCGTTTATGAAGTTTCGGTGGGAAGGTGCAATAAGCCTAGCTAGAGGGTTAAACCTGTATGTGTTATCGTTTGGACTTGTGAGATGTGTTTCATATTTGAGGCAAGCTTCGTTCCGTTGCTTGCATGGAGGTAAGTTTGGTGGAGGGAGCCCTTTGAGGCCCGGTTGTTGGCAGGCTGACTTGTCCAGCCAGTGATTTGAGTCAAGCTAGAGTTGAGTGGATTGGCATAGCTATGCACTTTGTAGTTGTTTGGGCTTCCGAGTTCGTAGCACTCAAGTTCTTGGGTTGTAAGTTTCGTGTGGGAGCTGTCAGTTAGTCGAGGTTGTTGTGTGAGTTAAGATTTTTGGAGGATTGGTTTCAGTAGCTAGAGCTCGCACCTCGTTTCGTGTGCAGAGGCCATTTCTTTGGAGTAGAGGCATGTCAGTTTCAGGCTGGAGTTGTTGGCACCAGGGTGTGGCAACAAAGGTTTTTCTAGGCAGTGCGTTGACGTACCGTGGTTCTGGAGACCGTTGTTAAGAGGCTTATGAGACGAGTGCAGTTCCTGTAGTGTTTTCACCCTCTGACCGATGGTTTTTGAAGAAGGGAGCCAGATCCTTTGGGAGCTTGTGGTGAGTTGGTGTTTCCATGGTTAGGCAGCGGGAACCAGTGTTGGATTTTATGAGGTTGCCTCAGATAGCAGTTCCCAGCTGTTAGTTCATTTTGTTTCGTTGAAGCGTTGTATGGTAAGTATTGCAGGATTCTAATGTTCTGGGAAAATGTTGGTGGCCATCAGTTTTGTTTTGGGTCCTGAGTTACTGCATTTTACCAGAGGTGATGTGCAGGAGTTTAGAGCTAGTATGTTGTCAGCTCGGAGCAGGCAGAAAAGTTACGCCGATATTCGGCGTCTAGTTTTAGAGTTTGAGGTTGGACAGTGCGTAGTTTTAAGGTTGTGCCGTTGTGAGTTGTGTTGAGGTTTGGTAAGCGGGAGAAGTGGAGTCTCTTGTTGTTGGACCATTTGAGATTCTCGAGAGGTTTGGCAGAGTTGCATATTCGTTAGTTTTTTTTTGTCATTATCAGCCGTGTGCAGTGTTCACATGTATCGATGTTGGGGCAGCATGTGTCGGACCCATCGCTCATTGTGGACTTTGAGCCTTTGCAGCTGATTGAGGATTTGAGCTTCGAGGGGAAGCATGTGAGTATTCTGGTCTTTGAGACGAAGACGTTCCGTAATCGTGAGGTCCGTTTGGTAAAAGTTCAGTGGAGGAGTCAGAGTTCAGAGGAGGTCGCTCGTGAGCGGGGAAGACAGGATGAGATTGCAGTATCCTGTGTTGTTTCAGTCTTAAGGACTTTCGAGGACGAAAGTCATAAAAAGGAGGGAATATTGTAACGGCCCAGGTTTTCATCCCGGTCTTCCAAGTATGCCCTAGGGGTATTTTGGTAATTTGGTCGGGCCGTCAGGGCCGTTTATGTCATTTTCTAGTTGTTAAAATTATTGGATGGGTTCATGTAGGTTTTTTAGGCTTTGTGGATTGGTTTGAGCAAGGTTTGATGCAAAAGTAAAATTAAAGGAAAATTGTGTTGCAGCCGGGGTTCGAGCCAGGGTGGCCTTGTGTGCTAGAGGAGAGCCTTGCCAAGTGAGCCACCAGGTGTTATTGTTACTCTTTCCGCATCATATCTTAGTTACCCTTGGATCTTTGGGGTTTTGGTGCATTTGGTTAAATGAAAAAGAAATTAGGTTTTTTGTTCCTTCTTCTCAAAATCTCACTTTGCAGTCCAAGCTTCTCTTCCAAGCCCCTTGCCGTGATTTTCTTCCCTTGCAGCCCCGAGCGCCGTCCCGGCCAGCCGCAAATTTCAAATGGATCACCCAAAGAAGAGGCCGCCCAGACGCCAGTGCCGTCGCGGCCGCAAAGGCGCCCGATAGAGGCGATTGCACACACCCGCATCGCGCGCGTCGCCGCCGCCACACCCGTCGCCCGCCCGCCGCATCGCGTTGCTTGCCCGCGCGCGTCCTCGCTCTGCACCACGCCCCCAATCCGCTTCGTGTCGCATGCTGCGTTCGTCTGTCCGCGTTCGCGCCAAGCACTGCTCAATGCGCGCAGCCAGCGCCTAACGCTCAACGCTGCCAGCGCCGCGCCAGCCGCCGTGCCATTACATCGGCGTGCGTGCAGCCCAGCCGCACCAGCCCGCCCATCAGCGCCCAACAGCAGCCCCGCCGTGCTGCCTACCCGTCCTCGTGTCAGTCGCGCCGCTTGAGTTGCTTACGAGTCGAGCCCTATTTATTTTATTATATTTAGGCCTATGGATTGTGATTATTATTATGTTTGTTAGGTTCTCGTTAGCTAGCTCGGGATCGATCGCAACTTAGGAGTTTGTGTGTAGTTGCCTCCCGGCCAGGTAAGGATTTCTTACCGGTGTTGTGTGGGCCCTGCGATATTATATGTGATTGCTGTTTGTATGTTTGTTTGTGATTATCAGCATGTATAGTGTTAGGTTCTATGTTCTGAATTCCCGACTGGCATGATTTCTTATGTTGTTTTCTCATGTTTGTCCATGCTAGGTTGTTCCGTTCTGGCATGCTCGTATTCTTTCTTGCTTCGTAGTATCATGCTAGGTTCGTTGTATCTGTTGAGCACGTAATGGATTGTATTAGATTGCTTGTTGTTGATATGATAGGTTAGAGTTCAGGTAGATAGCATCATCCGGGCCAGTATGCATAAAGTATCTTGCATCCATGGCAGGGACGCACGAGGTAATACTCCGTCCCTGGACCCCTTTAGGGTTTAGCTAACCCTACCGGTAGGCCCTGCAATCTTGGGTGATGGTGGTAGTCTGCGCGATGCCCCAACGGTCGGGATGATGACTTGGCAATGCCTAGTCTCGGCAAATGACACGCGTCCTCGGCGTGTTCGGCGAGAGCCTTGATTGCACTGTTAGGGCAAGGGCGGCTTCCTGGTGTAAGCCTACCACGACCGATTCCTTAGCCTCAGTGCGGTGGTTCAGTGACATAGTTCACGTGTCCGAGTCTCACACCCCTATGTCGCTTACATCGATCTAGAGATTTAGTTAGGCATGGTGATCGAATCTTGGCAGCTTTGCCACTAGACCCGGCAACCCCGTAGTCCGGAGTAGCATGCGGTGCGCGCTACGCTCATTACAAATACGCCATCGAGAGCTCCTCGGGATTGTGAGCCAGTCCACCTTTCGTATCGATGCAGAGATGAAGCGGTGAGCCGGGACTTGTTTCTCGTATAGGGCGTATTGTGTGGTGTGGATTTTCAGGACTAAGACCCTGAGTTGGCATCCGAGGTTTATATGTGGATTTAAGCTATGTGCTCTATTCTGTGTTTATATTCATAGCTTGCATACATTCATCTAGATGACCATGTATATCGTATTGTACCCCGGTTGGGGATTCTTACTGAGTAATTCGTTACTCACCCTTATTTTGTGGTTTTCCACAGGTAACCATGGTGCGAGCCAGGATGGCTGAAGGAGGAGCTGTGATCATGGGAACCTGCGGTCATCTCTGACCTTTTTTATTATGACTCTTGTCTTTTTATTTCCCCTGAATGCATGTAGTCGGGCACGGAGCCCTAGGATGTTTTCCCAATGTTTTTGTTGATTCCAACATTGTTGTATCTGAGAAGGTTTTGAATGATTTTAATAAATCTCTAATCAGAGTAAACTTTTGGAAATGTATTTACCTTGAAACAGGTGCTTGGAGACAGGGACAGGTTTCGGTAAACTGTATTGATTTCTGTTTGAATGCCGAATGTTTTAATTTTAATTGGAATCCGAAATCATATTTTGGGTAAAGGCCCATTTAGAGCCCCTTTTGGGTCGGGTCTTTACATAAAGACCCGACCCGAAAAGAGGTCCTAAACTAGGCATTTACCTCAATGCATGCTTTAAAACTTAAAAACAATATGCAAGATCATTTCCAGATTCTGCAAGAAAACTAAAAACTTGTAAACATCCATTCATAAATCAAATGTAAAACGTCTTGGAACCTGTCCCTGTTTCCAAGCACCTGTTCCAAGCTAAAAGCATTTTAAAACATAATCTAATCAGAGATTTATTAAAAACATTCAAACCCCTAACAGTTACAACAGTGTCAGAATCTAGAAAACAATCAGAAAACATCCTAACGGCTCCGTGCCCAACTACATTCATTCAGAGGACAACAAAACATAAAACATAAACTCAGAGTTTTTAAAACAGTTGGTTTCCATGATCAGCAGCGCCTCCTTCAGCCATCCTGTCTCGCGCCCTGATTACCTGTGGAAAGCCACAAAATAAGGGTGAGTAACGAATTACTCAGTAAGAATCCCCAACCGGGGTACAATACGATATAACTGGTCATCTAGCAGAAAGTATGCAAGCTATGAATATAAACACAGAAGAGAGCACATCACTTTAATCCATACATAAATACCACGGATGCCATCTTATGGTCTTACTCTGGAAATCTACAACGCATCTCAATACTCTACGAGAAACTAAACTTGGCCTCATCTTTCCTACCACTGTCGATATAAAAGGTGCACTGAACTCAAGATCTCGAGGAGCTCTCCAGTCGGCGTTGTAATGAGTGTGCGCGCGCACCGCATGCTGCTGCAAACTAGGGAGGTGCTAGGTCTAGGGCATGCTTCCCTGGTCTAGTACGCATGCCTAAATAATCTCTGGATCGGTGTCACTGAACATAGGGGTGTGAGACCAGGACACTATGACTATGTCAGCTTGTACCACCGCACCTGAGGCTAAGAAACTGGCCGTGGTAGGCTTACACCAGGAACCGGTCCTTGCCCTATCAGGTGGAAATCAAGGGCTACTGCCGACACGCTTAGGTCGTGTCGACTATAGGGGACAAGGCAATGTCTCGTCATTGCCCCGACCGTTGGGGCATTTAACAGTCTGCCACCCTCACCCAAGATTGCACTGGGCAGCCGTTAAGGTAAGCTAAACCCTAACGAAGGATCAGGGACGGAGTACTGCCTCGCACGTCCCTGCCACGGTTGCAAGTTACGTTATGCATCCTCGCCCGAATGATGCTACCTATCAGAACTCTAAGCTAACTGGTAACAACAAACATTCCAATACGTGCTCAGCCGAAACAATGAACCTAGCATGATACTACGGAGCAAGAACAAATAACGAACATGCCAGAACAGACAAGCTAGCATGGAACTAACATGAGAAATAACACGAGAAATCATGCCAGTCGGAATTCAGAACAGAGCACCTATCCATGTAACGTCCCAGGTTTTCATCCCGGTCTTCCAATTATGCCCTAGGGGTATTTTGGTAATTTGGTCAGGCCGTCAGGGCCGTTTATGTCTTTTTCAGATGTTAAAATTATTGGATGGACTTAAGTAGGATTTGGATGCTTTGTGGATGTGTTTGGGCATGGTGAGATGCAAAAGAAAAATTGAGGATAAAGGTGTGTTGGTTGGGATTCGAACCCGAGGTGCTAGGAAGTCAAGTGAGTGGTGTGGCCAGTTGAGCCACAGTAGGATCTTGTTGCTCTTTCTGCGGCATATCTTGGTTAGCCTTGAGTTCTTTGGGTTTTGGGTGCATTTGATTAAATGAAAGGAAATTAGGGTTTTGTCTTCTTCTCCAAAAAACCCTTGGCCGCCCAAGCCTCTTTCTCCCTAGCTCCCAAGCCGAGTTCTTCCTCCTTAGCAGCCCCGAGGTCCGATCATCGTTCCGGTAAGGTTCTTCGTCCTCTTCTTCTTCTCCTTCTTCGATTGATTTGCTGGTTGGCCGAGTGAAAAGAGGTGTGTGTGTGTGTTTGTGTGCAGCTAGCCGAGAAGAGCCAGCCCAGCAGCCACGCCCAGCTCTCCCAGATCGCCCCTATCGCACGCCTAGATTGCCAACAGACTGTCGCCCCGTCGCGCGCATCGGATCACCCAGCAGCAGACCCGTCGCCCAGTCTCACGCACCAGGTCGCCCAGCCGAGCTCGCACCCGCTCCTTGTCTGCACGCCGGCCGGCGCGCTTGCCTCGCCGCAGCTCCCCGGCAGACACGCGCCAAGACGCCTGTGCCCCAATGCACGTGCCGCAAGACGTCCATCCATCGCGCCCAAAGAAGAAATCCTCGCGCGGCAAATTTCGTCCGTCCGCGCGTCAGCCTTGCCGCGTGAGTTGCTCCCGAGCTGAGTCCTATTTATTTTATTATATTTAGGCCTATGGATTGTGATTATTATTCTGTTTGTTAGGTTCTCGTTAGCTAGCTCGGGTTTGATCGCAGCTTAGGATTCTTGTGTGTAGTTGCCTTCCGACCAGGTAAGGATTTCTTACCGGAGTTGTGTGGGCCCTGCGATATTATATGTGATTGTTGTTTGTATGCTTGTTGTGTTTATTAGCATGCTTAGTGATAGGTTCTCTGTTCTGAATTTTCGACTGGCATGATTTCTTATGTTGTTTCTCATGGTAGTCCATGCTAGGTTATTCCGTTCTGGCATGCTCGTTATCTATTCTTGCTTCGTAGTATCGTGCTAGGTTCGTTGTATCTGTTGAGCACGTGTTGGATTGTTTGCTGTATCTGTTTATAGGTTTGAGATATGGTAGGTAGCATCATCCGGCAGTCGGCAAGTCCTCAGCGTGTTCGGTCGTAGCCCTTGATTGCCACTTGTTAGGGCAATGACCACTTCCTGGTGTAAGCCTACCACGACCGGTTCCTTAGCCTCAGGTGCAGTGGTTCAGGCTGACATAGTTCACGTGTCCAGGTCTCACACCCCTATGTCAGTGACACCGATCCAGAGATTTAGTTAGGCATGGTGACTGGACCTGGGCAGCTTGCCACTAGAACCGACACCCCTTATGGTTTGTAGTAGCATGTGGTGCGCGCATATGCTCATTACACTACCGATCGGAGAGCTCCTCGGGATCTTGAGCCAGTGCACCTTTCGTATCGACAGTAGACAGGCTGAGGCCGAGACTTGTTTCTCGTATAGGATCGTATCATGAGGTGGATTATTCCGGAGTAAGACCCAGAGATGGCATCCGAAGTTTATGTGTGGATTTAAGCTATGTGCTCTCTTCTGTGTTTATATTCATAGCTTGCATACCTTTCTGCTAAATGACCATGTATATCGTATTGTACCCCGGTTGGGGATTCTTACTGAGTAATTTGTTACTCACCCTTATTTTGTGGTTTTCCACAGGTAACCTTGGTGCGAGACAAGATGGCTGGAGGAGGAGCTGTGATCATGGAAACCCGTTGTTCGAACTTTGAGTTTATGTCTATGATTCTTTGTGTTTTATTTTCCTCTGAATGCATGTAGTTGGGCACGGAGCCCTAGGTTGTTTTCTGACTGTTTTCCGAATTCTAGCACTATTGTAACTATTGGAAAGTTTTGGATGTTTTAAATAAATCTCTGATCAGAGTGAGTTTTGGAAATGTATTTGGCTTGGAACTGGTGCTTGGAAACAGGGACACGTTTCAGGAATTCTATAACTGTGTTTGTTTTAAATGGTTGTTTGCATGTTTTAGTTTTCACTTAGAATCCGAAAACCATTCTTGCATATTGTCTTTATGTTTTGAACACATGCATTGAGGTAAAGGCCTATTTTAGAACCCCATTCGGGTCGGGTCTTTACAATCCACTAACATGCTGATAAACATACAAATACATACAATCAACAACCATAGATAATATCGCAGGGCCCACACAACTCCGGTAAGAAATCCTTACCTGGGTCGGAAGGCAACAACACACAAAAGGATCCTAAGTTGCAACCGAACCCGAGCTAGCTATCGAGAACCTAACAGACAAACAACAAACATCACAATATATAAGACTTAGGCAAAATGCAAACAGAGCTCGGCTCGGTAGAGAGCAACTCACACGGCACGGGGTTGGCGCGGATGGACAGGCTGCAATGGGCGCTGCTGGGCATGTGGCAAGGCTTGCAGACGCGACAGGGGCTGCGCGCGTGGACGGCTGGGCGTGCAGACGAGACAGAGCGCTGGGCTACGCGCGGACAGGCGATGCGACGCGAGTGCTGGGGCTTCGAGCAGACGGGCGATGCGATGCGGGCGCTGGGGCTGCGGGTGAACAGGCAATGCGACGCGGACGAATGGGCTGCTCTCGTACGGCTGGGCGCGCGGCGATGCGCTGTTGGGCTGCTACCGGCTGGGCGATGCGACGGCAGGGGTTGCGATCTAGCTGGGAGAGCGACGAAGAGCAGGGCTGCGATCGGCCAGGGGTTGCGTGCGACAGGGCTGCGTGCGGTTGGGCGATCGGAGCTGCTGCTGCTCGGTTGGGGCTGCTCGGCTGGGCTGCACAAACACAAGCTCTCAATTCTCTTCTCTCGGCCAGCAAGAACAACACCAAAAAGGAAGAGAAAGAGAGACGAGGTACGCTTACCCAAGACGAACGAGACGAAGGGCCAAAGGGATTGGGAGGAGACGCACGGCAAGAAGCTTGAGAGAAGGTGGTGGACGGCAAAGGGATTTGGAGGAAGAATGATGCAAAACCTATTTCTTTTTCTTTTTAATCAAACTCACCCAAATCCCGAAAACCAAGGCAAACCAAGATATCCTGCAGAATGAGCAACAATAACAACCTGCAGCTTGACTGGCAGGACCACACCGCTATCTCCCTAGCCACTCAGGCTCGAAACCCAGCTGAATCATATTTAATCCAGCAAAATTCTAATTTTTATTTTTTTGCATCTCTCCATGCCCAAACTCATCCAAAAGCTACATTTGACCATCCAAGAATATTAACAGCTAAAAAAGATAGAACGACCCGACCAAATTACCAAAATACCCTTAGGACATACCTAAAAGACAGGGATGAAAACTTGGGACGTTACAAACACCCTTGATGGTCTTTCTCCCTCGGCCAAATGATCAGCTCAAAAACCGATCCCAAAATAGGTGTCCTCGAGGGCCTCTTTCTTTCGGCTAGCTAATACTTGACTAACAGGAGAGTACCTGTAATGGCCCAGGTTTTCATCCCGGTCTTCCAATTATGCCCTAGGGGTATTTTGGTAATTTGGTCAGGCCGTCAGGGCCGTTTATGTCTTTTTCAGTTAATAAAATTATTGGATGGACTTTTGTAGGATTTTGTTGCTTTGTGGAGGTGTTTGGGCATGGAGAGATGCAAAAGTAAAATAGGGATTTAAAGTTGCTACAGCCGGGGTTCGGGCCAAGGTGGCCTTGTGTGCCAGAGCAGGGCCTTGCCAGTTGAGCCACCAAGTGATCTTGTTGCTCTTTCCGCGACATATCTTAATTAGCCTTGAGTCCTTGGGGTTTGGTGCATTTGATTAAAAGAAAAGAAATTAGGGTTGTTGTTGTTTCTTCTCCAAATCAACCTTGGCCGCCCAACCCTTTTCCTCAAGCTCCATTGCCGTGATTTTCTTCCCCGTGCCAAGCTTCAGCCATCGAGCATCGTCCCGGCCGAGCAAAGGTCGCCAAAGAAGAACCCCAAACCAAGCAAAGAGTCACAAACAAGAAGAAGAAATTTATCGCCCACCGATGATGTAACGACCCGACCCGAAAGGGTTCTAAAATAGGCCGTTACCTCAATGCATGCATTCAAATCTACAGAAAATTTGCAATAGGGTGTTCGGATTCTAAGTAAAAACTAAAACATAAAACATCCATTTAAAAAGTTAACATAATTTCCTGAAACCTGTCCCTGTTTCCAAGCACCTGTTCCAAGACAAATACATTTACAAAACTTACTCTAATCAGAGATTTATTTAAAACATACAAACTTTACAATAGTTACAACAATGCTAGAATCCGGAAATACATTCAGAAAACACCCTAGGGCTCCGTGCCCAACTACATGCATTCAGAAGACATTTAAATCATAAACATAAAACTCAGAGTTGAACAACGGGTTTCCATGATCACAACTCCTCCTCCAGCCATCCTGTCTCGCACCATGGTTACCTGTGGAAAACCACAGAAATAAGGGTGAGTAACGAATTACTTAGTAAGAATCCCCAACCGGGGTACAATACGATATACATGGTCATCTAGCAGAAAGGTATGCAAGCTATGAATATAAACACAGAATAGAGCACACAGCTTAGCCCACATTTGGGCCTTGGATGCCAACTCACGGTCTTAGTCCGGAAATAACTCACCACACAATATGCCTTATACGAGAAACAAGTTCCGGCCTCAGCCTGTCTACTGTCGACGAAAGGTGCACTGGCTCAAGATCCCGAGGAGCTCTCCGGTCGGCGCTATAATGAGCGTGCGCGCGCACCGCGTGCTACGACAGACTATGGGGGGTGTCGGGTCTAGTGGCAAGCCGCCCATGTCCGATCCACCACGCCTAACTAAATCTCCGATCGGTGTCACCGACATAGGGGTGTGAGACACGACACGTGAACTATGTCAGCCTGAACCACCGCACATGAGGCTAAGGCACGGGTTGTGGTAGGCTTACACCAGGAAACCGTCCTTGCCCTATCAGGTGGCAACTCAAGGGCTACAACAAAACACGCCGAGGACGTGCTTTACCGCCGAGGACAAGGCAATGCCAAGTCATCATCCCGACCGCTTGGGGCATTTAACGATCGCCACCCTCACCCAAGATTGCGGGGCCCGCCGTTAGGGTTAGCTACTCCCCTAACGGGATCGGGGACGAGCACCATCTCGTGACGCCACCGCTTCGGGGATGCAAGGTTCGTTATGCACCGGCCCGGATGATGCTATCTACCCGAACTCTAACTCACATAGCAATCAGCAAACAATCCAATCAATCCAATACGTGCTCAATAAGAATACAACGAACCTAGCATGATACTACGAAGCAAGAACAGATACGAGCATGCCAGAAAGAAACAACCTAGCATGGACTTACATGAGAAACAACATAGGAAATCATGCCAGTCGGGAATTCAGAATAGAGCACCTATCATTAAACATGTCAATAAACACAAACAAGCATACAATCAGCAATCACATAATATATCGCAGGGCCCACACAACTCCGGTAAGAAATCCTTACCTGGTCGGAAGGCAAAAACACACAACAAACCTAACTGAGATCGAACCCAAGAAACCTATAGCGAGCCAAACAAACACATCAATAATCACACAATAGGCCTAAATAATAATAAAATAAATAGGGCTCAGCTCGGGAGCAACTCAAGAGGCACGGCTGACACGCGAACGAGCCGGCTGCACGGGCTAGGCAGCTGATGGGCGCAGACAGTGGCATGGATGGGCGCTGGTGCGCTGGGCTCGGGCGCTGGCTGGGCGCGAACGGGCGCTAGGCGACACAGGGGCACGCGGGGCGGGTCGGCACAGGGATGGCCCGCGGGCGCGAGCTCGACGAGCTACGAGGACGGAGGCCAGCAAGGCGCGAAGGCGCGACGCGACGGCTCTACGAGGCACGCGGCCGGCACGGCGAGCTACAACAACGAGGGCGCGCGACAAGGACGCGGACGAGACGGCCTGGGCGAGCTAGGGCTCGGCCGGCGACGCACCTTGTCTGCGGCGCGAGGCTCTCGAGCGATGCGACATCGCGCGATGGCGCGGTCGCGACTGGTCGGGCGACGATGAGACTTGGGCAAGGAAGGGCTCGGCTGGGCGAGGCTCGGGCGAGCAGGGGCTGGCTCGGGCTCGGGCTGCTCGGGCTAGGTGGGGGCTCGGGGAGAGAGAGAGAGAGAGGGAGAGAAAAAGAGAAAGATAAAAAGAAAAAATGGGAATTTAGAAAAGAAAAGGGAAAATGGGAAAATAAAAGGAAAATGGGGATTTAATCCATTTTATCCATCCTTATCCACTTTTAATCCAAAATCCTTAAAATCCCATTTCCCGGCCTCCTCCTTCGAGACCCGACCAAAGAAATCTTTTCCAATAAATAAAACTCACTTAAATCTAACTCTCAAATCAACAATAAGGGCTCGGGCTCGAATCCCAAAGGAAGCACACAACCAACCATCACTTTGCCAAAGCCCAAACCACAACCGAGCATCCAACCGACTAGCCCCGGGACTCGCAGCCACCAACAAACAAGCCTCGACAAAGGCAGGAGCTACCTTGAAGCCCTGAAAAACCACAAATCCTGCCCGGGGAGCCAAAAGACCAAAATACCCCCAAGGGTCAAAACCGCTCTAAGACCCAACCAAACAACCGAATCTTGACCCGAAGGCACCTCGAAAACTGGAATAGTAACTTGGGCTGTTACAATACTCCCTCCTTTTAAGACTTTCGTCCTCGAAAGTCCTAAGACGAAACAACTCCAGGAAAACTCCACTGATCCAGCCAACTGAACTTCTCGGCCAAGACAACACTAGCTGTTCTTCGAAAACCAAACCCTCTTGGGTTCTCAAAGGGTCAAAGCCATAATGCCATCTCAACCAAGACTGGGCATACATTGAACTCTGAAGGGAAACAGACGGCAACCACATCCTCAACTCGCACCAACTCTCAAAGGGTGCTACTCTCAGCAAACTCGAGGACTGGCCACAAGCTCTAAAACTCTACACCACGCACTGGCAAACTCTTCTTGAAGCTCACAGCTGTTAACAAGCAGTCTCAACCCTACACAAGCTGGCCAAACAACTGAAACTTCTAGGTTCCAGAAAACCAAACGGCCTACTCTTACTTCACAGAGGCTAGCGAACCTCAAACCTTGCCTACAGCCTTAACGAAATTCAATCGAATAACCAACTAGCGACTGATAAAAAAGGCAAGGGGCACCATCCTGATACACCAAACGGCTAACAACACTCACACCAGCTGAAACTTCAGCTACGGCCACCTCTAAAAGACAAGGGCCAAGCACAGGCTCCACTCGGCCAAACCAACAAACTAGAACTCCTCATCGGCCGAACGCAAACCTACCAGCAACTGGCCAAAGAGAATATTGCCAGGCAAGGAGACAACCAACATTCCTCTCAAGGAAAACTCGGGCTGCAAGGACTAAACCATCACGCAGCTTTCTGCGGCACAACACCTTGAGGAAAACAGCTCAACGGCTTTACCAACCAAAGCCACGACACCTCTGTGCCAACTCACTCAAACGAGGCTCAACTAACGCCAACTGCGAACGCACAACAACAAGAAGCAAAGCCCGAGAAGGGCTTGCTCTGCAGAACTCAACCCAAACTTATAACGAGCAAAGCTCGCCTCCAAGCTACTACTCAACTCTTAAAATCCAACTGGCTACTCAAAGGAATTCTCCTTAAAGCTTAGGCCTAACTCATCTTCCAACCAAAAGCTCCACTCCCAAAACCTCACGAGGAAAACGGATAACGACAACCTCAAAGCTTACGGATCCTGAGCCATACGAATCTGCAAGACTACCTCGAAAGCTAACACTCGAGGCTGGCATCCAGGGAGCAACTCAACCACCACAAAGACTAGAGGGAAAGGGAAGTCTTCAATCCCCAAAGAACCAACAACTTGGCAGAAACAACTCTTACTAGCTGGCCTCTGCCGTTGCGAGGACAAACAACTTTCGCTTGCTAACAACACAAAGCAGGGACCCTCTCGCCGGGCTGACCACTGCGCTACTCTGACCAACTACACAACTCAGAAGCTAAGCTGACTCCTGCGAAACGGGAAACGACTTCCCAGCAAGCAAACTCTGAAGGGCAGCGAACTCCACACACGCTCGCTGACTTGCTCAGACCCAAGGCAACAGCAACCAACTCTCTTGGAAGCAACACCCAAGGGAAAACTCAACCAATCGGATCACCAATCCGAAACTAACAGCACTTGCTCAACTGCCGAGGGAGGGGTCAACTCCCAAAACTTCCTGACTAGAAACAAGCTCTCAGGGCAACGCCCTCCAGCTAGAACCGAACTAGCTCTAGAAACAACAAGAGGACCAAACCTTGGCCCAACACTCACAAGAGGCAAACTAACCCTTACTGCAGCCTCTAAAACACCATCCAAGGGTCCGCCTAACCGGACAAACAACTGCTTCCAAGCAGCCAACAAACTCTTCCTTCTAGCTAGCACCTTTACCATCAACTCATGGCTACGGGAGAAATCTGACAACCCCCAGAAGGAAACGGTTCTTACAAGCAGACAACCGAAGGACAGAGAGCTCCACATACGCTCACTATCTTGCTCCACTAGAGCAACAACATCTAATCTCACGGGGCAACAACAGGGGTCCATCTCAGACTGAACCTCCAAATGCCAAACGGGGCAACTCAACATCCTGGAAACAGGAAAACAACCAACAGGGCATGAACCATTCGCCCCACGAGCAAAACTAATTTCTAGCAGCTCCAAACCATACCTTGGTCAACACCAAGCATCAACTTGCCACCGCACCGGAACCAAATCTTGACTCTACTCCAAACAAACACTGGCTTGCTAGTTTACCAAGACTGCTAGCAACTCACCCGAGGCTACAAACTACACGCCTCCAGCTTGCCAACTGAAACTCACTACCTGAGACTGGCTGAGCTCTGGAGAGGCTCTCCACAACCTAGGGTTCTTCGGCAACCCTCGACACACACTGTGCACTAACGAGCTAACAGCCAACTGCCTGAACAGGCACAACTCACACCAGCATCTCAACCATGCTGGCCAACTCCAACTCCTTAGGAACCATGAGGACCCGAAACGCTACCGAATGCGTCGTCCTCCTGTTCAAACATTAGCCACAACAAGGCTTCTACCCAAGGAAAGGATCCGAACGACTCTCTTAGCCAAGGCGATCAGAAACTGTGCGGCTTTGCTACCACCGCTCTTGTTCAGTTTCCAACTGAACTCTAACCAAAGGAACACCAAAAGTTCCTTCTCCACACGATGCTCAAAGCTGAGGCAACCTTGCTCTACCAAAAGCATAACCATGCCACACCGAACTTACTTTATACCAAGCCTCTACCAAGGGTTCTTACCCATAAGGCATCCAAATCCTCTCGCAAGGCATCAACTCATCTCGCCTCAAAGGCATCCAACTCGCCTCATAGGCATCCAGCTCATCTCATAAGCATCCAACTCAGGGTCCCTCTGCTGGACCAAACTCGCATCTACGATGCTCAACTGTCCTCAGATTAAGGCACTCGAAGGTAGTTGACCGCACTACCAACCACAAAGAATCTCTTGGCCTTAACACTTGCGCGAGACTCACGCGCACCAACACTTACCAACCGCAAATCTGCTGACTTACTCAACCTCCAGAAACACTGGGAAGAGGCTCCGGCTCCTCTCGAGCATCCTTTCGCTTGTAGTCCATCGACTACCACTGAACTAGCCCTCTTGCACGACCAACAGGTGCAACTGCCATAAACGGATCCAAGGCTAAAGGAGTGCACTGAACTCCGGACGGCATAGAACCATCTGCTATGCCCATGCCAAACTCAAGCCTGAATCAGACTTAGTGCCAAAGTGGCACACCAACCAATGCACCTCAAGTGCTACTACTACCAAATCCACATCTTACTACAGATGGGGCCAGCAAGGTCACTACCTCAACTGACAACAACTTTGGCTAGGCATACTAGGGCTCAAACTCAAACAACCATGCCTATGGCATCTCATCAAACCGAAGGCTCACAACCTACTGTTGCATCTCCACATGATGCTCAACAAAACTCTGGCCGGATCTCTCAACATGCAGCAGCTAGCTCCACTCTAGGAGTTCGCCAAAGAAGAGTGCTCAACTCTACCAAACATATGAGGAAACTGGGCTGTTAAACAACAGCAGGCTTGCAAGGGGGCAAAGATGTCTCTACATCTGCCTCAAGCCACTAACACGGCAACTTGCCAATCAATCGAGCGACTGGTGGAGACTCTGCTAGTCCACCTCTCTCAAGGGACTTCCACCACCAACTGCTGTACTAAACAGCACAGGAACGTCACACCTCGGCCTCTGAACAGCAGGGCATCCCAACACACCGATGCTAAACTCAAACTTGGCCAACCGCTTTACTACTAGCAGCAGGACTTACTAAAACATCGAGCTCTACAGGCATCCACTTGCCAAACTGGGCGGCTCCATCAACGCCAACAATCTCATCTGAATAAACCTGCTGATCATGCCCTCCCGGGAATCTCCGGGGCTACAAGAGCTACTGGGGGAGAAATGCTGAAACAAACTCTGTCAGCTGGGCTATCTGTGCCCGGGACTCCTCACTACGCGCTACAAAAGCTCGCGCTGGTCTCCGCTCTCGATAGCTAAAGACATGCCATCAAATCTCTCATGGCTGGAGCACACTCTGCTCAAGGAGTCTCACTCTGAGGCGTGCTAGCCTCTACCCCCTCCTCTAGGCAACTCAACTGCCAGGGCCAACTCTGGCCAACGGGCCTAACAACCCTGGACGCGGCATCAACATCAACACGATCAGTCCAACTCCTCGGTCGGACATGCCAAGCGTCCTGCTCTTCTGAGTGCGATCAACATACTGGCGATCTGCACAGAGCACCTCCACCCTCTCACTAGAGGAAAAGCATCAACTGGGCCACAAATGGCCTACGGGAGTCTAAGCTCTGCCTCCCTCGGGGACGACATCTCAGGGCATCCGAATCTATCTGGATACCTCAACAAGCTGCTATATAATGCTCGCACTGCGGAAAGTTGGCATGATGGCTCTCTAAGCCCAAACCAACAACGAGTCAGAACCTGCTCGTCTCCGCTCCACAACACTACACAAGGCATACACTAGATGAAAAGTATTGTAAATTCTTACCCCTTTCTTTAAAACAGTAAACTTAGGCATACCTGATGACTATCGGAGTGCTGATGATCATGGAAAAATGACCTACAACAAAGGTCAGTCTACAGAATCTATGACTCTGAGCTCTGATACCAACCTGTAACGACCCGACCCGAAAGGGTTCTAAAATAGCCCGTTACCTCAATGCATGCATTCAAATCTACAGAAAATTCGCAATAGGGTGTTCGGATTCTAAGTAAAAACTAAAACATAAAACATCCATTTAAAAAGTTAACATAATTTACTGAAACCTGTCCCTGTTTCCAAGCACCTGTTCCAAGAAAAATACATTTACAAAACTTACTCTGATCAGAGATTTATTTAAAACATACAAACTTTACAATAGTTACAACAATGCTAGAATCTGGAAATACATTCAGAAAACACCCTAGGGCTCTGTGCCCAACTACATGCATTCAGAGGACATTTAAATCATAAACATAAAACTCAGAGTTGAACAACGGGTTTCCATGATCACAACTCCTCCTCCAGCCATCCTGTCTCGCACCATGGTTACCTGTGGAAAAACCACAAAAATAAGGCTGAGTAACGAATTACTCAGTAAGAATCCCCAACCGGGGTACAATACGATATACATGGTCATCTAGTAGAAAGGTATGCAAGCTATGAATATAAACACAGAATAGAGCACACAGCTTAGCACACACTTGGGCCTCGGATGCCAACTCAGGGTCTTGGCCGGAAATAACTCACCACACAATATGCCCTATACGAGAAACAAGTCCCGGCCTCAGCCTGTCTACTGTCGACGAAAGGTGCATTGGCTCAAGATCCCGAGGAGCTCTCCGGTCGACGCTATAATGAGCGTGCGCGCGCACCGCGTGTGTAACAGCCCAGTTTCCTATTCCAGGTTTCGAGGTGCCTTCGGGTCAAGATTCGGTTGTTTGGTTGGGTTTTAGAGCCGTTTGGACCCTTGGGGGTATTTTGGTCTTTTGGCTCTCCGGGCAGGATTTGTGGTTTTCAGGGCTTCGAGGTAGCTCCTGCCTTTGTCGAGGCTTGTTTGTTGGTGGCTGCGAGTCCCGAGGTGTTTGGGCTAGTCGGTTGGATGCTCGGTTGTGGTTTGGGCTTTGGCAAAGTGATGGTTGGTTGTGTGATTCTTTTGGGATTCGAGCCCGAGCCCTAAGTGTTGCTTTGGGAGTAGGATTTAACTGAGTTTTATTTATTGGAAAAGATTGCTTCGGTCGGGTCTCGAAGGAGGAAGCAGGGAAATGGGATTTTTGAGGTTTTAAAAGTGGATAAGGATGGAAAAATGGAATTAAAATCCCATTTTTCCCTTTTTCCCATTTTCCCTTTTTATTTCCCATTTCTTTTATTTTTTTTCCTAAAATCAATTTATTCTCTCTCTCTCTCTCTCCCCGACCTAGCCCCTAGAGCAGTCCCTAGGCTCGCCCAACCCCAGCCCGTGCAGCCCTTGGCTCGCCCAAACCCAGCCAGCCCGAGCCCAGCGTCGCCAGCCCCAGCCCGAGCGTCTCACAGTGCCGTTGTCTAGCTCCCGTGCCTTCGCCCTCGCCCAGGCCGTCGCGTCGCCAGCCCGAGCTAGCCCTGCCCTGGTTCAAGTCGCCCAGCTCGTGTCGCCCGAGCCCCTGCCTCGCACAGTGTCACCCAGGTCGCGTCCCACAGTGCCGAGCTCAGCGCCAGATCGCGTGTCGTCCGCGCTCGAGTCGCGCGTCCCAGCGCCAGATCGCGCGCCCTCGTGTCGTGTCGCTCGCGCCCGCGCGCCGTCTCCTGTGCCGAGCCACGCCGCGCGCCATCGCCCAGCCGAGCCAGCTCCCCTGTGTCGCTCGCGTGCCGTCCGCGTGCAGCCCAGCGCGCAGCTCGCGCCCAGCGTCCGCGCACCAGTAGCGCCCTGCGACGCCCCAGCGCGCCCGGCCCCCTTTGGTTTGCCTAGCTCGTCTGGCAAATGCTCGTTCGCGTGTCAGCCGCGCCTCGTGAGTTGCTCCCGAGTCGAGCCCTGTTTATTTTATTATATTTAGGGCTTTTTTATGATTATTGATGTGTTTACTTGGCTCGTTATAGGTTGCTCGGGTTCGATCGCAGTTATTTTATTGTGTGTTGTTGCCTCCCGACCAGGTAACGATTTCTTACCTGAGTTGGGTGGGCTCTGCGATATTGTCATGATTTTGCCTTGCTCGTTTGTTGACTGTTATGAGCATGATAATAATAGAGCAGCTTTGATTGATTTCTGCTAGCATGTTTGCTTGATATTACATGTTAGTGCCATGCTAGGTTTGTTCTGCCGACATGCTTATGATTCCTGCTTAAGCTCGTAGTATCATGCTAGGTAGTGTGATTGATGTCGGTCTTTGCTTTCTAGCCAGGAATCATTGCTTTTTGCTCTGTACTCTTAGATAGAGTTGTAGGGTTTGTCATCATCCAGAGGCTGAGAGCGGACATAACGTATCTTGTCCCCACCGGTCGGGAGCAAAGCGAAGCATTGCTTCAGGGGTTGAGAGCGGACATAACGTACTTTGTCCCCAGTGGTCGGATATTGAGCAAAGCATAACATACCTTGCTTTTTCTCCCCCCCCGTGACCCAATGAGACTTAGCTACCTCATTGGTGTATGCCTAGTTTGTAGCCTGCTAGAGCGGAACCCTGCCAACGGTGTAAGCCTGCCTTGGCCGGTTCTTAGCTTCAGGTCGGTGGACCAGGCTGCACAGATGAGCGCCGAGGGCCTCGCGCTACTGTGCTAAGTGACACTACTTCCGAGTCTTAGGCATGCGTACCTGGCCCGCGTAGTTTGCCCTTAGGCCCCCGCATTTTCGCCGGTTGCATAAGAGCATGCGGTGTGCGCGCACACGCGTTAGTTGCCGATTCGGAGAGCTCCCCCGGGCTAATGTTCGTGAGTACACCATTCCTTCCGTTAGAGCCTGACTTCGGGTACTCTCCAGTAAGTCCAGATTAGTGCAAGGGCAAAGAGGCCCTTGAGGTCATTCTTGGGAATCAGTGTTTTCCCCCCGAGTGAAAGATACCTCGGTGATGTCCAGAATTGGTCAGGATAACCAATGCATAGTCCGGAAGTAGGAGTCTTCCGATGACTCCAGATCTTATTTTATGAGCTCGTTGAGCCATGATCTGTGTTGGTAGCTGTTTGCTTGCATGCTTTGGTACTAGATGACTGATTATATCGTATTGTACCCCGGTTGGGATTCTTCTTGAGTAATTCGTTACTCACCCTTACTTATCTTTCAGAAACCATGGCGCGAGGCAGGATGGCTGGAGGAGGAGCTGTGATCATGGAAAACCCGTTGTTCAACTCTGAGTCTTGTATTTATGTTTTAAATGTCCTCTGAATTCATGTAGTTGGGCACGGAGCCCTAGGTTGTTTTATGAATGTATTTCCGGATTCTAGCATTCTTGTAAATGTTGCAAAGTTGTATGTTTTTAATAAATCTCTGATCAGAGTAAGTTTTGGAAATGTATTTGTCTTGGAACAGGTGCTTGGAAACAGGGGACGTGTTTCAAGAATTTTGTATTGACTTTTTAAATGAACTCTTGCCGGTTTTTGGTTTTTACTTAGAATCCGAAACAACCCTATTGCAAATTCTAGTGTTGATTTGTATGCATGCATTGAGGTAAGGGCCCATTTAGAGCCCCATTCGGGTCGGGTCTTTACAAGTTGGTATCGAGCTCGAGTCATAGATTCTGTGGCGTGACCTTTTGTTGTAGGTCATTTTTCCATGATCATCAAGACTCTCAGAAGCGATCATCAGTGCGCCTAAGTTTACTGTTTTAAAGAAAAGGGTAAGATTTACAATACTTTTCATCTAGCTTTTATGCCTTGTGTAGAGTTGTGGAGAGGAGACGAGCAGGTTCTGACTCGTTGTTGGTTTGGGCTTAGTGAGCCATCATGCCAACTTTCCCGCAATGCGAGCAGTTTGTTTAGCAGCTTGTTGAGGTATCCAGATAGATTCAGATGCCCCTGGGACATCGTTCCAGAGGGAGGCAGAGCTTAGACTCCCGTTGGCCATTTGTGGCCCAGTTGCTGCTTTCCCCTAGTGAGAGGGTGGAGGTGCTTTGTGCAGATCGCCAGTATGTTGATCGCACCTAGAGGAGCAGGACGCTTGGCATGTCCGACCGAGGAGTTGGACTGATCGTGTTGATGCTGAGGCCGCGTCCAGGGTTTTTTAGGCCCGTTGGCCAGAGTTGGCCCTGGCAGTTGAGTTGCCTAGTGGAAGGGGGTAGAGGCTAGCAGCGCCTTAGATGGAGACTCCTTGAGCAGAGTGTGCTCCAGCCATGAGAGATTTGATGGCAGGTCTTTAGCTATCAGAGAGCGAAGATCCAGGCGCAGTTTGTAGCGCGTAGTGAGGAGTCCCGGGCACATATAGCCCAAATTGACGAGTTTGTTTCAAATTTTTCCCAGTAGCTCTTGTAGCCCCGGAGGTACCCGGGAGGGCATGATCAGCAGGTTTATTCAGATGAGTTTGTTGGCGTTGATGGAGCCGCCCAGTTTGGCAAATGGATGCCTGTAGAGCTCGATGTTTTAGTAAGTCCTGCTGCTAGTAGTAAAGTAGTTGGCCAGGTTTGAGTTTAGCATCCGTGTGTGGGATGCCCTGCTGTTCAGAGGTCGAGGTGTGCCGTTCCTGTGCTGTTTGGTTCATCAGATGGTGGTGGAAGTCCTTTGTGAGAGGTGGACTAGCAGAGTCTCCACCAGTCGCCCGATTGATTGGCAAGTTGCCGTGTTAGTGGCTTGAGGCAGATGTAGGGACATCTTTGCCCCCTTGCGAGCCTGCTGTTGTTTAACAGCCCAGCTTCCTTAGATGTGGATTTGGTAGTAGTAGCACTTGAGGTGCATTGGTTGGTGTGCCACTTTGGCACTAAGTCTGGTTCAGGCTTGAGTTTGGCTTGGGCATAGCAGATGGTTCTATGCCGTTCGGAGTTCAAACTCTCTTTAGCCTTGGATCTGTTTATGGCGGTTGCACCCGTTTAGGTCGTGCGGAGGATAGTTCAGTGGTAGTCGATGGACTACAAGCGAAAGGATGCTCGAGAGGAGCCGGAGCCTCTTCCCAGTGTTTCTGGAGGTTGAGTAAGTCAGCAGATTGGTTGGTAAGTGTTGGTGCGCTTGAGTCTCTCGCTAGTGTTAAGGCCAAGAGATTTCTTGTGGATGGTAGTGCGGTCAACTACTTTCGAGAGCCTTATCTGAGGAGAGTTGAGCATCGTAGATGCGAGTTTGGTCCAGCAGAGGGACCCTGAGTTGGATGCTCATGAGATGAGCTGGATGCCTATGAGGCGAGTTGGATGCCATGATGAGAGTTGGATGCTTTTGAGGTGAGATGAGCTGATGCCTTGCGAGAGGATTTGGATGCCTTATGGGTAAGATCCCTTGGTAGAGGCTTGGTATAAAGTAAGTTCGGTGTGGCATGGTTATGCTTTTGGTAGAGCAAGGTTGCCTCAGCTTTGAGCATTGTGTGGAGTTGGAACTTTTGGTGTTCCTTCGGTTGGAGTTCAGTTGGAAACTGAACAAGAGCGGTGGTAGCAAAGCCGCGCAGTTTCTGATCGCCTTGGCTAAGAAAGTTGTTTGGATCCTTTCCTTGGGTAGAAGCCTTGTTGAGGCTGATGTTTGAGTAGGAGGATGACGCATTCGGTAGCATTTTTGGGTCCTCTTGGTTTTCAAGGAATTGGAGTTGGCCTGCATGGTTGAGATGCTGGAGAGAGTTGTGCTGTTCGAGCGGTTGGTCGCATAGCTCGTTTGTCGGCGCAGTGTGTCGAGGGTTGCCGAAGAACCCTAGGTTGTGGAGAGCCTCTCGAGCCTCTCGGTCGAGCCCGGTAGTGAGTTTCAGTTGGCAAGCTGGTGCCGTGTAGTTTGTAGCCTCGGTTGAGTTGCTAGCAGTCTTGGTAGACTAGCTAGCTAGTGTTTGTTTGGAGTAAAGTCCGCATTGGTTCCGGTGCGGTGGCAAGTTGATGCTTGGTGTTGACCAAGGTGTGGTTTGGAGCTGCTAGAGATTAGCTTTGCTCGTGGGACGAATGGTTCGTGTCCAGTTGGTTGTTTTCCTGTTTCCAAGATGTCGAGTTGCCCCGTTTGGCATTTGGAGGTTCAGTCTGAGGTGGACCCCTGTGGTTGCCCCGTGAGATGTAGATGTGGTTGCTCTAGTGGAGCAAGACAGTGAGCGTATGTGGAGCTCTCTGTCCTTTGGTTGTCTGCTTGTAAGAGCCGTTTCCTTCGGGGATTTGTCAGGTTACTCCTTTGGTCTTGGAATTGATGGTAGTGGTGCTAGCAAGAGGGAAAAATTTGTTGGCTACTTGGAAGTAGTCGTTTGATCAGTTAAGCGGATTCTTGTATGGTGTTCTAGAGGCTGCAGTAAAGGTTGTTCTGACTCTTGTGAGTGTTTGGCCAAGATTTGGTTCTCTTGTTGTTTCGAGAGCTAGTTCGGTTCTAGTTGGAGGCGTTGCCACGAGGTCTTTCCTAGTCGTGGAAGTTTTGGGAGTTGACCCCTCCCTCGGCAGTTGAGTAAGTTTTGTTGGTTCCGGATTTGTGATCTGATTGGTTGAGTTTTCCCTTGGGTGTTGCTTCCAAGTGAGTTGGTTGCTGTTGCCTTGGGTTTGAGCAAGTCAGCGAGCTTGTGTGAAGTCCGTTGCCCTTCAGAGTTTGCTTGCTAGGGAATTCGTTTCCTGTTTTTGTAGGAGTCAGCTTAGCTCCAGAGTTGTGTATTTGATCGAGTAGCGCGCAATGGTCACCCCAATGAGAGGGTCCCTGCTTTGTGTTGTTAGCAAGCAAGAGTTGTTTGTCCCCGCAAGGGCGGTGGCCAGCCAGTAAGAGTTGTTTCTTGCAAGTTGTCGGTTTTTTTTTGGGGGATCGAAGATTTCCCTTCCCCTTAGTCTCTGAGTTTGGTTTGAGTTCTGCTGAGCAAGCCCTTCTCGGGCTTTGCTCCTTGTTGTTGTGCGCTCGCAGTTGGAGTAGCAGAGCCGTTTGAGTGAGTTGGCACAGAGGTGCCGTGGCTTTGGTTGGTAAAGCCGTTGAGCTATTTTCCTCAAGGTGTTGTGCCGCAGAGAGCTGCGTGATGGTTTAGTCCTTGCAGCCCGAGTTTTCCTTGAGAGGAATTTTGGTGGTTTCCTTGCCTGGCAGTGTTTTCTTTGGCCAGTTGCTAGTAGATTTGCATGGAAAAGTTTGCTTTCGGCCGTTTGGTTTCTGGAACCTGGAAGGTTCAGTTGTTTGGCCAGTTTGTTGTTGGGTTGAGGCTGCTTGTTAGCAGCTGTGAGCTCCTAGAGGAGTTTTGCCAGAGAGTGGTGTAAAGTTTCAGAGCTTTTGGCCAGTCCTCGAGTTTGCTGAGAGTAGCATCGTTTTAGAGTTGGTGCTAGTTGAGAACGTGGTTTGTCGTCTGTTCCCTTGGAGTTCAGTGTATGCCCAGTTTGGATGGCATTGTGGCCTTGAGTTTTTGAGAACCGAAGAGAGTTTTGGTTCTCGAAGAGGGCTAGTGTTGTTGGCCGAGAAGTTCAGCTTAGGCTGGATCGGTCTGATTTTCTGAAGGTTGTTTTTTCGTCTTAGGACTTTCGAGGACGAAAGTCTTATAAGGAGGGAGTATTGTAACAGCCCAGTTTCCTATTCTAGTTTTCGAGGTGCCTTCGGGTCAAGATTTGGTTGTTTGGTTGGGTTTTAGAGCTGTTTGGACCCTTGGGGGTATTTTGGTCTTTTGGCTCTCCGGGCAGGATTTATGGTTTTCAGGGCTTCGAGGTAGCTCCTGCCTTTGTCGAGGCTTGTTTGTTGGTGGCTGCGAGTCCCGAGGTGTTTGGGCTAGTCGGTTGGATGCTCGGTTGTGGTTTGGGCTTTGGCAAAGTGATGGTTGGTTGTGTGATTCTTTTGGGATTCGAGCCCGAGCCCTTAGTGTTGCTTTGGGAGTTGGATTTACGTGAGTTTTATTTATTGGAAAAGATTGCTTCGGTCGGGTCTCGAAGGAGGAAGCAGGGAAATGGGATTTTTGAGGTTTTAAAAGTGGATAAGTATGGAAAAATGGAATTAAAATCCCAATTTTCCCTTTTTCTCATTTTCCCTTTTTATTTCCCATTTCTTTTATTTTTTTTCCTAAAACCAATTTTCTCTCTCTCTCTCTCTCTCCCCGACCTAGCCCCTAGCCCAGCCCCCTTGGCTCACCCAGCCCCACCCCGTGCAGCCCTTGGCTCGCCCAAGCCAAGCCAGCCGAGCCCAAAGATCGCCCGCCCAATCACCCAGTGTCGCCACCCGGCCGAAGGCGTCGCCGCGGTCGCGTCGCCCAGCCCGCGTGCCCTCGCCCTCACCCAGGCCGTAGCGTCGCCAGCCCGAGCTCGCCCTGCCCTGGTTCGCGTCGCCCAGCTCGTGTCGCCCGAGCCCCTGCCTCGCACAGTGTCGCCTAGGTCGCGTCGCACAGTGCCGAGCTCAGCGCCAGATCGCGTGTCGTCCGCGCTCGAGTCGCGCGTCCCAGCGCCAGATCGTGTGCCCTCGCGTCGTGTCGCTCGCGCCCGCGCGCCGTCCTGTGCCCGAGCTGCGCGCGCCGCGCCGCGCCCACCGAGCGAGCGCACCCACGCCAGCGCTCTTGTGTGTCGGTCGCGTGCCGTCCGCGCGCAGCCCAGCGCCCTTCCGCGCGCAGCTCGCGCCCAGCGTCCGCGCCCCCTGCGGCCCCAGCGCGCCCAGCCAACCCCTTTGGCTGCTTAGCTCGTGCAGCCGGCTCGTTCGCGTGTCAGCCGCGCATCGTGAGTTTCTCCCGAGCCGAGCCCTATTTATTCTATTATATTTAGGGCTATTTTATGATTATTGATGTGTTTGCTTGGCTCGTTATAGGTTGCTCGGGTTCGATCGCAGTTATTTTATTGTGTGTTATTGCCTCCCGACCAGGTAAGGATTTCTTACCGGAGTTGTGTGGGCCCTGCGATATTTTCATGATTTTGCCTTGCTTGTTTGCTGACTGTTATGAGCATGATAATAATAGAGCAGCTTTGATTGATTTCTGCTAGCATGTTTGCTTGATATTACATGTTAGTGCCATGCTAGGTTTGTTCTGCCGGCATGCTTATGATTCCTTCTTAAGCTCGTAGTATCATGCTAGGTAGTGTGATTGATGTCGGTCTTTGCTTGCTAGCCAGGAATCATTGCTTTTTGCTCTGTACTCTTTGATAGAGTTGTAGGGTTTGTCATCATCCAGAGGCTGAGAGCGGACATAACGTACCTTGTCCCCACCGGTCGGGAGCAAAGTGAAGCATTGCTTCAGGGGTTGAGAGCGGACATAACGTACTTTGTCCCCAGTGGTCGGATATTGAGCAAAGCATAACATACCTTGCTTTTTCTCCCCCCTCCCGGCAGCCAATGAGACTTAGCTACCTCATTGGTGTATGCCTAGTTTGTAGCTCTAGAGCGGTACCACGCCAACGGTGTAAGCTGCCTTTGGCCGGTTCTTAGCTTCCAGTCGGTGGACCAGTGCCGCACCTGATGAGCGCCGAGGGCCTCGCGCTACTGTGATCAGTGACACTTTGCTTTCGAGTCTTAGGCATGCGTACCTGGCCCGCAGAGTTTGCCCTTAGACCCCCGCATTTTCGCCGGTTGCAGAAGAGCATGCGGTGTGCGCGCACACGCGTTAGTTGCAGGTTCGGAGAGCTCCCCCGGGCTAATGTTCGTGAGTACACCATTCCTTCCGTTAGAGCCTGACTTCGGGTACTCTCCCGTAAGTCCAGATTAGTGCAAGGGCAAGGAGGCCCTTGAGGACATTCTTGGGAATCAGTGTTTTCCCCCCGAGTGAAAGATACCTCGGTGATGTCCAGGATTGGTCAGGATAACCAATCCCTAGTCCGGAAGTAGGAGACTTCTGATGACTCCAGATCTTATTTTATGAGCTCGTTGAGCCATGATCTGTGTTGGTAGCTGTTTGCTTGCATGCTTTGGTACTAGATGACTGATTATATCGTATTGTACCCCGGTTCGGGATTCTTACTGAGTAATTCGTTACTCACCCTTACTTATCTTTCAGGAAACCATGGCGCGAGGCAGGATGGCTGGAGGAGGAGTTGTGATCATGGAAAACCCGTTGTTCAACTCTGAGTCTTGTATTTATGTTTTAAATGTCCTCTGAATGCATGTAGTTGGGCACGGAGCCCTAGGTTGTTTTATGAATGTATTTCCGGATTCTAGCATTGTTGTAAATGTTGTAAAGTTGTATGTTTTTAATAAATCTCTGATCAGAGTAAGTTTTGGAAATGTATTTGTCTTGGAACAGGTGCTTGGAAACAGGGACAGGTTTCAAGAATTTTGTATTGACTTTTTAAATGAACTCTTGCCGGTTTTTGGTTTTTACTTAGAATCTGAAATAACCCTATTGCAAATTCTAGTGTTGATTTGTATGCATGCATTGAGGTAAGGGCCCATTTAGAGCCCCATTCGGGTCGGGTCTTTACAGCGTGCTACTGCAGACTATGGGGGGTGTCGGGTCTAGTGGCAAGCTGGCCATGTCCAGTCACCACGCCTAACTAAATCTCTGGATCGGTGTCACTGACATAGGGGTGTGAGACCTTGTAACGGCCCAGTTTTCTATTACGGTTTCCCAGGTGTTTTCGGGACATTATGCGGGTGTTCGGATGGGCCGTTAGAGCTATTTTAACCCTTAGGGGTATTTTGGTCTTTTTGCCCCCAGTAAGGGTTTTGTTGATTTTCAAGACTTCGGGGTCACTCCTGCCCTTGTCGAGGTTTGATTGTTGTTGGTTGCAGGACCCAAGAAGTTCGGGCTAGTTGGTTGGAAGTTTGGAGGTGATTTGGTAATTAACAAAATTATTGTTAATTTAAGTGCTTCCATTGGGATTTGAACCCTTGCCCTTGATGGTGATTTGGAAGCTTGGTTTAAATGAGTTTTAATAAGGAGAAAAGGTTGCTTCAGCCGGGAATCGAAGGAGGAAGCACGGGGAAGAGATTTAGGTGACCAAGACCTATTTAAATTAGGAAAAGGAAAGAAAATCAAGAAAATCCCATTCCCCGTGTTTTACCTCTCTCTCTCTCTCTCTCTCTTTCTCTCTCTCTCTCTCCTTGCCGACCTCACCAAGAAACCCAACCGAGTCGCACCGAGTCGCCCCGAGCCACTCTCCTCAATAGCAGCCCCCGCTGACATCGACCACATCGCCCGGATATCACCTAGTCGCCCGACCATCAACCTGTTGCCCGACCATCACCACATCGCGCCCGGTAGAAGCGGCTCGAGCGCTGTCGCGCACCGGTAGCCCGTCGCCCAGACGCCAGACGGCCAGCAGCGCGTCGCACAGCCCGTCGCCCATCGCCAGCGCGCCCGCGTCTGGCGTCTCCATCTGCTTCTGCGGGCCAGCGCGCACGCGCCCCTGCGCCGTCCGCGCCTGCACGACCGTGTCGCCAGAGCCCGTCCTCGCGTCTCTCCCTGCGCGCGGGCTCGAGTCCCCTACAAGCGCCAGGCGTGCCAGTGCGCCCGCCAAGGCTCCAGCGTCAGTCGATCTGGTCGCCCGGTGCCTGCACGTCCCGCTGCCCACCCCGCCGCCGAGAGCCTGTTTTGCCGAGATAGATGGTCCGAGACCTAGTGCCTTCCCGGTTGGTAATTCCCGAGCCTCCACTCTTTTGGACCCTAAGTTGATTGGCTGTTGTTATTTAATTAGGATATTTTTATTAAATGCTTAGGTTGCTCGGGTTCACTTAGAAGCTCGGGAGTCACTTGGTTGTATTATGGTACTTATTTTCTACTTGTTTCCAGGTAAGGATTTCTTACCGTGGTTGTGTGGACCCTGCGATGCTATCATGATTGTGCCTTGTATGCTTGGTTGTTCTTATGAGTATGTTAACTATTGAACAACTTGTGTTTGAAATCTTGCTAGCATGTTGCTTGTTGTTCATGTTAGTGCCATGCTAGGTTTGTTCTTCCAGCATGCCATGTATTGTGATTGTATGAAATTTCCAGTGGGTAGGTTACATGTTTTCTCTTGCTTCCAGATCGTGTGTTGCTCTTGTGTCCCCGATATATTCTGTTAGTTCCATGCAAGGGGATTAATTATCTTGGCATACCTTGTTCTATTTTATCATGTTAGTTCCGTGCCAGGAATAGGCGGGTGATGTATAGTGTAGAAGACTGTAGGGGTAACTAGTTTAGGTCCCGCTCGGGTAAGACCCTGATGCACATCCGGAGGTGTAAGACCCTGATGGGCATCCTAGGAGTGTAAGTCCCTGATGGGCATCACTGAGTTGGAGGGGTAAGACCCTGATGGGCATCCTAGGTGTGTAAGTCCCTGATGGGCATCACTGAGTTGGAGGTGTAAGACCCTGATGGGCATCCTAGGTGTGTAAGTCCCTGATGGGCATCACTGAGTTGGAGGTGTAAGACCCCGATGGGCATCCTAGGTGTGTAAGTCCCCGATGGGCATCACTGAGTTGGAGGTGTAAGACCGTGATGGGCATCATAGGTGTGTAAGTCCCCGATGGGCATCACTGAGTTGGAGGTGTAAGACCCTGATGGGCATCCTAGGTGTGTAAGTCCCGATGGGCATCACCGAGTTGGAGGTGTAAGACCCGATGGGCATCCTAGGTGTGTAAGTCCCGATGGGCATCACTCGGTTGGAGGTGTAAGACCCTGATGGGCATCCTAGGTGTGTAAGTCCCCGATGTGCATCACTGAGTTGGAGGTGTAAGACCCTGATGGGCATCCTAGGTGTGTAAGTACCCGATGGGCATCACTGAGTTGGAGGTGTATGTAAGGACCCGACCTGGAATACGGTCCTAAACCTAGGTCCTCACTCAGCATGCAAATTAAATATTTCAACAAGCGGTTTAGTGCTCATATTTAAAACTTTTTCAAAACATTTGGAAACGGGGAACACTTAAAACATAACCAACAATTTTCATAAGCAAATCCAATCAAGGTAAAATAAGCCTGGCCAGTATTTATAAAAGAACATTCAAAACAGTTTAAACACCTAGGATGCCCATCGGGGTCTTACACCTCCAACTCGGTGATGCCCATCGGGGACTTACACACCTAGGATGCCCATCAGGGTCTTACACCTCCAACTCAGTGATGCCCATCGGGGACTTACACACCTAGGATGCCCATCGGGGTCTTACACCTCCAACTCGGTGATGCCCATCGGGACTTACACACCTAGGATGCCCATCAGGGTCTTACACCTCCAACTCAGTGATGCCCATCGGGGACTTACACACCTAGGATGCCCATCAGGGTCTTACACCTCCAACTCAGTGATGCCCATCGGGGACTTACACACCTAGGATGCCCATCGGGTCTTACACCTCCAACTCAGTGATGCCCATCGAGACTTACACACCTAGGATGCCCATCAGGGTCTTACACCTCCAACTCAGTGATGCCCATCGGGGACTTACACACCTAGGATGCCCATCGGGGTCTTACACCTCCAACTCAGTGATGCCCATCGGGGACTTACACACCTAGGATGCCCATCAGGGTCTTACACCTCCAACTCAGTGATGCCCATCAGGGACTTACACACCTAGGATGCCCATCGGTCTTACACCTCCAACTCGGTGATGCCCATCGAGGACTTACACACCTAGGATGCCCATCGTGGTCTTACACCTCCAACTCAGTGATGCCCATCGGGGACTTACACACCTAGGATGCCCATCGGGGTCTTACACCTCCAACTCAGTGATGCCCATCGGGGACTTACACAACTAGGATGCCCATCAGGGTCTTACACCTCCAACTCAGTGATGCCCATCAGGGACTTACACACCTAGGATGCCCATCAGGGTCTTACACCTCCAACTCAGTGATGCCCATCAGGGACTTACACACCTAGGATGCCCATCAGGGGACACAAGAGCAACACGATATGGAAGCAAGAGAAAACATGAAACCTACCCACTGGAAATTTCATACAATCACAAGACATGGCATGCTGGAAGAACAAACCTAGCATGGCACTAACATGAACAACAAGCAACATGCTAGCAAGATTTCAAACACAAGCTGTTCAATAGCTAACATACTCATAACAACAACCAAGCATACAAGGCACAATCATGATAGCATCGCAGGGTCCACACAACCACGGTAAGAAATCCTTACCTGGAAACGAGTAGGAATAACTTTCACAATCAAATAGTGACCCTCGAGCTTTAAAGCGAAACCGAGCAACCTAAGCATTTTAAAAGCATCCTAAATAAATATACAAAGACCGCAGACTTAAAAATCTAAAAGGGATAGGTTCGGGAATTACCAACCGAGAAGGCACGGGGTCTCGCAGCAAGGGCATTTTTGGCGGCTGCTTTGGCGCAGCCACAGCACGAGGGGACGGGGCGCTGGCGCTGGCTGGGCGCTGGCGATCTGCGGCGGCGGCGCAGCGCTACCGGGCGGACGCGCAGACGAGCGGCACGCACGCACGAGACGCGGACGGTCTTTGGCGCGCGGCGCGCGCGGGCGGCGACGCGGCGGCGCGGTCGGTGCAGGCGGCGGCTGGTGCGGGGCGGCGCGGCGCGTCTGGGCGACCGATCTGGTCGGTCGCGCGCGTCGCGCGACGATGCGATGCGGTCGGTGCGGCGCGTTTGGGCGCCTGGTGGTGCGGAGCTGGCTGGGCCTGCGTGCGCTGGCTGGGGACGGTGGCTGCTGGTGCGCTGGAGCTCTGCACTGGCCGCTGGTGCGCCTGGGCTGAGTAGGGCTGAGCGGGGGGGTGCGGCTAGGGCGGCTAGGGTTTCTTGGTGAGGTCGGCTAGGAGAGAGAGAGAGAGAGAGAGAGAGAGAGAGAGATTGCAAAAGAAGGGGAAAAGGGATTTTCTTGATTTTTTCCTTTTTCCCTAATTAAATAGGTCTAAAATCCTTCCCAAAGCTTCCTCTTTCCAAACCCGGCCGAAGCAAACTTATTTTAAAAATAAAACTCTCTTTTCCTACGAACTCCCCAAGACCATTTAGGGCAAGGGCTCAAAACCCAATGGAAGCACCAAAATTACAATTAATTTTGCTATTTTCTAAAACACCTCCAAACTTCCAAACAACTTGCCCAAACCTCTGGGTCTTGCAACCAACAACCATTAAGCTTCGACAAAGCGCAGGAATGGCCTGAAATCTTGAAAATCCTCAAAACCACCGGGGCAAAAGACCAAAATACCCTAAGGGTTAAAATAGCTCTAACGGCCCATCCGAACATCCGAATAATGACCCAAATCACCTGGTAACCAAATAGAAAACTGGGCCGTTACAATACTCCCTCCTTTTAAGACTTTCGTCCTCGAAAGTCCTAAGACGAAAACAACTCTAGGAAAACTCCACTGATTCTTAACCAACCAAGCTCCCGGTTAAGACAACACAAATCCTTCTTCGAAACCGAACCCTCTTGGTTTCCCAAAGTCTCCAAGCCTAAAAGACACCGAGTCTGCCACAAACTATCTCAACCAAAACTGAACTAACACTGAGCTTCGAAGAAATCATGCGATAGCTAGTCGGTGAGTCACACCCTCTGACTCGCACCAACTCTCAAACGGTCTCACGACTCTAGGGCTCACTTATCCTGCTAACCCAACTCGGGCGCCTCTCTATGGCGCTACTCTCAGCAAACTCGTGGACGGGTCACAGGCTCTAAAACTCTACGCCACGCTCCGGCGTAACTTCTCTGAATGCTCATAGTTGTTATCAAACAGCCTCGACCCTTCACCATGCTGACCAAACAACTGAACCTCCCAGGTTTCAGAAACAAAACGGTCTACTCTTACTTCGCAAGAGACCTGCGAACCCCACTGGTTGCCTACAATCCCTAACGAAATCCAATTCGAACCACCAACTGGTGACTGATCCCTAGGCAACCTTTTCCAACTAGCATGCGTCCACAACACTAAAGCAACCATCTTACGAGAAATCGAAGCACCAAAGCCAAGGGGCACTTTTCTGGTTCACCAAACAGCTACCACCAACACACACAAATGAAACTTCACTTCTGGCCACGTTTAGAAGACAAGGTCCAGGCACAGGCTCCACTCAGCCAAACTAATATATTGGAGCCCCTCATCGACCGACAACAACTTTCCAATGCAATCCGATCAGCCACTGGCCTAAGAGATTATCGCCAGACAGGAAAACAAATAACATACCTCTCCCGGAAATCTCGAGCAGCAAAGAATAAAACAACACGCGGCTACTTGCAACACAACACCTCGAGGATAACAACTCAAAGGTTTAACCAACCAATGCCACGGCATGTCTATGCCCACCCCCTCAACTTTGGCTCAACTAAATGCCAACCACGAACGCGCAACATCTAGGAGCAAAGCCTGAGAAAGGCTTGCTCTGCAGAACTCAACTCAAGCTTACAACTAGCGAAGCTCGCCTCCAAGGACATGCAACTCTCAAATCCAACTGGCTAAACGAATGACTTCCTCCTTTTAGCTTAGGCCTAACTCATCTTCCAACTGCAAAACTCCACAATCGATTGAACCACCAACTTAGAACTAGCAAAGATCTATCCAAACACCGAAGGAGGTGCCAACTTTTGAAACCTTCCAAACAAGAGCAAGTCCTCAGGGCCACGCCCGCTTGCTCCAACCAAGCTAGCTCTTACAACAACATGGGAACCAACCCTTGGCCAACTACAAGCACCAACAGATAACAGTTTCGAAGCCAACGCGGAGGTACTAAAACAACACTAGCTCGTCAACCGACTACAAGCTTTCAAAGAACTCAACCGAGGAACACCGCTGGTCCAGGTGAGCTCGGTGAGGCTCTCCACAACCTAGGGTTCCTCCGATCACCCTCCGACACACACAACCGTCAAACGGTCTAACAGACAACTGGCTACACGGGCACAACTCTCTCTCCAGCATCTCGACTATGCTGGCGTGCTCCAACTCCTCGAAAGACCAAGAAGACCAGAAATACTACATAATGTGTCAGCCTCCAACTCAAGCATCGACCACATCATAGCTTCTACCCAGGGTAGGGATCCGATCAACACTCTTAGCAATGACGGACAAAAACTACGCGGCTTTGCTACCACCGCCCTTGATTAGTTCCAAGCTGAACTCCAACCATCGATCAACAAGAAATTCCTCTACCTGTGTCAAAGGCCAACTAGCATAACTTGCCTAAGCAACAACCCGCTACAAGCACGGTATCCTTACGATCAAAATTAGGGCACTTGCCAAGAACTAAAGCCCTAACACCAAAAGGACTGAGCACTGGTTTCTCAACACGAACCTTTCGTGGTTCCCAAAACATACCCCAAGGAACGAGCTACACAAGAGTACACTGGCGTGCACAGCTCCAACTTGATTCCTTAAGATCCAACACGAACTCTAACACAAGGTAACCTTTGCCTCCAAAAAGAGCCACAACTAGCAAGGGAGCAACAAGAGTTCAAACCCACTCTCGGGGTCAACTCACCACTAAACACCCCATTGGCCAACTCACTCTACAAGAGCATAACCACACCAAGCTAACAACCACATACCAATGTGTCCACCAAATGTGCTCCGCACAATCCATCCAACACATGGCTCCCACGCTGGACCAACCACGCATCATCGATGCCAACTCTACTCGTACCAAGGAAACTCAAGGGTAGTCGAATCACCCTACCAACAAACTGGCTCACAAGGCCACAACACAAGCGCGAGAACTCGAATGCGCTAGCACTTAACAACCTACAACATCCTTTGTACCCAACTCTTGGTGACCTTGAAAGCTCTTGCTTTCCCTCGAACGACCTCACACTTGTAGTCCTCCGACTACCACCGAGCTAGATCTCTTATGCAACCCAAACAGGTGCAACCTCAGAAAAACGGGTACAAGGCTAGTGGGGATGCTATACTCCGGGCGGGCATGGATCCACCTGCACCAAAAGTGCCAACTGGCCTGAAACTAGGCCTCCTTCCAAAGCTTGGTGCCAACAGGCACTACATCCTTTACAACACAAACATCCCTTTACGAGCTTTAAGCCCCTCTGGGGGTAGGGAAGGTCACACTCCAGGTGACAGGGCAATGGCGCTCTACACAAGAGTCTCAACACTCGAGTAGACTACTCTCTGACATCACGTCTAACAGACAAGCCAAGGCCCACTCCTGCATCCCACTCGACGCTCAACGAATACTCAGGCCAACGCTCGGGTGGCAGCACCTAGCTCCACACCTGGAACATGCTAACAGAAGGTGCTTCTCACTAATAGCCAGCTGGAAACCACGGACGGATTAGGTCCTGACAAGCAAACTCCACAATACCCCCTGGCTACGAGGGTACTAAAAGAACTGGCTGCAAAACGATCAGAGACTTGCGGGAGGACAAGATGTCTCTACATCTTTCTCAAAAGCTACTAACTTGGCAGCTGGCCAATTCGCCCGGGTGGCTGGTGGAGACTCTACTGGTCCGCCTCTCACAGGGGACTTCCACCACCACACTGCTGCATCAAACAGCACCAGAACGGCACGCCTCGACCTCTGAACATCAGGTCATCGGTCTCTGAACACCAGGTCATCCCAACACTTGGATGATAAACTCGAACCTGGTCAACCACCTTGCCGCTACCAGCAAGTTCTCTAAAGCATCAAGCTCCTCAGGCTTCCACTTGCCAAACTCGGCGACTCCATCAATGCTAACTAACTCATCAACATAAACCTGCTGATCAAGCCCTTCCGGAAACCTCCGGGGCTACCGGAGCTACTAGGGGGGTGTCTCCTAAACAAACTCACACCGGGGCTATCTGTGCCAGACTCCTCACTACGCGCTACAAACTGCGCCTGGGTCTCCGCTCTCTAATAGCTAAAAGACCTGCCATCAATTCACTCATGGCTGGAGCACACCCTGCTCAAGGAGTCTCACTCTAAGGCATGCTAGCCTCTAACCTCTTCTCTTGGCAACTCAACTGCCAGGGCCAAAGGTGGCCTGCGGGTCTAGACAACCCTGGACGTGGTCTCATCATCAACATGCGCAGTCCAACTTCTCGGTTGGAAATACCAAACGTCCCTGCTCCTCTAAGTGCAATCAACCTACTAGCGATCCACACAAAGCATAAAAGCTAGCCCACGCTGGGGCTCTCACTGCCAAACAAGGGTAACACATGTATACTAGATGCAGTATTGTAAAATAAAACCCTTAGCTTAATGAACTCAGACAAACCTGACGGCCGCGGAGTGCTGATGATCATGGGGACAACAACCTACAAAGCAGGTTAGTCTACAGAATCTATGACTCTGAGCTCTAATACCAACTGTAAGGACCCGAACTGGAATACAGTCCTAAACCTAGGTCCTCACTCAGCATGCAAGTTAAATATTTCAACAAGCGGTTTAGTGCTCATATTTAAAACTTTTTCAAAACATTTGGAAACGGGGAACACTTAAAACATAACCAACAATTTTCATAAGCAAATCCAATCAAGGTAAAATAAGCTGGCGGTATTTATAAAAGAACATTCAAAAATAGTTTAAACAACTTTAACATCATTCTCCTAGGACTCATGTCCATCTACATGCTGAATAAATAAATGCAAACAATAAACGACAGACTTCTGGTGGCCCCCCATGATCAAACAGCTCCCTCCGCTAGCCATCCTGGTGTTGTCCCAAGTTACCCGTGGAAAAACCACGAGAAATAAGGGTGAGTATAAACATACTCGGTAAGAATCCCCAACCGGTGGTACAATACGATACATCAGTCATCTAGCACCCTAGTATACATGCAAATAAAACAATGACTTAGAGCAAAACGGTTGAATTAGGCTATGAGCTACTTCTAGAGCGAGCCTATTCAATGGCTTTCATCTACTGCCTATCCTAGGTTCTACACTTGGATGCCCTTCGGGCCTTACACAACCTAGGACTCAGTGATGCCCAAAGGGGGTCTTACACACCTAGGATGCCCATCGGGTCTTACACCTCCAACTCGATGATGCCCATCGGGACTTACACACCTAGGATGCCCATCAGGGTCTTACACCTCCAACTCAGTGATGCCCATCGGGGACTTACACACCTAGGATGCCCATCGAGGTCTTACACCTCCAACTCAGTGATGCCCATCGGGGACTTACACACCTAGGATGCCCATCGGGTCTTACACCTCCAACTCCAGTGATGCCCATCAGGGACTTACACACCTAGGATGCCCATCGGGTCTTACACCTCTAACTCGGTGATGCCCATCGAGACTTACACACCTAGGATGCCCATCGGGTCTTACACCTCCAACTCGGTGATGCCCATCGAGACTTACACACCTAGGATGCCCATCGGGGTCTTACACCTCCAACTCGGTGATGCCCATCGGGACTTACACACCTAGGATGCCCATCGGTCTTACACCTCCAACTCAAAGATGCCCATCGAGACTTACACACCTAGGATGCCCATCGAGGTCTTACACCTCCAACTCATTGATGCCCATCGGGACTTACACACCTAGGATGCCCATCGGTCTTACACCTCCAACTCGGTGATGCCCATCGTGGGACTTACACACCTAGGATGCCCATCAGGGTCTTACACCTCCAACTCAGTGATGCCCATCGGGGACTTACACACCTAGGATGCCCATCGGGGTCTTACACCTCCAACTCAGTGATGCCCATCGGGGACTTACACACCTAGGATGCCCATCAGGGTCTTACACCTCCAACTCGAGCACTTTTCGAGTCCTGGCTCGAGCACTTTTCTTTAAAAATTTTCTCTTTCAAACCAAGCCACCAAAACACAAGAATAGACTCCAATTCCAAAAACCTAAAACTGAATAAAATCTCCGAGCTCAGCGAAAGACTAAAAAAACCCCAACGGCCCAACCAAACAACAAAAATATTAACCGAACATACCTAGGGAACCAGAACAGAAATCTGGGCCGTTACATCATGTAAAGACCCGACCCAAGAGAAACGGTCTCTAACCTAGATCCTTACTTAGCATGCATGTCCAGGAATGTAAAACACCATCCAATGTACCAATTTAAAACTTTGCAATCAACAGAATTTTAAACAACCCACAAAAAAACCAATATAAAAATCAAAGAGTAATTGACTGATCAGTGCTTTTCTTAAAACAAAACAAGAGTACGGTACGAGAACCATAAAATAGTTTGAGTGCTTCCCTAGGGACTCAAGTCCCACTACATGCTAAATCATAAAGAAAACAATAAAAGAACATGCACCCAGAGTCAGCTATCCATGATCATCCAGCCGCCTCCTCCTAGCCATCCTGCCTATGTCCCAAGTTACCTGGTGGAAAACCACAGAAAATAAGGGTGAGCAACGAGTTACTCAGTAAGAATCCCCAACCGGGGTACAATACGAAAACATATCATTTAGCACACGGACATGCAACCATGCAATGACTCAGAGCAAACATATGGGTCAACTGAACGCCACTCTTGGGGCTTGCCTATTCGAGGCTTACAGCTACCAACTACCCTAGGTTCCACACTGGCGCAGACGTCAAGCTGCTCTTCAGCTTAGCAAAACTCTCGTCGCACTTCTTATCCCAAACGAAATCGACACCCTTCCTCGTCAATTGAGTAAGCGGGGTGGCTATAGCAAAGAAGTTCTGAACGAAGCGGCGGTAATATCCGGCCAGACCCAGGAAGCTACGAATCTCTGACACAGTCGTCGGTCTCGCCCACGAGCTAACGGCCTCTACCTTGGAAGGGTCCACAGCCACTCCCTCCTTAGACACAACGTGTCCTAGGAAAGCTACCTCCTCAAGCCAAAAGTCACACTTTGAGAACTTCGCATAGAGCTTGTTCTCGCGCAAGGCTGCCAAAATCTGCCTTAGGTGCGAGGCATGGTCCTCCTTAGACTTAGAGTACACAAGAATGTCATCTATGAACACGATGACAAAGCGGTCCAAGAACGCCTTGAACACTCAGTCCATCATGTCCTTGAATGCAGCTGGGGCGTTCGTCAGTCCGAAAGACATGACTACGAACTCATAATGTCCATACCTCGACCTGAACGCTGTCTTGGGGATATCTGCATCCCGAATCCTCAACTGGTGGTAGCCCGACCTCAAGTCAATCTTCGAAAACACACAAGCTCCCCGGAGCCGGGTCAAACAGTCATCGATACGAGGCGGCGGATACTTGTTCTTAATGGTTACCTTGTTCGGTTCCTGTAATCGATGCATAGACGCATCGAGCCATCCTTTTCTTAACAAACAAAGACGGTGCTCCCCACGAGGACACACTCGGCCTAATAAATCCTCTGTCAAGCAACTCCTGCAGCTGTTCCTTTAACTCTTTCAGCTCTGCTGGCGCCATACGATAAGGAGCTTTCGAGATAGGGTGAGTCCCCGGCTCAAGCTCTATTGAGAAATCCACCTCCTCTCTTCGTGGCGGACTGTGCAACTCTTCGGGAAAAACATCATCGCAAACTCTTGCACTATGGGCACTGCTCGACAGATAACTAGTCACGGTTCTCCCCGATCAACTTAGCTAAGAAACCCCAAGCTCCTCGAGCTAACAAACGGTGAGCTTTAACTGCCGAAATCACCGGCGGACACACCCCACTCTGGGTGCCCCGAAATTTAAAGCTAGGCCTACCTGGCGGCCTGAACACCACCTCCTTACAACGACAGTCAATCATAGCGTGGTTATCAGCTAACCAATCCATGCCGAGGATCACATCAAAACCACTCGTAGATATCACTATGAGGGTAACCTGTAGAGTCTCGTCGGACACCTGTATCCGACCATCCCTTACCTTCTCCGGCTAGCCAAAGATACTAGTTCCCGAGGGAGTAGCGACAGATAACTCAAAACCTAGAGGCTCTAAATTCATGCAAGCATGCTCAAGAAAAAAAAGCAGAAAAAAAAAGAATGGGTGGAACCCGAATCAAACAACACAAAGGCGAGGTGATCAAGAACTAGGAGCGTACCTGCCACTGCGGGTCCGGCTTTCTCAGCCTCCTGGCGAGTCGTAGCATATACTCTCCTCTGTTGAAGCCGGTGCCGTGCCACCACCGCTTTACGTTTGCAATGCCGGGCCTGATGCCCCTCCTTACCACAATTATAGCAAGCTCTAGGGTTACCACCACAAGGCCACCAATGTTGTTTACCACAGGGTCTACAATATGGTGGAGGCCTCCCTACGCCCTGTTGGCGAGGTGATCACTTCACGATCCCTGGTCTTTGGTCTCGGCCATGATAAGTACCCTGACGACGTTGACCGCCTCCATGTCCATTGCCTCCTGCGTCAAACTTACGCTTCTGACCCAAGTACACTAGGGCCTTCTGCACCACAACACTAACAACCTACTCTGGAGGATACTTTCCATCATAAATAGTTGCCAACTGCACTGCCTTGGCAAAAGTCTCTAGGGCATGTGCCCTAACATCCTGAGACACTCCCTACCTCAGACCCGCAATAAACTTCCTGATCTTCAGCTCAGGAGTAGCAATCAACTACGGCGCAAAGTACCCATACTCCGAAAACTTCCTCTCATACACCTCGATTGGGTCAGATCCCTGCTTAAGGTTTGAAAACAGCTCAATCATCTTTTCTTGGGCTTCTTCACTGATAAATTTTTCCTTGAACTCAGCCTTGAAGAATTCCCAGGTGGCAGGTGGAGACCCAGCCGGTCTCTCACTCAAGGTGGAATCCCACCACCACTTAGCTGCTCCAAATTCTAACGCATGAGTCGCACATCGAGCTCACGCACCTCGTGACAAGCCATCACCATAAACGTATACTCTAGCTCGGCAATCCACCTGGCTGCTACCAGTGGTTCTCCATGGGCACTAAACTTCTCCGGCTTCCATTTGACGAAATCTTTTAGCCACTTGCCCAAATCCTCAGCACCTTCCGCCACAACGGCCTCGTTCACAATTGGCTCCTGCTGAGTGGCGCAGTACTAGTGGCATCATAGCCCCTCTCTTGAACCAACTCGGTCAGCTGCTCTATCTGAACTCGGGACTCCTCCATCTGTGCAGCTAACAGAGCCTGCGTCTCAGCCCTCTTCTCGGCCCTCTGGTCAGACAGCAACCCAACCATAAGAGCCCTCATGGACTCCACAAAAGCAACTCCCAGTGCAGCCTCCCGAGGCTGAGTTGCCTCCACGCCCTCACCGGGCAACACAGCCAGAAGGGCTGTGTAGGAGGCCTAACATCAAGATCGCCTTGGGACGACGTCCCTCCCGTGTCAGAATCAATACGAATGCCCTGGCTGGTCGGCCTCGAGCCTCCTTGCCCTCTACGAGTGACTGGCATACTGACAATCTACACCCAAACCAACAATGAGTCAGAACCTGTTTTCCCTGCTCCTTAACAACAAGTCATATACATGCAAGGTGCAAACGGTATTGTAATTCTTAACCCTTAACCTTAAACTTTCGGACGTACTGATGGTCGGGCGAGCGCCGATGATCATGGAAAACAACCTACAATCTGCAGTCGATCTCTACGTAACCTATAACTCGGGCTCGATACCAACTGTAAAGACCCGACCCAAGAGAAACGGTCTCTAACCTAGATCCTTACTTAGCATGCATGTCCAGGAATGTAAAACACCATCCAAGGTACCAATTTAAAACTTTGCAATCAACAGAATTTTAAACAACCCACAAAAAAACCAATATAAAAATAAAAAGTAATTGGTCGATCGATTGCTTTTCTTAAAACAAAACAAGAGTACGATGCGAGAACCATAAAATAGTTTGAGTGCTTCCCTAGGGACTCAAGTCCCACTACATGCTAAATCATAAAGAAAACAATAAAAGAACATGCATCCCAGTCGTCACTATCCATGATCATCCACCGCCTCCTCCTAGCCATCCCGCCAATGTCCCAAGTTACCCGGTGGAAAACCACGTAAAATAAGGGTGAGCAACGAGTTACTCGGTAAGAATCCCCAACCGGGTACAATACGAAAACATATCATTTAGCACACGGACATGCAACCATGCAATGACTCGTGAGCAAGCAGATGGGTCAATCGAACGCCACTCTTGGGGCTTGCCTATTCGAGGCTTACATGCCTACCAACTACCCTAGGTTCCACACTGGGTGTCCTTCGAGCCTTACACAACCTAGGACTCGGTGTTGCCCGTCAGGGACTTATACAAACTAGGATGCCCATCGTGTCTTACCCTCCAACTCGGTGATGCCCATCGAGGACTTATACACCTAGGATGCCCATCGGGTCTTACACCTCCAACTCGGTGATGCCCATCGAGGACTTATACACCTAGGATGCCCATCGGTCTTACACCTCCAACTCGGTGATACCCATCGGGACTTATACACCTAGGATGCCCATCGTGGTCTTACACCTCCAACTCGGTGATGCCCATCGGGACTTATACACCTAGGATGCCCATCGGGTCTTACACCTCCAACTCAAATGATGCCCATCGAGGACTTATACACCTATGATGCCCATCGTGGTCTTACACCTCCAACTCGGTGATGCCCATCGGGACTTACACATCTAGGATGCCCATCGAGGTCTTACACCTCCAACTCGGTGATGCCCATCGGGGACTTATACACCTAGGATGCCCATCGTGTCTTACACCTCCAACTCGGTGATGCCCATCGGGGACTTACACACCTAGGATGCCCATCGGGTCTTACACCTCCAACTCGGTGATGCCCATCTGAGACTTACACACCTAGGATGCTCATCGTGGTCTTACACCTCCGGTGTCCATCGGGTCTTACCCGAGCGGGACGCACTAGTTACCCCTACAATCTCTTACACTATACATCACCCGCCAATTCCTAGCATGGCACTAACAGGATAACATGGTCACGGTTATGCCGAGACAATTTAACCCCTAGCATGAAACTAACAGGATATATCAGGAATCACAAGCACAAAAACCATCTGAAAACAAGAAAGAACAAGCAACCTATCCACTAGCAATTTCATACAAACACAACACATAGCATGCTATCAAGTATTCGCAGGGTCCACACAACCCCGGTAAGAAATCCTTACCTGGAAGTGAATAGAACCAACAATCGACGGATGACTCTCGAGCTTCTAAGCGAACCCGACAACCTAAGCAAGTAATAATTTCTTATCTGGCATAATTGTATTTTAAGATTAAATTGCTAACATACTTGAAGCTATGCCATTCATGCAAAATTGGCTCTAAATATGTTTGTCTCTTTTCAAACGACCAAGAAGGTTGGCACGATACCATGCCATAGCCTGAGGAAGCAGGAATCTATTCAGGCAGTAGGCAATAATCTTATGAGATTATGGCAAAGAAATACCCTTTCCATTATCATGTAATTACACCATCTTCTTTGTTTAAAAGTGATAAATAATATGAAAAATAACTAGGAAGGAAGCCCAAGATTCAAGAGCTATACCAAATGATGATATATAAGTGTCTATACAAGAACTAGCCAATTATCATCAAGCAAGTTACATACGCCAACATTTAACAGATGTAAAGTTTAATAAAGAGTCACTTCCAATTTTAAAGGGATATAAGACTTTCATTTTCATTTTCAGATTTTGAAGTTTTCTAGTACTTCATTTTGATCATATTTGTCTTCCAATTTGATGGACTTGTACCACTTAGCACAGGCAATGTAAATCCCAAAATCAATCACAGTCAATGCAGCAAGAAGAAAGTAGAACCTGTCCAAATGCCCTTTGTTGAGGTTGCCTGGGATCCAACCAGGCATGTGATCCGCTGTTGAAATCTTCATCACCATTGTCACCAACAAGGTGCTCACATAGTTCCCTAGAGATATCGAGGTCATGCATAGAGCACTCCCAAAGCTCTTGAGGCCATCGGGTGCTTGTGCGTTGAAGAACTCGAGCTGACCCACGTACATGAAAACCTCAGAGGCTCCTATCAATGCATACTGTGGTACTTGCCAAAAGATGCTCAAAGAGCTTGATCCTTCACAGTGTTCGCACTCTTCTTTGGCGTATTTAAGTCTGTAGCACTCCACAATGCCTGCCGAGATCATTGCCGTCACAGCTAAGACCAGCCCGACCCCCATCCGTTGCAGCTCGGTCAGGCGTTTTAAGCTGGATTTTTTCAGTTTTCCAACGAACGGGTCGAGGACACGACGATAGAGGAAGATAAAGAGGGCAACGCTGAGAATGTCGAAGCTTGACATGCTTGCGGGTGGAATGTGGAAGTTTGAGATGGTGGTTTTCATTGCTGCACCTTGCTCGACAAAGAGAGAAGCCATTTGGGTAAAGACAACTGAGTAGATTATGGTGCAGAGCCAGATTGGCATCAGTCTTAGAATGCATTTTACTTCTTCTACTTGTGTGATTGAGCAGAGGCTCCATGGGTTGCTCACTCCTTGTTCTTGATCACTTGAATCATTTGAGGAGATGTAAGCTGCTTTATCCAAGAACCTATAATTTTTGCATGTGTTAAAAACAGGAAGAAAGAACTTGAAATTTTTTATTTCTTCTTGATTCTTTTTTGTAAAAAACAAAGTGCTCTGATAAATCTTAATTCTAGCCTATCGAGAAGAAACTAATGAGTATTGTTTGGCAGCTTGTTATGTAGGGCGATTGTTATGAAAACACAAACAACAATCAACGAAAACTATAAAAAAAAAAAAAAAAAGTGAGATAAGAATAGAGAGATTTACGTTGTTCACTAACAATGTGTTAGCTACATTCACTAGCAGAGGAGATAATATTTTATCAACTCAGAGATACAAGATTATAGAACGTCAATGAAGTGGGTTAAAATTTTAAGAGAGTTTATATAGTGCATTCTCATAAAATCCTATTAAAAAATAGGATCAAATACATAAAAGTGCATATAAGAAAATATAAATTTGTTAGGTATCTAGCCCCAAAACCTGCAAAGAGCGCAAATACCAGATACCCACAATGGAAATTCTACTTGTAATATTGATAATAATACCTCAAAACAGAGTATAAATCCAGGGAGTTACAATAACAACAACATAAGAACGTAGATAAGAGAAATAGAAAAAACGAAAAGAAATAACAACAAACTCCCGGTGAGTTCGAGAGCACCGGTTCTCTCCTCCCTGCTTCACTTCTGAGACTATTTCATCCTTTCCCATCAAGCCAAAACGTTCTTTTATACTCTTTACACCAAGGCTCAAAACGAACCGCACTCACCTCTAACTGCCGGCCCTACTTCCTGACCCCTGCCCATGTTCAAATACTTTTTTACCCCTCCTGGCATACGTCAACAACCTAGGTGTCCTTTTTCCTTCCTCTTCATTTTCAATCCGAGGTCGTCTAGCATATGTATGTATAATTGGGGGTCTAACATTACCCGTCGGGGTCAGATACACCTTGTCCTCAAGGTGGAATTGCGGAAATTGTTGTTTCATGTAGTTAACGTCCTCCCACGTTGTGTCGCTGTGCTGCTGACCTGCCCATTTGACTAGCCATTCTTCATGTCCCAAATCCTTATTCCAACGCAATCCGAGCACCTCCTCCAGTGAAGCTTCCCATTCGAAATCTTCGGTAATAAGTATGGGGTTCTGTTGTATCTGGTGCTGTTGTCCCACACATTGTTTTTAGTTGGGACACATGAAAAACATCATGAATAGAAGAATTTGGTGGTAGTGCCAACCGATAGGCCACCTTGCCAATACATTTCGTGATTGGATAGGGTCCAAAAAACTTTGGAGCCAATTTCTCACAGCGATGTCGTGCAAGGGAACGCTGTCTATATGGTCGCAACTTTAGATACACCATGCCCCCTTCGGTGTAAGCTACTTCCCGCCTATTCTTATCAGCGTAACACTTCATTCGTTCTTGTGCCAAATGTAAGCGTTCCCGCAGAGCTGCTAGAGCCAAATCCCTCTCTAACAATTGTTGTTTCATAGAATAATTTGAAGTCCTGTTTTCTCCATAAGAGATAAGTGGCGGAGGGGCTCTCCCATAAACCACCTGGAATGGCGTGGTATTAATAGAGATATGATAGTTGGTATTATACCAATATTCAGCCCAAGCCATCCATTTGTTCCATTGCTTGGGGTGCTCGCTACAAAAACATCTTAAGTAAATCTCAAGGCAGTTGTTTACACGCTCAGTTTTCCCATCCGTCTGTGGATGAAAAGTCGTGGTTCTCTTCAGTCGCGTACCTTGACTCTTGAATAATTCAGTCTAGAAATGGATGATAAAAATTGTCTCGATCCGAAATTATCGATCTTGGAAATCCATGTAATCGCACTACTTCGTTAATGAATATTGCCGCAACTTCCTTCCTAGTATAGGGGTGACTCAAAGACATAAAGTGAGCATACTTACTGAGTCTGTCTACCACCACCAAAATGGAATTCTTTCCGTGGGATTTTGGCAGCCCTTCGACAAAATCCATGGATATGTCCTCCCATATCCTAGCAGGTATTTCTAGCGGTTGCAATAACCCCGCGGGTGAACGCGCCTCGGTTTTGTTTCGTTGGCAAACTTCGCACTCATTCACATATTTCTACACAGCTGCCTTCATACCCTTCCAAAACAGTTCACCTGTTAGCCGTTTATACGTTCGGAGGAAACCAGAATGGCCCCCCATAACCGAGTCATGGTACGTATGTAGAATTGTTGGGATCAACAAGGATGTAGCTGACACAACCATTCTTCCTTTGTATAGTAATTTGTCATTTCGAAGTTCGAACTTCGGATGGCTATCTGGATCCTCCCTAAGGGCGTCAATGATGGGGCGCAAGTACTCATCGTTACGGACCTCTTCGTCAATCTGAGTAACATCAATTAGATTAGGTACTAATAAGGTGGCTAGCTCGGATAACTGATGGACTCGGGACAAGGCATCCGCTGCTTTATTTTCCAACCCCGGGTTGTATTCGATGTCAAAATCATAACCTAATAGTTTGGTCACCCATCGTTGATATTCCGGTTGAATCTCAGTCTGTTCTGTGAGGTATCGAAGTGCTCTTTGGTCCGTTCGAATCTGAAATTTTCTTCCCAATAGATAGTGTCTCCATCTCTGTACTGCCAGAACTATAGCCATCAATTCTCTTTCATAAATCGATTTGCTTCTAGCCACATTAGACAACCGTTGGCTAAAAAACACTATTAGTCACTTGTTCTGGGACAAAATAGCCCCTAAACCAGTGCCCGAAGCATTCGTTTCAACCACGAATGGTATGGCAAAATCAGGAAGGGCTAATACAGATAGCGTGACCATCGCTTTCTTTAGTCCATCAAAAGCCTTGCTGGTGTCGTCGTTCCACTGAAATGCATCTTTTTTTAGTAAGTCAGTTAATGGGGCTGCTAGTGATCCATAATTCACAACAAATCTTCGATAATAACCCGATAATCCCAGGAATCCCCTTAACTCTTTGATCGTTTTAGGTGTAGGCCAGTTCAACATTGCGTTGATTTTCTCTGGATCTGCCTCCACACCTTCAGTAGATACCCAGTGCCCAAGGTACTCACATCTGGGCTGTGCAAACACACATTTCTTTAGATTTGCAAACAAGGAGTGTTCCTGCAGAGTGCTAAATACCGCTCACAGATGTTGCTCGTGTGTTTCTAAATCAGGGCTATTGACTAATTTGTCATCGAAGAAAACTAACACAAATTTGTGCAAGTAATATCGAAAAACCTGATTCATTAAGCTCTGGAATGTGGCTGGAGCATTCGTTAAGCCGAACGGCATAACCAAGAACTCATATTGGCCCTGGTGTGTACGAAAAGCAGTTTTTCTTATGTCCTCCTCTTTCATCCTGATCTGGTGATATCTAGACTTCAGGTCTAGCTTAGTATACACCTTTGAACTGTGTAACTCATCGAGAAGCTCTTCGATCACTAGAATTGGAAATTTACTCGGAATTATTTCTCTGTTCAAGGCCCTGTAATCCACGCAGAATCTCCATCCCCCGTCTTTCTTCAGGACTAATAACACCGGGCTCGAAAAAGGGCTATGACAGGGTCTAGTTATTCCAGATTGAAGCATTTCTTCAATCATCTTCTCTATCTCAGATTTCTGTGCATGCGCGTACTTATATGGCCTCACCTGCACTGTCTTTTGCTCATCCTTCAAATTGATTTGGTGATCCACTACTCGTTTCAGAGGTAATCCTGGGGGCAACTAAAAAATCATTTGAAATCGCTCCAGAAGTTTCCGTGTGCTAGGGAGTAGTTCCTCAGTGTTTCTAAACTTCTTCCTACTCCCTTGTCATTCTATTGATGGGTCTTGTATTTCACACAGCTCAACTAGATATCCTTTGTCCCCTTTTGACCATGTTTTGGATAACATTTTCAGAGATACTTCTGCCCGGGTAAGAGAAGGATCCCCTTTGAGAGTTATCGTCCCTTGATCTGATTCAAACTACATCGTGAGAGCCTTCCAATCAATATGCATGAACCCTGTTTTACGTAGCCACTGCATTCCCAATATTAGGTCCACGTTCCCTAAATCCAGAGGCAAAAAATCTTCACATATTCATAACTGTTGTAAATCCAACTTAATTCTCTTGCAAATCCCTTTCCCGAGTACAGCGGTCCCGGTGCCCATTACTACTCCATAATTTGTGGTTTCTGCTCGATCAAATTTCAATTCCTCCACCAACTGCTGAGAGATAAAGTTGTGAGTCGCCCCACAATCTATGAGAACGATCACGTCCTTGCCTTCTATGGATCCTTTTAATTTCATGGTTCCCGATGTGGAAAACCCAATGACTGATCGGATAGCGAGTTCGGCATTCTCAACTATCTCTTCCATGCTTTCCTCCTTTGTTTCGAACTCAAAATACGACCCTTCTATTTCCATCCCTCCAGAAGCGATAACCACCATAACCCTTAATTCTCTACTCTCTCGGGTTTTGCATTTATGACCAACAAAGAACTTCTCATCGCATTTAAAACAAAGTCCCTTCTATCTTTTCATTTGATACTCTGCGTCAGGCAGTCTTTTCGACGGCACCTCCCTGCGAACCTGTCCCCCTTTCTCCGGAATAGTGATGGTACGAAGAGTAAATAATTCTTCATTTTTTGGGCCTTGGACACGATTCTGATAGCCAGTCGGATTAGCTCGGTTACCTGAACTTGGGCTATTCTTCTGGGCCTTGCCAAGTCCTTGGGTGTTGCTCTTCGCATCACACCGATCCTGAATTAGCTGGGCCTGTTCTATATTTTCTTCCAATCCCTTGGGCTTGCAGCTGATCACATCTGCTCTCAGGTCTTCCGTGAGGCCATTGAGGAAAGCACTCTCTAGAACCTCTTCTTAAAAATGTGGTAATGGTGCAGATAATACTTCGAATTGATATATGTAATCCTCCAGCGTGCCCTCCTGCCTTATAGCAAGGAATCGAGCTCACAATGTCCCTTCCTGTGTTGGCCGAAATCTGATGAAGAGTCTCCTCTTCAATTCCTTCCATGTTTTTATTTCCCTACGATTGTTGGCCCACCTGAACCAGTCTACTGCTACCTTCTCAAAACTTATCACGGCCACATTCACCATTTCCTTTTCCGAGAGTTGATGCAACTCGAAATATCTCTCTGCCCGAAACATCCATGAATCCAATTCAGTTCCAGAGAATATCGGCATTTCCAATTTCTTAAACGATCTCTTCTCTCCGGCATTCTACTCCCCCTTATCATCGGAGGGCTCCCCTTCTTCAACTGGAATCGGGGTGTCTTCGCCTTCGCTCATCTTCTGTTTCGATTTCTTGTTGGAGCCTTCCGTCACCAGCGATTCGCTCTTGGATTTATCATTCGTGAATTCTTTCAGCACTCTTCCCATCGCCTTCTGGTTTTCGACCATTCCCACCGTTAATTTCTCAATACTTTTCGTAATACTTTTCAGAGTGTCTTTAACTTCTTCCACCTCTCTTTCGGTCCCGTCTATCATTTCCTCCATCTGCTTCTGCGCCATGCTCCTAGTCTTTCCCAAGATTGAAACACACTCTGATACCAATTTGTTAGGTATCTAGCCCCAAAACCTGCAGAGAGCGCAAATACCAGATACCCACAATGGAAATTCTACTTGAAATATTGATAATAATACCTCAAAACAGAGTATAAATCCAGGGAGTTACAATAACAACAACATAAGAACGTAGATAAGAGAAATAGCAAAAACGCAAAGAAATAACAACAAACTCCGGGTGAGTTCGAGAGCACCGGTTCTCTCCTCCCTGCTTCACTCCTGAGACTATTTCCTCCTTCCCCATCAAGCCAAAACGTTCTTTTATACTCTTTACGCCAAGGCTCAAAACGGACCGCACTCACCTCTAACTGCCGCCCCCACTTCCTGACCCCTGCCCATGTTCAAATACTTTTTTACCCCTCCTGGCATACGTCAACAACCTAGGTGTCCTTTTTCCTTCCTCTTCATTTTCAATCCGAGGTCGTCTAGCATATGTATGTATAATTGGGGGTCTAACAAAATCCAATTATATATTTCATCTAGGTTTTTGGAGTGTTGTCCGAGAGCGCCTACCAAGCAAGAGAGCCAACTTACTGATTAAGTAGCGAGACCTGTAACTAAGTAATCGTGTAGCATTACACAGTTCAAAATATATATCAACAATGATGGAGTGACTTGTAATATTCAGATTAGTGTGCAAAAGCATTATTTAAAGAGGTTGTGACCACATAATTAGAGAACCAATTCCTAAAAAATCAATTAACCAACCATAGTTTTTCCTTTTTGTTCGTTTATCCAAATAAACGCCTAAAACTCTACTACGTTCTTATTTTTCAAGAAACTAACAACTGTTCGGCATTTTGTTCAACGGGGTTTCTCCTATTTGTTTATTTTTCCTAATAAACTCCAAGAACCTTTTTGTAATTAGAATTTCTAATATGTTTGAAAATTTCTTTTGAACCAAAAATATTAGTGTGCGTGTACAATTCATCGAAAACAGAATGAGAGGAGTAGCCACCTATCTTATAAATTGTTGGGAGTGTGTTTGTTTGTGGTAGAAAATAATGAAGTAGGAGATAATGAAGTGGTTAATAGTAGTTTAGAAGTGGTTAACTACTCGTTTGGGAATTGAGGTTAATAATAGTGGAGTAATCAACTACTTATTTGGAGATTGAGGTTAATAGTGGTTGAATGATAAATTTGATGTAAAGTTCAGTAAAATTTAATGTGAAATTTGATAAAAGAGTTGAAAATGGGTTTAAGAGTAGTTAACATAGTTGTTTACTACAAAAAACAAACAAGGGTTTTTTAGGAGTAGTGATTAACCACTCCTCATGTCCAAAAAGCAAACACACCCTAAGAGTTTTCCTCACTTTTTGATGTGAGATTCTCAACAAGTCCCCCCATGATGGTGCCACCTTTTAGGTTAACCGATCATAAATCAAATCTCAATTTTATTTTATTGTACCAAATAACTGCTTGAGTTTAATAAGCTCTATATTATATTAAAGGGCGTGAACATCTATGTCAAAATCAACTATATTAACAACTATATTAACTCGTGTTCTTTTCTTACTTAGATATCTACATCTTACCTATAATTGTAGAAACCAAGCAATTAAATTTGGAAAAAAAAAATGAGCTTCAAAAAACTAGTTTTTGTTTTTGAAATTTGGCTAACATTCACCTACTTTCTTAAGAAAAGATGGATATAATGTAGAAAAGATGAAACACATTATAGGAAAACTTAAATTTCAAAAATCAAAAACAAAAACCCAAATGGTTATCAAACGAGGCCTTAAAAGTCTGGATCCAAGAGAGCATAGCATATCATATAAAATGGGAGAAATGTAGTGTCATACATACTTGAATCCATGAGTATGGAGAATCTTGCGGCAGACATTGGTAGGGGTTTGATTCTCAAACAAGCCCTGTCCTCCAGACGGAACCCTAACCCTCCATTTCTTAGCGGCCGAGACGAGGACTTGACAGACCCTAGTAAAGGGGTTGCCAGAAGGCTTGAAATGCCTATACCGCGGAGTCCCAACGAGGAACAAGAGGAGGGCGGTGACGGCTGACCCGGTGGAGACCCAGAACCCAAGAGCCCACATTCCTTCATCCTGGAAGAAGCTTAAAATGGTGTTGGAGAAGAGGGATCCGAGGTTTAGGGCGAGGTAGAAGTAGCTGAAGAAGGCCACCTTGGAATGACCTTCTTTCTGATCCTCCTCGTCGAACTGATCGGCGCCGAATGTGGCGATGTTGGGCTGATACCCGCCATTGCCAAGAGCTGTGAGGTAGATGGAAAAGTAGAAGAGGGAAATTTGGGTTTTGGAATGGCTTCCACACGGCGTTACTTCATCGCCACACCCTTTGGGTCTGATCAAGAACAGGTAGGAGGAGAGTGACAATGACACTAAGCCCTGCCATTTTTACAACAATTTAGCAATTACCACAAAACATGTAAATTTTGTATTGAACTCGTGCACTTATGCTTCGTAAATATATATAGATATCGTTGAGTTATTGTTCTCGTTGTCAAATGTGTGCAATCTACTTGTGAGTGATGTAGATGAATAGAGAGAAAAATGGAGATCCTGAAAAATACTTACAATGACAAAAATGATTTGAAAGATGGCACAAGTTTTGTATCTGCCCCAATAAGAATCACTGAGGAAGGCTCCAAGCAGGGAGAAAATGTAAACAGTTCCAGTCCATTTGCTAACATTGTTAGCAGCATCAGCATTATTCTGTTGCAAAACTCTGGTCAGAAATAGCACCAAGTTCACTCCAACTCCAAAGAATGCCAAAGTTGCTAGACCTTGATTCACTGTTACACATTTCTTACCATCACTATTCAAACTTTATGCAACTAAGAATTGAACAAACTCAAGTACTTTCAGTATTATAATCTTCAATGAGTATACATGAATTAATGGATTATGAATATATATGTACATATAACTAATTTTAATTTTGTAAATATTAGACCCACGCCTGCTCTTATTAAAGCTGAGGAATATCAATTATTTTTTTAATTCAACAATAATGGATGATATTTGAGGAATTCACTTCAATTAAGATTCAATTAAAATGTTAGATTAATTCTAAAAAAAAAAATTGAAATGTTAAATTATTAATAAACAAAAAATTGAAAAAATGTTGGGATAATTTATAAATCAGAAAATTAAATTTTTGATCCCTATGTTTGGAGATTAGTTTCAGTTTGGTCCCTATGTTTCAAAACTCAAAATTTTTATCTTTAACATTTCAATAATATTCACTTTTGATCTTTATGTTTCAAAATTGAACATGTGTACCTCTCACATTTCAATAATGCTCACTTTTGGTCCCTAAATTTAGAGTCTAGTTTCAGTTTGATTCCTATATTTTAAAATTGAACATTTTTACTCATGACGTTAAATAATGCAAACTTTTACTCATTGTGTGTCTTTTAAAATTATTTTTATATTTATTTAAAAAATAAATAAATTCACGCCAAAAGTAAAATATTCAATTTATCAATATATTAAAATTTAAAATTAGTTTAGTCAACATAACATTATGCCGAAGACATCAAAGGAGAACTGTCATAGGGAAGACTCGAACTCGGGACCTTGACACGGGAGCATACCCTCAAACCCTAAGGCTTCAACCACTGCGCCACCCCTTGGGTTCCATCTCAATATTAAAATTGAGTATTATTGAATTTTAATAAAAAATCATGAGCAAAATTATTCTATTTTGGATCAAATGTGCGTAATATAAATTCGATCCTAAACATAAAAGTATATATATACACACAATTTTCTAAATTAAAATAATAATTAATAAATAAAAAATATAATGAGAAATGTCAACTTGATGGTCATTTAACCTATTTATTATTATTTTATCACGAGAACCATACTGAAAAATAAAATCATAATAAAAGAAAATAAATAAATCTTTTAGTTGCACTTCAACAAATATATATATAAACCTTTATTTTTAGTAGAAAATGGGATAAACAATGGAAAAATATATTTTTAGTTCTTAGGTTTTGAGTTTAATTTTTTATGTTTTAGAATTGAACAATTTACCTTTAAATTTGAATAATGCTTGATTTTATTCATTGAGATAACAAAAATATTAATTACGTAATGTATAGTTAACTAAAATGATGATTAAACTAATTTTGAATACTAATATATTGATGAAATAATTAGTTCGATTTTGATTTGAATTTATTTCTTTTAAAAAAAATTGATATAAAAGTAAACTAAAAAATATATAAAGACTAAAAGTGAGCATTACTGAAATGTCAAAACTAAAAATATTCAATTTTGAAATATAGGAATCAAACTTTCCAAACTTAAGAGCCAAGAGTGAATATTTTTTAAATGTCAAAAGTAAAAATGTTCATTTTTGGAATTTAGAAACTAAATTGAAACTATGTCTCAAATTTAGGAACCAAAAACGAAATTTTCTCTTCATAAATTTAGAGTTCTACCACCATTAAATGAATTTCAAATGCTTGACATCTTAATTTAGGGACAAATTTAGTTCTTGTATTTTAAGAATAGCATCTTCTTTATGAAATTTAAATTACAAAATTACTCTATAAATTGATTTCATTTTTAAAAAATTTACAGATTTACGGACAAAAAATTAAAAATATTTAGGGTTTCATTAAACATAAAATATTAATTTATTTCTACCATTATTTAAATTATTTTTTATTATTTTACTAACCAATTAAACAGAAAATAGAAAGGTTTCTAAAAAAAAAAACACAAAATAGAAAGTTTAATAGTTTATTAGACATAATATTTAAATTTAAATAATTATTGCAAAATTTAGAGATTAACTTGTTATTTAACGTTTAAAGATTATTATTTACCAACCTTCTTTTTTCTTAAAAATATCAAAATGTTTTTTTAGATAAAAACGACTTCACTAAAGTCATACATATAAAGTAAATAATTTATTTACCAAAGCTTGCTTTCATAATTTTTTATTACCTAAAATAAATAACGATAATTAACATACATTTTCAATCTTTAGATTATAAATTCAATCTATCTACTAATCAAATATTATTATATTAAAAATATAAAAGAATTAGTAATTATTTGAATTAGTACAATAATTGAAATGAAAAATTCAGATTTGTAACTTCTCAATTATTCAATGATATGATTTCTTTTTACAAAAAAAATAAAATAAAACAACATTTATTATGTTTAATATTTAGTCTAAAAACGGGTTACCATTAATTTACCAAATGAAGGAAGAAAAAAATGAAAACAAGTGATCATTGCTTATTGTTGTTACTGAGTTTCTTTTCTTGTGTGTGGTTAAATTAAATTTAATATAAAAATTGAAAAGGGAGTTTAAAAAGATTGAAACTTTTAGCCAAATAAAAAGTAATAACAATAGTCCAACGGTATAATGTATCCAAATAAAAAAAACAAACTAGACCAACGGTATAGGTTCTTGGTTGTCAAACAATAACTATTATAATAAGTCTTTTTTTTTTTTTTTTTTAAATAGTACAATAGTTGGGATTTATAGCTTTGTCCAAAAGAGAATGAATCCCTCTTTCAGTACAAGACTTTGTTCGTTGAGTCCCTTTTTAACTTCATAAATGTTTTTTATTAAATACTACTCAATCAATCTAGCCGCCAAACTTCAGCCTTCTATTTTATTATGTTACCTATTTCACACATTGAGAAATATTTGTCACTTTATAAATACATCGGTAAATCTCCCTTAATAGTATATCTGACATCAATTGGTGGTGTAAAATTTTTGTTTGAATAATAAAAAAAAAATTTAATTTTGTGACACCAAACGGTACCACTATATAAACTAAAACTTAGTATTTGATATTTTTTTTTCTTCCCTTCTTTATGTTTTCCTTTCTTACAAGAATATTCATTTGAATTCTTTTTCTCAATTATATTTTTAAGCGTCTTAGAAGCTCATTCTAATGCAAAACAATGTAGGTACTATTTGTACGGGTGGACGAATTTGAACCCCACCGGATAAAAAAATTAAATTAAATTAAAGTAGTTAACAAACAAAATGAGATAAAATAAGTAAGAAGTACACTCACATAGAATTATAATTCCAGCAACCCAAGTTCCAGAATTTGATCGTATTGCAGGACGACCATGACAATCAATAGTTCCATCTAGAGTGAACCCTTCTACTACTGTAATCTCTTCTTCGAACTTATTCTAAACAATTTTAAAAAGAAAAAAAAATTCATTAAATTTTGGTTTTTGGTTTTTTGAACTTTAAGCTAGTTTTGTTTTCTCTCAAACAAAGTCTTAATTACATGAGAATCTTAAAAATAAGATAATAAAAAAAAAGAATAATTTCGATTGCAAGTTTCATGTGTGTTTTAAAAGATCATGGTTTTTCCTATTGAATTAAAAATGCATTTTTCTATAACATATATATTTTCAAACGTGCACAACTAAAAGAAAACAAAGGAAAACATATTTTTGACACGAGCTTAAGAAAGATCATAGACGAGATTTGAAAAATATAATGGTGAATACGATGAGGTCCGATCGAACTTTCAACCTGATCCTCAAAGGATTGAGTGGCAGCCATGGATGCAGATTTGGAGGTACTTTTCAATGAAAAGTTTTAAGAAGATTCTATAATGCAATGGGATTTGAAGGAAGTGGTGATGTTTGGAATAACAAAAAAGTGGAGGAGAGGAAGGTTTGAGACTAAAAGAGGGGGAAAAGAGAGTATAAATAAGCACAAGAAGAGTGGATCTTATGGTGGAAATTTTGTGGGTAATAAAAGGTGGGACAACCCACTTGGCCTAAATCATAATCAATCATTGTTTGGGATTAAACAAATGGATGAAAAAAAATGTCAATTTTTCTAAGTTCAAATCGAGTAGAAATTCCACGGTAAGTACTATTGCTTTTAAATAAAATAAGAGTCAAATACTTATTTGCATAATTAAAGATCGAAATAGAATTGAATTACAATTAATCAATCAAAATAACATACCACTAATACTTTCAATAAATATATTTCTTTTTCTTCAAACTTAAAAATTTTAAAAATATATAATTATATATAAAAGTAGACAAATATTTCAACTTACATTTTCTTTTACCCAATTGATTTGTTAAATGAATATAGTTTTTTTTAGATTATAACAATTGAGGGCGAAGGAACTCCAGTCCAAGACCTCTAATCATTGAGCGGATACTAGTGCCACTCAGCAACTGCTCATGTTGGTTATTAAATGAAGATAGTTGATCTCTTGGAATTAATCCCAAAGTTATAATTATACTCCAAATTAATTGATAAGATAATTACTGTCGAGTTAAATAGATTTTTAAATTAACAAATAATTTTGGAAATTAAAAAAAATTTGAAGTTGCAAAACTCTTTGTCAAAAATATATGTTAATGTCATTAAGCTGCCTCACTTTAACGTTGAATAATTTCTTCTTTATCAAAAGCTAATTACTTAAAAAGAAAGAAGCTAATATTGAAAATGCTCATTGTAATTTGTTGAGAAATGTTTGTATGCTACCTAATTATTCATATAATAAAATTTAAATAGTTGATTTTATTTTTAATTTGGAGGAATAATTTAAAAAAAAAAAATCAAAAGCTCATATTTTATTACATGAGGGGTGGGGTGTATGCTAACTTTGACACCACAGAAATATTTCTCTAATTTGTTTTACTCACTCAAAACTATTGGGAGTGAAATGCCAAAATATTTTTCTTATTTCTCGAAATTATTAAGAGTAACGACATGATATAATTGTAGCGTTCATGAAATTCTCTCTTTCGATTTCCCCTCTCAAGTTCCACCAGATAATATGAGTTTAAATAACATTAGATTTCAAAATTAGTTATTTTCCTTATTTAATGTGATTCATTTAATGCCATCTTTCAATCTAATTTGACTTGATGTTTATATTTTCAAAATTTCACATATAAAAAATGTAACTATAGCTATAGATTCGTAGTGCAAAAAAATTCAATTTGAGATATAGTTTTGAATTTGATTGTAGTAAGTATATTATTGGGTAATTTATAGATTTTGTTTGGAAAAAAAAATTGCTTGGATGAAATCTGAACTGGAATGATTAATTAACCTTTTAATGTTTGAGTTAGAACTAAAATAATATTAATGAATCTCAATTTTGTTTTGAACAGATAATGAATCTCAATTATTAAAATTTATGTTGCCCTGCTATAAAATCAAAAGAAGTCGTCTCTAATAACAATGGCTTACATGGTAATTTTTTTGATTTTCTATTTTAACTATAACTTTTTTTAATATTTAATTATAAAAGAATTTTGAACAATATTTTTTACCTATTCTAGTTCTACTATTCCCTCTCTCGATCGAAGATTATTAATTATCTTGATTGAACTCTATGTAAAACACTTGTTCACACGAGGTTTCGATAGATAGAAACGAGAGACGTGCAATTAAATATTTGTATTTTATATTGATTTGAATGTGTGCTAATGTGAGGTACAATCTGTAGTTTATTCCTCTCTTTCTTTCTCTTTCATATATAAATATATCTTGAGGGCTATAGAGCTTGTTATCTGTTATAGAGGTGAAATTTATCTCAACGGCTTTGTAGCTTGTTCTTGAGATTGAACTTGTATGAAAGGCTTTATAACTTGTTCTAGAGGTTGAATTCGTTAATGTTGGATCAATCTTCTATTTGATTATCGGTACGATCTTTGATCAGGACGTTTCAAAAAGATAATTCAACTTTGGTGAATCCTGTTGGTAATTTCAGATCTCTTGCCCCTTTCAAATGAAGAAGACCTCCTCTATTTATAGCATTGATTGAAAATTGAGTGTGACACTCATTGAAACTTATTTGTAGCATTGATTGAAAAATTATCTACTCCCCGATTGAATTGCACTCATTGAAACCACCACGAGCATGTGATTTTTTTTTGTCTTCTTATTAGATTCGTTCAAATTTTTATTCATAGAAAAATTCAAAAAATCCCTTATAGAAATTTGAAATATAGTTTAATATAATTATGACTTTTGTGAAAAAAGATGTTTATGACTTAAAATGTGGCATTATGCTATCTTAATTAATAATCAATGTGTTTTTAATATAAAATGGTTGGTAAAAAAAACTCAATATTTTAAATTAGGCTACAAATCTACGCATATTTTTAACGATAATTATCAACACGACAAAACAAAATAGTAGGGAATATAATTATTACAACACATATTTTTAAATTAGCTTACCTCCGACCACTTTGAATGCACATTCAAAGTAGGCATCGAACAAATTCTATATTTCCACATAAACATCAGCCGTATTCTACGCCTTCTACCAATGGACTCGTTGTGCCTCTTGCGTCTTACTGCCTGGATGTTCCAGAGGAACCTGTAGTCTTGAGCTGAAGAATTTTGGAAACTGAATTCTCGGGGAGTGAAAATAGCTAGTATTTCTCAAGCCTGAAGTAGGCTTTAGGTTTGCTGAATGATGTGGAATGTCATCTTCGTTTAGCATGGCCTTAATCTCTATACATAAAATTTACAAGAGAAAATAATTTACAAATACTTTTTTTTTGGTTAGTTTAATTACATTTACGGTCTTTGAATATTTGTCACTTTTGAATAATCATAGTTTTGTGACAAATGTGGTCTTTGATAGTTTAACGACTTTTCGGTCAATGAATAATTTAGTTTTACAACAATTACGGTTGATTGAGCTCGACTATGTTTTCTATGTCGTCGTCTGATTCTCCTGAGGGGAGAGAGGAGACGGATTCTTCAGTGAGTTCTTGCAATCTTTTCTGAAAGTCAGCTTCCGAAGATATTTGAGCTAAAGCTGCAATCAGTCGAGATTTGCGATTAAGAAATTTTTTAGTTTTTTGACAGGAGAGGTCCTGGAGATGGCCATTTTTGGCGAACCAGGTTTTTACAAACTTTAAGTCTAAGTGAGATATATTGAACTTATCCCACTATTTGATGTTAATGACTTTGACGAGGTTCTTTTAGTCGGACGAGACATGGACTTCAAAATTCCATGAAAGGATCCAAGGAATTTGAAAGTGCATTAAGAATGTCATTTGAATTGGAAAACTATTTTTAAAGATGTTGTTTGAAAAGTAGTTGTATGTAACGACCCGACCCGAATGGGGTTCTAAATAGGCCATTACCTCAATGCATGCATAGAAATCAACACTAGAATTTGCAATAGGGTTGTTTCGGATTCTAAGTAAAAACCAAAAAAACGGCAAGAGTTCATTTAAAAAGTCAATACAAAATTCTTGAAACCTGTCCCTGTTTCCAAGCACCTGTTCCAAGACAAATACATTTCCAAACATACTCTGATCAGAGATTTATTTAAAACATACAAACTTTACAACAATGCTAGAATCCGGAAATACATTCAGAAAACACCCTAGGGCTCCGTGCCCAACTACATGCATTCAGAGGACATTTAAATCATAAACATAAATCTCAGAGTTGAACAACGGGTTTCCATGATCACAGCTCCTCCTCCAGCCATCCTGCCTCGCGCCATGGTTTCCTGAAAGATAAGTAAGGGTGAGTAACGAATTACTCAGTAAGAATCCCCAACCGGGGTACAATACGATATACATGGTCATCTAGCAGAAAGATATGCAAGCTATGAATATAAACACAGATAGAGCACATAGCTTAGCCCACACTTGGGCCTCGGATGCCAACTCGTGGTCTTAGTCCGAAATCAAACACCACACAACACATCACACAAGTCGCCCTATACGAGAAACAAGTCCCACCTCCTCCGCTGTCATCGTCGACGAAAGGTACACTAGCTCAAGATCCCGAGGAGCTCTCCGGTCGGCGCCAGTAATGAGCGTAAGCATGCACCGCGCGTACTCTGCGGACTATGGGAGGTTGCCGAGTGTCTCAAGGCAAGCCGCCCATATCCGATCACCACGCCTAACTAAATCTTTGGATCGGTGTCACCGACATAGGGGTGTGAGACACTCGACACGTAAACTATGTCGGCTGAACCACCGCACTGGGCCAAGGAACGGTCGTGGTAGGCTTACACCAGAAGCCGCCCTTGCCTTAACAGTGGCAATCGGGGCTACGGCCGAACACGCCGAGGACGTGCCGACTATCGGGGGCGAGGCAATGCCAAGTCATCATCCCGACGGTTGGGGCATTTAACGATCGCCACCCTCACCCAAGATTGCGGGGCCTACCGCTCGGGTTAGCTAATCCCTCACGGGGTCCGGGACGGAATGACTTGCTCGACGTCCCCGCCATGGATGCAAGGTACTTTATGCATCGGGCCCGATGATGCTATCTACCGCACTTCTAACTCGCCTCTAGCAAACAAAGAAACAATTCCATAAAATCCAATACGTGCTCAAAGAGAATACAACGAGCCTAGCATGATGCTACGAAGCAAAAAGAAGTCTACGAGCATGCCGAAAAGGAACAACCTAGCATGGATTAACATGAGAATTAACCAGAAAGTCATGCTAATCGGGAATTCAGATTAGAGCACTTATCACCAAACATGTCAATAAACACAAAGAAGCATACAATCAAGAATCACATATAATATCGCAGGTCCACACAACTCCAAAGAAGAAATCCTTACCGGCGGGAAGACCTCTAAACACAAGAAACCTAAGCCGCGATCGAACCCGAGCTAGCTAGCGAGAACCTAACAAAAACAACAATAATTACAATCAAAAGGCCCAAAAATAATAAAACAAACAGGGCTCGGCTGGGAGCACTCACGAGGCACGGCCGACACGCGAACGGCGCCATTGCTCTTGCTAGGCAAAGAAATTGGCGCATTGGGCGCAGGTCGGGCGTTAGGGCGCGGGCGCTGGCGCGATCGCGCGCGTGGACGCTCATTGGGCACGGCAGTGGGCGCCGGGCGCTGAAGCGTCGGCGCGGACGGCGAGCGGCGGCGGCGCAGCGGCGAGCTGCTGCTGCGAAGCTGGCGTCTCGCTCGGCCGATCCGGTCGGCGACGAGGATCGCCGGGCACTGGCGACGGGCGGCCGGCGTCGATCTGGGGACGCGACGACGGGCGAGCGAGCCGCTCCTCGGCGGACACTGGGCTCGACGATCTGCGCGAGGACACGCGACGAGGGCGCGAGACGCGCGAAGGATCTGGCGCGGGTGGGTGTCTGCGCGACGAGCTGCGCCGCGCGACGGCTGGCGGTCTTAGTGCGGCTCGCGGATTGGCTTAGCCGGGAGGCAGCTTTTTGGGCTGGGGTGCTCGGGGAGAGAGAGAGAGAGAGAGAGAGAGAGAGAAGGAGAGAGAAAGATGGATTTGGGGAAAAAAATAAAAGAAAAAGAGAATAAAAAGGAAAATGGGAAAATAAAAGGGAAAAATGGGATTTAAATTCCATTTTCCATCCTTATCCACTTAAAACCTCAAAATCCCATTTCCCGGCTTCCTCTTTCGAGACCCGACCGAAGAAATCTATTCCAATCAATAAAACTCGCTAAAACCAACTCCCAAAATCAACACCAAGGGCCCGGGCTCGAATCCCAAAGGAAACACACAACCAACCATCACTTTGCAAAAATCCCAAATCATAACCGAACTTCCAACCAACTAGCCCAAACATCTCGGGACTCGCAGCCCCACCCAAACAAGCCACGGCAAAGCGGGGAGCGCCTCAAGCCCTAAAAAATCCACAAATCCCGCCAGGAGCAAAAGACCAAAATGCCCCTAAGGGACAAAATGCGCCTTTAACGGCCCAACCGAATCACGAATCAAACCAGGAAGCTCCTCGAGAACCGGGATAGAAAACTGGGCCGTTACAATACTCCCTCCTTATAAGACTTTCGTCCTCGAAAGTCCTAAGACGAAACGGCTCTAGGAATACTCCACTGATTCCTAGCCAACTGAACTTCTCGGCTAAAACAACACCAACCTTCTTCGAAAACCAAACCCTCTTGGGTTCTCAAAAACTCAACCACAATGCCATCCAGACTGCCAAACACTGATCTCCGAAGGAAAACAAATGCGAAAATACTAGACGGCAAACCACGTCCTCAACTCGCACCAACTCTCAACGGTGCTACTCACAGCAAACTCGAGGACTGGCCACAAGCTCTGAAATTCTACACCACGCACTGGCAAAACTTTTCTCGAATGCCCACAATGTAACCTTCTAGATTCCGAAACCAAACGGCCTACTCTTACTTCACATGAGGCCAAACCACAAAGCTTGCCTAAAGCCTCAACGAAAAGCAAACAAATCACCCATCGGCGATTGATCCAAAAGGCAAACTTTTCCAACAAGCACAAGTGAAACTTCACCTACGGCCAACCCTAAATGGCCAAAACCAGCATTGAGCTCCACTCGGCCTAGCCAACAAACATGAGCCTCTCAACGGCCGAACACAAACTTTTCCATGAAAACCTACTAGCAATCGGCCAAAGAGAACATTGCCGGGCAAGGAAACAACCAACGCTCCTCTCATGGAAATCTCGCAAAGAAGGACCAAACCCTCATAGGGCTACCAGCAACACAACAGCTTGAGGAGAACAGCCCAAAGGCTAACCAACCAATGCCACGGCACCTCTGTGCCAACTCTCTCAACTGAGGCTCAACTAACGCCAACTGCGAAAGCACAACAACAAGAAGCAAAGCCCGAGAAGGAATTGCTCAAAGAAACTCAACTCAAGCTCATCGCGAGCAAAGCTCGCCTCAAGCTACCACTCAACTCTTAAAATCCAATCGGCTACTTAAAGGACTTCTCCTTTAAGCTTAGGCCTAACTCAACTTCCAACCAGAAGCTCCACTCCCGAAACCTCACAAGGAAAACGGATGACGACAACCTCCAAGCTTACGGATCCTGAGCCACACGAATCTGCAAGACTACCTCGCAAGCTAACACTCGAGGCTGGCATCCCAGGAGCAACTCAACCACCACAGAGGCTAGGGGAAAAGGAAATCTTCAATCCCCAAAGAACCAACAACTTGCCAGAACAACTCAACTCTTACTTGGTGGCCTCCTCCATGCTTGCGGAACAAACAACTCTTGCTTGCTAGCAACACAAAGCAGGACACTCTCATTTGGGGGTGACGGCACGCGCTTACTCGACCAACTACACAACTCAGGAGCTAAGCTGACTCCTGCCAAACGGAAAACGACTTCCCAGCAAGCAAACTCCAGAAGGGCAGCGAACTCCACACACACTCGCTAACTTGCTCAACTCAAGGCAACAGCAACCAACTCTCTTGGAAGCAACACCCAAGAGAAAACTCAACCAATCGGACCACCAATCCGAAACTAACAGCACTTGCTCAACTGCCAAGAGAGGGGTCAACTCCCAAAACTTACTGACTAGGAACAAGACCTCAGGGCAACGCCCTCCAGCTAGAACCGAACTAGCTCTCGAAACAACAAAAGAGCCAAATCTTGGCCTAACACTCACAAGAGGCAGAACAACCCTTACTGCAGCCTCTAGAACACCATCCAAGAATCCGCTTAACTGGACAACCGACTGCTTCCAAGCAGCCAACAAACTATTCCCTCTTGCTAGCACCACTACCATCAATTCCAAGACCAAGGGAGTAACCTGACAACTCCCCGAAGGAAACGGCTCTTACAAGCAGACAACCGAAGGACAGAGAGCTCCTCATATGCTCACTGTCTTGCTCCACTAGAGCAACAGCATCTAAATCTCACGGGGCCACAACAGGGGCCCACCTCAGTCTGAACCTCCAAAAGCCAAACGGGGCAACTCAACATCCTGCAACAGGAAAACAACCAACAGGGCACAAACCACTCGCCCCACGAGCAAAACTAATCTCTAGCAACTCCAATCCACACCTTGGTCGACACCAAGCATCAACTTGTCACCACACCGGAACCAATCCGGACTTTACTCCAAACAACCACTAGCTTGCTAGTCTACCAAGACTACTAGCAACTCCACCGAGGCTACAAACTACACGCCTCCAGCTAGCCAACTGAAACTCACTAGCTGGGCCTGACTGAGCTCTGGAGAGGCTCTCCACAACCTAGGGTTCTCCGACAACCCTCGACACACACACTGCCGGCATACGATCTAACAGACAACTGCCTGAACAAACAACTCCAATTTCCAGCATCCCAACCATGCTGGCCAACTCCAACTCCTTGGGAACCTAGAGGACCCGAAACGCTACAGAATGCGTCATCCTCCTACTCAAAGCATCGGCCACAACATAACTTCTACCCAAGGAAGGATCCGAACAACTCTCTTAGCCATGACGATCAGAAACCACGCGGCTTAGCTACCACCGCTCTTGATCAGCTTCCAACTGAACTCCAACCAACGATCAACAAGAAGATCCGCCAACCAAGCTTAGGCCCAACTTAACAAATCTTGCCTAAGCAACAACTTGATACCACGAGCACGGTTTCCTTACCACCTCAACCAAAGCCTTACAACATCCACCTGGAATCCAACTTCTCCAGGAGCTGAGCACTAGATTTCCAAAGCAACCCTACATGGATCTGAAACTCTCGCCACGGAACGAACCACACAAAACACACTTGTGTGCACAACTCTCAACCTTCCTTTAGAGATCCAAGACTAACAAGCGCTTTTCCAAAAAAGCAACGCTAACTCCTGGCAGAGATACAAACAATCTAAGGAACACCAAAAGTTCCATCTCCACACAATACTAGAAGCTGAGGCAACCTTGCTCTACCAAAGCATAATCATGCCAAACCAAACTTACTTTGTACCAAGCCTCTACCAAGGGTGCTTACCCCTAAGGCATCCAAAACCTCTCGCAAGGCATCAGCTCATCTCGCCTGAAAAGCATCCAACTCACCTCATGAGCATCCAACTCAGGGTCCCTCTGCTGGACCAAACTCGCATCTACAATGCTCAACTCTCCTCAGATAAGGCCCTCGAAGGTAGTTGACCGCACTACCAACCACAAAGAAATCTCTTGGCCTTAACACTAGCGCGAGACTCACGCGCACCAACACTTTCCAACCGGCAACCTGCTGACTTACTCAACCTCCAGTAACACTGGGAAAAGGCTCCGGCTCCTCACGAGCATCCTCTCGCTTGTAGTCCATCGACTACCACTGAACTAGCCCTCTGGCACGACCTATACAGGTGCCACTGCCATAAACGGATCCAAGGCTAAAGGAGTGCACTAAACTCCGAACGGCATAGAACCATCTGCTATGCCCAAGCCAAACTCAAGCCTGAACCAGACTTAGTGCCAAAGCGGCACACCCACCAATGCACCTCAAGTGCCACTACTACCAAAACCACATCTTACTACCAATGGGGCCAACAAGGTCACAACCTCAAGTGACACGAACTCTGGCTAGGAATACAAGGGCTCCAACTCAAAAACCATGCCTACAGCATCTCATCAAACCGAAGGCTCACAGCCTACACTAGCATCTCCTCATGATGCTCAACAAAGCTCTGGCCGGCTCTCTCAACATGCAGCAGCTAGCTCCACTTCAGGAGCTCACCAAAGGAAGAGTGCTCAACTCTACCAAACATCTGAGGAAAACACCAACGGATCCAATCCGAAGGGAACACTGCTCACTGCACCCTTAACCACAGGGTTCCGGCTTACTGGCTGCAAACAACAACACTTTACAGGAGCACAAGGATGCCTCATCAACCTCCTCGAGGCTACCAACCTTGCAACCACTCTCTGGGCAACCGAATAATCTAACAAGGCTCAAGATAAACACTTGAGTGCCGCCAGTGCCGGTCCACACACGGGACTGCTCCACAACATCCACATAAGCACAGCCATAGCTAACTCCTCTCTTGGAGTAGTACTCCAAGGAAAAACACCTCCACCCTCTCACTAGGGGAAAACCAACAACTGGGCCACAAATGGCCTACGGGAGTCCAAGCTCTGCCTCCCACGGGGACAACGTCCCAGGGCATCCGAATCTGTCTGGATACCTCAACAAGCCACAACAAACATCACACACTGCGGGAAGTTGGCATGATGGCTCTCTAAGCCCAAACCAACAACGAGTCGAACACGCTTTCGTCTCGTTCCACAACACTACACAAGGCATACACTAGATGACAGTATTGTAAATTCTTAACCCTTTTTCAACAACAAATAGTAAACTTAGGCGCACTGATGACCGCTTGAGTCTTGATGATCATGGAAAAACGACCTACAACAAAAGGTCGATCTCACGAATCTATGACTCGAGCTCGATACCAATCAGAACGACCCGACCCGAATGGGGTTCTAAATAGGCCATTACCTCAATGCATGCATAGAAATCAACACTAGAATTTGCAATAGGGTTGTTTCGGATTCTAAGTAAAAACCAAAAAAACGGCAAGAGTTCATTTAAAAAGTCAATACAAAATTCTTGAAACCTTTCCCTGTTTCCAAGCACTGCTCCAAGACAAATACATTTCCAAACATACTCCGATCGTGAGATTTATTTAAAACATACAAACTTTACAACAATGCTAGAATCCTAAATACATTGAGAAAACACCCTAGGGCTCCGTGCCCAACTACATGCATTCAAAGGACATTTAAATCATAAACATAAATCTCAGAGTTGAACAACGGGTTTCCATGATCACAACTCCTCCTCCAGCCATCCTGCCTCGCGCCATGGTTTCCTGAAAGATAAGTAAGGGTGAGTAACGAATTACTCAGTAAGAATCCCCAACCGGGGTACAATACGATATACATGGTCATCTAGCAGAAAGATATGCAAGCTATGAATATAAACACAGATAGAGCACATAGCTTAGCCCACACTTGGGCCTCGGATGCCAACTCGGGGTCTTAGTCCGAAATCAAACACCACACAACACATCACACAAGTCGCCCTATACGAGAAACAAGTCCCGCCTCGGCTGCCTCTCATCGTCGAAAAGGTACACTAGCTCAAGATCCCGAGGAGCTCTCCGATCGTGCGCCAGAATGAGCGTAAGCATGCACCGCGTGCTACTGCAGACTATGGGGGGTTGCCAGGGTCTGAAGGCAAGCTGCCCATATCCAGTCACCACGCCTAACTAAATCTTTGGATCGGTGTCACTGACATAGGGGTGTGAGACCTGGACACGTAAACTATGTCAGCCTGAACCACCGCACCTGGGGCCAAGGAACGGTCGTGGTAGGCTTACACCAGGAAGCCATCCTTGCCTTAACAGTGGCAATCGTGGGCTACGGCCGAACACGCTGAGGACGTGCCGACTATCGGGGACGAGGCAATGCCAAGTCATCATCCCGACGGTTGGGGCATTTAACAGTCTGCCACCCTCACCCAAGATTGCAGGGCCTACCGCTCGGGTTAGCTAATCCCTCACGGGGTCCAGGGACGGAATGACTTGCTCGACGTCCCTGCCATGGATGCAAGGTACTTTATGCATCAGGCCCGGATGATGCTATCT